>CM045758.1:159457770-160057770 GCA_025200525.1 Camellia lanceoleosa
CTCAGTACCAACATTAATTGTGGTGATTTCATCAACCAAGGGTTTTACAAACCCCTCCTGCTCTTGATCAAGCAAATACTGCAAACCTAAAGGAATTTCTTCCTCGTCGTTCTCATCGAAATTTTGAAAATCCTGATTAATGCAATAAATTAAAGGCACAGAAAAGTACTCGAAAGCCACAGCCGTACCATTCTCATTAATAACATCCAGTCCGCCTGATTCCTCTGTTACAACAGACTCAAAAGAAAAAGAAAAAGACGGCCTGGACAGGACAGTGGCATCCGGGTTATCACTCCCAAGAATACCGGACTCAGACTCAGACGAGCTCAAACCTGATTCCGAATCCACAGACTCGGTAGAATCAGATTCCAGCTCACTACTTGACCCGGTGCTGCTCGATAAAAAGCCCTCATCATATTGCCAGATGAGGGAGGGTGCGATGGATTCATCCAGAATGTTTGAAGATGGGCTCACAACCGCTTCATTCCCAATCATGGAAACTTAAAAGTTATCTCCCAAGCACTCCTGTAAGATCTGAGGATCTGAGAGTAGGCAAGCCAATGCTATCCCCATCTCAATTTTTGTGCTCTCGGAATCCTCCTCCTTGCACTGCTTAGCCTTAGATGGTGGGTCTGTTTGCTCTTCGGCAACATCATCCCTGGACAATTACAAGTCAAAGAAAATCTCAAATCCCGGCAAGCGCCGCCTCTCTGCATTTATCTAGGGCTCTGGAAAGCCACAGAATGGGAAGTCTTCCCCCTCCCGGACAAAGCGTCCGCTTAGGGTCCCCTGGATAGGCTGGTGCATCAACTCATAATGCTTCCCAGCTTGTTTGGCTCTGGTTCTTCTGGCCATCTCTTTTCCTTTCCTTGCCCAATCCTCTTTGGTAGGTAGATAACCTAATCCAAAGGTATATGGGTTATGCGGCAATTCGGCCAATGCTACAATGTCCTTTCGGCTACTTTGCCCCAATCCCATCCCGAGGATGTGCTGAAGCTTGTTCATAAGGTAGACGGACTGTGCACTAATGTATAGCCCCTCATCAACTGCTAGGATATTCTGTACAACCCGGGCCTCAGCTAGGGTGAATCCTAACAAAAACACATCCTCCACGCCATGCTCAATCTCTAGAACTGGTGTAGAAACCTCTGGCGGCGGATGGATTGAAGAATTCTCAAAAACGATTGCCACCCCCTTCCCGTGGGGGTACTTCAGCATTTGGTGTAAGGTGGAAGAAACAGCCTTCACCTGGTGTAGCCACAGTCGCCCCAAGAGTACATTGAAGGTTACGGGAACATCCAAGACATGAAAATCAATATCCTGTTGCCCTGGACCAACCTGAGTCTGAATCTGTACAGTTCCCATCACCTCTTGGCTGGTATTATCATAGGCCTTAATCACCTGGGCGGTAGGAACAAAATCCGCGGGCTTCAACCTGATAGCATATGCCGTTCTCGATGGACATACATTGATGGCAGATCCTGTGTTAACAAGGACCACCAGTATCCATTTCTCTCTACACTCGGCAAAGATGTAGAGCGGTTTGTTATGATTTGAGCCCTTGGGCGGCAGTTCCTTGTCAGTGAAGGTCAATGTTGGGAAAGCTCCTCCTGGAAAAACCAGCCCTACAAACTGTTCGGGCGTAGTATCAATTGAAAGTTTCGCCTTGTCCATGGTAGAAAGGACAACTTGTCTATGAACTCTTGAGGCCATAAGCAATCCTCAGATGGAGATGTCTGCTTGGATTTTCTTAAGCTGCTTCAGCACAGCCTCCTTCTCGAGTAGTTTTTCTTTCTGCCTCTCTGCTTATTTGTCCTTCCTGGACGCCTCTTGTTGATCCAAGTGTGGGGGCTTGAAATACTGCCCACTCCTAGTTATGTAGTCAACCTCCTCAACGTACCAGGTGTCATCCGGTTGGTTCTGTTCCCAATCTTTGTCGGTGTGGGCAAGACGTAAGTCGTCGTCTTCCCACCACATACTATCGGCAACCGATAGACAGCTATCCAATTCCGTCACAACTATTTCTGTGCGCACAGCACGTTTCGTCCCCACAGGGGCTTTAGCCTTCCTAGCCCTCTCAAGATCTTTGATCTTTTCCTGCTCAAAGCGCTTCGATGCGACTCATTGTGAGATCTTCAGACTCTCAAATTGCAGATCCGAGCAAAATTCTTAACATCGGTGCTCTTCGGCGATCCCTCATAATTCTCGGCCATTCCGATTATTGCTGATATCCCAGCTCCTGATTGCCCCTGTTCTAGCTGAGGTTCCTCAAGGTCACTGAGCCACCCCATATTCTTTGCTGATCTATCCAAGTCAAACCAGTTGATGTTCACATCCCTTGAGTCCTGCTCTTCAAAGAACTGCAAATTTGCAATGTCTTCTTCCAGCTCTGTTAGGTCATCTACCCCTGACTAGGTCCATCCTCCCGAACCACATAGATCTCTGCCCCAACCGGCAACTCTACCCTTGGCTTAGCCTGGTCTGTTGATGTGATATAACCACTCAGGTTGTACAAAAAACTTGTAGACCCCTCAGGCTCTGAATCATCATTCCCATCTGCCCCCAAAGTCATCCCAGTTCCATCTTTGACAGTCACCACCATCAGTTCAGGTTGGGTTTGGGAGGTGCTCAACATGCACAAGTCCGTGCTGTCCAGGATGAACACCTCAGGCTTGAGTAGGTGGGAGGGTGTGATGTATATGCTCGGGTCATATAGAATGGCTGAGGTTTGGATCAAGTTAATGTGTTTGGGAGGTGGAGCTTGGTTATGTGGTGGGAGTGGATTGGTGGTGACATTCGGCTTCTCTGGAGGCACGATCACCCTATTGTCAATAAGATCTTGGATCTCATGACGCAGTCTATAGCACTGGTCGGTGTCATGACTATGCTGTTAGTGAAAGGCATGATTTATTTGGGTTATGGGAGGAGGAAGTTTGTGCAGTAATGGCTGGCTCCAGGGGCTTCAAGTGCCCTTTCTTGATCAAAGCCCCCAGAGCTTTGGACAGAGACATGTACAGTGGAGTAAAGGTTCTCTGGCCTCGAGGTGGATATCTGGCTATTTGTGAGCTAGTTCCAGATGCACCGGTGAATGGGGTAGCTGTAAGTGTTTTTAGAGGGATGGTGGTGGTGACCATGCCCACATCGAAAGTTTTGGCAACTGTAGCATTACTCGTGCCTGCATTCGTACTACGAGAAAATGCCCTCTTGGGCTGCTCTCTGTCATGGTTAATCAAACCCTGCTTCATGGCGTCGTCAATCTGTACCCTAATCTCATGTAAATCCGCAAAGGTGGGAAGGGGTAGGACGATCATCTTTTGCATCAGCTTGGGTTGGAGGTTGCGCACAACCATCTGTATCTGATCCTTGTCGACTGGCCTGATGGTCATCATCAAAGCTTTGGCCCTCCAACTGGTAACAAAGTCGGAGAAGCCCTCTTTTGGCTCCTGTCTGGTTGTCTCGAGATCACGAGTTGTGATCTTGATCTGCGTGTTATAGGAATATTAAGCTATAAAGGCCTCAGCCATCTCCTCCTAGCTTCTCTTGACAGAGTCCTCCAGCTTTGTGTACCAAAGAGCCAAAACACCCGACAGTGTCCGGCCGAAAAGGGAAAGCTTTTGTAACCTAGAGAGGCCCAGTGGCCTTAGGATATCCGAGAACAGCCGCAGATGTACTATGGGGTCCCCAGAACCGTCAAAACTTTCTATATGTGGCATCTTGAACCGGTCCGGCAAAGTCACCGCCGAATCGGTGTATCCATCCTCTATGTCTGGTATGAAATTAACGCCTTGGGCCTTCTTGAACAACTTTTCTAGCTTGCTGACTTTCAGCACCGTTGGATCCACTTCAAATTCAAATAGTGTATCCACTAGATTGGTTAGTGCTTTGGATAGCTGAAGTAGGATTAGGGGTGGAACTGGCCCCGTTGGGACGTCCGTATTTTCCTAGACATTTGCAGTCTCCTCGAGTGTTGGAACTCTAGGTGGGGGTGGGGGTGGATGCGAAGGGGATGCTCCGGCTTGTGGTGGTTGCTGCTGTTGTTGAAGTCTGGCAATCAGGTCTATCTGTTGAGCCACAACCTCTGCCTGACGTGCGGCAAACTTTGCCTGGTGGGCAGCATCCCGCTACATGGCTTGCATAGTCTCTTGGAGCTGACGCATCATGTCCTCCATACTTGCCATAAGGTGCTGATCTAACTAAACAACAAGTATATCTTTCTGCGGTAGAAATGGAAACCTCAGCCTGACTACTCACTGGCAGGGTGGATAAGGACCACTAATCTGGTAACCGCTGTACTGATACACTGTGCCTAACTGACCTCCGTCTAGTAACCGGGGGTAATGAAAGGAACATTGGTTGTCCGTCTATCAGATCCTTGAATCAATGAAGTCTTCGACCTCTGACCCAGAGTGCTTGGGGAATATCTGCCTGGTTGGAAGCAATGATGCTAAACTACCTTGCAAAAAGATAAATAAAGCATAATAAGGAAACAAACAACTAGAAAAACGGACAGCATAACGGCTTAAATAAACACAACACACAGTTGATATTTGTAAGCTGAACACACTGTTCTCAACACTGATTGTTGTTCCCAAATCACTGCCCCAGATTTGATACCCTCAGGTAAAACTAATTCCCCAAATACTGATGTTCGCAGACCTGATACCCAAACTTGCAAACTGATACATACAACCTGTAGAGACACACTCTGATAGCACATATCAAGCAAGTAAGAGCCAAAACACCCCTATAGAGGGGTAGGGTTTCCCTCTCCTATCTTGTCAGGAGCTAGGGTTTCACTACGCACGTAGCGGTTTCAAACAACCTACAATCGAGTAAGCAACCTGTCCTAGTTTGGAATAGTCACTATGGATTCCGATATGCACTAGGTCGAATGGTCAAAAAGGGTGCCTCGGTAAAAACCAAGGTTTGTGTTCCCTTCGTGGCAAAACTCGCAATCGGTCAGCCTTATGGCATGCTTTTCCAAGCAAGCCTCTGGTAAACCGTTCAGGAATAGTAGACGGCAAATACTGTGACTTAGGTGTACCAATGCAAATGCAATGCAAAGAAACACAAAAGTGTAGACAAAACAACATATCATAGGGTTCGAGTCAAGTTCTCTAAATCCCCATCAGAGTCGCCAGAAACTGTAGACCGCCCGAACTCCGCTCTGCGCGTGAGGGCGCGAATTGTGGTTCTTAGCTACTACAGTTTGGACTCCTGTCACGGTTCTGAATCTAATCTCACAAAGTGCAATGTAAGACTAATAAATCACCAAAGAGTCCAAATCTGACAAATCATTTTGAAAAATCAATTTTAATCAAAAAGCGCCGAACATGGACTGTTTTGCTAGATTTCAGAGTTGCCACCTAAATATTTTATTCTGGGGAAATTTAGGAAACCTTGACTTGTGTCAAAGGCCACGTGTCCGTCATCACCAAAGTTGCCTCGGCTCGGAAACTAGGGTACGAGAGGGGAGGGTCCTGAAATGAGCACCCCCGCTCGCCCGATCAAAGATCAGCCTCTACTAACATGATATGTTGTTTTTGAAAACACATGTGTTCTTATTCCGGTTATTAATCTAGAATTACTATGTGATGCGCACATCATACAAGTATAGACTAAATCACTCGATTTGGAGCGAAATATCTCATGTTTGTTTTTCAAAAATGGTTTGAAGTTGCTACTCACAAGTAGGCTAAGACGGGGATTTGCCACCCTCAAGTGGGCTAAGAAAACATGATTTGCCTCAATCAAGTGGGTTTAAAACGTACATTTCGATGAATTGTTCCAATTCAAGCAATAAAGCCTTCATCCACAGGCATTCATGCAGTTAAACACTTAAGCAAATAGCCTCATGGCAAGCATGCTGTCATGGCAGTCACTTACACACATGCAAGGATGCCAAAGCATAAACACTTATAGTGTACTCCGAGCCAAAACAGAAGCTAGTTAGTAATCAATGCATGATCCTAGCTATACAAGATATCTAATGCAACACATGCAAAAATGCAACTGAAATAGGCTCGGCTACCTAGAATTGCATATGAATGCTACTTGATAACATGTATTCAAGTTGGAATTGAAATACAATGCAGTTTGTAAGATGCGCTAAGCCCAGTGCATGCAATACGAATGAATGAATGCACGCATGCAAACATAAGGATGCTAATTGAAATATGCCCTAAAACTAACCATCAAAAGCTGGTAAATAAAAGGGAGAAAGAAATGGGGTTGGAAGACATGTATCACACACACGCACACTTATTACAACAGTTGTGCCCTCTCGACGAAGGGTCTGAATAAATCAACTAACTAGCTACGCTAAGCTAATTATTACAAACCAAACTAATTAACTAACTTAGCTAATTAATTATTAATCAACCGAATTGAAACAAATAGCTATACTAAGCTAGTTGAGATATTACACAATAAATTGAATGACTAATCACGCAAACTAATCATAAGTAAAGAGGTGGCCTCACGGGCAAGGAAGTGATGCATGCTCGATCGGTTTCGCTCAGAAATCCACTACCGTGCCTCATGTTGGCTCTGTTTGCACTCTTTTCAACTTCTGAAAATTGTGCCAACCTCCAAGATGCTTCTGATCCACCTTATGACCATGCTGAGGGGTGGTCGGCCAAGAGGAATGGCCATCGGCCAGAGTTTATGGCTATCTGCCAATTGTGATAGCCGATTGGTAGATTTAGATGGCCGGTCGGCAGCTTTGATGGCTAGTCGGCCACTGCTTCCTGTAATTTCTCCTTTTGCTGCAACAGAGCACTAACAGAGGCATGACAGTGTATTTGCAAGAAAATGTGTGTGCAACTACACTCCTTATCATGTCTTAAGGTGAAAGAAGTATAGTGCTCGGCTCTCGAGCCACCAATCACGCATCTCAATGCATGATGGCCAAAGAGGCCGAGTTGCACAAATCAATGTCAATGAATGCACCCAAATAACACATAAGACTCGATGAACCTCCACCTTATCATACATGATCAAAGGTGTCCGTGACCTAAGGAACAAGGCACGTTTCATCACTTTGAGTATGAAACATGTGACATCCCTCATGTTTGGATCGATGTCCAACCAAAACACAATGCAATACACACAACATGCTAACACAATGCAACGCGATAACATGCAAACACAATGCAATGCAACGACATGCAAACACAATACAATGTAACAACATGCAAACAACAATGCAATGCAACAACATGCAAACAACATGAGCATGGCAAGGGCTATGTAATGCAAAACTCAATGGACCAAACCAACCTCAAACAAGCCTCATGCATGCCAAGACAATGGCCAAAATATGCTGAAAATGAAGTCCAAAAGCAAATACAAGCATGCATACACATTGGTTCATAAACAAGGCATGAGGACACAACTCTCAAACACATTGAAGGAGTGGGGAATGTGAGAATGTGGTAATGAAATATGCTCTAAAGTCATGTAAGGAATGATGCCAAATCATGCACATAACACAAGCATAGCATGCTAGGACGCTCAAAGCCTAAGACTAGCAAAGGGACTCGCACCGTGGCCATATCAATCAAGCCCCAAAGAGCCAAGATGACTCAAAACAGTCCCAAGGCAGGTCAAAACAATGCTAGAAACATGCTTAAACATAGCCAACATATGCTAGAATTAGAGGCATGAAGCATGGAGCATACAAGGCCAATGAGGAGGATTACACTACACCTACCAAAACCAAGCATGAGATGACTTCACCAACAAAAATCAGAGTTGTATTATGGAAAAATAACACCCAAAACACACTGGAATGGTAGTCCAAAAGCTTAGGCAAGATGGCATACATATTGGCTCATGTTTAGGGCATGAACCGTGACTCTCCAAAAGCATTGAAAGAGTGAAGCATCAGAGAACATGACCACACTACACACACTGAAATCATATACCAAATGATGCTAAATCATGCAAATAGCCCAGGCAATGCATGCTAGTGACTTGGAAACTCAAAGCTAGTGAGCAAGATTGCACTATGGCTATACAAAGCAAGGCATGCATGACCCAAAACACTAAAAATAGAGATTAAGCATGGCAAAATATGATTAAAAGCTTGCTGGAGTGGAGCAAAAATCATGCTAGAATGATGGTCCAAAGCATGATGCATGTTAGGCTAGTGAGTGGAATTGCACTAAAAGTGCAAGGAGTATGCAAAGGGTAACCAAACCAACCCAACCCAAAACAGAGCTAAGGCATACTGAAATAACGCCTAAGATATGCTGAGATAGAGCCAAAACATGTTAGAAAGACATGCTACTTTGATAAGCCATCAACACAAGCAAACAAGAAAAGAGGAGGGGGGACAACCCCCTCTCATTTGAGGCCTCAAAACTCACTTTCCACCACTAAAATTGCTTTGGAATTTAGTGGTGAAGAGGCCAAACAAGGGTGATCCAAAGGCCTAAAAGGGAAGGCTCAAAACAAGGCCAAATAAGGCATAAAAGGGGGTAGACCACCCCCAACACCAAAGAGGCCTCAAACAAACACTTTTGATACTTAAAAAGGAAGCTTTTTACAGTTGAAAGTCAAGCCAAAAGAAGCATGCAAATAGGGCCAAAATAAGCTATGAAAACAAAGCTTCAAAGAGGTAAGTGACTCACCCTTGAAGAACCACTCTAGAGCAGCAACTTCAGAGGCAAAAACCAAGCTTAAACCACTCAAATGTAACCTCCAAGAACCTCAGCTCAGTAATCAAGGTGTTTCACTAGGTGTTTGTGTGCAAAAGTGTAAAGAAATGACACTTTTGAGCACAAACAAGCACAAATATATATATATATATAGAGAGGAAGAAATATATAGAGAGAGATATGTGTTTGTATCTCAATTTTTCAAAACCTCTGGAAAGGGAGAGGGACCTCCCTTCTTATAGAAAATCAAGTCCCAAGCTAGTTGAACAAGCTAGGGGCTTGTTAAAATCCCTCCATATATGTGTATGGAGGATACACCAAGTGATCAATAGCTGGCACCAGCTGGAAGAAAAATATCTGCAAAAGCAGAAAAAGGGGCCTCGGCCAAAAAAATGGCCGACCGGCCATTAAAGGTGCCGACCGGCCATTAGTGGTGGTCGGTCGGCCATCAAAGGTGCCAACCGGCCACCACTGATGGCCGATGGAAAGAAGGAAAGGCTGATAGGCATGAGGCCTGGCCGATGGGTTGTAGGGCTGGCCAACAAGCCACCCCCTTCCCTCAGAAACAAAACCACAAGCTCTTGGTCCACAACCAAGCACAAAACAGACAAGTTGAGAGGCTTCAAGGCAAGGCGCGCAGCCGAGACCTTCAGAAACTCAAAATGAACATGAGCATGGATGATCATCGAGTGTTCAAACGATGACGTCTAACTCTTGTGGACGGTCAAAAATGGGGTGTCTACACTCACCAAATCAAACCATCACAAAAAGTCCAAATACGTCCATTCCATTCTAGGGTTTATGCGATAACCGCTGTGCAAGACTTAACCTTCAATTAGGGAGCATATCCCATCAATCCATACTTAACACATTATCATCTCTTCATTATTCAAGTGTTCGAATATCCAACACCAACCCAATTAAGTTTTCCATTGAGTTAAATGTTTTAAATTAAAGTTAGAACACTTAACAAGGTAGTAAAATCCACATAAGCATGAGCACCATCAAATGAAGAAGATAAAGAACATAACCATAATACATGTAATATCATAACAAGACATAATCATATATTAATAGTTACATTCATGAAGACAAGAGCATAAAACACCAATGCAAAATAGAATTCCTAGATTCAGTATCACTCAAAGATTAAAATTAAAAAGACCATTTCATTTTTTTTTTCCTGAACCAAAGCTCCCTATAGTTTGTAGAGAATTTTATATAGTTTTCATAACATCTTTTATAAGTTTTATGGCCTTCCTAAATTTTTAGTTATTCAGGAAATACCTAGCATTGTCAGATTCGTCGACTGTTACGAAAATTGGGTTTTCTCACAAACCGCTCACTCTTTTTCGATGAAACCAATTTCCCTTGAAAGCTAACTCCTTAAGGAAGATTTTGATGTAAAACCTAGGTCCAAAGTTTCAAAAGTTTGCTGTAAAACAGATTTTTCATGCACAATACTCAAAATAAAAGATTTGTGAGAAAGGAAGCCAACTAAGGGAAACTTTTCCACTTATTTTGTAATGAAAACATGATAAATAGTATATATTAAACTTAGAAATTTATATTGAAGGTATGCCTTAGGAAATTTTGAGAGATTGGTATGGAAAAATATAGTTTTGTACCAATTAAGAGAAAATACAGGAATGGTAGAACAAGGCACAACTCATTTCTTTTCTTTTCTTTTTTTTAACACAAAAAAACCATTAGACCACATCTGAAAATACCATTTTAAACGTTTAATAACATGTACTTGAAAAAGGAAAATGAAAGAGGGAGTTGTGTTGTGGCTTACTTGAGGCTTGATTGAATTGCTAGCAAACTTTATCTCTCTTCTATCCTCCACCAAGCTCACCCTCTTCTCTTCTCTCCCTCTCGACTGAATGAAGTGTTTATGTGTGTTATTGTATGTAAAATGCTAAGGGAGGGGCTATTTTTATAGAAAAATTGGTGCAAAAGGTCCAAAATGCCCATTGGTTGGAATGGAATGGAATTGAGATGTATTTAGTTAGAATGTAATGGAATGAGGGATCATTAGGGAGCCTAATCATGTATTAAGGCATGATCTAGTTAGGGTTAGGCTTAAGTAGAACCAAGATAGTTATAAGTACAAAACAACTTTCCTTGATTTGGGGGTACCAATGATACTTTTTCCATGATTTAAGGAATTTGTCTCTAGAGTACCTATGATTTTAGCCTAGAGAGGGTGATGGCTAGCCATGTGCTAGTTTTGGGGAGATTTTTGTTGATTATATATATATATATATCTATATGAAGATATTGTGTACAAAATTATTTATTTAAGAAAGATACAAGTATATATATGTATATATGTGTGTAATGGTACTAGTTTGGGTCAAAATGTGAGGGCTTTGGATTTAATTTATGAATTGGAAATTTATTTTAGTGTATAATTAAATTAAATTGGTGTTAGAGAATCTAATTCGGTTTGGATTTCTTGTTTCAAATAAAAACACAATCAACCGATGAACGTGATAAAGATGGGGAAAACCTAGGGTTTTCAAGTGGTAATTTCATATTTAGGGAGTCAATTAATCAATATCAGGGTATTAGAAATGATTTCTAAGTTACCAAAATCGATTAGGATTTGCAGGTTTTGTTGGCGTATGTATTTTGATCCTAGGGTTGCAATTAATTAAGAAACTGAGGGACTTCAAGGAAATAATTTAAAAGTAAGGGAATTTTAAGAATGTAAAATTTTTAGGGGCCTCACAGGCTAATCTAGAGAAATCTTTCACAAACCGCAGGTAATATCCGACCAACCCCAAGAAACTACGAATCTCAAAAGCATTCTTAGGTTGTTCCCAATCTTACATTGCCTCTATCTTAGATGAATTTACAGTCACCCCTCCCCCGGATACCACATGGCCTAAGAACCTTTCAACCAGAACTCACACTTCCCGAACTTGGCATAAAGTTTGTGGGCTCTAAGTAACTCAAGTACTCCCCGCAAGTGTTCTTTGTGTTCCTCCTCAGAGGGTAAGTAAATCAAGATGTCATCAACAAAGACGACCACAAAACGGTCTAGAAACTCACAGAAGATCCGATTCATCAAATCCATAAACATGGCTGGTGCATCAGTTAGCCTAAAGGGCATCACTAGAAACTCATAATGGCCATACTGCGTACGGAATGCCGTTTTCTAAATATCCTTCTCCCTTACCCTTAACTGGTGATAACCCAATCTTTGGTCTACCTTAGAAAAACAACAAGACCCCTTCAATTGATCGAACAGATCATCTATATGAGGCATTCTTCAACTTTTGGTAATCAATACAAAGTCGCAATGCACCATCTTTCTTTTTGGAAAAGAGAGTCGGTGCTCCCCAAAGTGAAGTACTAAGGCGAATAAAACCCTTATCTAATAATTCTTGGAGTTGAACCTTTAACTCACTCAACTCGGTGGGTGCAAATCTATATGGAGCCATAGAAATTGGTGTCGTGCCAGTCACTAAGTCAATATAGAACTCAATCTCTCGGTGAGGTGGTAAACTAGTGAGATCCTCAGGAAACACATCCAGGTATTCACAAACTACCCTTGGCAACTCAACTCGGACTTCATCGCACTAAGTAACTAGGAAGTTGGCAAGAAGACAACTAAGCTCGTTTTGCCCACGTGGATCATACACCAGTGATAAGATTCTATCGATTCTATCCCCCATGAAATAAAAACAATCACCGCTCAAGGTACATATAGTAACTCTCTGACGATAATAATCTATAATAGCTTAATACGATGACAATCAATCCATACCCAAAATAGCATCAAAACTTGACATGTTAATTAACACAAATGCAAAAGGAAGTCGGCAACGAGTAACCTCTATGTCACAACCTTGACACCCCTGTTCCAAAACAATCTCACCACCAATAGGTGACTCTATACTGAGAGGAGCTACTAACTGAGCCAATTCTAACCCCAAAGCCGATGCAAATGCAGATGGGATAAATGAATGGGATGCACCCATATCAATCAACATGTTAGCAATAGAATTGCATAACAAGAAAGTACCTCTCACTACCGAAGGCGTTGGTACTAGGTTTGGCACGGTAACAACATACACATGTCCTGAAGGTCTCTGCTCTACCTACTCACCCCTTGGAGCATAAGCCTGATATACTGATCTAGCCAAAAAGGCTCCCTAATTGGCCCTCGAGGCCTATGCTAACTGTGAAGGTTGGTGGCTCAGTGTTTGCCTCGAACCAGACACTCCAGGTGTGCTGCCCAATTGAGGGCAAAACCTCTTCATGTGCCCTACCTGCCTACACTGATAACAAGTGAGTGGTTGCTTTCTCCCTTGTCTTTGGCTCTGAGAACGAGCTGAAGACGATGTAGATCATTGCCTTCTTCCTCTCTACGGGCAAGCTGGAGACTTATGGCCCAACTGACCACACTTGAAACAAGTGAAATCTCCCGGACCACCTCTCCCAGAACTCGAACTCGGTACTAGAAAAGTGGACCTTGACTGAGCTCCTTGGGACTGTTATGGGTTAGAACCCCTCTACTTTTTACTATCCCCCTGGATATCCTGACTCCTCTTGAAGCCCTTCATCCGCTCCTCTTCCATCTGTATCACGGTCTCAAGATGAGCCGCTGCCTCCACAAGGCATCCATAATCTCTAATCATTGACCCAACTACTTTGAATATGAGCCCAGTCCTCAATCTCTTCTCAAACTCTAAACAATGGCGTTCCTTAATCGCCATAAGTTCCGGTGCAAACCTCGACAAACTAGTAAATGCGGCCTCAAACTTTGCCACTGGTTTGCTCAGCTGCTTGAGCTGAGAAAATTGGTCCCTCAACTTCTCACAATGAGAGGGAAAAACTTGTCCTGGAAGGCGCCAATGAAGGCCTCCCAAGTTACCCCAATGCTCTCACGCGCATACTTCCACCATTGACCAGCATCTCTCTTTAACTGGAAGGATGCTAAGGTCACTCTCAAACCACCGTCTTCAATGCCAAGCATCTCAAACATCTTCACCATTTGTTCGAGTTATTCATCCGCTTTCAAAGGAATTTTGGGATCACTCAAAAACTCATCTGGGTTGGATCGAAAGAACTCTTTCTTCAAGAATCATGGCCATGCCTTAGCTACTTGGGCCTATACTTGATTCTTAACCTTGAGAATGTCGATAGATTTCCATAAAGCTTCAGCCATTTTGCGGGCTAAGGTGCCCATGGCCTGCTGACCAGTCGGCTCAAGCACATTGGCCTGACCAACTCCATTATCTTGCACTGGAATATCATCCAGTAAAGGCACCTCATGCCTTCTAGGCCTACCACACCTATCACCGCCATGTCCATATCCTGACATCTTAATGAAGGTAACGAAAGAGATTAACACATTTACAAATGTACCAAAGCTAACTCACTCACGTCTGAATGCAGTGAACAATAGTAATTCACTCCATGTGAGCACATAGTTACATAAATACGTACAAATTTCCTTCCTAGATAATGATCGTCTTGCGGCGTTGCCAGAGTTTCAATTAGAAACAACACTGATCAAGTGCATTTCTAATTGGACTTCTAGAAACTCATAGACCCAATCAATATCTTAGGAATTAAATCCCATACCCATATAATCATAAAAGCATATCATCACATAAGCATACTATACATACAAACATCTTTGTTAAGCGAGACAAACCCATTGTGTAATAACCACTTTCCACGTACCCAAAGTATTCAAACCCGGTACGCTTTGATACCAAGTTGTAATGCCCCGAAATAAATACAATAAACCATCCATAACGACAATTAAATAACAATAAAAATCAGAGTATAATAGCCGTTCATTATATGAGACGCAGTTGTACAAAAGAGGTGACACATGTGAATATACATTTATAAGTCCTAACCCTGAATCTATAGCATGTGCCAACAATAAAGATATGAGATAGAAGTTAAACAGATAATATAAATGCCCTGAAGGCTACAACTTTCCAAGACTGTACTTGGTTAGATCAAAATAGATTTAAATCCAATACAAGTAAAGCCCTACGCTATTACAAAATAATAACAAGTAAACAAAATGAAACTCTTGCTCCAATCCTCTCAAACTCTTGATTCACCTTTCTACTTTTCAATATCTGTACACTGCACACTTCACACACCGCACATATTACATTTTGCACTCTGCATTCTGCATTTTCTGTATATTCTGTATTCGCATTCTGCACTCTGCGTTCTGCATTTTCTGTATATTCTGTATTCGCATTCTGCACTAAGTATTCTCCATTTTCTGTATATGGGAATACTTGTTTGTGAGATGAGATTTATTGATAAATATCCGTAAATTATTATCCTTTTTCGGATCAAATTTTTTACCTAAAAAAATAAATATCTTTTGGACTAAATTATTTTGTCCTTACATTTATTAGCAACATTTCAAAATTTTGTCATTAAAAGTCTTTTTTTTTTTAACTTTTTGAGACAATATTTTAGTTACTATCTGCACAAAGATCGATATTAATCCCTAAAAACTTTTTGCAACAAAAATTTTATTGTTAAGAATAAAAAAAAATAGTCCTTAAAACTTTTACATATTGTAGTGGATGATTTTTGAAGTAAACATCCCACGCCGGAAAAAAAAAAAAAAAAATGTGAGTATTCATGGATCAAGATAGGCCCTAGTGTTATTGTGGAAGAGAGCGCAAAACAATATTTTAAGCTGAAAGTATGCGCATATCTAGGGATGTAATAATGGCCCGGCCCGATCAATCCGGGCCCGAGCTCGGGCCATCCAAGCATGCTTTACGGGCTCCAATTTTTTTAGCGGCTCGGGCCAGGCTATCCCATGGGCTAAAAAATAGGGCCCAGGCCCAAGCCCACTCATAATAGGGCCTAGGGCTTGGGCCACGGGCCTTGGGTAGGGGCCCGGGCTTAGTCGGGTTATTCTTTTTAATTAAGAATAAAAAAAAAATTATACTAGAGTATTTTTGTAGCACTTGTACCCTTTTAAAACTTTTAAGAAGTGTATTTGAACCCTTTATTTTATTTTGGGGATCTTTGGTATTATTATAGGTTGGTTTTGGAGGAGTATAATCTGATTTAAACTTGTTGGGTTTGGTTGTTTGCACTTATTCTTGTCAAAAGTTCCTTGGAGACTTAGAAATTCTATTCTAGGGTCGACACCAGCCTTTCTAAGGCCTTACTATTCTTTGTCAAGTTTCGGAAGTGTTGTTGGAAAATAGGGTAGACACCAGACTGGGAGAGGGTTGACCCTCTTATGTCTGTGTGTTAGTTGCTGGAAGGTAGGGTAGACACCAGATTGGGAGAGGGTCGACCCTCTTATGTCTGTGTGTTAGTTGCTAGAAGATAGGGTAGACACCAGACTAGGAGAGAGTCGACCCTCTTATGTCTGTGTGTTGGTTGCTGGAAGATAGGGTCGACCCCTACGTGTTTTTTTCTAATTTTTGGGGTTCGAATGGGCCCTACCCTTGGGGTGTTTTTGGGCCTATTATGTTATTTGACCTTGGGGCTATTTGTTACTAGTATAAATAGACCCAAACCACTTTCCTCTTGTTACATTTTCTCCTCTTTTCCTCTCAACTCGTGATTTCTCTTATCTCTCTCTAAAACTTAACTTTTCACACTTAGATCTTCAGATCTACTTACATATAGCCATCTTTTCACCTTGGTCCTTTGGGAAAGGTTGTAGATCTTGTCAAGGGCTTTCTATTAATCTAAGTGGTTCGTGGTTTCATCGCCAGTGATTTTTGGATTGTTTTCTCTTCACTTCAAGAGGTAGGGATTTCTTTGCTCCTTTCCAACACTTCGTTTATAGATAGACATGTGATAGATTTTATTGCATAAAAACCATATTCATTCTGGATTTTCTTGAAAGTCATGAAAGGGGATCTAGGGTTTGATATTTGTGATTGGAGTTGTTAAGTTGTTTGTTGTTGGGTTATTTGGGAAATGATTTATTATGTTTGTGAAGAGAGAGAGGAAAGCCCTAATTTAATATTATTGATATAATGGATTTAAAAGGGAGGAAGTTGAATAATCCTTCTATATTTTGCTAATATGGGTTGTATGATTGTGTTTATATCAAAAGAAAATAAAATGAAAAGTAACCACGGTGTTTGTTTTGTTTTAGACTAATCATGTGAAGTTGAGTTGAGTTGTGGTTTTGATACCGATGGAATTGGTTTTGTAAAATAAAGAGGATGGGTTTGGTTTTGATTTTTGTAAAGTGACGAGAATGAATTCTTAGAAAATGGTTGGAGTTGTGTGGATTGGAAAAATAAAGAAAAGTGGTCTTTTTGAAAGAAAATAAAATGATCACCCTTTGTAAACAAATAATGAACTTGAGGTTGGATCTTGGAACCTTTACACATTGGCCCTGTTTGATAGGGGTTATTTCCAACTTATTTAAGCTTTTAGCTTAATTTAAGCTATTTTGATGTGTTTGGTTCAGCTTAACAATACAGCTTATAGCTTTTTGTAAGTCAAAAATCAACTTATTCTTTGAGTGGGGGAGGAGAAGCTTAATTTATAAGTCAAAAATCAACTTATGTTCACAGCTATAAGCTATAAGCTGTTAGGCTATAAGTTATAATCACTTTCCCATAGCTCTACCAAACGGAGCCATTATCATTGTTATTGGACTGAAAGTCTTGCACGAATTGGATTTTTGTTTTCCTTTCATATTAGATGCATAAATGCAAAGATATGAATGTAAATGGTGGAGTTGGTTATTTGTAATTTCTCACCTATGAAAATATGGATAGCTTATCTATTTTGGAGATTGTACATATCTTTAGAAATATATCTTCTGGGCTATCGGTGGAGGATAGCTATGACTGTTGTAGAAATTGCATGTGGACTAGGTGAATTAAAACTAATCCTTCATTCATTGTCATTGAAAATGATTGTGTTTATATGCATTGTGTATGTATTACACTTGTGTTATTATGCATTCTTGTATGTTAAGCTGGTTGGGAATGTGCTTGCGCTTCGAACGAGAGGTACCAGTACCTTCCAACTAGCGCCTGGAAAACTTGGCAGCGTTTAGAATGAGAGGTACTAGTACCTTCCAGCTAGCGCCTGGAGAACTTGGTAGAGGTACCATTACCTTCCAACCGGTGTCTAGTAAATTGGGATTTTAGTATGGAAAGGTGTATCCTTGACTTGGCATTTTGTTATGGAAAGGAGTATCATTGACTTACCGTGCTTAAGGCAGGTAGAGCAGAATTCATTTATCATTATAGTCTCAATGTATCTGGGTATATCATGGGTTATGATGGTTATTGTTCTAGAAGGCTGTGTTGCCTCAATTGTTGAAGCAGATAGTTATTGATTGCTTGTTGTTTTCCTTTTGTATTAAAAGCATACTTGAATAGTTATGCATGTGTTGGAAACGAACGTAAGTATTATGTTGTTGTAGACACCCTATTTTTGACTGTCCTCAAGACTTGGACGTCACCGCTTGAACACTCGGTGATCATCCTTATTTGTGCTTGTCTTGAGTTCCTGGAGGTCTTGGTGACGCACCTTGCCTCAGGATCTCTCGGCTCGACTGTTTTGTATCTGGTTTTGCATCAAACACTTGTGCTTTGCCATTGAGGGGCAGGGAATGGCTTGTTGACCATCCCCACACATCACCGGCCATGGCTTGAGGCCACCGGCCACTGGTTTGTTTCCACCGGCCAAATGTTTGGCCAACCGGCACTCTTTGTAGTCGACCAGCCATCTATTTTGGTCAAATTGCATTTTTGGCCAGCCAACCACTGTGCATCTGCTTTTGCAGATATTTTTATGTCAGTTGTGCTAGCTAGTATACACGTTTTCTCCTCTCCATACACATGTATGGAGGGATCTCCTTCTTGACTAGCTTACTTGAGAAGCTTTGCAAGAGTGAGCTCTATAAGAGGGAGCCTCTTCTCCCTCCATTAGGGTGACAAAAATTTTCAGAAGAGCTCTGATATTAGGGTTGGAGTTTGTATCTATTTCATCTCTATATCTCTCTCTTTTTGCCTTGCGTGTGTGTTTAGTCTTACTATTGTACACAAACACCTAGTCCTACACCTTCTCTTGGCTGTTGAGGGACCAGAAGGCTGTTCTTGGTGTTTTTGGGTGGTTTTGAGCTTGAAGAAGCTGCTGGAGCATCATTCTTCAAGAGGGTCAACAAGGGTAAGAACTTACTCCTTTTGTTCCCCATTCTTGCTTAGCTTTTTTTCCTACATTGCACCTGTTTTTGAGCTTAGTATATAACATATAAAAGTTTTTTTTTTTTTACTTGCTTAAAATAGTTGTTTAACGGTGGTTTGTTGTTTGGGGTTGTTTCACCCCTCTTAGGCCTTGTTAGGTCCTATTTTTGTGCTATTTTGGTGAGCTCCGGGACCACCTTGTTTGGGCCTCCTCACCACTGAAATCTTGAGGGATTTCAGTGGTGAGGATGGTGCCTTAAGGTCCTAAGAAGGAGAGGGCCAACCCCTCCTCTCCTTGTTGTCTTCAATGGTGGCCTTTTAAGCCTCATGTGTGAGCATCTAATTTAGGTTCATGTTGGCCATGTCTGTAGACACCCCATTTTTGACCGTCCTCAAGACTTGGACGTCACCGTTTGAACACTCGGTGATCATCCATGTTCGTGTTCATCTTGAGTTCTCGGAGGTTTCGGCCGCGTGCCTTGCCTCAAGACCTCTCGACTTCTGTTTTTGCTTTTGGGGACAGGGAATGGCTTGATTGGACATCCCCACGTCTCACCTGCCATGGCTTGAGGCCACCGGCCCTGTTTTCTTGCCACCGGCCATTGGTGATGGCCGGTCGGCACCTTTGGTGGCCGATTGGCACCTTTTGTGGCCGGTCGGCACCTTTGGTGGCCGGTCGGCATCTTTTGAGGTCGGTCGGCCATCTTGGTTGGCCGATTGACTCTTTTTCTGGCCGAGACCTCTTCTTGGAGAGGCTTGACCCTTTTGAACCCCCTATTTTAGCTTCTTGAGGAAGCTTGAACCTTTTGAACCCTTGGTTTAGCTTCTCCAAGATGTTTGAACCTTTTGAACCCTTGGTTCTAGCTTCTTGAGGAAGCTTGAACCTTTTAAACCCTTGGTTTTAGCTTCTCCAAGAAGCTTGAACCTTTTGAACCCTTGGTTTTAGCTTCTTGAGGAAGCTTGAACCTTTTGAACCCTTGGTTCTAGCTTCTCCAAGAAGCTTGAACCCTTCTAAGCTTCCAAGAGAAGCTTGCACCTTTTGAACCCTTGCCTAGCTTCTCCTAGAAGCTTGAACCCTTTGCTCCAAGCTTCTAAGAGAAGCTTGGCCCTTTTGTCTAGCTTCTCCAAGAAGCTTGACCCCTTTGCCTAGCTTCTCCAAGAAGCTTGGCCCTTTGACTTAGCTTCCCTTGGAAGCTTGCCCCCTTTGACCCTTTTTGTTTAGCTTCTCTTAGAAGTTTGGCCCCTTTGCTCCAAGCTTCTCTTAGAAGCTTGGACCCTTCTTCCTCTATAAAAGAAGAGCTTCTCTTCTATTGCAAGGGTTCCAAAAATTTGTCTAAGGCTCCATACATATATCTCTCTCCATATCTTTTCCATTTGAGCTCCAAATTGCTTGGTTCTTGGCCCCTTTGCACACCAACCCTTAGCCTAACACCTTCATCATCAACCTAAGAGACTTGGAAGCCATTTTCAGAGGTTGAAGGTCTACATTTTTAGTCCATAAGCTGCTGGAGCTTCTTGGCTACAAGGGTGAGCTTCCTACCTTCTTTATTCCCCGTTTTTGCACACACTTTTAGCCTATCTTGCATGCTGATTTGAGCTTTGTGTATAACATAAAAAAGTTTTATTTTTTTGGGTTTAAGATACTTCATTAAGGTCACTTTTGTGTTTGCGGTCGTTTACCCCCTCTTAGGCCTTGTTTGGCCCCATTTTGTGTTATTTTTGGTGAACTTCGGGACCACCTTGTTTGGGCCTCCTCACCACTGAAACCCCTTTCAGTGGTGAGGATGGTGGTTTAAGGTCCTAAGAAGGAGAGGGCCATCCCCTCTCCTTGTTGTCTTCAAAAAGTTCCATTTTAGCCTCATTTGTGAGCACCATTTTTAAGTTCATGTTGGTCATGTCTTAAGTGTTATTTGTGCTTATTTTGCCATGATATAACATTGTTTTTACTTGTTTTAGACACACCATGCTTGCTTTGCATACTTGTCTTGTAATGCCATGATTTGCCTTAACATGCTTTATGCTTTGAGCCTTGTTTCTAGCATGTTTTTGGCTTAGCTTTGTGAAGCTTTTATGCTTGCTTTGACATGCTTGAGGACTATTTTTGGTCATTTGGGTCATCCATGCTTTGCTTTGTATAGCTACCATGTAATCCCCCTTGTATGCCTTAAGTATCGGACCCTCTAGCATGCTATCCTTGCATCATTTTAGTGGTTTAGAACCACTTGTCATGTCATTTCAGTCCTTGTGGTATGCTTGTATGCTTGCATTTGATGCCCCTTTAATGCTTTATAAGGTTGGTGTTTCATGCTCCATGTTTGTGCTATTGTGTATGCCTCTAGGATTAGATCATTTAGATGCCATCTAAGTGGTTTTTGGGGCTTAATTTGGCATGATTTGGGACTGTTTTGACTCATTTTGATCATTTGCTTCATGTATCATATGATCATAGTTTAAGTCCTTGGGCCTAGATGCATGCTTTGCTTGCATTGGTAGGTTGATTTGGCATCATCTTCTACATGTTTTTCAAAGCTTATTGTGTATGCTATGTGCCAATGTTTGCCCCTTTTAAGTGTGTTTGAAAGTTGCTTCTATATGCTTAGGCATTCAACCATGTTTGCATGCATGTTTGTATGCTTAGGTACTTGGCTCATGACATTTCGTTGCATGTTTAAATGGTGTTGCATTTGGCATGCATTTCTTGCTAAGTTGCCTAACATGTTATATGCCTTGCATGTGTGCATGGTTAAGATTACACTTTGCATGTTTGCTAACTTGCATACGTGCCCTCATGTTCTTGTTGCATACTTAGCCTCCATGCCTAGGTTGCGTTGCATAGAGCATGCATGCTTTGTCTCTTGAATTGAGTATGATAGAGGTTGGGCTTTATGTGTTTATTTGGTTTGCATGTCATTTGAAATCAAAATGCACAACTTGGTTTCTTGGGCCATCACAAATTGAAATGCGCAATTGGTGGTCCGAGAATCGAGTACCATACCCCTTTGAGTCATAAACATGATAAGGGATGTCGTGGTGCACACATTCGCTTGAAATGCATTGCCATGCCTTGTTTTGCCCTCTGCTGCTGTCAAAATAGGATTCTGCAAGAAGATTTGGCCGGCCGGCCATCTGCAGAGCCAACCGGCCATCCATCAGTGGCCGATGGCTTCACAAGTGGCTGGTGACCACTCACTTTTGGCCGGTGGCCATCCCTTCCAGCCGGTGGTGTTCCACAGTGTCCAGAGAGTGCACCTTGGGATTTGTGCAATTTTCAGAGGAGTAGAGCAGGGTAAACCGAGGCAACTTGTGCATGGCGATGGATTTCCGAGCAAACCCGAACGCGCATGCATTAGACTCTCTTCCCGAGGCCTTTTACTGCTTTCCTTAGCTTAATTGATTTGTTAATTAATTAGGTGGTTTGTAATTATTTAATTAGCTTGTAGGTTAATTAATTTGTATTATTCTTTTAGTCCCTCTGACCGAGGGTGAATTTGTAATCAGTGTGGGTCCGTGTGTGCATGTCTTCCAACCCCCACTTCTTTCTCTCTTTTACTTACCTACTTTTGATGGTTAGTAGTAGGGCATATTTAAATTAGCATACCTTATGCTATGCATGCGTGCATCATTCATCTGTATTGCATGCACCGGGTTCGGCGCATCACGCTAGCTGCATTGTATTTCAATTCCAAATTGAATACGTGTTATCTGTTGCATTTCACATGCCATGTTTAGGATAGCCGAGCCTGTCTAGATTGCGTCTTTGCATGTGTTGCATTAGCCATTTTAAACATGAACTAGGATCATGCATATGATTACTAACTAGTTTCTATTTTGGCTTGGAGTACTAGGTAAGCATTTATGCTTTAGCATCTCGCATGTATGTGAATGTTAACATCATAGCATGCTTACCATGAGGCTATATGCTTATGTGATATAAACTGCCTGAATATCTGTGGGTGAAGGTTGGATTGTTTGAGTTGGAACAACTCATTGAAATCTGTATTTTAGCCTACTCGCGAGTAGCAAATTCCAAAGCGTTTTCTAAACAAACAGATATGCAATGCTTCGTTCCAAATTAGGCGATCTAGTCTATACTTTTGTGTTGTGCGCATCACATAGTAAGATTAGCTAATTAATCGGAATAAGAATGCATATGTTTTAAAAAACGAGATATCATAATTAGTAGAGGCTGATCTTCAGATCGAGCGAGAGGGGGTGCTCATAGCTGACCTTCCCCAATCGTACCCAAGTTCCCGAGCCGAAGCAACTTTGGTGATAACGGACATGTGGCCTTCGGCACCGAGTCAGGGTTTGCTAAATTCCCCATTAAAAATTTAGGCGGCAACTCTGTATCTGGCAAAGCAGTCCATGTTTGGCACTTCTTTTCTAAAAATCTGTTTTCTCAAAACGATTTGCCAGATTTGGACTCTTTGGTTTAGATTAAGAACCGTGACACAAATCGAGTCCGAACTGTAGCATTGAGGCTCACGGGCGCGTCTACAGTTTCTGGCGACTCTGCTGGGGACTTAGAGAACTTGACTCAAACTCGTGATATCTTGTTTTGATTACACTTATGTGTTTCTTTGCATTGCATGTGCATTGGTGCGCCTAGGACACCGTGTTTGCCATCTGCCATTCCTGAACGGTTTGCCGGAGGCTTGTCTTGTCAAGACATGACCATAAGGCTAACCAGTTGTGGGCTCTGACAGTATGGGAACACAAACCCCGGTTTTACCGGGGCACCCTTTTCGACCATTCGACCTAGTGCATATCGAAATCCATAGTGACCATTCCAAACTAGGACAGGTTGCTTACCCGATCATAGGTTCTTTGAAACCGCTACGTGCATAGTGAAACCCTAGCTCCTGACAAAATAGGACAGGGAAACCCTACCCCAACATAGGGGTGTTTTGGCTCTCTTTTACATGCTATGTGCTTTTAGAGTGTATCTCTACAGGGAATGCATGTATCAGTTTGCAAGTCTGGGTATCAGGCCTGCGGGCATCAGTATTTGGGGAATCAGTTTTACCTGAGGGTATCAGTTTTGGGATAGTTATTTGGGGAACAGTGATCAGTACTGAGTACAGTTGTTCCACTATGCTCATATCCGTTCCAGTGAAATCGAGCTGAGATGCTGTCTGTTTTCTCTTTTGCTAGATAGTCCTAGAACTATAGCTTCAGAAGGCTTCACTATCCCCCAGATACATTGGACTTGTGCTGATAGACTTTGTCGAGTCAGAGATTCAGTTCAAGGGCAATCAGTGTTCCTTTGCCAGAGACAAGGTAAAAACGCCAATCAGACACAAATCATCAGTTCAACAGTCTTCGGATCAGCGGTCATTATCCATCTCACCTGTGCGCAGTTGGGTTGAGATATCTGTTTTTTTTTTTTTTTTTTTTTTTTTACCTCAGGGAAATATACCAGTTGCTCAGTTAGACCAGGACAATATGTCGAGTCTGGAAGAGATGGTGCGCCAACTCTATGATAGTATGAAAGCCATGCAGCAAGACGCTCATTCAATAGAATTTGCTACAACAGTCATGGTCATAGCCCAACAGTGTAAACAATTGCTGCTAGAGCAAAGAACCGAGTATCTACTTCACACCAAGCTCCTCCCCTACCAAGATTCCTAATACCCGGGGAGACGGCGAATGTTCAGAATGTCCAGGAGGATACAGACATCCCAACGGGGCCGGCTCCGCCCCCGGTTCTACCCCAGCTATCCAAGACACCCATCAACCTACCGGACTCCCCCTTTGAGTTCAATGTGGACCCCACAGCACTAAAGGTGAGTAAACTGGAAAAACTAATCAAGAAGTCTCAAGGAGCTCAATCCATTCCGGACATAGAGGATGGTTATACCGACTCAGTGGTGACATTACCAGATCGGTTCAAGATGCCACATATCGATCGATTCGATGGCTTTGGAGACCCAATGGTGCGCCTCCACCTGTTTTCTGATATCCTGAGACCAATGGGTTTGACCACAGCCCAGAAGCTATCACTATTCGGTCGAACCATGTCTGGGATAGCCACAATCTGGTATGCGAAATTGGAGAACTCTGTGAAACAGAATTGGGAAGAGATGGCTGAAGCCTTCAGTGATCAATACTCCTACAACACACAGATTGAGGTCACAACTCGTGATCTTGAAGTCACCCGCCAAGAGCTAAAGGAGGGTTTTTCAGAGTTTGTGGCGAGATGGAGAGCAAAGGCCTCGATGATGGCTACAAGGCCTTCCGACAAAGATTAGATTTGGATGGTTGTGCATAACCTCCAACCCAAGCTTATGCAAAAGATGATTGTGCTCCCCTTCCCCACCTTTTCAGACTTACATGAGATGAGAGTACAGATCGAGGATGCTATGAAGCAGGGCCTCATTGACCAGGAGAAGGACCAGCCCAGGAGGGCATTTTCCCACAGTTCGAATGGGACCACCAGTGGTGATGCAGCTGCTAGGACTTCAGATGTGGGCATGGTCGCCACACCACACCAAGAGCAGCCACCCCCTTTGTTGGTGCATCCACTTCAAATCCCCGAACTTCAGACTATTTACCCCGAGGTAAGAGGGTTTTCACCCCACTCTTTATGCCTTTGTCTAAAGCTCTAGGGGTCCTACTCAGGAAAGGACATCTGAAACCGTTAGAGCAATGACCTCTACCTGATCCTCTCATTCCAAAGCATGACCCAATTAAGTACTGTGCTTTCCATCAACAAACCGGTCATGACACCGATAGTTGTGTCCGTCTCTGCCACGAGATACAAAATCTGATTGACAATGAGGTCATCGTCGCACCAAGCTCTGCAAAGTCTATCGGCACTTGATCAATGAACCTGTGAGGGATAATATGATGTGATCAGGCGATGAACCACCTGCGGGCGGCGTTCAGTTTATTTCAGATGTGGTGTATGGCACGCACTGTTTTGAGCATTTGTGAATGCTTGGTTTTGTACGTTCTAGCTTGGGTATTGAGTTAGTTCTGTTGTTTTGTTTTGAGTCTGTCTCTTTGTTTTGAGTCAGTCTTTTCATATTGAGTCAGTCGGGTCTGTCTTGTTGTATCAAGTCAGTCCTGTTCTGTTAAGGGTCGGGTGATTTCTGGGATGTTACCTCAAACATTACTTGTTTGTTTTGTATTTGTCTTTTCGTTTTGTTTTGAGTCTGTTTCTGCCTTGGAGCCAGTAATGCCAACAGATTTGAATGAACAATAGTGGTTTTTCACATTCTTGTGTTCGCTTCGGCCGTGTGTCAGTTGTGCCAGAAAGTTTGAATGAAACGGTAGTACTTTTCGCTTACTTTTTTGTGCCTCGAACTCATTGCATTGACCTAAGTTTTTTTTTTCAAAACTTTTCAGAACACTGCGGTAAAAACGAAGAGGAAAGAATTCCTCGGGATTTGTAAAAATTTGATCAATTGAGAGAAAGAGAGGCATGCTAAGCCTTTAATGATTTAGATCATGCTTGTTAATGTGAGTACTGAGAAAGATCCTGGCTTGATCCAGATTGGCTCCACACTGTCTTCAGCGCGAGCGATTAGTCGCTTTCTTAAAAGATTTCAAAAAATATTTTGCGCAGTCCTGCGAGGACCTGTGTGGAATCGCTCTTGAGATTGTGTAGTGTAGGATCGTTCTCAGCCTCGAGACTCGACCCCCGTGCTTTCAAACCTTGGACCTTACTTCAGAGTGTTCAATGGTCAACTACAATGTGAGGCCTGTGTGGCCATATTTGAAACATCCCACGAACTAGGGGCAGAAAAGTCAGATCAAGAAGATCAGATGTCGTCAAAAGAAACTTGCAAAGCTAGATCAGAAGCACCCCTCAAACTAGGGGCAAAAGAATTTCAAAAGTGCTCGAAGAGTCAAAGATGAAGATCAGTAAGAATGCCAAACCCCAGAATGGAAGAAAGGAGAAAGCATTGCTGAAGAACAACTAAGTTCCTATCCACAACACTAGGGGCAAATTCGGCCCCCCATTGGATGGACTCCTGCATCGTCAGCGAACAGTAGCCATTCTCCTGGATTCAGATAACTTCAAGATCTCAGAACCATTTGACATGGACCAAGCTACACTTTTACCTTTGAGAGGCTCGCTGGGTTGTGTAACAGCGCCCGTGGGCCTCTATGCTACAGTTCGGACTCCCTTTTTGTGTTGCGGTTCTAAATCTGAACCAAAGAGTCCAACTCTGGCAAATCGTTTTGAAGAAAAACAGATTTTGAAAAAGTAGTGCCAAACATGGACTGCTTTGCCAGATTACAGAGTCGCCACCTAAATATTTTAAAATGGGAAATTTAGGAAACCCTGACTCGGTGCCGAAGGCCACGTGTCCGTCATTACCAAAGTGGTCTTGGCTCGGGAGCTTGGGTACGATCGGGGAAGGTCAGCTATGAGCACCCCCTTTCGCCCGGTCCGAAGACCGGCCTCTACTAACCGTGATATTCGATTTTGAAAATGTTATGTGTTCTTATTCCGATTATTAGCCTAGAATTACTATGTTATGTGCACAGCAAACAAGTATAGACTAGATTGCCTAATTTGGAAATAAACATTGCATATCCATTTGTTTTGAAAATAGTTTTGAAATTGCTACTCGCGAGTATGCTAAAACACGGATTTTAACGAGTTTTTCCAACTCAAGCAATCCAACCTCCACCCACAGGCATTCAAACAGTTTATCTCACGTAAGCACTTAGCCGCATGGTAAGCATACTGTCATGGCAACATTCACATGCATGCGATATGCTAAAGCATAAATACTTACATCGTACTCCGTGCCAAAACAATAAACTAGTTAGCAATCATGCATGACCTAATTCATGTTAAATGGCTAATGCAACACAGGTGAAGATGCAATTTAGAGTAGGCTCAGCTAACCCTAAAGATGGCATGTGAAATGCACTTTATTCGATGTACGTATTCAATTTGGAATTGAAAATACAATGCAGTTTGTATGATGTACCGAGCCCGATGCATGTCAACAAATGCATGGATGCACGCATGCATAGCATAAGGTATGCTAAAATAAACGTGCCCTAATCTACCATCATAAGCAGGTAAGTAAAAGGAAAGAAAGAAGTGGGGGTTGGAAGACATACATACCACTCACCCACACTTATTACAGATTCACCCTCGCTCGGAGGGACCAAAAGAATAATACAAATTAATTAACTACGCAAGCTAATTAAATATTACAAATTGCCTAATTAGTTGACAAACTAACTAAACTGAGAAAAACAGTAAACCGCCTCGGGAGGAGAGCCAAATGCAGCACGTGCTCGGGCCTTGCTCGAATTACCTTTGCCATGCCTAGATTGCCTCTGTTTTCCCTGCTTTGCATCTCAAAAGACTGCCAAAGTCTCAGGAGTGCCTCCCAGGACACTGAGGGACATCATCGGCTGAATAGGACTTCCACCGGCATCAACATGAGGTCACCGGCACAAAATTCATCCATCGGCCATCAATGGACTGCCGGTCGGCACTAAATACTGCCGGTTGACACTGAATGTCTGCAGAACCTGCAACTCACAGCAGCAGAGGGCAAAAACTTGCATGGCAATGTAATTCCAACAATGTATGTACCAATCATGCCCCTTATCATATTTGTGACTCAAAGGAGGATGTGCCTCGATTCTCGGGCCACCAATCACGCATTTCCATGCATGATGGCCCAAAGGATCAAATGTGCAATTTCATGTCAAATGAAATGCAAACCAAACAACAAACCAAAGGGTCCAAACCTCTATCACACTTATCTCAAGAGGCCAAGTATGCACAATGTAATGCTATCCTAAACATGTTGGCTAGCATGTGGTATGGACAATGCAAGGCACTTAAGGAAACATACAAGCAAACATGCAAGGCAAGCATGCAAACCAAATAAAAGATGGACTTAAACATGACTTAGGCAACTCCAAATAAGCCTAAAATCGAGCCAAAATGCCCAAAAATGAAGGCCAAAATACACACACACATGCAAGCATTCATGATCCAATACTTGGGCACTAAACAAGCAACTTCCAAGCACACTTGAAAGGGAATATCTTGGATAACTAGCATGCAATATAAGCTCTGAAATTCATGCTAGAATATGGTGCCAAACCAAGCCAAATGAAGCAAACATAAGCATGCAAGCATAGTCCAAGTATGTAAGGCAAGTCATGAAGGCTTGAACCACACTTAGTACAACCACACATGGCAATACTTAAGCAACTAAAAAATAGAGTTTTAACACATAAAACTAAGTCCAAAGGACCACTTAGATGGCACCTAAGGGTCTCAAATTCAAAGGCATGCATAATGGTCGAAACAAAAGGCATGCAACATATGCTTTCAAAGCAATAAAGAGGCGACTTAGGCAAGCATATGAGCATGCCAAAGGGACTGAAATTACATGTTAGGTGGTTCCAAACCACCGAAATGATGCAAGAAACACAAGCTACACATTCACATACTTGAGGCGTACAAGCCCGGCAAGCCACAAATGCAAAGGAGCTATACTAAACATGCCAAAATCAATCCAAACGACCATGGACAGACCTAAAGCATGGCAAAATAAGCACAAAACATTCATAAGTCTAAGCCTAAATCATGCTCAAATAAAGGCTAACAACCTAAGACATGTTAAAGGCATTACAAGGCATTACATGGCAACTATGCTAAGCATGCATAAGGGACCAAAACCAACTTAAAATCATGTTATATCATGGTATAATAAGCATGAAAAACAGTCATGGCATGCTCAACACACACTTGAACATAGGCTTCCTCAAGAGGCCAAAACTTGTCCTTTTCAAGGACAACAAGGAGAGGGGGTGACCCTCTCCTTCTTGGGACTTCAAGGCATCATCTTCACCACTAAAATCCCTCAAGATTTCAGTGGTGAAGAGACCCCAACACCAAAATCCCGGAGCTCTCACAAAATAGCACAAAATGAGGCCTTTTCAAGGCCTAAGAGAGATCAAACTTCCCCAAAACACAAAACACTCTTAACCAACAATAAAGAGGACTAAAAAACAGAACTTTTTTGTATTAAATGCTAAGCACAAAAACAGTTCTAAACTATGCAAAAATGGAGTGCAAAAATGGGGTAAAAAGGGGTAGTTTCTTACCCTTGAAGACCACCTTCACAAAGGTTGATGTTGTTGCTTCCTTGAGCTCAAATCTAACCAAAAACTCTAAGAACAACCTCTTGGAACCTCAGTAACCAAGGGAAGGTGAAACACTAGGTGCTTGTGTGCAATAATGTGGACTAAAGCACCTAGTGTACAAACAAGAGAGCAAAAGAGAGATAGGATAGATATAGAACTCAAACCCTAAAACTAGAGCTTCTCTGAGGTCTTTTCTCTCTAAAATGTCTAACCCTCCTAACCTTTGAGCCAAGAGAAGAGAGCCTTCCCTTATAGGCAACAAAGCTTACAAGCTAAGCAAATCAAAAGCTCATCCCTCCATACACGTGTATGGAGGGGAAACAAATGCTATACAGCTGCTTCAAAATATCTCAAAAAGCAACTGCACAGTAGTCGGCAGGGCAAAATTGTCATTTTGACAAAATTGACTGCCGACCGGCACAAAAGAGTGCCGACCGGCACAATATAGTGCCGATGGCAACACCAACCAGCCGGTGGCCTCTAGCCACTGCCGGTGGTGTGTGGGGATGCCTCACAAGGCATTCCCTGCCCCTCCAAGGCAAAGCACAAGTGTTTGGTGCAAAACCAGACACAAAACAGTCAAGTTCGGAGGTCCTGAGGCAAGGCGTGGGGCCGAGAACTCCGAACTCCAAGCGAACACGAACATGGATAATCACCGAGTGTTCAAGCGGTGGCGTCCGGTCTTGAGGACGGTCAAAAATGGGGTGTCTATTTGCCCTCTTGACAGAACTCGAAGTCATAACAATGGCGGAGTGAATGTCAAAGCCCGAGACGACCCATTTTTGACAAGGCCAAGACTTGGACAAACATGCAAAGCGCAAATGGTTGAACTAGATAAGGTATGCGCCCGTAGGCCGGGGCAAGATGCAACTGACAATGCAAAAGGCCGAGCATAACTTATGATCATGCAAAGAAAGCTGTAATGAAGCACACATGCGACAGTTATAAGCTAGCATGCCCCGAACTACACTACAATGCAGAAAGGATGTAAGAGAATTATACAATTCTCAATACGTCTCACTCGGAGGATACAATACCTGTGCGGCTCGTCCGGTTGCACCGGCCTCAAATGAGCCGTACATACAATATCGTGCCTGCAAAGAAAGCAAACTTAACAGGTACAATATTGTTAGCAATATGCATGACAATGCGAAATGAATGCAAAATGATATGCAATATATACAAAATGATGTATGAACAATGCAAATGATAATGCAATGCAATTGAAACTATGCAAACTACATGCAAAGCAATTGAATCATGATTCAATCGTGAGCGATTCGAAACCACACAAATGTCAAATAGGTTGATGGAAGTAACGAGTCCGTCTACCATAGAACGATGTCTGAACTATGAGTGATGTAGACGGACACAAGAACAAGTATTGGGTGGATTGACATAAGTGGGGTGACAACCCGCTGAGGAAAGAACAAAGATCCTAGTGCTGGATGCAATAAATCACACTACAATGTAATATCTACAATGGATATGGCGTGCGGCCAAATCGTATTTTGCCTAGGAAAGGCATGTACACGTACAAGCCATGTCTAACACAGAAAAGGTGCCGCCACCCTCAAACCAAGTTCATCAAGGAATAGGCGCGTACACATGCAGAACTGTGCTTCAACGTGAAAAGTATGAGCACATACCAGACCAAGCTCAACAAGGAAAGGTGCAAGCCATAGATGGAAGATGATGCAGTGAATGCATGCAATTACAATGCAATATATACAATACGCAGTGGAGATGAATGTTTACAGAAAATGCATGACATATGCTCTATATTACAATGAAATGCATGACAAATGCATGTTTTTTTTTTTTTTTTTTTTTTGGTTTTGAATTTTTTGAAATGCATGACATATGCAATATTTAGAATGATGCATGACAGTGCACTATTTACAATGATGCATGACATATGCATGTTTTTTTTACAATGATGCATGACATATGCAATATTTACAAATGATGCATGACAATGCACTATGATGCAATGACTATGATTGCGACTTTTCCTATCTTACCAGGCGATATACTAGGTTGGTTCAAGATCGTAATCGAGGCGTGAACATGCTGCCTCAACCTATGGGGCTTCCATATAGCTTTCATGCCGAGGGTACACCCCCTGGGTATTTAAACCAGACTTTAGTCTCGGAAGTCCCGCTCCTTTGTGTTCTAGTCATAAGCCGTTCGAACTCTAGTTTTCACCGTCCCAGTTGGTCTTCTTGGAACTCACCGCAAAAACACAGTGGTGGCTTTACTGACACCGAAAGTCGTTCGGGCACGACAAACACCGAAGGAATTGCACCTTTAGAGGATTTAAGGTCTCCTAGACCGTGATGCAAAATGTATGCATGACAATGCATGTTTTTTTTTGAAATGGGCATGATGCATGATGTTTGAAATGCGTGCCAACGCACGGCCTTACGAATGCACGACAATGCATGAATTGTGTGTGCCGAAGTAACGAAGGTCTTGCACCTTCCGAGGATTTAAGGTCTCCTAGACCGTGCGTGTTTAAGGTCTCGCCAGACCCGGGGGCGGAAAACAATGAGGTGCGCAAAATAGTGCGATGGAATGCAAAATGAGATGCAAGATGAGGTGCACCTTAATGCACCGAAGGTCTTGCACCTCCCGAGGATTTAAGGTCTCCTAGACTGCGCGTGTTTAAGGTCTCGCCAGACCCGGGGGCGAAAGACAATGAGGTGCGCAAAATAGCGCAATGGAATGCAAAATGAGATGCAAGATGAGGCACGCATACCTCATGGATGCAAAATGCAAAACGAAATGCAAATGAAATGCAAAGTGAGGCACGCATACCTCATTGAATGGAAAATGAAATGCAAAACGAGGCACGCGTACCTCGAGATGCAATGAAATGCAAAATGAGGCACGCATACCTCGAGATGCGATGAAATGCAAAATGAGGCATGCGTACCTCGAGATGCGATGAAATGCAAAATGAGGCACGCGTACCTCGAGATGCGATGAAATGCAAAATGAGGCACGCATACCTCATCGAATGGAAAATGAAATGCAAAATGAGGCACGCGTACCTCGAGATGCAATGAAATGCAAAATAAGGCACGCATACCTCATTGAATGGAAAATGAAATGTAAAACGAGGCACGCGTACCTCGAGATGCAATGAAATGCAAAATGAGGCACGCATACCTCATTGAATGGAAAATGAAATGTAAAACGAGGCACGCGTACCTCGAGATGCAATGAAATGCAAAATGAGGCACGCATACCTCATTGAATGGAAAATGAAATGCAAAACGAGGCACGCGTACCTCGAGATGCAATGAAATGCAAAATGAGGCACGCATACCTCATTGAATGGAAAATGAAATGCAAGTATGACACGCATGCCACACGAAAATGCAAAACGGTGCAAGTCGCAAGGGACGTGCAAGACGGCGCGATGCGACGCACCGGACAATGTGATGGATGCGTGCAACGCACACGGGGCAACTTTTGAATCTTGTAAAAGACAAAGGATACAAAAGGATACAATCTTTGCTTGAATCTGAGTGCCACGCACAGAAGACACGGTCCGAGGTCAAAACGGAGGCCGGTTGAGCATCGGGGATTCACTTTCTTGCACTTTCTTGAGCTATGAAGACCAGAAACTACCCACCTGGCCTAAACAAGGCTGTGGGAACATCACCGGGCCACCGGCTGCATAAAATTTCCACCGGCACAATATTGTGCCGACCGGCCAAAAGTTGCTGATCGGGGACAGTTTTGACATTTCACCTCGGGCTTTTTAAAATAGGGTTTTAAACCCTATTCTTTCACTTCCCTTGCACCGAAAATTCCTCCCCCTTCTCTCTAGAGTATTTTCGGCTCTCGATCCTCGCATTTTCTCGCGTTTTAGGCTCGATTTTGTCGTTTGATTCGCGAATACCTTCGCGTTTCGCACATTTTCGACCGATCAAAATTTCATTTCGGCACATCCTTTGCCATTTTCACCTTTTTGGGACTTGTTCCCCTTGATCTCTTCTTCATTTCCGTGCCTTTTCATCTTCCGGCCTTTCCAGCCATTTTCGGCCCGCTCGGGGTTGACTTTTTCGGTTGGCTTTCCGCATTCCGGATTTTCCGGCCATTTTCTCGCTACCATTATCATGGCTGACGACATTCCACACGTCGGGACTCCCCCGGATCATGAGATGGATCCCAGGGTCGAGCTTCTCCCGTTGAGCGAGCGTCCTTTCGACCCGGTGACATACCGCCCAGCGATTCATGTGCTACCACCGGATGGACTACGCCATTTTCGCAGCTTTGACCGAGCACTGGACCCGGAGCTCCTCCTACGCGAGCCGACCTCTCACCTATCCTTTGGCGCTTCCGAGGTAACATCTTTTCTCTGCTTTAATTTCCTGCACTGTAGAACCTTTTAACTGTCAACTGCCATAGTCGATTAGATTCTTTAATTGCTTTAGCTCTGATACTCTGATGCATTGTGTATTGTAGTTGATCACAAACAAACTTGCAACTGATATCTGTTTAAGAATGACACGCGCACACACTGCACTAGTCTTGAACCACTCAAACCACGGCACACACCGTATTTCAATGCAAACACTGACACTCGACATCATGCGAATCTGAAAATCTTGCACGCATGCCACATTTGCAAAACCACTCAAACACTCACCGCATCAAATGTTGTAGTTCACTATAAGCACACACCGCACCGATCTGTTTGAATCTGAAAAACTTGCACGCATGCCACATTTGCACTGAACCACTCAAACACACTGACGCATCAAATGTTGTAGTTCACTGTAAGCACACCGGCACCCGGTATCTGTTTGAATCTGAAAAACTTGCACGCATGCCACATTTGCACTGAACCACTCAAACACACTGACGCATCAAATGTTGTAGTTCACTGTAAGCACACCGGCACCCGGTATCTGTTTGAATCTGAGAATCTCGCACACATGCTAGATTGGCACTGAACCACTATTTCTTCAAAATTGTACATTTCATATTGCTTTGCTGCTACTTGTTTGAAAACAGGGAGATTCCCATACCATCTGCGGGTATGGGAACGTCACGGCTTGAGATTGGTACGCGGAGCTTCCCGAGGCGGTTCGACGTATCGTGGACCGTGCCGCTTCGCGCTTCTGGGTCCGACCCGCCTTCGCTGCGAGCCTCTTCTAGCGCCTGGCGAGAGGTGGGACACCACCGATTCATTCCACCTATCCGGGCGGAGACATGGCGATGACTCCTACGACTTCTCGATGCTCACAGGCATAGGGGTGGGACGTGATCCGATCCCCTTCGTCATCGGTATCGATGTGTGGACCGCCGCTCAGATCTATTTGCTTGGCGTCGTGCCAACTCTTGCGCGTCCAGGTTTCGTCCGCTACTCCTGGTTCGAGGTGCGATTCGAGTCCAACCCTCGTTGATCTGACCCGATATTTCGAGGCCGTGGATAGATACGCTGTGGCTTCCTCATGTTCTGTTTGGGGCGGCGATTTTTTCGCCGATCGGGCGAACCGGTGCCTCTCTGCCTTCTCGGCGCCTTGGTGGATGTCGGACATCTTGCGTTTGATTGGGGTGGTGCGGCTCGCCACCCTCTGACTATATGAGCTCGGTCTCCATGGCGGTAACAATTGCTCGGGGGTTACTGGCGTGCTTGGGAGGTACATTTCCTTTTCTGCTTTACATTTCTGCTTTACATTTTCGGTACTCTGCATAGCACACTGCTTGTAGTCTGTTTCACACGATGTATCTTTGTACACGGCACACACATACTCGCTTTACCTTGTTGTACATCGCTCACACGGTACACTCTGCTCAATACACCTGCATTATTTCTGCTTTATTCTGTATTCTGCTTTATCTGCTAAACATTCTGGTATTCACCTTGCAGTTATGGGTTTATGCCTGCTTCCCTAGGCTCGCTCTTGTACCCGATGCAGAGACCCCATTGGTTGTCCCTTTCTCACGCCGCTTTGACGGGAGATGCGCCCGAAGGCCGCGGGAGACTTTCAGCTTCTTCCGCCGCTACTTTGACACCATTACCCCTGCCAAGGTATGTTTTACTTGCAGTTTATTTAAGCTTCGTCTTTCCACTGTATATTTGCAATACTAGTAGGTAACAAACTGTATTTCAAATTCAGGTCACCTGGCAGCCGTGGGCTCCTCTGCCAGCGATGATGCGAGATCGGTTTGCCGGCGCCGTCGAGACCTTGCGTTCGGATTTTCTTTGGAGGCCCGATGCAGCCGGGCTTAGTACTGGTGGCGCTTCTTCGTCGGACCTAAGGTTACTGGCGAGATCCGGTGCATCCTCCCGAGCATATGCGGGATCTGGAGATTCACCGCGGCGGATGGCGGACTACACCCTTGGTGGGGAGGCGAGGGCTTCAGAGGCGAGGTGATTACTCGAATGCGTCGGGCCTTCATCATGCGCCTCGAGTGGCGGTGCCGAGCGAAGAGACTGCGGCGCCCGGCCGGGCGAGTAGGAGGAGGAAGGCCGAGGAGGGCTCGGGTCCGTGGCAGAGGAGAGTTGAGAGCGGAGACCGATAGGCCCATTGCCTGCCTACTGAGTTTTCGAGGATAATGGGCGACCTATCGAGATCCTTCGCCTCCACCGGCTGATCACGAGTTTGTCGGTGTCCCGACTTGCCTCCGGTATGTGTTACTGCATTTACATGCAGTCATTTCATTTAGTTTATTTGATATTCCTCGAATATTGATGCATCGATTCCCTTGCAGCGTCTTACGGATACACGGCGATCCTTTGAGATGAATGCCTCCATGATGGGGATCTTTGCGGCGGACCTTTGACTTCTTAGCCTTCTCGGCCTTCGGTATGTTTTCTCTGACATAGCTTCAGACCATACACAAAGCGCCGCATAATCGATGCATAATACAACCTTTGGATACCCGGCCCTCACGGCACTTGATACATCAGATTCATACTCGCCTGCTGCGCATTGCGATAAAGCGCTCACGGCATTCATACTCAGTATTCGCCTGCTGCATTACGCGATAAGCGCTCACGGCATTCATACTCTGTATTCATACTCTGCATTACAGCGATAAGCGCTCACAACATCCACATACTCAGCTGTATACTTAACTGCACTGATAAACTGCTTCATACATACTGATGCATTTGCCTTTCATGTTTTTCAGCCTCCCTTCCCACTTCCTCCGGCGGGTGGCGTCGCTCCATCTGGACCTCCTATTTCTACTCGGGATGGCAGGATATTCCCCTGCAGGGGCGTGCTACGCGGGCGGCTCATGAGCTCGATTCGAGCAGCGAGTCGAGGAGGCGAGTCATCCGGAGGAGGCCGGGCTCGGGCTCGAGCTCGACACTTGACACCGGTGATGCTCTGGACTTCGCCGGGAAGAGGCGAGACAGATCCCGTGCGAGGCCATTGATGATGCTGATGACCCAGACTTTTGCTGTTTCTTTTATTTCTTTTCTTGTACTTTTCTCTTTTATTGGTAGATAGAGTACTTTGTACTGCCATAGACAGATTTTTGTTTCCAAAACTATGTACTTGAAAAAGATGATATGAAATGAAACAAACTTTTTGTCTGAAAAGAATGTTATATCTGTACATAGCTGCATCTTTCATACTTTGCACTGCATTGCGTCATATTACACCTCAAATGTAAATGATATTGATTTGTTGTCTGCAAACTGAGCAATTTCTGTACTAATCGGATAACCAACCAATTAAACAACAAACAACTCATACAAACCCTTTGCTCAAGCTGGATAGACAGCCCACATCCTACTGGGGATTAGGCTACATATAGCTGCAACCACGGTATTTGGTTCATTACGCACTGACAAACCACGAACAAATAACCCAATCGACAAGATGGACTACGAAAACTGACACGGTTGAGGTTGAAACACACTTGGATATCCCAAATTTTCTCTTTTCTTCTCTTGCCTTGCATGATCGCAGAGAATGGCACAGCATTCTGAGCACAAGCGATTACTTTTTGGAAAAAGATGGGTTTTCAACCGGGGTATCGAGCCTACCACAGAACGCGACAAGACAGACTCAAACAAAGAAACAGAAGGCATACAACCTGACATAATGAGACATACTCGGAAAAGACTCAAAGCCAAAATCAAGACCGACAAATCAAAAGGACACGACACACGGACGTGCTTACAAAAAGACCTCAGATCTCGAGAAGCCAGTTTCTCCGGGTATTATTCCCCACCCTTTCTTATTTGTGACTCTCACATCACTCGGCCCTCAAGCTCGGTTTTTCTCTCAAAACCCTTTTCTTCACTTTTCTCTCAACTTACTCCTCTCTATTCTTTATTCTCTCATTTTTCATCCCTCCCCAGAGTGGTTGATGAGTAAACGAGAGGTTGTGGGTTCTCGCCCGTCTGACTAGCTTGACCACTTCTTCAGTAGATAAAGTGCCTCTCGGGTTGCAAGTTAGCGGGGAAGAGCGGAACTCGACTCACCGTGCCCCTAGTTCGTCATTTTGACCATTTTTGTTTTCTAAAATAGCAGTTTGATCAAAAATGAGAGTTGGATTAACACACTTATTCGATTTTGATTTGAAAATCATGCGAATCGGTGTGAGCACTGAAAATTCTCCTTTTTGGGTCCAAACATGGTCCAATTTTGAAAATGAAACAGTTTTTGAGAAAGTAAGTCAACCTCAGTGAAAATTTTCAAAAACTATTTTTGCAAACAGTCAATACTCAAACGAGCGTAGAACTTACCCTCGAGATATACAACCTCGGATCGGAGACGATGGAAGATTGCCCCTGGCTTAAAGGGGGGGTAAGGCAACGGAAAGTTGCCCTTGGTTTGGATGGTAACTCAGGGCAACTTGTGGCAATGCATGGCAACGGAAAGTTGCCCCTGTTTTGGATGATGCCTCGGCACGTTGTAAACCAGTCTTTGTTGACGACGATCGGGCCCTCGGGCGCGGAGGAGTCGAAGATGGTTTGAATCAATATATGGACACAGTCACCTGGAAGGTGTTGGTGGTTCGGACTTCAAGATGAAGTTGGTCACGTAATTCTAGGTTGCTGCAATCAAGATATTGGATTCGGAGGAGGCAAAGTTGATCAAAACCATGACATGGACTGAGACGCTATGGGCGTTGAAATTTGGACTTCAAGATGAAGTTGCCTACGTATCCCAAACATGGGAATCAAGCCTTACGTAGTTCCGGTTAAGGTACACTCGGGTATTTTAACCTTCACTGTTTAGGCTCTAACTTTTGCCAAGGTGCCCAATGCGGGTTTTCGACCTTGCGAGCTATGTTTTTCTTTTTCCTTCTTTTTTTTTTCTTTTCTTTTGCATTTTTTTCTTTGTCCTTTTCTTTTCTTTTTTTGCTTCTTTTGTATTTTTTTTTTCTTTTTTCCTTTTCCTTTTCTTTGCTCTAACTTTTGCCTGGACCGCCCTTCCGGGTTTTCGGCCCAGCGAGCCTCTCAAAGGGTAAAAGTGGAGCAAGCCCATGCCAAATGGTTTTGTGATTGAAGCCTCTCCGTATCCAGGAGAGCGACTGTTGTATTGACTTGCAGGAAAAGTCCATCACGGTTGCTTCTCGAGCTTTGCTTGGTGGGATCTGATCTCCTTGATCTAACTTTGACGCCTCTTGCTCGAGGGCTGCCTCGAAATGGGCCACACAGGCGTTTCATGGCACTGAATGTTTTGAACGGATTCCAGTTTGCAACAGATAAATTGAATCTTGAGGCTGAGAGCGATCCTGGGCTGCACAATCTCAAGAGCGATTCCACACAAGTCTTCGCAAGACTGCGCAAAATATTTTGTTTTTTAAAGTTTTTTAAGAAAGCGACGAATCATTCACGTTGAAGACAATGTGGAACCAGTCTGGATCGAACCAGGATCCTTCTCAGTACTCACGCCGACAAGCATGATTTCATTCATTAAAAGCTTAGCAGGCCTCTCTTTCTCTCAAAATGATCAAAATTTTACAAAACCCGAGGAATTACTTCCTCTTCGTTTTCATCACCGCAGTGTTCGAAATGGGGTTTTATGAAAAGGTTAGGTCATCATAACGATGTTCAAGGCACAAGAGAGCAGGCGGAATGCACTGTCGTTCCATTCACATCTTCTGGCACGGCTAACTCAAATAGTAACAAATATGGAACGTGATAACCATAGCTGTTTCATTCAGATTTGCTGGTATAACTGGCTCCTCGGTAGAAACAGACTCAAAAAGCAAAACAACTAATTACAAGACAAAATGGTGTTTGAGGCAACAACCCGAAATCACGGTATACTATACAAGAGGGTGACTCGTTACAACAAGGCAGACACTGTAAGCAAAAAAGATGACTCAATCTGAGAGATAGACTCAAAAACAAAACAAAAATGACTCGACACCCAAGTCGGGATTTACAAAACTAGCATTGGCGGTGCTCAAAAATCGTGCCAAAGCGCCACATCAAAAATGTACCGAACACTACCGCGGGTGGTTCACCTTCGATTACATACTTGCGATATCTGTATCCTCGAAATCCAACAAGCCCGAGTGGTGACGGACTTCTTTGAGGTAGGCGGAGGATAACCTCGTTGTCAATCAAGTCTTGTACCTCATGGCGGAGGCGGAAGCAATTATCGATGGCATGGCGATCTGGCGATGGTATGCAGTCTGAGGAAGCATCATGTGTGGCGGGGAGATTCTTCAGGAGGGGCCGAGGCTCCAGGGGTTTAAGGTGTCCCCTCTCGGCAAGGATTTGAAGTGCCTTGGACAATGGCATGTAGAGAGCATGGAAGACCCTGCGCCCCCGGGGCAGGTACTTTGGAGCCTGAGCACTCTTGCTAGATGCACTAGCGAACGGATCAGCGGGTGCGGCCTTGGATTTCTGATCCTTTCCGGATGCAAGGTTGGGAGTGGGAAGGACTGTTTTGGCATGACGGGGCCTATCCCGGTTCTCTGATTGACTGGAATTGCCCTCAGACGGAGTGGGGAAAGCATCCTCCACAGCTTTTGACATAACTGCGGATATGTGTTGCTTGTTCATTCCCCCGGCTTTCAAAGCCTCTACTGCCCACAGCAGTTGTTCGGTAGGGTCGGCATCTGCCTTCATCTTGCCTTTGTCTCTGGCTTCGGCCTGATTTAGAACTTGGTTTGATGCGTCGTTGTCATAGCTGGAGGCCATCTCCGGTTGATTGAGTTCAATTACAATTCGTCCCAGTAGCGGAGGTTCCTGGGGTATAAAGCCTCCGGCATATGGTGCAGCTGGTGGCGAAATAGACATCCCATAGGCGAGATCCGTCACGGATCTTTGAAGATCACCTATCATTCCCATTAGTTCAAATGTAGTAGGCTCACGAGCCTAATATAGTTGAGGAGTCCAAATTGGATGTGTGGCAGGCGACCTAGGTGGATGCGGCATGTCAATAGTAGCTTCATCCTGTGGGGTGATTCCTTGACTCAACGCGGCCGTCATGACCACGATCTCTTCTGAATTCTGCGTCATGTTCAGTCTTGCCTCAGCAAGGAGAAGACACTAGCTATTCTAGATCGACCCTCTGGATTTACGGTGAAGCGGAAAACAAGCGATATTTTAGCCCCAAAGCGGATCAAACACGGATGTGGTAGGACAAGCGTACTCTACTCGATCACTGTTCCCCAAAATCACTTTTCAATCTGAATCGATACCCAGAGATATAAGCGATTCTCAAAATCACGATCTTGGTGCCCGCAGGCCGGATACCCAGACTTGCAAACTGGTATATGCATTCCTCTGTAGAGATACACTCTAAAAGCACATAGCATGTAATAGAGAGCCAATACACCCCTATGTTGGGGTAGGGTTTCCTTGTCTTATTTTGACAGGAGCTAGGGTTTCACTACGCACGCAGTGGTTTCAAACAACCTATATCGGGTAAGCAACATGTCCTAATTTGGAATGGTCACTATGGATCCGAATATGCACTAGGTCGAATGGTCAAGAAGGGTGCCCCGGTAAAACCGGGGTTTGTGTTCCATCTTGGCGAGCCATAACGGTCGACCTTATGGTCATGCCTTGACAAGACAAGCCTCCGGCAAACCGCTCAGGAATAGCAGATGGCCAACACGGTGTCCTAGGCGCACCAATGCACATGCAATGCAAAGAAACACATAAGTGTAGTCAAAATAGGATATCACGAGTTCGAGTCAAACTCTCTAAACATCCCAATGAGTCGCTAGAAAGCGCTTAGCCCGTGGGCCTCTATGCTCTGATTCGGACTCCTTTTTTGTGTTGCGGTTCTAAATCTGAACCAAAGAGTCCAACTCTGGCAAATCGTTTTGAAGAAAAACAGATTTTGAAAAAGTAGTGCCAAACATGGTGCTTTGCGGATTCTGAGTCGCCACCTAAATATTTTAAAATGGAAATTTAGGAAACCACGACTCGGTCTTGAAGAATACGTGTCAATCATTACCAAAGTGGTCTTGGCTCGGGAGCTTAGATGCGATCGGGAAGGTCGACTATGAGCACCCCTTTCGCCGGTCAGAAGAGCCTCTACTAACCGTGATATTCGATTTTGAAAACGTTATGTGTTCTTATTCCGATTATTAGCCTAGAATTACTATGTTATGCGCACAGCAAACAAGTATAGACTAGATTGCCTAATTTGGAAATAAACATTGCATATCCGTTTGTTTTGAAAATAGTTTTGAAATTGCTACTCGCGAGTAGGCTAAAACACGGATTTCAACGAGTTTTTCCAACTCAAGCAATCCAACCTCCACCCACAGGCATTCAAACAGTTTATCTCACGTAAGCACTTAGCCGCATGGTAAGCATTTTGTCATGGCAACATTCACACGCATGCGATATGCTAAAGCATAAATACTTACATCGTACTCCGTGCCAAAACAATAAACTAGTTAGCAATCATGCATGACCTAGTTCATGTTAAATGGCTAATGCAACACAGGCGAAGATGCAATTTAGAGTAGGCTCGGCTAACCCTAAAGATGGCATGTGAAATGCACTTTATTCGATGCACGTATTCAATTTGGAATTGAAAATACAATGCAGTTTGTATGATGTCTGAGCGATGCATGTCAACAAATGCATGGATGCACGCATGCATTGCATAAGGTATGCTAAAATAAGCGTGCCTAATCTACCATTAAGCGGTAAGTAAATAAAGGGAGAAAGAAGTGGGGTTGGAAGACATACACACCACTCACCCACACTTATTACAGATTTGCCTCGCTCGGAGGGACCAAAAGAATAATACAAATAATTAACTACATAAGCTAATTAAATATTACAAATTGCCTAATTAGTTGACAAACTAACTAAAGCGAGAAAGCGATAAAACCGCCTCGGGAGAGCCAAATGCGACGTGCTCGGGCCTTGCTCGAATTGCTTTGCCATGCCTAGATTGCCTCTGTTTTCCTGCTTTGCATCTCAAAAAAGCGCCAAAGTCTCAGGAGTGCCTCCCAGGACACTGAGGGACATCATCGGCTGAATAGGACTTCCACCGGCATCAGCATGAGGTCACCGGCACAAAATTCATCCATCGGCCATCAATGAATGCCGATTAGGCACTAAATCTTGCCGGTAAGCCTTGAATGTCTGCAGAACACGCAACTCACAATGAGAGAGGCAAAAACTTGCATGGCAATGTAATTCCAACAATGTATGCACCAAACACACTCCTTATCATGTTTATGACTCAAAGGAAGATGTGCCTCGATTCTCGGGCCACCAATCACGCATTTCCATGCATGATGGCCCAAAGGATCAAATGTGCAATTTCATGTCAAATGAAATGCAATGCAAACAACAAACCAAAGGGTCCTAACCTCTATCACACTCACTTCAAGAGGCCAAGTATGCACAATGCAATGCTATCCTAGACATGTTGGCTAGCATGTGGTATGGACAATGCAAGGCACTTATACAAACATACAAGCAAACATGCAAGGCAAGCATGCAAACCAAGTAAAAGAGGGACTTAAACATGACTTAGGCAACTCCAATTAAGCCTAAAATCAGTAGCCAAAAACCAAGGAAATGAAGGCCAAAATACACACACACATGCAAGCATTCATGATCCAATACTTAGGCACTAAACAAGCAACTTCCAAGCACACTTGAAAGGGGATATCTTGGACAACTAGCATGCAATATAAGCTCTGAAATTCATGCTAGAATGTGGTGCCAAACCAAGCCAAATGAAGCAAACATAAGCATGCAAGCATAGTCCAAAATGCATAAGGCAAGTCATAAAGGATTGAACCACACTTAGTACAACCACACATGGCAATACTTAAGATAGTAAAAATAGAGTTTTAACACATAAAACTAAGTCCAAGGCACCACTTGGATGGCACCTCAGGATCTCAAATACAAAGGCATGCATAATGGTGAAACAAAAGGCATGCAACATATGCTTTCAAAGCAATAAAGAGCGACTTAGGCAAGCATATGAGCATGCCAAAGGGACTGAAATTACATGTTAGGTGGTTCCAAACCACGAAATGATGCAAGAAACACAAGCTACACATTCACATACTTGAGGCGTACAAGCCGGCAAGCCACAAATGCAAAGGAGCTATACTAAACATGCCAAAATCAATCCAAACGACCATGGACAGACCTAAAGCATGGCAAAATAAAGCACAAAACATTCATAAGTCTAAGCCTAAATCATGCTCAAATAAAGGCTAACAACCTAAGACATGTTAAAGGCATTACAAGGCATTACATGGCAACTATGCTAAGCATGCATAAGGGACCAAAACCAACTTAAAATCATGTTATATCATGGTATAATAAGCATGAAAAACAGTCATGGCATGCTCAACACACACTTGAACATAGGCTTCCTCAAGAGGCCAAAACTTGTCCTTTTCAAGGACAACAAGGAGAGGGGGTGACCCTCTCCTTCTTGGGACTTCAAGGCATCATCTTCACCACTAAAATCCCTCAAGATTTCAGTGGTGAAGAGACCCCAACACCAAAATCCCGGAGCTCTCACAAAATAGCACAAAATGAGGCCTTTTCAAGGCCTAAGGGTGGTCAAACCTCCCAAAGCACAAAACACTCTTAACCAACAATAAAGAGGACTAAAAAAAAGAACTTTTTTTGTATTAAATGCTAAGCACAAAAACAGTTCTAAACTATGCAAAAATGGAGTGCAAAAATGGGGTAAAAAGGGGTAGTTTCTTACCCTTGAAGACCACCTTCACAAAGGTTGATGTTGTTGCTTCCTTGAGCTCAAATCCAACCAAAAACTCTAAGAACAACCTCTTGGAACCTCAGTAGCCAAGGGAAGGTGAAACACTAGGTGCTTGTGTGCAATAATGTGGACTAAAGCACCTAGTGTACAAATAAGAGAGCAAAAGAGAGATAGGATAGATATAGAACTCAAACCCTAAAACCAGAGCTTCTCTGAGGTCTTTTCTCTCTAAAATGTCTAACTCTCCTAACCTTTGAGCCAAGAGAAGAGAGGCTTCCCTTATAGGCAACAAAGCTTACAAGCTAAGCAAACCAAAGGCTCATCCCTCCATACACGTGTATGGAGGGGAAACAAATGCTATACAGCTGCTCCAAAATATCTCAAAAAGCAACTGTACAATAGTCGGCAGGGCAAAATTGACTGCCGACCGGCACAAAATAATGCCGACCGGCACAATACAGTGCCGATGGCAACACCAACCAGCCGGTGGCCTCTAGCCACTGCCGGTGGTGTGTGGGGATGCCTCACAAGGCATTCCCTACCCCTCCAAGGCAAAGCACAAGTGTTTGGTGCAAAACCAGACACAAAACGGTCAAGTTCGGAGGTCTTGAGGCAAGGCGCGTAGCCGAGAACTCCGGGAACTCCCAACGAACACGAACATGGATAATCACCGAGTGTTCAAGTGGTGACGTCCAGGTCTTGAGGACGGTCAAAAATGGGGTGTCTACAGGTTGAAAACCCAGAAGGGCGACCCAGGCAAAAGTTAGAGCACGAAAAAGAAGAAAAAGAACAAAAAAGAAGAAAAATGCAAAGAATGAAAAGAAAAAAAAGAAACAGATGAAAAAAAAATGAAAAGAATTGAAAAGAAAAGAAAAGAAAAACAGAGCTCGCAACGTTGAAAGCCCAGAAGGGCGGCCTTGGCAAAAGTTAGAGCACAAAAGGAGAGGTTAATATCCGAATGTACCTTACCTAGAACTACGTAAGGCTTGATTCCCATGTTTAGGATACGTAGGCAACTTCATTCTGAAGTCCAGCCATAAACACTTCAAATTCGATTGTGTCCATGTAATGGTTTTGATTGTCTTTGCCTTCTCTGTATCCGAGAGTTCGGTTGTGATCGTCACTCTGAGGATTGATTGCAGTGTGCCACGACGCTATCCAAACAAGGGGCAACTTTCCGTTGCCATACAGTGTGCCGTGGTGCCGTTCAAACAAGGGGCAACTTTCTGTTGCCATACAGCTCTCTCCGAGCAAGGGGCCATTTTCCTCCAGATCCCAGGTTGTGCATCTCAAGAGTAGGTTCCATGCTTGTTGAGCATTGGTCGTTTGCAAAAATAGTTTTTGAGAATTTTTACTGAGGTTGACTAATTTTCTTGAAAATTATTTCATTTTTTCCAAAACTGAACCTTTTTCATGGACCCAAAAAGGAAAATTTTCAATGCTCATAACCTAACTTGCATGATTTTAAATCAGAAAGTTGAACAAGCATGTTAATCAAACTCTTATGGTGATCAAATTGTTTTAGTAGAAAACCAAAAATAAAAAATGGTCAAAATGGTGAACTAGGGGCACAGTTGAGTCAGGCTTCCTATCTTTTCCCCATTTTTACTCGCCAAGAAGGGCACTCTACCTGCCAGAAGAGGGCACAACTGAAGTTAACACCAAAGGGCTGAAAGCTCTCAACATCCTCCAAGCAATGAGGTATCAAGTCAAGTGCGAAGCACGAACCAGAATGGGACAAGATGTTCCATTCCCTCACCTGAACAGATCTAATCACGTCCAAACACCCCAGCAGGGCATCATCAACCGATATTAGCTGCAGATTTCCTATACGCCCAGTTGTAGCGCAACCCCTCTGTAGGAGAAACTCACTGTTGTGAGCAGAAGAAAGAGGATCTAGTAGAATGCTAGGGGCAGGAACCCGCAACTTCCTGTTCGTCCATCAACCACCCAGGGAAGGGATAAAAAATGAGAGATTGAAGAATAGAGAGACGTGAGTTAAGAGAAAAAGTCAGTAAAGGGCTTTTTTGTGAAAAACAGAGCTTAAGGGCCGAGTGATGTGAGAATCACAAATGAGAAAAGGGTGGGAAATAATACCCGGTGAAACATGCTCCCTGTGCACATTTGAGTCATGTGTTTTGTTGTGTTTGTCTCGATTCTTGCTTTGAGTCATTTCAAGTGTCAATAGATGTGTTTAGGCTATTTACCTTTATTTTCCGTTGTTGGGTCATCTTTGCTGTGTTCAGTTGTAGGCTCAATACCCGATTGAGAACTCATTTTCTCAATTTAAAAAATGATTTGTTGTGTGCTCAGAGTGCTGTGCCATTCTCCACATTTGTGCAAAAAAGGAATTTGTTCTTTCGAAAACTGAAGGGTTCAACCCAGGTCATGTGAGAATAGTAAAATCAGGATCTATCTGAAGCTATATAGGTTCCGGACTGCAAAGCAAAAGAAAAGAGGGAAAATCGAAGCATATGAGTGTGTTTCATCTTCAGCAAATTCCGTGATTGTACTCCGGATGTACCTCCCCAGGCCTTGCCACTAATCCGAAGTATGAGTGTATCTCGACCCCAAGCTTAAGCCTGCTTCAAGTCAAAATGGAAAATAAAGCAGCAGCAGATGTTATCTCTCTCTAATATGAACAGGGTGTGCCCATTTTTGAGCTGAGTGTGTTGCAAACCCCTCCGAAAGGTAAAACGGAGGTCGCGTTTGAATTTGGTCTCGTTAAGGCTTATATTCCCTTATTCGGCATTTTGTTTCAAACTTGCGGTGTCACACACACTTCACTTGCATTGTTATGCACCCATTCCTCCTGCATTGTTATACACTGATTCGCTTGCATTGTTATGCATCGTTCCATTTGCATTGTTATGCACACCTCTTCATTTGCGTTGTCATGCACCTTCCACTTGCATTGTGATGCACACTTCAATCACATTGTTATGCGCACTCTTTATCTGAAACACCGGGATACGTCCCTACATTTCTTCCTTCTTTTGAAACACCGGGATACGTCCCTACGTTTCTCTCCCTTTTCCGAAACACCGAGATACGTCCTTATGTTTCTCTTTCCTTTCGAAACACCGGGATACGTCCCTATGCTTCACATTCCTTGCAGAACACCGGGATACGTCCCTGTGTTTCTCCTTCTTTCTGAAACACCAGGATACGTCCCTATGTTTCTTCTCCTTTTCCGAAATACCGGGATACGTCCCTATGTTTCTTCTCTTTTTCTGAAACACCGAGATACGTCCCTATGTTTCTCCTTCTTTCCAAAACACCGAGATACGTCCCTATGTTTCTATCTCTTTTTCGAAACACCGGGATACGTCCCTATGTTTCTCTTTCTTTCCGAAACACCGGGATACGTCCCTATGTTTCTCCTTCTTTCTGAAACACTGGGATACATCCTTATGTTTCTCCCTCTTCGGTTAAAAGCGTTTGGAATACGTTCCAATGCTCACACCATTTCGAAACACCAGGATACGTCCCTATGTTTCTCCCCCCCTGGTTAAGAGCATTTGGAATACGTTCCAATGCTTATACCTTTTCGAAACACCGGGATACGTCCCTATGTTTCTTGCATGATCATAAGTTATGTTCGGCTTCTTGCATTGTCAGTTGCATTTTGCCCCTGCCTATGGGCGCATATCTTTATCTGTAGCTTGTATGCTTTGTCTAAGTCTTCGGCCTTGTCAAAAATGGGTCGTCTCTGGGCTTTGACAATCACTCCTGTCATTGTTATGACTTTCGAGTTCTGTCAAAGAGGGGCAACTGTAGACACCCTATTTTTGACCATCCTCAAGACTTGGACGTCACCGTTTGAACACTCGGTGATCATCCATGTTCGTGTTCGTCTTGAGTTCTTGGAGGTTTCGGCCGCGTGCCTTACCTCAAGATCTCTCGACTTCAGTTTTTACTTCTGGGGACAGGGAATGGCTTGATTGGACATCCCCACGCCTCACCGGCCATGGCTTGAGGCCACCGGCCCTGTTTTCTTGCCACTAGCCATTGGTGATGGCCGGTCAACACTATTGGTGGTCGGTCGACACCTTTGGTGGCCGGTCGGCATCTTTTGTGGTCGGTCGGCCATCTTGGTTGGCCGATTGACTCTTTTTCTAGTTGAGACCTCTTCTTGGAGAGGCATGACCCTTTTGAACCCCCTGTTTTAGCTTCTTGAGGAAGCTTGAACCTTTTGAACCCTTGGTTTAGCTTCTTCAAGAAGTTTGAACCTTTTGAACCCTTGGTTCTAGCTTCTTGAGGAAGCTTGAACCTTTTGAACCCTTGGTTCTAGTTTCTCCAAGAAGCTTGAACCCTTCTAAGCTTCCAAGAGAAGCTTGCACCTTTTGAACCCTTGCCTAGCTTCTCCTAGAAGCTTGAACCCTTTGCTCCAAGCTTCTAAGAGAAGCTTGGCCCTTTTGTCTAGCTTCTCCAAGAAGCTTGACCCCTTTGCCTAGCTTCTCCAAGAAGCTTGGCCCTTTGACTTAGCTTCCCTTGGAAGCTTGCCCCCTTTGACCCTTTTTGTTTAGCTTCTCTTAGAAGTTTGGCCCCTTTGCTCCAAGCTTCTCTTAGAAGCTTGGACCCTTCTTCCTCTATAAAAGAAGAGCTTCTCTTTTATTGCAAGGGTTCCAAAAATTTGTCTAAGGCTCCATACATATATCTCTCTCCATATCTTTTCCATTTGAGCTCCAAATTGCTTGGTTCTTGGCCCCTTTGCACACCAACCCTTAGCCTAACGCCTCCATCATCAACCTAAGAGTCTTGGAAGCCATTTTCAGAGGTTGAAGGTCTACATTTTTAGTCCATAAGCTGCTGAAGCTTCTTGGCTACAAGGGTGAGCTTCCTACCTTCTTTATTCCCTGTTTTTGCACACACTTTTAGCCTGTCTTGCATGCTGATTTGAGCTTTGTGTATAACATAAAATTTTTTTTATTTTTTTGGGTTTAAGATACTTCATTAAGGTCACTTTTGTGTTTGCGGTCGTTTACCCCCTCTTAGGCCTTGTTTGGCCCCATTTTGTGTTATTTTTGGTGAACTTCGGGACCACCTTGTTTGGGCCTCCTCACCACTGAAACCCCTTTCAGTGGTGAGGATGGTGGTTTAAGGTCCTAAGAAGGAGAGGGCCATCCGCTCTCCTTGTTGTCTTCAAAAAGTTCCATTTTAGCCTCATGTGTGAGCGCCATTTTTAAGTTCATGTAATCCCCCTTTGTATAGCTACCATGTATCCCCCTTGTATGCCTTAAGTATCGGACCCTCTAGCATGCTATCCTTGCATCATTTTAGTGGTTTAGAACCACTTGTCATGTCATTTCAGTCCTTGTGGTATGCTTGTATGCTTGCATTTGATGCCCTATTAATGCTTTATAAGGTTGGTGTTTCATGCTCCATGTTTGTGCTATTGTGTATGCCTCTAGGATTAGATCATTTAGATGCCATCTAACTGGTTTTTGGGGCTTAATTTGGCATGATTTGGGACTGTTTTGATTCATTTTGATCATTTGCTTCATGTATCATATGATCATAGTTTAAGTCCTTGGGCCTAGATGCATGCTTTGCTTGCATTGGTAGGTTGATTTGGCATCATCTTCTACTTGTTTTTCAAAGCTTATTGTGTATGCTATGTGCCAATGTTTGCCCCTTTTAAGTGTGTTTGAAAGTTGCTTCTATATGCTTAGGCATTCAACCATGTTTGCATGCATGTTTGTATGCATGTTTGTATGCTTAGGTACTTGGCTCATGACATTTTGTTGCATGTTTAAATAGTGTTGCATTTGGCATGCATTTCTTGCTAAGTTGCCTAACATGTTATATGCCTTGCATGTGTGCATGGTTAAGATTACACTTTGCATGTTTGCTAACTTGCATACTTGCCCTCATGTTCATGTTGCATACTTAGCCTCCATGCCTAGGTCGCATTACATAGAGCATGCATGCTTTGCCTCTTGAATTGAGTATGATAGAGGTTGGGCTTTATGTGTTTATTTGGTTTGCATGTCATTTGAAATCAAAATGCACAACTTGGTTTCTTGAGCCATCACACATTGAAATACACAATTGGTGGTCCGAGAATCGAGTACCATACCCCTTTGAGTCATAAACATGATAAGGGATGTGGTGGTGCACACATTCGCTTGAAATGCATTGCCATGCTTTGTTTTGCCCTCTACTGCTGTCAAAACAAGATTCTACAAGAAGATTTGGCCGGCCGACCATCTGCAGTGCCGACCAGCCATCCATCCGTGGCCGATGGCATCACAAGTGGCCGGTGACCACTCACTTTTGGCCGGTGGCCATCCCTCCCAGCCGGTGGTGTTCCACAGTGTCCAAAGAGTGCACCTTGGGATTTGTGCAATTTTTAGAGGAGCAGAGCAGGGTAAACAGAGGCAACTTATGCATGGCGACGGATTTCTGAGGAAACCCAAACACACATGCATTGGACCCTCTTCCCGAGGCCTTTTACTACTTACCTTAGCTTAATTGATTTGTTCATTAATTAGGTGGTCTGTAATTATTTAATTAGCTTGTAGATTAATTAATTTGTATTATTCTTTTAGTCCCTCTGAGTGAGGGCGAATTTGGAATAAGTGTGGGTGCATGTGTGCAGGTCTTCCAACCCCCACTTCTTTCTCCCTTTTACTAACCTGCTTTTGGTGGTTAGTATTAGGGCATATTTAAATTAGCATACCTTATGCTATGCATGTGTGCATCATTCATCTGTATTGCATGCACCGGGCTCAGCGCATCACGCTAACTGCATTGTATTTCAATTCCAAATTGAATATGTGTTATCTGTTGCATTTCACATGCCATGTTTAGGACAGCCGAGCCTGTCTAGATTACATCTTTGCATGTGTTGCATTAGCCATTTTAAACATGAACTAGGATCATGCATATGATTACTAACTAGTTTTTGTTTTGGCTTGGAGTACTAGGTGAGCATTTATGCTTTAGCATCTCGCATGTGTGTGAATGTTAACATCATAGCATGCTTACCATGAGGCTATATGCTTATGTGATATAAACTGCCTGAATGCCTGTGGGTGAAGGTTGGATTGTTTGAGTTTGAACAACTCATTGAAATCCGTATTTTAGCCTACTCGCGAGTAGCAAATTCCAAAGCGTTTTCCAAACAAATGGATATGCAATGCTTCGTTCCAAATTAGGCGATCTAGTATATACTTTTGTGTTGTGCGCATCACATAGTAAGATTAGCTAATTAATCAGGATAAGAACGCATATGTTTTCAAAAATGAGATATCATGATTAGTAGAGGCCGATCTTCAGATCGAGCGAGAGGGGTTGCTCATAGCTGACCTTCCCTAATCGTACCCAAGTTCTCGAGCCGAGGCAACTTTGGTGATAATGTGTGGCCTTTGGCACCGAGTTCGTGTTTCCTAAATTCCCCATTAAAAATTTAGGTGGTGACTCTGTATCTGGTAAAGCAGTCCATGTTTGGCACTTCTTTTCTAAAAATCTGTTTTCTCAAAACGATTTGCCAGATTTGGACTCTTTGGTTCAGATTAAGAACCGTGACATAAATCGAGTCCGAACTGTAGCACTAAGGCCCACGGGCGCATCTACAATGTCCTAGCTGTTATTTGTGCTTATTATGTCATAATATAGCTTTGTTTTTACTTGGTTTAGACACACCTTGCATGCCTTGCATACTTGTCTTGTAATGCCATGTTTTAGCCTTAACATGCTTTGTGCTTTGAGCCTTGCTCTAGCATGTTTTTGGCCAAGCCTTGTGAAGCTTTTATGCTTGTTTTGATGTGCTAGAGGTATGTTTTGGATCATTTGGGTCATCCATGCTTTGCTTTGTATAGCTACCATGCAACCTCTCTTGTATGCCTTAAGTATTGACCCCTCTAGCCCTAGCATGCCATCCTTGCATCATTTCAGTGGTTTGGAACCACTTGTCATGTTATTTCAGTCCTCATGATATGCTCATATTCTTGCATTCGATGCCCCTTTCATGCTTTAAAAGGTTGGCGTTTCTTGCTCCATGTTTGCGCCATTGTGTATGCCTCTAGGATTAGATCATTTAGATGCCATCTAAGTGGTTTTTGGGGCTTACTTTTGCATGATTTAGGACTGTTTTAGTTCATTTTGGTCATTTGCTTCATATGTCATATGGCCATGGTTTAAGTCCTTGGGCTTGGTGGCATGCCTAGCTTGCATTGTAGATTGGTTTGGCACCTTCTCTAACATGATTTTCAGAGCTTATAATGCATGCCATTTGTCCATGTTTGCATCCTCTTAAGTGTGCTTGAGAGTTGTTTCTACATGTCTAAGTGTTGGTCCTTGTGTGCATGCATGTTTGCATGTCATTTTGCCTTCATTCTTGAGCATGTTGGCCACTGTTTTGGGCTTAGTATAGAGTTGCCCAAATTAGTTTAAGTCCATAGTTCGCATGTTGTTGCGTGTTCACCTTGTGTGTTATTGCATACTTGTGTGTTGTTACATGTTTAGGTTGTTTAACATGTTTGCTCCATGTGTTGTGGCATGATTGAATGAAGTCACATGCTTGCTTGCATGCTTGAACATCCCCATTGTATTTGGCATACTTATTGGTTAGCATGATTGTCACATGCCTTGTATGCTTGTTCGTATTGCTCATGTTGCATACTAGCTCATATGTCTAGGTTGCATTGCATTGACATGCATGCTTAGCCTCTTGAATTGAGTATGATAGAGGTTGAGCTCCTTGTTTGTTCATGTGCATTTCATTTGAAATCAAAGTGCATTACTTGGTTTCTTGGGCCATCACACATGGGAATGCGCGATTGGTGGTCCGAGAGTCAAGAACTATACCCTCTTTGAGTCACAAACATGATAAGGGATGTGTTGGTGAACACATTGGCTTGAAATGCATTTCTATGCCTTGTTTTGCCCTCTGCTGCTGTCAAAACAGGATTCGGCAGGAAGATTTGGCCGGCCATCTTTAGTGCCGACTGACCAACAATTGGTGGCCGATAAGCTTAACGATGGCGGTGATCATTTCCTTTGGCGGTGACCATTTCCCTTGGCGGTGGTATCCCAAGATTCATAGAGTGCACCTTGGGAATTTTGCAATGATCGAGAAGAAAAGCAGTGTGGACAGAGGCAACTTGTGCATGGCGGTGGACTTCCGGCGAGAAACGCATTGCATTAGGCCCTCTTCCCGAGGCTGTTTACTGTTTTATTAGATTAGTTAATTTGTTTAACTAGTTTAATTGGTCTGTAATATTTAATTAGCTCGTAGGTTAGTTAAATCTGTATTATTCTTTCGGTCCCTCTGAGCGAGGGCAAATTTGTAATAAGTGTGGGTGCGTGTGTGCATGTCTTCCAACCCCCACTTCTTTCTCCCTTTTACTTACCTGCTTTTGATGGTTAGTATTAGGACACATTTAATTTAGCATCCTTATGCTATGCATGCGTGCATAATTCATCAGTATTACATGTACCAAGCTCAGCGCATCATGCTAACTACATTGTATTACTAATCTAATTTGAATACATGCTACTTGTTGCATCCCACATGCCATCCTAGGATTAGCCGAGCCTATTCTAGTGACATTCTGTATGCGTTGCATTAGCCATCTTAACATGAATTAGGATCATGCATGATTGCTAACATGTTCTTCGTTTTGGCTCGGAGTACGGTGTAAGTATTCATGCTTTAGCATCTTGCATGAGTGTGAATGTTAACATGACAGCATGCTTACCATGAGGCTATGTGCTTATGTGATATAACTGCCTGAACGCCTATGGGTGAGGGTTGGATTGTTTGAGTTGGAACAACTCGTTGAAATCTGTGTTTTAGCCTACTTGCGAGTAGCAAATTTCAAACCATTTCCTAAACAAAACGGATATGCAATGCTTTGTTCCAAATTAGGCGATCTAGTCTATACTTGTTTTGCTGCGCGCATCACATAGTAATTCTAGCTAATTAATCGGAATAAGAACGCATGTGTTTTCAAAAACGAGATATCATGGTTAGTAGAGGCCGATCTTCGGATCGGGCGAGAGGGGGTGCTCATAGCTGACCTTCCCCAATCGTACCCAAGTTCCCGAGCTGAGGCAACTTTGGTGATGACGGACACGTGGCCTTAGGCAAACGAGTCAGGGTTTCCTAAATTCCCCCAAAATAAAATATTTAGGTGGCGACTCTATACCTGGCAAAGCAGTCCACGTTTGGCACTTCTTTTCTAAAAATCTGTTTTCTCAAAACGATTTGCCGGATTTGGACTCTTTGATTCAGATTAAGAACTGTGACAATTTGAGTCCAAACTATAGGGTGAGGCCCCCACTGGGGCGCGTCTACAGTTTCTGGCGACTCTGCTGGGGATATTAGAGAACTTGACTTGAACTCGTGATATCTTGTTTTGACTACACTTATGTGTTTCTTTGCTTTGCAAGTGCATTGGTGCGCCTAGGACACCGTGTTGGCCATCTGCTATTCCTGAGCGGTTTCTTGGAGGCTTGACTTTGTCAAAGCATGCCATAAGGCTGACCCGTTGCGAGCTCTACCAGTATGGGAACACAAACCCCGATTTTATCGGGGCACGCTTTTCGACCATTCGACCTAGTGCATGTCCGGGATCCATAGTGACCATTCCAAATTAGGACAGGCTGCTTACCCGATATAGGTTGTTTGAAACCGCTGTGTGCAGTGAAACCCTAGCTCCTGACAAAATAGGACAGGGAAACCATCCCCCAACATAGGGGTGTTTTGGCTCTCTTTTACTTGCTATGTGCTTTTAGAGTGTATCTCTACAGGAACGTACATATCAGTCTGTGAGTTTGAGCATCAGGCCTGCGGGCATCAGTATCAGTGTTTTTGAGAAACAGTTATATCTGCGGGTATCCGATTCAGTGTTTTGGGGCAGTGATTTTGGAGAACAGTGATCAGTATTAGAGTACAGATGTTTAGTTACGCCCGTGTTTGTTTCATTTGGGCTGAAATGCTGCATATTTTCTATTTCAGTTTAGAGATTCGAGTACAGAATAGCCAGTGTTCTCCCTCGCGGAGGCAAGGCAAATATCTGATCCGTTAGTCACCGTTCAAGATCAGCGAACTTATCATGACACTGAATTCTGAGGAAATCGTGGTTATGACAGCTGCATTAGATCAAGGAATCACCCAGCAAAGTGAGACCGGTGTTGAAGTACCGCATCCACCAGTGCTTTGTTGCGCACGATCTGGCACCCGGTTGTATCCGGCTCGTGAGCCCACTACATTCGAATTGATGGGGATGATTGGTGACCTCCAGTGCATGGCGAGATCTCGCTTACGGAATATCGGCCGCCACCGGTGCACCATATCTTGGGAATTTTGTACCGAGAGCCCCGCTATTGGGACGGATTGTGATCGAGCTCGGCCAACTTTGAGGTTGTCTCAAGTTATAGCAATGACGTGTCAACATCAACCCAAGCCCTCGATCGGTGAGGCGGTAAGAACAAAATGAAGGCGGATGCGATCCCATTGAACAAGCTGTGTAGGCGACGAGGCTTTGAAAGCCGGGGGGATGAATAAGCAACAGGTATTCGCAGTCGCGGCCAAGACTGTGGATGATGCCTTCCCCACTCCAACTGAAGGCAGTTCAAGCCAGGCAGAAAACCGGGATAGGCCCCGTCATGCCAGAACAGTTCCTTCCACTCCCAACTCTGCACCTGGGAAAGATCAGAAAGTCAAGGCAGTGCCTGCCGACCCTTTCGCTAGTGCGTCTAGCAAGAATTCTCAGACTTCAAAGTACCTACCCCGAGGGCGCAGGGTCTTTCACGCTCTCTACATGCCGTTGTCTAAGGCACTCCAGATCCTGGCCGAAAGAGGGCATCTTAAACCCCTCGAGCCTCGGCCTCTCCCGAAGAATCTCCCTCTCACACATGATGCTGCCTTGTACTGCGCGTACCACCAGCAAACCGGTCACGCTACCGATAACTGTTTTCGCCTTCGCCATGAAGTGCAAGATTTGATCGACAATGAGGTTATCCTCCCACCCACCTCAGCAAAGTCTGTTACTACTGAGCTGTTGGACTTTGAGGATACTGCGAGTATGTGATCGGGGAGTGAACCACCTGCGGGCGACCCTCGGCGTATTTTGGATGTGGCGTCTGGCACGCATTTTTGAGCATCTGCGAATGCTAGTTTTGTAACTTCTGGCTTGGGTGTCGAGTCAATCTTTTGTTTTGTTTTGAGTTTGTCTCATCGTCTTGAGTTAGTTCTTTTTGCTTAAGGGTCTGCCTTGTTGTAGCGAGTCAGTCCCCTTGTATAGAATGTCAGGTGATTCTGGGGTTGTTGCCTCGAACACTGTTTTTGTTTTCTCTTGAGTCTGTCTCTGCTGTGGAGCCAGTTGCAACCAAGAAATCTGAATGAAACAGCTGTGGCTATCATGTTTCCGTGCTTATTGTTACTTTGAGCTAGTTGTGCTAGAGGATTTGAATGGAACGGCGGAGTATCTCACTCACTCTTCTGTGCTCTAAACTCATTGTATTAACCTAAGTTTTTCAAAACTTTTTTTGAACGCTGTGGTGAAGAAAACAAAGAGGAAGGAATTCCTCGGGTTTTACAAAACTTTGATCAATTTGAGAGAAAGTGAGGCATGCTAAGCCTTTAATGAATGAAATCATGCTTGTTAGCATGAGTACTGAGAAGGACCCTGGCTTGATCCAAATTGGTTCCACACTATCTTCAGCGCGAGTGATTTGTCGCTTTCATAAAAACTTTCAAAAACAAAATGTTTTGCGCGGTCCTGTGAAGACCCGTGTGGAATCGCTCTTGAGATTGCGCAACCTAGGATCGCTCTCAACCTTAAGATTTAATCCATTTGTTTTCAAACCTTGAACCCATTCAGAACATTCAACAATCAATCATCAAGAGAGACCTGTGTGGCCAGATTTGAAGCAACCCTCGAACAAGAGGCACCAAAGTCAGATCAAGAAGATTAGATCTCGCCGGAAGAAGCTTGTGAAGCTAGAACATAAGCACCCCTTAAACTAGGGGCAAAATGTCCAATGTACTCGAAGAGCCAAAGATGAATCCTTTTGCAAATCAATAACAACAGCTACTCTCCTGGATACGGATGGCTTCAAAACCCTAAAACCATTTGGCATGGACTTGGTACACTTTTACCTTTTGAGAGGCTCGCTGGGCCGAAAACCTGAAAGGGCGACCCAGGCAAAAGTTAGAACAAGAAAAAATATATACAAAGAGAAAAAAAAAAGAAAAAAAAGAAGAAAAAGAAGAAAAGAATTGAAAAGAAAAGAAAAAGCGAAGCTACAGATTCGAAAACCATAGCAGGCGCCTTGGCAAAAGTTAGAGCCTAAAAAAGTGAAGGTTAAAATACCCGAGTGTACCTTAACCGGAACTACGTAAGGCTTGATTCCCATGTTTGGGATACGTAGGCAACTTCATTCCGAAGTCCAGCCCCCAACGCTTTCAAAGCAATTTAGTCCATGTAATGGTTTTGATCATCCTTGCCTTCTCTAAATCCGATAGTTCGGTTGTGACACCGTGAACTACGTAGGCTTGATTCCTATGTTTGGGATACGTAGGCAACTTCATTGTGAAGTCCAGCCACCAATGCTTTCAAAGTGACTGTGTCCATATATTGGTTCTGACCATCTTCGTCTTCTCCGTGTCCGAGAGTTTGGTCGTGATCACCACTAATGAGGACTATTTACAAAATGTTGCGGCGTCATCCATACAAGGGGCAACTTTCCGTTGCCATGAGTCGCCATTCAAACCAGGGGCAACTTTCCATTGCCGTGCAACTCTTTCAAGCAAGGGGCAATTTTCCATTGCCTCTGATCCGAGGTTGCGCATCTCGAGAGTAAGTTCCGTGCTCGTTGAGCATTGACTGTTTGCAAAAATAGTTTTTGAGAATTTTTATTGAGGTTGACTATTTTCTCAAAAATTATTCTATCTTTTCCAAAACTGGACCATTTTCTTGGACCCAAGAAAGGAAAATTTTCAGTGCTCATAGCCTAACTCGCATGATTTTCAAATCAAAAATCAAGCAAGTATGTTAATCTAACTCTCATATTGGTCAAAACTGTTTTAGTAGAAAACCAAAACAAAAAATGGTCAAAATGATGAACTAGGGGCACAGTTGAGTCAGGCTCCCTGTCTTTCCCCCGATTGTCAATACTTGCCAGAAGGGCACTCTATTCGCCAAAAGAAGACACAACTGAAGCTGTCAGTAAAGGGCTGAAAGCTCTCAACAACCTCCAAGCAAGCCAAATGCGAATCACAAATTTGAATGGATCAAGATACTCCATTCGGAACATCGACTAGACGTCCCGGGAGGAAATAGCCACGAGCTAATAGTGTTGGGCATGAATCCACAACTTCCTATTCATCTACTAACCACCCTGGGGAGGGATGGAAAATGAGAGATTAAAGAATGGAGAGGTGTAAGTTGAGAGAAAAGTGAGCAAAAGGGTTTTGAGGAAAAAACCGAGCCTGAGGGCCGAGTGATGTCAGAATCACAAATGAGAAAGGGTGGGAAATAATGCCCGAAGGAACTGGCTCCTCGTGATTTAAGGTTTCTCATTTTTGTAAACACGTCTGTATGTCGTGTCTTTTGTTTTGTTTACCTTAACTTTTGTTTTGAGTCTTTTCCGAGCGTGGCTCGTTGTGATTAGGTCGTGTACTTTCTGTTTGAGTCTTTTTTGCTGTGTTCAGTTGTAGGCTTAATACCCCGGTTTGAAAAACCCTTTTTCAATTTCAAAAAAAAAAATTTAATCATGCTGTGCTTAGAGTGCTGTGCCATTCTCCACATTTATCTGAAGCAAAAGAAGAAAGGAAAAATTTGGGGCATCTGAGTGTGCTTCAACTTCAGTCGATTCTACCTTTGTATTCCGTCTTGTCAGATTAATTTGTTTGTTCGGGATCCGTGTCATGCGAATGAACCAAGCAATGTTATGGCACGTATGTGATTAATTCCCAGCAGAGCATGGGCCGAGTGTTCAGACTAAGCAATGGGTTGTATGAGTTGTTTTGCTGTTGGCCGGTTCGTTACCTGGTTATTACAATACAAATATTTGACTTTCAGACAGGAGATCAATTCCATTTACATTGTTATGTGATGTGATGTAGTACAATGCGAAGCATGAAAATGTACCAAAATGTAACACTTTTTTAGATAAAAAGCTTTGTTTCATTTAATCATCTTTTTCAAGTACAAAGTTTTGGAGAAAACAAAACCTGCCTGCGGCAGTACAAGGTACTCTAGCTACCAGCAAAAAAAGAAAAGTACAAAAAAAGAAGAAGAAAAGCAGCAAAAATCTGGATCAATGTCAAGCGGCCTCAGGCCTAGGGGTCTGTCCTCGTCCTCTTCCTGGACGAAGGTCCAGGAGCATCATCATCAGCGCCGTCATCTGAGCCTGAGTCAATGCCATCTCTGGTCTCCTCCTCAGATGACTCCGCCTCTACCTTCGCCTTCGTCTCCGCCTCGAACTCATCGTCATCGGGGACTGGTGCCCGTGAGCTACTCCCAATATGAGTGCGCCCCGCTTTGGTGCGGGGGTATACTCTGCCGTCTCGGGTAGGAGCGGAAGGTCCAGCTGAAGCACCTCCTACAGTAGGAAGCTGGAAGGGAGGCTGAAAAGTACAAATGGCAAACGCATCAGTATGCTACAGAATGCAGTGTATGAATACAGTGTGTGAATACTGTGAGCAGTGTATCAGTATGCTCTGAGAATCACGTGTATGAGTCTGATGTATGAATGCCTAGTGAGTAGTCTTTGTGAGCAGTCTGTGGGCTCTGATGTGTGTCAGACGCCGTAAGGGCCGTGTATCAAGTGTTGAGTTGTGCATCAGATTATGTGAAACAGTTTATGTATGGTTTGAGACCGTGGTCAGAAGAACATACTAGAATACTGTAAATGGCCAGAAGGTCGAGGCTCTGCTGAAGCATCCCCATCACCGAAGCGGTCAACTCCAGGGATTGGCGAGTGTACTCGGAGGAAGCCTGCAAAAGTGTTAGAAGTCTCAGTATTCTGTGGAATATCAAATGAATTGAAATGAAATGACTGTGCAGAATACAAAATGCAATAATACATACCGGAGGCAAGCCATAGAACCCGACTAACTCATGATCAGCCGGAGGGTGAGCAATGGGAATCTGGTAAGTCGCCCCACCCCGCCCTCTGTACATCATCGTCGTGGGCAGTGTTGGCCAACTAGCCCCCCGCCCTCTCCGAGCTCCACTCCTGTCGCGGACCCGAGCCACCCTCAGTGCTCCACTCCGCCACTCTGCTCTGCTCCAACTACTGCGCCCATCTCTCTCTCTCGGCTCGGCGACCCTTTGCTCAAAGGCCGCATGATATACGTCCGAACGTACTCTGTGTAGTCGCCTATGCCTCTGAAGCGTATCGCATCCCAGCCGATCGTGTAGTCGGCCATCTGCTCAGGGGTGAACCTCTCGATATCCCTCATATGCTCAGGAGGGTGAACCGGGACTATCTGCTCTGGCAAACCCAGGGTCTGGCGTAGGAAACGCTCACCCACGTACCAAGCCCGACAGACCGGCCCCTCCAGCAAGATCCTGAAGCGTGCGATCTCCTCGGCACCGGCAAATCGCTCCCGCATCACGGCTGGCAATGGAGCCCAAGGCTTCCAAGTGATTTGTAAATGGCATGCAGTTTGTTATCTACTGTTATTGAAAATATAGTGTAAAGCGAAGTTTTAAATAAACTCTAAAGTTGAACAAACCTCTGCGGGGGTGATGGTGTCAAAGTAGCGGTGGAAGAAGATGAAAGACTCCCGCGGTCTCCGCACACAGCTAACGTCGAAGCGGCGGGAGAATGGCACACCAAGAGGGGTCTCCACGTCTGGCACTGGGGCGAGTCTCAAAAAGGAGGCGTAGACCTACAATTGCAGAGCAAATATTAGTATGCTTATCAGATAAAGCAAAATACAGAACAAAGCAGAAATTGCAGAACCGTGTATTGTGCAGTGTATTGTGCGAGAATGTGTGTAGTGTCTGATCGATGTAAAAGCGAGTATATGTGTGTGGTGTGTGCGATATCTGATCGGCGTGAAGCGGAACCACGGTGTGTGCAATGTCTGAGTCTGAAAATGTAAAGAAATGTAAGCGAAGAAGATGTACCTCCCAAGCCCGCCAATAGCCTCCGAAACAGCTGCACTTTACGCGAGAGTGAGCTCATGTATCCGTACAGGGTGGCCAGGGCAGCGCCACCCCAGTCGTAGCGCAGAATCCGTGTGACGTCCACTAGCGCACTCAACAAGCGAGAGCACGGTGTTCGCCCGATCGTGAAAATGGTAGTCCCAGCGAAACATCAGAAGCGTAGGCGTCTTGCTCCACCTCCTCTTAGGTCATCGGCGCCTCCTCAGCTAAAGCCGACTAAGTCCGGAAGTGGCTTTCGAACCATGAATATCTAACAAATCCTGGGTGCGCAAGAGGTGGCATCTCGCCGAGCAAGTAAATCTAAGCGGCCTCCTACTCATCCATATCAGTGTCGAAGGGGATCGGATCACCCCCTACCCCGATGCCGGTGAGCATCGAGAAGTCATAGGGAGTCATCGTCATGTCTCCCACGGCGGAAAGGTGGAAGAAGTCAGTGGTATCCCACCACCTCTCCACCAGAGTGGCGAGAAGAGGCCTGCTCGCAGTAAGCCGGGAGAGTCCTCCGTAGAAGGCGCTGAAGCCGGCCTGGTCTACGATGTGGCGGACCGCATCGGGCAACTCCATGTACCAATCGCGGGCGGCAACATTGCCATACCCCCAAATGGCATGGGAATCCCCCTGTATTAAAAAACAAACAGTTGGGAAGCAATATTCAATATACAGTTTTGAAGAAAAGTCAAAATTAATGCAAATACAACGTGTGTGCACGCGTTCAAAATCAAACAAACATCAGGTGGCGGTGTGCTTGCGATGGCTACAACATGTGATATGTCGGTATGTCGAGTGGTTCGATCAGATATAGCGTATGTGCACGTTTCTCAAGTTCAAACAGACATCGGGTGCCGGTGTGCTCGCAGTGAACTACAGTGTATGATATGTCAGTGTGTTTGAGTGGTTCAGATAAAATCTGGCGTGTGTGCACGTGTTCAGATTCAAACAGATGTCAAGTACAAGTGTGTTCACAGTCAACTACAGCATACATTGTATTGGTGTATCGGGGCTAAGCAGTTAAAGAACAGAATCAACTATGGCAGTTAAGTGTTCTACATTACAGAAAATGAAACGGGAAAGAATATACCTCGGAAGCACCGTATGATAGATATGACTCCGGCTTGCGCAGGGGAAGCTCTGGAGCCACCGTCTTATCAAAGCTCTTGAACTGGCGAAGTCCGTCAAGAGGAAGTATGTGAATCGTCAGCCGGTAGGTTGCTAGGTCGAACAGGCAGATGCTCAAGGGCAAGAGCTCGGCCTCGGGATCCATCTCCTGATCCAAGGGAGTCCCGCCCTGTGGAAGATCGTCTGCCATGTCAAGAGTGGTGTGAAAATGGCGAGAACAAGGAAAATCGGGCGAGAATGTGAAAGGTCAACCGAAAAGTCAACCCCGAGAGGGCGGAAAATGGCCGAAAAAGCCAAAGTACAGAAAAGGTAGGAAGATCAAGAGGAACTCGGGGGAAACAAACCCCAAGAGGCAGACATCAAGAAAGAGACACCGAAACGAAGTTTCGTTCGGTTCAAAACGTTCGAAACGCGAAGGTATTCGCGAATCAAACGACGAAACGGGCACGAAAATCGAAGAAAATGGAGAATGGAAGAGAGAAAAATGCTCTAGAGAGAGAGAGGGAGGATTTGCGCACAAGTGGGAAGTGACAAAATAGGGTTTGAAACCCTATTGTAAAAGACTCAAGGCCAAAAGACCAAACTACCCCGAATCAGGCACTTTTGGCCGGTCGGCCACACTGTTGGCTGGTCGGCCAAATATTTGGCCGATGGAACCTTTTTATGGCCGATGGGCAGCCGGTGACCTCCTCTGATGGCCGATGAGCCTCCTACAACCTTGTTTGGGTTAGATATGTGGTTTGGGGCCTTCATTTCTCAAGATAGTGCAAGACAGTGCATTTTCGAAGCTCAACCGGTCTCTGTTTTGACCTCAAACTGTGTCTTCTGTGCGCAACACTTGAATATGTGCAAGGTATATCCTTTTTGTATCCCTTTGTCCCTTTCAGGATTTGAAAGTTGCCTCTCACGCGTTGCTTTACAACGCTTTGACGTGAATGCACGTTGAGTTGTACGTCATTATGCCTGCATTGTCATACACCTCCTCACGGTCTAGCGAGACCTTAAACACGCCCGGTCTGGCGAGACCTTAAAGCATTGTCATGCATGATCCACCTTACATGCGTTGTTATGCATCTTCCTCATTTGCATTGCCATGCATTTCAAACGTTGTCGCGCATTTCAAGTTTATCTACATTGTCATACACCTCCTCACGGTCTGGCGAGACCTTAAATACGCTCGGTCTGGGAGACCTTAAATCCGTTGGTCTGCATTGTCATGCATGATCCTTGTCACACGTTGCCATACGCACCTTACATGCATTGTTATGCATCTTCCTCATTTGCATTGTCATGCATTTCAAGCAGCGCGTTGTCACAGATTTCAAATTCACATGCATTAACATGCGTTTTAAGCAACTTGCGTTGTCGCACATTCCAGACAACATGCATTTAAAAAAAAACAAAAAAAACATGCATCATTTGCATTTCAAAAAAAAAAAAATGCATCATTTGCATTTCGAAAGAAAAAGCCAAAAACAACATGCATCATTTGCATTTAAAAAAAAAAAAATGCATATGTCATGCACTGTAAATAACATGCATTATCATGTATTTTAGTGCATATGTCATGCATTACACTGTAAATAGTGCATATGTCATGCATTCACTGTGCATTCATTCTATCCATTGCATATTGTAGATATTGCATTGTAGCTTGCATGCATTCATTGTATCACCCCCTCCATCTATGGCTTGTGCCTTTCCATGTTGACCTTGGTCTGGTATGTGCCCATATCTTTCACGTCGAAGCACAGTTATGATATTATGTGTACGCACCTATTCCACGCTGGTATGTTGGTTTGAGGGTGAGGGCACCATTTCTGTGTTAGACGCGGCTTGTATGTGTCCATGCCTTTCCTAGGCAAAATACGGTTTGGCCGCAGGCCTTATCCACTACATCCATTGCATTCTCCTCGGCAGATCGCATTGTACATAGCATTCATTGTATCTAATGCATTGTACATACATTCCATCCATTGCATATTGTAGGTATTGCATTGTAGATTGCATGCATTCACTGCATCACCCTCTCCATCTATGGCTTGCGTTTTTCCATGTTGAGCTTGGTCTGGTATGTGCCCATATCTTTCACGTCGAAGCACAGTTATGATATTATGTGTACGCACCTATTCCACGCTGGTATGTTGGTTTGAGGGTGACGGCACCGTATCTATGTTAGACGCGGTTTGTATGTGTCCATGCCTTTCCTAGGCAAGATTTGGTTTGGCTGCATGCCATATCCATTGTATATATTACATTGTAGTGTAAATTTTACATCCAACATTAGGATCATTGGTCTTTCCTCAGCGGGTCATTTCCCCACTTCTGTCATTTCACCCAATTACTTGTTCTTGTGTCCGTCTACACCACTCATAGTTCTGCATGTGTACGCGCCTATTCCACGCTAGTATGTTTGTTTGAGGGTTGCGGCACCTTTTCTATGATAGACGGACTTTGCATCTCCATCATCCTTTTGACATTTGTGTGGTTTTGAACCGCTCATGATTTGATCTTGATTCAATTGCATTGCATTTTCATTTGCATTATTATACATAGTTTTGTATATATTGCATATCATTTTGCATGTTATGCATGTTGCTAACGATATCGTACCTGTTAAGTTGCTTTCTTTTGCAGGCACGATATTGTATGTACGGTTCATTTGAAGCTGGTGCAACCAGACGAACCGCACAGGTATTGTATTCTCCGAGTGAGACATATCGAGAATTGCATAATTCTCTTACATCCTTTCTGCATTGTAGTGTAGTTGGATTTGTGTTTGCTAGCTTAAAACTGTCGCATGTTATGCTTCGTTACAGCTTTCTTTGCATGATCATAAGTTATGTTCGGCTTCTTGCATTGTCAGTTGCATTTTGCCCCTGCCTTCGGGTGCATATCTTGCCTGTCTTGCATGTTTGTCTAAGTCTTCGGCCTTGTCAAAAATGGGTCGTCTCTGGGCTTTGACACTCACTCCCGTCATTCTTATGACTTTCGAGTTCTGTCAAAGAGGGGCAACTATAGACACCCCATTTTTGACCGTCCTCAAGACTTGGACGTCACAGCTTGAACACTTGGTAATCATCCTTATTTGTGTTTGTCTTGAGTTCCCGGAGGTCTTGGCAACGCGCCTTGCCTCAAGATCTCTCGACTCGACTGTTTTGTGTCTGGTTTTGCACCAAACACTTGTGCTTTGCCTTTGAGGGGCAGAAAATGGCTTGTTGACCATCCCCATACATCACTGGCCATGGCTTGAGGCCACCGACCGCTGGTTTGGTGCCACCGACCAAATGTTTGGCCGACCGGCACTCTTTGTAGTCGACTGACCATCTATTTTGGTCAAATTGTATTTTTGGCCGGCCGACCACTGTGCATCTGCTTTTATAGATATTTTTATGCTAGCTGTGCTAGCTGGCATACACTTTTGCTCCCCTCCATACACGTATATGGAGGGATTTCCCTCTTGACTAAGCTTACTTGAGAAGCTTTGCAAGAGTGAGCTCTATAAGAGGGAGCCTCTTCTCCCTCCATTAGGGTTACAAAAATTTTCAGAGGAGCTTTGATATTAGGGTTGGAGTTTGTATCTATTCCATCTCTATATCTCTCTCTTTTTGCCTTGTGTGTGTGTTTAGTCTTACTATTGCACACAAACACCTAGTCCTACACCTTCTCTTGGTTGCTGAGGGACCATAAGGCTGTTCTTGGTGTTTTTGGGTGGTTTTGAGCTTGAAGAAGCTGCTGGAGCATCATTCTTGAAGAGGGTCAACAAGGGTAAGAACTTACTCCTTTTGTTCCCCATTCTTGCTTAGCTTTTTTGCCTACCTTGCACCTGTTTTCGAGCTTAGTATATAACATATGAAAGTTTTGTTTTTACTTGCTTAAAATAGTTTTTTAAGAGTGTTTTGTTGTTTGGGGTTGTTTCACCCCTCTTAGGCCTTGTTAGGTCCTATTTTTGTGCTATTTTGGTGAGCTTCGGGACCACCTTGTTTGGGCCTCCTCACCACTGAAATCTTAAGGGATTTCAGTGGTGAGGATGGTGCCTTAAGGTCCTAAGAAAGAGAGGGCCACCCCCCTCTCCTTGTTGTCTTCAATGGTGGCCTTTTAAGCCTCATGTGTGAGCATCTAATTTAGGTTCACGTTGGCCATGTCCTAGCTGTTATTTGTGCTTCTTATGTCATAATATAGCTCTTTTTTTACTTAGTTTAGACACACCTTGCATGCCTTGCATACTTGTCTTGTAATGCCATGTTTTAGCCTTAACATGCTTTGTGCTTTGAGCCTTGTTCTAGCATGTTTTTGGCCAAGCTTTGTGAAGCTTTTATGCTTGCTTTGATGTGCTAGAGGTCTGTTTTAGGTCATTTGGGTTGTCCATGCTTTGCTTTGTATAGCTACCATGTAACCTCTCTTGTATGCCTTAAGCATTGACCCCTCTAGCATGCCGTCCTTGCATCATTTCAGTGGTTTGGAACCACTTGTCATGTCATTTCAGTCCTCATGATATGCTCATATGCTTGCATTTGATGCCTCTTTCATGCTTTAAAAGGTTGGTGTTTCTTGCTCCATGTTTGTGCCATTGTGTATGCCTCTAGGATTAGATCATTTAGATGCCATCTAAGTGGTTTTTGGGGATTACTTTTGCATGATTTAAGACTGTTTTAGTTCATTTTGGTCATTTTCTTCATATGTCATATGGCCATGGTTTAAGTCCTTGGGCTTGGTGGCATGCCTAGCTTGCATTGTAGATTGGTTTGGCACCTTCTCTAACATGATTTTCAGAGCTTATAATGCATGCCATTTGTCCATGTTTGCATCCTCTTAGGTGTTCTTGAGAGTTGTTTCTATGTCTAAGTGTTGGTCCTTGTGTGCATGCATGTTTGCATGTCATTTCGCCGTCATTCTTGAGCATGTTGGCCACTGTTTTGGGCTTAGTATAGAGCTGCCCAAATTAGTTTAAGTCCATAGTTCACATGTTGTTGCATGCTCACCTTGTGTGTTGTCGCATACTTGTGTGTTGTTACATGTTTAGGTTGTTTAACATGTTTGCTCCATGTGTTGTGGCATGATTGAATGAAGTCACATGCTTGCTTGCATGCTTGAACATCCCCATTGTATTTGGCATACTTATTGGTTAGCATGATTGTCACATGCCTTGTATGCTTGTTCGCATTGCTCATGTTGCATACTAGCTCATATGTCTAGGTTGCATTGCATTGACATGCATGCTTAGCCTCTTGAATTGAGTATGATAGAGGTTGAGCTCCTTGTTTGTTTATGTGCATTTCATTTGAAATCAAAGTGCATAACTTGGTTTCTTGGGCCATCACGCATGGAAATACGCGATTGGTGGTCCGAGAGTCAAGGACCATACCCCCTTTAAGTCACAAACATGATAAGGGATGTGTTGGTGCACACATTTGCTTGAAATGCATTGCTATGCCTTGTTTTGCCCTCTGCTGCTGTCAAAACAGGATTCTGCAGGAAGATTTGGCTGGCCGGCCATCTTTAGTGCCGATCGACCAACAATTGGTGGCCGATATCTTAACCAGTGGCCAGTGATCATTTCCTTTGGCCGGTGACCATTTCCCTTGGCCGGTGGTATCCCACAGGATTCATAGAGTGCACCTTGGGAATTTTGCAATGATCAGAGAAGGAAAACAGTGTGGACAGAGGCAACTTGTGCATGGCAGTGGACTTCCGAGCGGAGCCGAGCACGCATTGCATTGGGCCCTCTTCCCGAGGCTGTTTACTGTTTTATTAGATTAGTTAATTTGCTTAACTAGTTTAATTGGTCTGTAATATTTAATTAGCTTGTAGGTTAGTTAAATCTGTATTATTCTTTCGGTCCCTCCGAGCGAGGGCAAATTTGTAATAAGTGTGGGTGCGTGTGTGCATGTCTTCCAACCCCCACTTCTTTCTCCCTTTTACTTACCTGCTTTTGATGGTTAGTATTAGGACATGTTTAATTTAGCATCCTTATGCTATGCATGCGTGCATCATTCATCAGTATTGCATGCACCGGGCTCGGCGCATCATGCTAACAGCATAGTATTCCAAATCTAACTTGAATACGTGCTACTTGTTGCATCCCACATGCCATCCTAGGATTAGCCGAGCCTATTCTAGTGACATTCTGTATGCGTTGCATTAGCCACTTAACATGGACTTGGATCATGCATGATTGCTAACATGTTCTTTGTTTTGACTCGGAGTACGATGTAAGTATTCATGCTTTAGCATCTTGCATGAGTGTGAATGTTAACATGACAGCATGCTTACCATGTGGCTAGATACTTATGTGATATAAACTGCTTGAATGCCTGTGGGTGAAGGTTGGATTGTTTGAGTTGGAACGACTCGTTGAAATCCATGTTTTAGCCTACTTACGAGTAGCAAATTTTAAACCATTTCCTAAACGAAACAGGTATGCAATGCTTTGTTCCAAATTAAGTGATCTAGTCTATACTTGTTTTGTTGTGCGCATCACATAGTAATTCTAGCTAATTAATCAGAATACGAACGCATGTGTTTTCAAAAATGAGATATCATGGTTAGTAGAGGCTGATCTTTGGATCGGGCGAGAGGGGATGCTCATAGCTGACCTTCCCCAATCATACCCAAGTTCCCGAGCCGATGCAACTTTGGTGATGACGGACACGTGGCCTTAGGCAAAGGAGTCAGGGTTTCCTAAATTCCTCCAAAATAAAATATTTAGGTGGCGACTCTGTATCTGGCAAAGCAGTCCATGTTTGGCCCTTCTTTTCTAAAAATCTGTTTTGTGTTTGTACTCTATTGTGTTGATTGTGGATTCCTTTGTTTTGTGTTTGTACTCTATTGTGTTGATAGCACAGTTGTAATTTCTATTAATGGTTATTATAGAAATGTTATGTTTATGTTGGTTGTGGAATCACTATAAGGGTGATGGGAGTTGTTGGGTGATGGTGGAGGTTCACCAATTGTCTTATGTTGAGAAACGAACTCAAAAGATGAATTTTTCCTTGTGTTGTAGCCTCAGATGGCAATGTTGAACTATAATGTTCTAGATTTAATCTAAGTGTTAATAAAGGATTTCGATACGTAGTTTATTTGATTTAATAAACGCTGAATTTAACAAAGTATGATAATGCGAACGATTTAGTGTTCAGAGTAACACTTTATTTTATTGTTGGAAGATGGTTGCAAAAAATTTTAAGAATTTATTTGAAATTAAGAACGTATTTTGGTTGTGGAAACCTTCAAAGAAAAGGAGAAAATGTGGGAAAAAAATTTTTTTACATGGTTTTGTGACTAATGTCACCTTTTGTGGAAGGTTCACCTGAGGTTCGTTGTGTTCTTAATTTCGAGGATGAAATTTCCTAAGGTAGGGAGGTTGTAGCACTTGTACCCTTTTAAAACTTTTGAGAAGTGTATTTGAACACTTTATTTTGCTTTGGGGGATCTTTAGTGTTGTTATGGGTTGGTTTTGGAGGAGTATAAACCGATTTAAACTTGTTGGGTTTGGTTGTTCGCACTTGTTCTTGTCAAAAGTTCCTTGGAGACTTAGAAATTCTATTCTAGGGTCGACACCAGCCTTCCTAAGGGTCGACCCTTACCTATTGGTGAAGTTTCTGGAAGTGTTGCTGGAAAATAGGGTAGACACCAGACTGGGAGAGGGTCAACCCTCTTATGTATATATGTTAGTTGCTGGAAGATAGGGTAGACACCAGACTGGGAGAAGGTCGACCATCTTATGTCTATGTGTTAGTTGCTGGAAGATAGGGTAGACACCAGACTGGGAGAGGGTCGACTCTCTTATGTCTGTGTGTTGGTTGCTGGAAGATAAGGTCAACCCCTGCGTGTTTTTTTCTTATTTTTGGGGTTCGAATGGGCCCTACCCTTGGGGGTTTTTTGGGCCTGTTATTTTATTTAACCTTGGGGCTATTTGCTACTAGTATAAACAAACCCAAACCACTTTCCTCTCATTACTTTTTCTCCTATTTTCCTCTTAACCCGTGATTTCTCTTCTCTCTCTCCAAAACTTAACTTTTCGCACTTAGATCTTCAGATCTACTCACCTAGAGCCATCTTTTCACCTTGGTCCCTTGGGAAAGGTTGTAGATCTTGTCAAGGGCTTTCTATTAATCCAAGTGGTTCGTGGTTTTGTCGCCAGTGATTTTTGGGTTGTTTTCTCTTCGCTTCAAGAGGTAGGGATTTCTTCGCTCCTTTCAAATATTTCGTTCATAGATAGACATGTGATAGATTTTATTGCATAGAAATCATATTCATTATGGATTTTCTTGAAAGTCGTGAAAGAGGATCTAGGGTTTGATATTTCTGATTGGAGGTGTTAAGTTGTTTGTTGTTGGGTTATTTGGGAAATGATTTATTATGTTTGTGAAGAGAGGGAGGAAAGCCCTAATTTAATATTATTAATATAATGGATTTAAAAGGGAGGAAGTTGAATAATCCTTATATATTTTGCTAATATGGGTTGTATGATTGTGTTTATATCAAAATACAATAAAATGAGAAGTAACCACGGTGTTAGTTTTGTTTTAGACTAATCACGTGAAGTTGAGTTGAGTTCAGTTATGGTTTTGATACCAATGGAATTGGTTTTTTAAAAATAAAGAGGATGGGTTTGGTTTTGATTTTTGTAAAGTGACGAGAATGAATTCTTAGAAAATGGTTGGAGTTGTATAGATTGGAAAAATAAAGAAAAGTGGTATTTTTCAAAGAAAATGAAATCATCACCCTTTGTAAATGAATAATGAACTTGAGGTTGGATCTTGGAACCTTTACACATTATCATTGTTACTAGACTGAAAGTCTTACGAGAATTGGATTTTTGTTTTCCTTTTGTATTAGATGCAGAAATGGATAGATATGAATGTAAATGGTGGAGTTAGTTATTTGTAATTTCTCACCTATGAAAATATGGATAGCTTATCTATTTTGGAGATTGTATATATGTTTAGAAATATATGTTTTGGGCTATCGACTGTTGTAGAAATTGCAAGTGGACTAGGTGAATTAAAACTAATCCTTCATTGGTTGTCATTGAATATGACTGTACTTATATAAATTGTGTGTGTATTACACTTGTGTTATTATGCATTCTTGTATGTTGGGATGATTGGGAATGTGCTTGTGCTTCGAATAAGAGGTACTAGTACCTTCCAACTAGTGCCTGGAGAACTTGACAGTGCTTAGAATGAGAGGTACCAGTACCTTCCAGCTAGCGCCTGGAGAACTTGGCAGAGATACCATTACCTTCCAGCCAGTGTCTAGTAAATTGGGATTTTAGTATGGAAAGGTGTATCCTTGACTTGGCATTTTGTTATGGAAAGGTGTATCATTGACTTACCGTGCTTAAGACAGGTAGAGCAGAATTCATTTATCATTATTGTCTTAGTGTATCTGGGTATATCATGGGTTATGATGGTTATTGTTCTAGAAGGCCGTGTTGCCTCAATTGTTGAAGCAAATAGTTATTGATTGCTTGTTGTTTTCCTTTTGTATTAAAGGCATACTTGAATAGTTATGCATGTGTTGGAAACGAACGTAAGTATTGTGTTGTGATGGTGAAAAATGTGAAAGACTTTGAATAGTTGTGTGAACATGTTTTGAAAAGGCAAATCAGTTATAAGTCTGGGAAGTGAGAAAAAACGTAATGGGCTTGGTGAAATTGTTTTCTTCAAAAATTCGTCATAGTTATATGAATTTTTGAAAAAGGTAACAAGAGGAAAGAAAAGTAAATTGCTTATGTTATTGAATGAAATAAAAAACTTCGAGAAAAGTTCTTATATACATATATTTCTATATAAACTGTCACATTATTTATACAGTATAAGACTAAGCATTCATGATCATAGCTATCTGTAAGTTGCTATTGTTTAGGATCATGTTGAGATCCCTGTTGGACTTTATGTTCATCCCACTTTGCTAATCCTATTTCAGGTGAACATCGAGAAGTGTTTCAAGGTCATGGATCTTCTTTACCTGCTGGCCACGGGGCCTTCTATTTGTAGGCGGAATGCCATTGATGTGAAAGGGTTAAACCATTTGCTTTACTTTTAAAGATGTAAGCCTACGGGCAATTTATTTAGTTATGCTTATGTTGTATTTAATTTTCATTCAGATGAGAGAATCTTTATTTATTCTTACTCGTTGACACAAAGAGTTTTCCGCATGTTATCTCTGAAATTGAATTAAATTAATGAATCTGGTAATGGTTCCAAGAAAAAAAAAAAAAAGTGGGGCGTTCAATTTTAGTTAAAATTAATGAGATGTTTTGTTTGGTTATGCAATGTTTCATGGTGATATTTTGGCAAGTGGTGATTTTAGCCTAAAAGCCAAAAAGTCACCAAAAAAACTAAAAAGCCTACAATTTTTATCCTACAAACCTATACACTGTGCCTATAAATGTTTTAATAATTTTTTTCAAACCTATAAACCTATAAATGTCTTCAAGTTCAAGTTGATTTTAAAAAAACAATAATTTAAACATGACTGATGCTTACAAGTTTGTCATCATTGTCATGGGTACAATGCAAGGGTACAATGCCGTCATTGTCCTTGTCATAGACTCATGGGTACAAATATTAATTATTTATAATATTTTTTTCACATCTTTTCGTAGAAGTCAAAAAGTTCTTCTTAAACATACATTTTTTTTACATTATATTTTAGCTAAAAAGTCAAAAAGTTACTAAAAAAGCATTTACCCAAACGAGGCCTTAAATTTAATTATGTGTGACGTATGTTTTTTTAATTATGAACTTAAAACTCAAAAAGTATGCAATTATAGCGATCCCGGTTTTTACCGACCTTTGTTATGTTTCGGACTCGAATTTCGTGATTGTATGTTGTTGTGTATGTCTTGTTTCCTTCCTTTAATTCTTTCAAAATTGAGTTTTGGGATTTGTTGGGTGAGTTTGGAACAGGTTGGGTGTTAGTTCATATAAATAGTTGTTGCCCAAATTTTGGTCTCTTCGTTCAAGCAAGGCTTTTTACGTTCGAGCAAGCCTTGAGTAGTTTGCTTCTTCGCTCGAGCGAGGTTTCTTGCGCTCAAGCGAGGATTGAGAGTCCTTAGGTCTTTTTCCCAGACGCAGCTTTTCTGGGAAGGTGGAGTGCTTCGCTCAAGCGAGACTTTTTGCGCTCAAGCGAGCTTGTGAAATTGTTTTCTTCGCTCAAGCGAGATTTTTTGCACTCAAGCGAGCCTTGTAAAATTATTTCTTCGCTCGAGCGCAGGCTCAAGTGAGACTTCTTGCGCTCGAGCGTGTGTCTGCGTTTGTGGCAGACTTGAAGCTTTGTATTCTACGCTCGAGCGGCGCTTCTTGCGCTCGAGCGAGGTCACTTGTTGTGTCTAGTCACTCGAGCGACAACTCCTTCACTCGAGGGAAGACTACATATATCAGTTCGCAGCAGAGATATTTTACACCACTTTTGATCTTCTTTTTTCCTAAAAACCTAACCCAACACCTCCTCTCTCTGAAACTCTCTCTTTCTCTACAAATACTCCATGATCTAGGTTCTTTCTACCCTACTTCTTTTGTTAAAAAGATAGAGTATTGCGTGAGCTTCCATTTGATCCAAAAAAGGTGGAGTTTGGCCATCTTCAAGGTTTCTTCTGTCTTCTCCTTTGAGCTTCTACACTTGAGGTAGAAATATTCTACTCTTTAATATGAGTTTTAACGTAGATATTTGTCATTTTGTATAAATGGTGGGATTTGGGAAGATTTGGATAAAAGTTAAGATTTGGGTTCTAAACTAAAGAGGGGTTTTCATGTTGATTTACAAAATAACATTGGAGGTTTGTGTATAAGGTTCTTTATTGTTGAAATGGTGAGATTTAGACCTATGGGTTGATGTTTTGGGAATATGGAGAAAATTGCCCTAAGTTGAGTTGAAATAACTATTTGTGTAACTAATGAAATTGGTTTGGGAATTATGAAATTGGGAGAATATGTGATAGAATGGTGTAGTTTGGTTTGATAAATCACACACCTATGAAAAGTTGATAATTTATCTGTTGATAGATTTGTTTATCTGTTTAGAAAATATCTGTTTTGGGCTATCTGTGGAGGACAGCTATGATTGTTGTAGAAACTACATGAGGACTAGGTAAATTGGAACTAGTCATATGAATATTGTCATTGAATATGACGGATTGATTAAGTTGTTGAATGTGCGAATTTTGGTAGTCATTGTATACGACATGCTTTTAAATAAATTTTATATGTATCATTGTTTGGGAGGAGATACGGAATGGACTCCATTCATAATTAAGTTGGCCGGAGCGTCCAGGGTGAAAGTCCCAAAATTACACATACATGGGTGCCGGTTCTCTCGGATGTGATTCCGTAAAATGGCTAGAAATGGAAAGTGTTGAATAATGTTTATTATTGAAGTGTTGATAAATGAGTTGTAGTCTCGTTTTGAATTGTTTAGATAACAGTGAACTATGTCAATGAATTAATTTGGATAAATGAATAGAAATGGACTGAAATACGGATGTCGATATTGATTAGTAATGAAAAAGGAGTGAGTTGACTTACTAGTATTGAACATTTATCTAATGCTGATAGCTTAGTTAATTCTCATATATTGTTTAGCATATCTCTACTAGGCTTTGGCTTACCCTACTTGGGAAACCATTTTCAGGTACAGGTAATGTGCCACCTTCAAGGACATAGTTTGGAAAGCATAGGGGCTAAATGCTCCACTTTTGTGATTTTGTTTTGTGTTGAATGTTTATTCAAGCCGAGGGCTTTACTTGTATAGAGACTAGACTCCTCTTTTGTTGTAACCAAGCGAGGTCATGGAAAGATGTAAGCCATTAGGGCATTTATTTTGTTGTTCTCAATTAGAGTTACATGCTATAGTTTTAGGATGAACATTTATAAAAGTGTAATCCATGTGATATTTTTGTAATATTAACTCTGATGAATGAAAATATAACATTTCTATAATGTCTATAGATATTGTGAATGATTGATTATATCATATTTTGAGGGCGTGACAACAATTATGTAATATTTTTTTTCTTTCGAAATGAATAATTTTATATATATGAAAATGAAACTTTCAATATTACAATATTAAATTATTTATATAACATTTATTGATTGAATAATTTTTATTTCAAAATAAAATAAAATATTACAAAAATTGATATTATTAAATAAATTAGGTGTAGATTACTGATGATGTAGAGCAATTGCATCACTATAGGTCAAGTACATCCCAACTAAGTTGGCACCTACTAGCCTACCATTCATTTACGTTATACTCCACATCATCAATAATCTAATACAAAAAACAAAAAAAACAAAAAAACAAAAAAACAAAAAATGAAATGAAATAGTAAAAAATAAATTGTTTATCAATCATCGGAGAAAATAGATATTTTAGTCATGTTGCCCGAGGATATGTTATCCAAGTCATTTTGAATTCGCTTATTTTCACTATAATTTCATCTTCTTGTAAGTGCATGTATATGATCTCTGGATATCATCAGTGCCTCAACCATTTCGAGTGAAAGCTTTGCTCGTAATCGCCAAAGACTCCACTTGCACTAAAAGTTGTTTCAAGCAAGCTGTAGAAATAAGGAAGTTAGTATAGCCCGGGCCATCTGTGAAACCACAGGCCACATAGTTTCATTTTGTTTCCACCATTCCAAAATGTCAAAATCATCAAAATCATCCACTGATGGGCTTTCCAAATAACGTTGTAGTTCAGAACTACTTACACGTGTATGTTGAGATATTCTTCTACTTTTTATTCTTTGAAAAACACTTAATCCCCGCCGAGATGAGATTGCTAGTGTAGTGTGTATATGTGTATTTATAGATATAGCTACCTTATATTCTTCAAATAATCTATTGCATGTTTGAAAAATAAGGGCAAAGCGTGTTTGATCGTGAAAAAGATACTCTAAAAATTCTTGTAAACCAAATTATTTACACCTAGGATCAATTATTATGGCTAAACCTAATAGATGAGGCAAACGATCAAAATATTTATTAAATTTTTCTTTCATTGAAGTAATAATGGTTATATAATATTCATTACATATAAATTTTAAGAAAACTTTAATTATTTCTGCTAGCATATGTAAAACAAATGGTGAAGTAGGAATATATATATATATAAGAAAATAATTTTGTTGAAGTATCGAAAACTTTTAAAAAATCTTTATACAAGGCTACTTGACGCCAATTAAGTTCGATGGGAGTCAGTACTCCTTGTATTGATGTTGTTGCAAAAAATAAATCTATTGCTTTTCTTTATTTACAACCTATTTTTAACATATTATATGTTGAATTCCACCTACTATCTACATCTAAAATTAATTTTTTAAATGACATATTTTCTCGTTGACAAATTTTTCTATATTCCGAAATTCGATTAGCAGAAAACATAATAGTAACAATTGCATTTTTTATAACAAGTACAAAAGTCTCATATATATGCATAGCTTCTTTAATAATCAAATTTAAAATATGGCACAACAACGAACATGAAATAAATCACCATCAACAAATAATTGTAAAGTTGATTTTAAAGGGGCTACAATTTGATTATAATATGATGTATTATCTAAACTAATCGTAATATTTTATTTTGTAAAGCCCATTCATATAATACATTTCTTATTTCTACACCAAGCGAATGACCAGTGTATGGAAATTTAACTAATTTAAATGAAAAAATTCTTTTATTTAATTTTTAATTATTATCAATAAAATGTGCAGTGATACAATGATATTCAAAATCATTATTTGACCACAAATTAGATGTTAAATAAACTCTTCTATTCAAATTTTTAAAGATGTCAAATAATTCACTTTTAACATCCTCAAATTTCTCTAAAATCCTGTTTTTAGTAGTGTTTCTTGAAAAACTTTGATATTGGAGTGCAAAATTTTCGTGAATCATTTCGGTAAAATCAGGACATTCACTAGTAGTAAAAAGTTGTTTTTTTTTTCCTAATAATATAATCAATTACAGAATTTTGTGTACGTCTAGAATCATATGAAAATGTTTGCAATTTACCAGTTGATGAAGCTCCTAATTACATTTGACTTCAAATATCAGGTTGTTGACTTTGTAAATATTTGTTAGCATGCCTTTTAGATGATTACTACCCCCTGCAGATGCATCACTAAGTAAATGTGTACAATATTTACGTTTTGTTTTAAATGCAATTGTACCATTAGGATTATTAATAGATATTTTTCCACTACTATTTCTGCTCCTAGATGACGACTCAACTGTTGGAAGAGGGATATTAGAAAGAGAATTAACAGATTCATGTTGTGTTGTATATGTATCAACATCGACATAAACATTAGGCATATTAGGATCCATAGTAATGTAAGTAAAACAATATATAAGAATTAACAATTAATTTACATAATGTGTAAATACAATCAGTAAAAAATAATAATTAATACATGTGTACAAATAATTAATGAAAAAAATAAGTAGCTAATAAATTTAATTAAACTAATTAATATTACCGACTAGTGAATGCGATGCAAAAATTTGCTTCTTCTGATAAAAGTTTATTGTTGCACAATTGTAATTGTCACTTAGGGATGCCACTTCAAAATTAATTGAGAGCTGAGAGAGATTGATAGAGTTTGAAAGAGAGAGACAGAGAGAGAGAGAGAGAGAGAGAGAGAGAGAGAGAGAGAGAATTATTTGTTGTGAGATTTATTTTGAAAAATGAAAAATATTTATAGTATTTTTAATTATGACAGTTTATATATATATTACCGTTTGAGTTGAGTGATTGATGAGCAGATGCAAGCCACTGCTAGCCACAGTAACACTGGATCACATCACACACACACTCCATTTCTCTCTCTCTCTCTCTCTCTTGGCTAAAGAAAAAACTATTATTAGTTTGATTTTAATTTAATAAACTATTATTATTTTTTGTTTTATTTTTAAATTATTAATGTTATTTATTTAATTATATAAATATTTATTTTTACAAGATTAATTTTTATTTATTTTATTTATTATTATTTTTTAATTATTTAACTATTACAAGTTGTTTTTTATTTTTATTTTTTGAAATTTGACCATTGGTAGAGAGTGTCGGATGGGTGGGTCGAGCCGCTCGCAGGGTCTGAAATTTTTTTGGGCTGGGCCTAGGACCAAAGTACTAGGTTGGGCTCGGACCCGGGCCTGTTTTATTTTCAAATTATTAACGTTATTTATTTAATTATATAAATTTTTATTTTTACAAGTTTATTTTTTATTTAATTATTATTTTTTTATAAGATCAATCTTTGTATTTATTTTATTTTTTATTTTTTTAATTATTTAACCATTACAAGTTGTTTTTAATTTTTTTTTTTTTTTTTGAAATTTGACTATTGGTAGAGAGAGGGCTGGTATAGCGATCCCGGGTTTATCCCTTGTTGTATAGTGATCCGGACGTGTGTCCGTAGATGTTAGTAGTTGATGATTATCTTGTTTACATCCTTTCCTACCTTGTAGTTGAGTTATAGGATGTGTTGGACAGGTTTGTTACAGGTTGGTTGTGTTTGGGAACCAAGTGTTGCTGCCCAAAATTTTGGGTCTTCGCTCGAGCGAGAAGTTCTTCGCTCGAGCGAGCTTCTGTCTTTGGTCCTTCGCTCGATCTATGGTTTGTTCGCTCGAGCGAGAGTTGAGTTTTGTGTCTGGTGGCTCGAGCCAGGTCTTCTTCGCTTTCGGCGTGTTCGTCTCGATTGGACTGAGAGTCGAGTTTTAGCTCGGCGAGCTTTCCTTCTCGGCGATGCAGTTGTCTTTCGCTCGAACGAGCCTTCTATCGCTCGAGCGTGCTTTTAAGTTTTTGGCTCGAGCGAGACCTTATTGGCTCGAGCGAGGGTTTTTTGTGTCTGGTCGCTCGAGCGACCAAGTCTTCGCTCGAGCTAGCCTGTTTATATCAGTGGGCAACAGCGATTTCAAAATCACTTTTTCATCCACTTTTCATTTTCAAACCCTAAAATCCGAGACTTTCTCTCTCTAGACTTGCCTTCTCTCTAAGAAATCATCTCCCTAGAGTGTGAATCTACCCTAGGGCCTTTGTTAAAAAGATAGAGGGTGTTGAGGACTTCGATTTAATCTGAAAATCTTTGGATTTGGAGCACGTTGGTCGTTGGGTCTTCATCTCCGTTTGGGCTCAAACTTCGAGATAGGGATACCCTACTCCTTTTTATGAACTTTGTCTTTAAATTTTAGTATTTTGATATATTGGGAGTTGTTGTGTAATTTTGGAAAACTTTGGGCCTTTGTGTAATTTTTACAAAAGTGGGGGCTTTAATTATAATAAACCTAGATGCATGTTTGGCATAGAGAAATGGAACAAATGTTGAGATTGGGAGTGTATGGGATTAAAAGGGGTGTAGTTGAATTACTTATCACTCACCGAATTGAAATGTTGATTTAATATCCATTTGTGCATTTATTTTCCATTTACAAATAATTGCTTTGGGCTATCGGTGGAGGATATTCTTGCTTGTTGTAGATAATGCATGATGATTAGGCAAACGAAAACTAATCAAACGGAATGTGTCATGAAATTTGACGGTTGATAGAATACATTAACTGTATGTATTGATTGATTGTATATAGAACCAATGTGTTTGTATGCATTATGTGTAGAGGAGGAAATGAGGGATGTACTCCGCGGTTTAGGGGAAGATGGGGGATGTACCTCTAAACCGGATAATGTTGGGAGGAGATGGGGGATGAACTCCGTAGATACAGCTCATATGCTTGTCTAGAAAAGTGAAGATAGAGCTCATATGCTTATCTTTGAGAAGTGTAGATACAACTCATATGCTTGTCTAGAGAAGTGTAGATACAACTCATATGCTTATCTTTGGAAATGTGATATAGTTCTTATACTTATCAGTTGATGTGTTGATATAGCTGGTATGCTTATCTATTATGAAATGGGAAAATGTTTAATATGGATTATTGTCTCATATAAGTTGTTTGGTCAGGTTCTGAGCCAAGATTGTGAATTGAGAATTGAAAGGAAATGGAAAATGAAATATAACATGGACTCGTAAGTCACGAAAATGCAGGATGATATATGTGGATGTATTAGTGTTGGCCATCTATCAACTGCTAATCTGTTAGTCATTGTTCATAGCTGGTCTATTATATTTCTACTGGGCTGTGGCTCACCCTATATGGGAATATCATTTTCAGGTACAGGTAGCATGCCACCTCCAAGGACATAGCTTGGGGGGCTAGAGGCGGGCAGACTTTTGTTGTCTTTCTTTTGATGTATTACATGCAAATTCAAGCCAAGGACTAAATGCGTAAATGAGTTAGCACTCTACTTTTTTGTAACCAAGTGTTAACTTAGAAAGCTGTAAGCCCTTAGGGCATTTGCTTTTGTTGTTAACATGTAATACTTTTTGTAATGAAACTCTGATGAATAGAAGAATATGGATCTTTTATATATATCAATGCATGTCTATATTGTGGGTTTAATGTTATTATTTTGAGGGCGTTACAGCTGGGCCGCTCGCAGGGCTTGAAATTTTTTTTGGCCGAGCCGGGCCCCAAATGGAAGGCCTAGGCCGAACTGGGTTGAAACGGGCCGGACTCACCTCGACCTTCGGGCGAGCTTCGGGCCGCACACGGGCCTTGGGCCATTTTTACACCCCTACCCATATCTCATGAATCTTGACAACCAACAACACTTTATTCAAGACTTATGCCGTGTTTGGATCATTGATTTGGGAAGTTATTGAGAAATAGAAAGAAAACATATGTGTGAAATATAATTATATTTTATTTATATTTCACCCATTTTTTTCCATTTCTTTTTTTTAAAAGGCTAACCAAATCCATAAACCAAATACAATCAAAATCCTCCCAATAGTGTTAATCATTACACTTGTGCATATTATGATTGAGTTTGCATTTTTTTATAGAAAAAAGAAAAGATTATAACTAATAATATGTTAAGAATACTAATAGCTATTTTTACAAGCCTAAAGTAAAAATGCGATATTTATCTTAGCTAATCACTTTAGCTAATATGTATTCCAATAATACTCTCTACTTGGCTAGTTATTTTGAATGCTTATTTGTTTTAAGTTGTCGGTTTCTAAGAAAAGAGAAAAAAAAGAGGAGAAATGGAGAATGAGTGAATATATTTATTTTAGAGGAAATTTTATTTTACTCCCCAAATTATACTTCAATGATTAATTTAACTCTTTTATTTCTTATAATTTTAATTTTACACCTAAACTATTTGATTATGGATCAGTTTTACCACTGCCTTTAGCTGCAGTTTATAATCAAATAGAAGTTGCAGATGTGACACCGGAATTTTGTTTGAAATTTTAATTTGCCTCCCAAGCTATCTCAAAAATATAGACCCCCAAACTTCATATTGTTTAGGGATCTAATTTATATTTTGGGGATAGTTTGATAGTAAAATGAAATCTCAAATGAAGACAACAGCAAATGTCGTCTAATTATAAACGGAAGCTGACACGAGAGGTGAAATTGATCCAAAATTGAATAGTTTAGGTGCAAATTGATCATCAATGTATAGTTTGGAGAGCAAAATGAAATTTTTTCTATTTTTTAATATTTAGAGAATGATTTTTGAATAGCTAAATTTAGCTAGAAAAAGTTGGGGAAGGTAAAATAATTAGGCAAATAACTAAGCTGTGGAGACCCCCAAGACGTGTGAAAGACTACCCCACTAGAAGAATTTAGCTAGCTTGTTGGAGTTATTTTTAGCTAAAGACAACTAACAAAAAACGGTGCGAATATCTCTTTTCAAATTGTGCTTTGGTTACTGAATTCTAATATCCTCGACGTAGAGAGTATAAACAAGTTAAACTACTGGGAAGATTCTAATAACCAAAAGTTTGCTGGTCCATTGTCGTCTCTTAAACAATTGAATATGGGAATTGTTTGAATGCTTAAGAGAATGTAAAAAATATATGAGAGAGAGACAGTACTATTTAACAAACTTCAATATTATAAAATTATAGGAAAACAATTTTAAGGAAATAATGTAACAAACTTCATTATCATAAAATTACAGGAAAACAATTTTTAAGGAAATCATCCATTACCAACCCACTTATTTATGCTATATATTAAATCATATTTGCTTGAAGTTTAACAAATAGATTCATGGGGTTCTCTATTGTTTATTTCTCTAGTTGTTGGGATACCAGAATTGAGCTTGAAGATGGTCTACCACCTTCTTGTCCACCTGGAATGCCTTGGCAAGAACATCATCAGAAATCATTGGTTTGGACCCGAATACCGCATTAGCAACTGTAATGGTGCCGGGGTTTTGGCTACTTAGGGCGGCGAGAGCTACTGCATTAGTCTTTCCATTATTAAATTGAAAGTGAATGAGACCCTCTGGGAACACAAAAACATCTCCTGGATACAAGACCTTTGTGAAGAGACGGTTGTCAGTGTTGGAAGTCACGAAGCCGACGTAGAGAGTACCTTCCAAGACTACGATGATCTCAGTTGCACGAGGGTGCGTGTGGGGTGGGTTGAGGCCATAAGGTGCAAAGTCGATTCGAGCTAAGGAGATGCCGAGAGTATTGAGGCCTAGTATTTGTAGAACGTTTACGGGAGTGACTTTCGACCCAATTGGGTTCGATGTGTTCTGAGGAGTAAGGAGGCCGGAAAAGAAGAAGTCATCAGCTGTGGCAAGCTTTGGGTCGTTACAGACTTTGCCATTCACAAACACTACATGCAAAAAAAATGGAGTTGAGTTAGGATTGGGTGAAAGAAAGAAAATGTTATATAAACTAATCAATTTTCAATAATGTTACAATAATGACATCTAACAAATTAAAATTTGGCCCTTCACAAATTAAATAATTAAAATGTTGGAAACCAAAATGAAACATATCATATATTTTGAGACCGAAAGTGTAATTAACTTCTAATTTATTTTTTTTTTGGGCTGATGTGGATTTTTTTTTTTCATAAAATTTTGCTTATTTTGATGATGAATATAGACGATGTCAGCAAGGGAGCCAACTTAATACATATTTAATACTTCGAAAAAGAAATTCACACCACTAAAGTATTGATTATCAAAATGATACAAAAACATATTTACGTAACGTACAATTAATCAATCAATATTTGGCTTCAAAATGAAAAATGAAAAATTGAGGTTTTAATTATCATCAAAATACAATCGCTATAAATAAGTTTTGTCACTAAAATTATATTTCAAAATCTAAGACTTAAGTTTGAAAGGCACAGAGTTAGGAGAGACAAGTATAAAATATACCAGCAGAGTTATTGATAGCAACACAGAAATCCTGTAGAGGACTAGGGTCAGAAGCAGATACAAGCGATGCCAAAGCCATGATGGCTACGGTTACAAGGATAAAGTGAGTGCCCATTGTAATCGAAGAAAATTGAAATCTCTGTGACTAATGGCTTGAAGGAGGAGATAGATATCTAGCATGGAAAGTGTGTCTATTTATAGATATGGATAGATAAGAGTAGTTGAATTTTTCATTAAGCATTTTCCAATGCAAATGACAGAATAATTACCAAGTCCTCAATGGGTTACATTTTTCCTCATTCACCATTTAATTCAAGGACGAACGGTTCTTCAACAACTAAACCTCTTTCTCATTCATTTTTTCTAATTGCTGATTGAAACGCTCTATTGACTTTTCTCTTTCATTTTTCTTATTTTTAGTTTTTATTATTATTATTTTTTAGACGGACAATTTCAACCACACCGCACTATCATCTACCATAAGTTTCTATGAATAAGTTCTACGTTTGCATAATCATCTATAAATTATTAGCTTTCATTTGACATGTCAAGTTTTTTGGCTTTTTAACTTTTTTAGCCTCAAAAAGATAAAATAGGTTTTTTAGTCCAATAGGATAAAACATTACATCCAATCAATAATCATTTAATTTTTTCTTTCACAAAAGTCAAAAAAATCAAAAAACATATCTGAAACGAGACTTTTTAGTTCCAGACAAAAATAGCCAAAAAGTCAAAAAAAAAAAAAAACAAAAAATTGCAAGGGGCATGGACAATATTCTTGAAGAAAGAAAATGATTAGTTCATCATAATTTCATCATTTGATTATGATGGTAAATTATGATGGTAATTCTTGATCATTGTGTCATTTTAGTTTTTATAATTTCAATGGCTCCACTTTGACTATGAACTTATAATTTTGTCTCAATTTGATTCAATTGATTACAACTCTTAGCATCTCTTTTCGAAAAATATGCACAAAAGTGTCATATGTCATATTTTTAAAGGCAAAATTATAAACTTATTAAACTCAGTCAATTAACTTAAAGTAATTTAGTGTGTAATTTTCTTTTAAAAAACACTAACAATATTATCAATTGGAGAAAATTGACCCAAAAAAAAAAATCTAAAATTAAGAGTCAAAATTGAATTAATTGAAAGTGTATGGATCAAAATGACATAAAATGTAAAATATGGGGGACCACGGGTATAATTTTCCCTATAATTTACATCTGAACTTATTAAAATATTTGTTGAAGAAAGAAAAAGATTAAAGTTTTACAATATTTGGATATCTTTGTATAATTTTTTTATTTATTACTATTTCAATTTTTGCTGATAAAAAAATCAAAAAAAACAAAATCACTATAACAAATTAAGGTTTTAGAGAGAAAATTTTAGAGACAACCAATTTTTAGGAACAAAAAGTTTTGGTTGCTCAAAGTGTAAAAGTGTCAATATTTTATTTTTAGTAATGAAATTGAACATTTAATGATGAATTATTATCTTTTGGGGACTAAATTGTTTTTCTTAACAAGTAAACCCTTTTGGGGCTAAATTATTTTGTCTCCAAAGGTGCTTTTAATAAAAACATTTTAAAATTTTGTTTCTAAAAAACTATTTTATTTTATTTATTTGAGTTTTTGAAATGACCTTTCAGTGACTATCCGTGCAATGACATTTGGGAATTTTTTTTTTAATGTCCTTGATATTAAGATCTTATAAGCTACAGGACATACAATATTTTCATAGTAGTTAAGGTCCCTAACATTTCTACAGAGAAAATTCAACTCAGAGAAATTTCAATTTTCACATAGAATTTTTGAAAATTTATCTATGATCATACTAAAAAAATTTCAAAATTTCTCTTAAGTCGGGTGAAATTTCTTTAAGTCGGATAAAATTTCTCTTAGTCAAATTTTCTCCATGAAAATGCCGAGGGATCTTAGCTAATAAAATCTCATACTACTCAAAGTTGGAGAGAGATGTTTCACTAATTTTTTTTATTTTTTTAATCTTATAAAATTCCACAATTTTGTTGTAAAATAAGTATTGGAATCTATTTCAGATAATAAAAATTGAACAAAACAACAAAATATAACTCTCATAAATTAATAATTTTAATCATATTTATATAATCCGCTCAATTAAATATATTCTTAAACGAGAGCTTTGAATTCGTCATTATATTTCCAAAGGAGCTAAGGTTGTTCACCAATGAGAGCAAATTGACCTTTCTATGGCCACGTGCTTGAAATGAGGTGACAAAGCTAGCATGTCATTCGTATCTATATCTCTATATATAATATATAATTAAGAGTGATTGTAATTTTTTTCAATACAAAGCTTATAATAATGTCTTTTTACCGAGTCTTCTCTTCTATGGTTGCCTTGTCTAATTCCATGATGAATGGTTATTCAACATCTTTGATTAGGCAAATTATAATTATCATTTTGAGTTATATCAAAAAGGCAAATATATAAATGAGTATATGTTAGAGATTATTTTCATAACTTGAAGGATTATATGGATACATTCTCTGAGTTTTATTTAAAACACAGATCATTCCTTGTCGTTTTAAAAATTATAAATACTCTTTTACCAAAATTTGTTATTTAATAGAGTTGACAGAAAAAAATAAAATTTATAACTATCCTCCCATATAATAATAAAAATTTTAGAATTGTTAATCAATATATGATTAAAAGAATCTGTGTGGGTGATTTTCCGACCACACTGCCAACTCAGTGATCAGCTGAAGAGAACTGGCAGAATAGATGACACCTGGTTAACTTGCAACAGAAAGAGAAGATTCCGGCGGTGGTTCGTCCACCCGGGGGTACTCCGACGATCAAGTTAGTATATCTCTCAAAGATAATCAAGTGCTAAATTCACTGCTCAAAGCATGAATTGCGTACCTTAGACCCACGGGAGTGCCTCTCTTTTATAGTTAACTCAATCCTAGTCTTGATAGAATCCTGACTTCTATGGACTCCCATTCAGTGCTTACTTTGGATTCCCTAAGAGATAAGGATAGACTTCTCACTGCTGGAAAACAGATTTTTAGTGGCGTTTCAAAAACACCGCTATAAGTGTTAAAAATGCCGCAAATTCCTTTTGCGACGTTTAGCTCCAAACGTCGAGGGTGCGGCCGTCGCTATAGCTTTGTGGCATTTTAAAAACATTGTGATATTAGTATAGGCGGCGTTTTTAAAAATGCCTCCAAATGTCCTAAAAAACAGTACCATGACATCAATGTGATATTTAACGACGTTTTTAAAACGCCATCATATCCTTTTAAAAACATATGACTGTTAGATTTAGGGTTTAAGTGGCGTTTTGAAAAACGCCGTGATATCCTTTTTCATTTTTATTTTTATTTTTTTGAAATTGTGCTAATTTTAAACCCATCAAGATATTCAGAGATTCTGAGACAGTTTTCAAACTGCTCTGCAAAAGAAAAAGAAAAATAGTATGGTAATTTTAAAGAACTTAGTTGAACAGAAGCTAGTGTAAAAAGAAATTGTTAGAAATCATAGAAGAGAAAAGACTTATCATTAGAATAATACTGGAACATAGTTTTCGCGCTAAATTACATAGTTTTTCTTTTCTTTTTTTTATATATTGATGAAATTGCTGTAGACTATGGACGTAAACATTCTTGTCAAACTATGTACATTTGTACATCGTGTTTTTTTATTTGTAATGGAGGTTTTTTTATTGCCAAACAGTATAGAACATGCAAGGTGTAATGTCATTATTACACTTTTTAATGACACACTTGCCTTATCGAAGTTGGAGAAATGTATGTTTGAATGAGGAGTGCATAGAAGATGGGGAATCTATGAATAGAATTGCCAGAATCAAGAAAACTACAGACCACAAATTCCACCATGTGCAAATGAAAAAGAAAGAAACTCACATTCATAATTTTGCTTACACAACCACAAAATAAATTAATATGAATGTGATACACAAAACCACTTGGCTCTCATTAAACATCATTTCATACCTCTGAGCCACTCTGTGAGGATCCATGACAAACAAGAATTATCCGATTACTGGTTTTTTTGCCTCCAGAACTTCCAGCTGCAATAGGTGAATTTGGGGTCTACATCAATTACAACAAAAATTATGTTCTGCGCTCCAAGGCAACCTACACTACAGGGAAACTAAAGCCTATGCTAAGTGCTCACAGTAAATGGGTTCTTGACCCTAAAAATTTAGGCATTCAACTATGCTAGACCACAACTCTGATGAACAAAATGCTTAATGATCAATACCAACCATTTTGTAGGTCAGAAAAAAAAATTCAGTGTCATAATGTCATTACAGATATTGTTGATTGATTTAAGCAAATTGGATACAGAATTTGTCAGTTCATGAAGGGAATAGACAACTCAATGTCATTACTGCATTGAAATTATAAAGATAATGTTGGATCACCCTTTAAGTAATATTGAAGAATGAATAGGGATACCTGATTTAAGCGATTAAGACATATATATGGAGACCCACCCTCTAGTCGTGGGGTGAAATCCAGCACACTAACACCACAATTGCTCTGCAGTAAAATCCTGAAATACTCGGTGCCTAAGCCTGATAAATGGGAAGAAGCAACGAAGGAAAAGAGAAGAAACTACATTCACAATGACATATTAAAATTTCTGTCAGCAAGTCATAACAGAGAAAGTAGATAGTACCAATCGTTGTTGCAACGAGGGCCTGATTAACAGCATTGTGAGCAACCACAAGAACAGACCTGCTTTCATGAGTTAAGATTTTGGTCCAGCAGCTTCTGGCACTATCCCATAACTCCCTCACTGGATAATGAACATCAATATTAAAATTTGCCGCATCAGTTTGCCACTGATGGAAAGCTGCACCAAACTTTGCTTTTCCCTCATGCTTTAGGAGACCCTGAAGTCAATAATGGAATCATCAACCATTACAATACCATTTCTTTGGCATGTTACGTCTTCCTATCATTAAAAATTCATTGAAGCATATAATATAACTGAACATCTATTGGAAGAGATGTTGAGAAATTAAGCTAACTTGAAAGGAGTACAGGTCAATTTCCCTCAGATCAGAATCTGTAATAATCTCCTCCTTGCGAGCACTCCAAATGATTTCAGCTGTTCTCTTCGACCTATTCAGTGGACTGAAACAAACAAACCCATATGGTCAATTGACTGTGAAGAATATGAAAGAATAAATTCTTGATCATCACTTAAGAATCAACTCAATATGAATTTGGGTGTCATATAAAGAATGGATTGAACCATTCTGTTGTACATAGTGTCAAAATTCAACAAAAAAAATTGAAGCCATCATCACCAAAAACAAATATTTTTTGGCTCCCATTTTCTAGAAATCAAATTGTAGCTTAAACTGCCCATTCTCTAACAGGGACCAATTCTTCATGCAACAGTAAAAGCTTCGAATGTCAAGTTTGACAATGCGGGTTTGAACCTAAGGGAAACCACTTTCTACAGATAATGCTAAAGGTTTGGTATCTACCAATCTAACTATTCTAGCACCCCACTTATCAAGTTATTCTTCAAAATCCTAATAAATAGCCCAAAATTATATAACATGTGTATTCGCCCCAAGACCACCCCTAATTAACAAAAAGCGAAATTAACCCTAAAAAAATCTAAAATAATGTAACCAATTAAATAAAAAATAAAAGCTAGACACCTGGAGAAGCAGACATCGAAGGAGTCATCGATGAGCATGAGGCAGGAAGTCTCGGCTAATACAAACAACAGCTAATACAACTGTCTACATAGTTAGCAAATGATTATCTGAAGCACACCAATAAAAGCAGATCAACCACCTAAACCACAGATATATTGTGGTCTGGACCAGTTTTATAATACTAAAAGTACATACTCATTAATAAATAAAGCTAAGAACAAATCTAATGGTAATTACTATGTTCTTTTACATAAAATAATGAAAAATGCATGAAGATCAGGTTAAGCATCAAAATTGGCATTAAGACGATGAAAATCAAATTTGCTCAATTTTTAAGAAGAGTAGCAAATCCCCCATGACAAATTTCCACTGGTTATGCAAACAGATGACATTTGTGGTTAACATTTGAGTATGTGTGATCATACAAAACTATAAAAAAAAAATGGCTACAATACAATCTAATTTTTATGGTGAAATGATCCATTGGAACAATGGAACAAAAACATTGTATGTGAGTGTGAATGTCAGTTTTGCCAATTTAAAGCTATGACTCGGATGATAAGTTCTTGTTGAACCTTACCTGTATCACTATGGCATAGAGTGGTAGGGTGCTATAACTGCAGAGTACTTGAACAAATACCCTAAAAAGTCGAAATGATAATGTTATTGGAATTTTAACAGTAAATAAACATAATAAATACAAATCCCATAGCATCACAATAATTACACATCAAAATATCTGTAATAACAAAGAATATCAAAGTGAAAATGAGGCAATGGTTCTTACCCTATAACGAGCCTGGGGATAATAAAACGGACATGTCACATTATGCAGGAGTCAAAGCCATATTGCAACTACAGGCAATAAAAGCATATGAGATTAATATCCACACCGAAATTATTGCTAGTTTACCAAAAGATGACAAGCAGCAATAGCATATATCATCTTACCCATATCCAGAAGAAAAATGCTATCTCAAAAGCATTTTGGAACAGTATGAAATGCATCAAGAAAACGACAATGGGGGGCCAATGGAACCAAAAATGATTATCTGAAGGTTGCACTACTAATTCCCCTTCAATTGCAATGTGTTTCTCTGCAACCTCGTGAGCTAACTGGGTGATTACATGCTCCAGCTTAGTTCCCACAGCAAGTAGAAGCTGAAAATTAATTTTTTTTAAAAAAAAAATTTGATGAATAGAAGCGATGTAATAATAACTCAGATAAATGTAATATTAAGTTTCATATTATGTTCATTCATCTGTATGCATCTCAAATAAGATTGCAATGAGTGCAAAAGACAAATTTTGCACAAGGATCAATAAGCCAAATTAGATATTAAACAAAATGCAGATTAAAAATAAAAAGATTTTTTGTTTTTTGTTTTGAGACAATATCCCTAGATTACCCCTCCCAGCACTGGGTAGTGACAAACCAACAGCTGCAAATGTTATCCTCTCTCTTTTCGAATTTTATTTTTGGCAATACACCCAACGAACACAGAAGAATAAAGAAGAAGCTGTACAATTTACACAGGAAATCCTAGCTATAGCTTGCCTTATACCAACGACTTTCTTAAAATCATCTTCCAAAGCACGGATCATATACTTGTGAAAATTGAACTTTGGATTTCCCCTGCAATGTGTCTACACAGGGAATAAATTCAACATTAACACAAATGCCAGTGAAGTAACAATAAAAAAAATTTGGAAATTTAAAGTCAGATACTAACAGGAAATTGGATACTTACCATGACAAAACCAAGTCTCAGTACAATATAGTATGATTTGGTGACAGACCCATAAAATTGCTTTAAAAAGGAATGCTGAAAAGTACAATAAAAATTGTGTTACAAGAATGGCTTGCACATTTAGTCAAAATAATAGTCATTAGTAGTTTCAGATTATATAGCTTGTTCTATCATTCCCGACATAATTGAGCCAAGTCCAATCTTCATTTCGAGTTTGCTAATCTTTCAAACAGAGCTTGAGCAACCCACTGTTCAGATCATTCAAAACTTGAATAGCAAGATAGTTTCCCCATCATTCTCCACCATGTTACTCTATTGAAAACAAAAGGCAAAACATAAAAAAATGTATGAGCCTATTGTAAGTTAGCATACATATGTCTGTGTTTGTCTATATGCGTGCATAAGAATAAGGGAATTCTGCACGTGGAAGGACACAGCTTGTTTATCTGCTAAAAGGAAATCAATCTCCTTCGCCCTTTATTGAAATTACTATCAATGAAACCTTCTCAAAAAGCAAAAAAGCATGAAACCTCCACCATCTCTCTTTTCTCCCTTATCTTTTATTGCCAAGGCAACTTATTTTTCCTTAATGTGTTACTCATTCCATTTTGTCCTCCATCAAAGTAGACATAACAGTTAGATACTTAGATTGTGTATCATAGTGTCACCAAAAATAATAGTTTTGATATTTCAGATTCATATGAATATAAAATTCTGAAAAAAATTTATTTTAAACATATTCATGCTCAGCACAGAGCATGAATTTGTTGACTAATAATTTTCCAAAGTAACGAAGATAGTAAACGGCTACCTTGACCATATCGGAACTAGTGAAGATAATTTTCCAAAGTGACAGTTGTTCAAAGTTAAATTGACATTTTCAGCATATAAAAATAGATTACTGATGTTGGAGAAGTGTGATAAACACTCTCTTACAGGCAAGAAATGCCAAAATGAGATTCCAAAAAAAGGCAAAATAATGGACTAGAGAGAGACAAAGCAGATCTGATATTGCCATGTTAGCAGGTCGGAGAGAGAGAGAGAGAACAGATCTGATCGAAGAGAGAGCAGATCTGCGTCTCTTCATCGTTGAGCTTTTACTCATTGTTTCCAACGATCCACATCCAACGCCACTTGCTTGTCCTGTACATGATCAGAGACACTAACAACGCACTCAAAGCCCTAGATAAATCGATTCACCATTGCTGCTTCTCAATCTGATGAAAGAGAAGAGTTTTCCACACAAGGACTAGAAAGAATAAAGGAACAAAAATGAAAGGAGAAAACACAAAACAAAAGCAACAAAAGCTGGAAATCAACTAAATCAAGAGAAAATAATTCCAAATCATTAGTTTTAGCCATGAAATTTTATAGATCTTGTGTGAAGGTAGCAAATCTATATCAGAAAACCCTAACCTTGAGCCCTAGATCGATTTAGATCATAGGGATTCAAACAATCTGGAAGATATACTCTCCAGAAAACCCAAACCTTGAGCCCTAGATCGATTTAGATCATAGGGATTCGAACAATCAAGAAGACATACCCTCAAATCAAGAGTAGAACAAGATTTTTTGGATCCAACAGTCGAAGAATTGATGGAGATCGAAGATCCAACGCCTCGATTTCTCTCTCTTCCTAAAGTCACGCCTATGTTCAATCAGTATAAAAGAAAGCCATTGCATTGAGTTGAGCCACTGTTTAAAAGAAATAACTGGCGCACAAAATGAGATGGTTTAGTTTAGTTGTTTTAGAATTTGAAAAATCTGGATAGATTTGACGACGCTTTTGAAAAACGTCATAAAAAAAACGTCGCTGTATGTCCTTTTTCTTATAGTGTCTTAAGAATACTATCCTTATCCATCTCGAAGTCTTTCTTCATTTTAGGACTCATGTCCCTTATCTACTTAGCTCGAATTCCGATATCTTCGGAGGTAACCTCGGTCTTGCCGAGATAACCTCGGCATCATGACCAGGACACGTGGCACCTCGGCTGACACGTCAACGTCACCTTGCCACGTGTTGGTACTTAGAAAATATATCCCCACAACTGCCCCCTAGGTTCTATTACCTCGGCATTCTGAGGTGATGGAACCTATATCAATACCTCCTTCCAGTACGTCGGCTTAAATCACTTTAGCCGAGATCATTGTTTAAGGCCGAAATGTCTCCTTCAAAGAACAAGAATTCCAGTGAATTCCTTCACTCGTATGAGCTGTCATGCATCACTTATTTAATTGCTTCATTCACGCGTCTTATCCTCATTGGATCGTGCTTGTGACGCGCCTGTAAACCGTCTTATTTCTTACGTGCGCCGTCTGACGCATATGTTCTTTTAGGTTTCATTTAATGATTTCTTTTGCCGCCGTTTCAAGTTTTATCAAAACTTTTCCCTCTTTTTCATCTCTTCACTTTGCACTATCAAGTTCTTTCTCTCTCTTGCCTTTCCTCCTAAATCTGCCATTGTTCCAGCTTCGAGCTTTGCAACTGCTTGCATCCCTTCATTCTAGTGAAGCTCTCGCAGCTTTGTTTCTTCTGTAACCGTCGCCTGACTTCAACGATCCTCTCACCGGCTTCACGTTTTTTGGTAAGCCATTGTTCCTCTTGTTTTCAATTCCTTGATGCTCTCCATTATTCGTTGCCATTACTGCTTTGTTCAACATTTGATTTTGTGAATCATATATTTGAATGCATTTATTCAATGGCTTTGCTCTTGCCCATGTTTTGAATGTGTACTGTTCACCTCTTTCTTGCATTTTTCCCACTGTTCTTGACCTTGTGCCCCTTGTACTCACTATGTTCTTGATAGTCCATCTTTGATCTTGGTTCTGAAACTTGTTCTTTGTTTTCTGTTTTCTTGTGTCTTTTCCAGATTTGTGCCTTCAATCCTCGCTTCCATAGACTTAGGTTTGGGATTTGTCTGTAGAACCCACAATTTTAGGAAAAAACTGAAACCTGTATTTACCTAAGTGTTTGCCGAGGTCCCAATAACCCTTTCAAAAACGTCTTCTGAAATCCAACCCCTTCGATTAAGCCAACATCATGGGTATGTGGAAACATAGGGTAAACACCCCATCCAAACTAGAATACTTTAGACAGGGGTTTGAAATCCCAGCCGACGTCCATCTGAGGTTGGCTGGGGATGATGACTCCATCATGCCTACTGACGGTTCCATGCCTTTCCCTGTGGTGGCTTTCATCGAGTGTGGACTTCGGCTCCCACTCAACATTCTTTTTCGTGAAATACTTCATTATTACAAGTTGAACCCAATACAACTTTCCATTAATTCCTTTCGAACCATCAATGGTATCATAGCCTTAGCAAAACAAGAAAACGCTAGGATCACTTTAGCCGACATCCAATATTGCTACACTATGTGCGGCCTCAAAAAAGACACCAGCTACGTTTACTATCTCAAGCTGAGGTCCACTGAATACAAAATCATTGCCGACTTCGCTGACTCTAACAAGGGAGTTGGGGATGATTATTGCATTACTTCGGGGAACTGGGAGTTTGCCCCAGATGAAGACCTCCATCTCTTCCCTCTCCCTCAATCAGTCTTTGTAGAGGGTAATGGTAAGAGCCCTGCATTCATACTTACTTGTTTTCAAAGCCTTTTATACTTTATCTATTTTTTAATGTCTGTTTGTCTTGCAACTGTTCCTAAGCCACCAAAAAACTTTCGCCAATCCTTCATTCCCTGCAAGGATTTGAAGAAACTTTTGAACTTGCCAATCCACAAATGGAAGGCACCTCTGCTTCTCAATTTTATTCCAACATACAAGTCAGCTCTACCCAACGTCCCTAAGAGGAAGAAGAAAAGCCTTTCTCCACCCTCTGCCACAACTCCACAAACTGCGTCCACATCTCGGACAGATCAAGGATCAACATCTGATCCAGCTAATCAGCCATCAACCTCGGCTCAATGCTTGATTCATCCCAGAGAAAACGTCGGCGATGACTTGTCCTTACTGCCGAGATGGGCCGCCCAAAACCAGTTGCAAAAGACCTCTTAGCCAGCCTTCCTTCTGATGTTGAAGCTCAACCAACACAAACCCAGCTTCCACCAAAGTCAAAACGAGTAAAAAAGGCTCAGCCAAAGGCGAAGGTAACTCAGGTTGAGTCTGAGGATACTTTGCCGATCTCTAAGTTATCTGAGAGTGACAAATCTCAACCCTCTGCTGGGAAGAGGCGCTCTGAAACCCAACCATTAGAATCCCCAAAATCAAAAAAGCTGAGGTCATCCTCCGTGACCACCTCGGTCTAAAAAGAATGATGCCCCCTGGGCTCCAAAAATTACTCTGGAAGATAAGCCAGTCATGGCCAACGACAGTGCTGATGACATCAACATCGGCGTAGCCCTCAGTACTACTCTACTTCTGCCTGGCGACCTTGAACGAAATGCCGAGATGAGCGAGTATGAGAACTACGCCCTGATGCTTCAACGCTCTGTCTAAGTAAGTGTCTTTTACTTGATAATTTCTTCTTTCTTTCTTGTATTTAGAAAAATTTTGCAATAACTTTTGCCTTGTGTTCTTTCGGGCTGTTCAGCATGCCCATTCCTTCTCTATACAATCTTTTGAGAACAGGGAGAAGTTGACCGAGGCGAGAAGAGAGGTCTCCAGTCTTAAAAAAACCAACAAAAGTTTACAATCAAAGATGAAGACTCTAGAGGAGCAGACCGAGGCTGCTATGAAAGCTTAGAATGATGCCGAAGAAAATGCGGACTCTACTGAGGCCCTTCGGAAGGTGCTTGAGGCCGAGGAAAGAGAGGCCGAGGAAAAAACATCCCAGGCCCAAAAAGAGGTTCAAGAAGCTTTGGCCACCAAAGAGGCCGAAATCAAAGATGCCGACGAGAAGGCATATGCTCAGGGCATGGCCGATGTCACGGAGGCCTATGAGCAACAAGTGAAGCAGGCATGCAACAGGGGTTTCGCCCTTGGTTGGATGTCCCTTCTGAAAAAGCTCAATGTCCCCGAGAACTCACCTCTTCGGAGTGCCGACGCCATTCCTCTTCCATTCCCTCCACCGCCACCTCCAGCTCAACCTGATGATGATTCTGAATCTGAGAATGAAGATGAGGATGAGGCCTTGGTGAGGAAATCCAAGGAGGCTGCTGGGGCCAAGTCCCCTCCTCAAAATGAGCAAGTCCTTGACTTGACTCAAGATGAGGAAGTTGAGGAGGTTCCCAAAGAAGCTACCCTTGAGCAGGTATCATCCGACGTTCCTCTAGCTGACAAAAGTATTGATGAATCCCTTGCCCAAATTGATGCCGAGCTTGCTGCGGAAAAGGCGGCCGAGGTGGCTTCTTAATAGTCTTCCAAGGTCCAGACTCATCCTATTGCTGATGCCGAGGAATCTTAGTTTTGATGTTTTTTCTTCTCTTGTCTTTTGTACTCTTGTACTTTTTGTTTTTCAGACAATGTAAGCTCTGCATATGGCCGATGTGCCCTTTTTTATGTACAAATGCATCTGCTTTCCTTGAATGCTTGAATGTTTATCTTCTCTTTATTGCTTTTGCATGATTCTATACTTAGAATATTCTGCATGTCTTTAATATACTCTTCCTTCTTTGTGCAACCTTCTCGGGGTGACTTACCTCGGTTAACAATGATCTCGGTTTAACTTTAACTTGTAAATTGCTACAAATTTCAACAAGTGTTAAACAATGATCTCGGTTTAACTTTAACTTGTAAATTGCTACAAATTTGAACAAGTGTTAAACAATGATCTCGGTTTAACTTCAACTTGTAAATTGCTACAAATTTCAACAAGTGTATAACATCGGTTTAACTTCAACTTGTAAATTGCTACAAATTTCAACAAGTGTTAAACATAACATTAGTTTAACTTCAACTTGTAAATTGCTACAAATTTTAACAAGTGTTAAACATAACATTGGTTTAACTTCAACTTGTAAATTGCTACAAATTTCAACAAGTGTTAAACATAACATCGGTTTAACTTCAACTTGTAAATTGCTACAAATTTCAACAAGTGTTAAACAATCATCTTGCTTTAACTTCAATTTGTAAATTGCTACAAATTTCAACAAGTGTTAAACATAACATCGGTTTAACTTCAACTTGTAAATTGCTACAAATTTCAACAAGTGTTAAACATAACATTGGTTTAACTTCAACTTGTAAATTGCTACAAATTTCAACAAGTGTTAAACAATATTCTCGATTTAACTTTAACTTGTAAATTGCTACAAATTTCAACAAGTGTTAAACAACTTTGTCTTCTCTTCGCCCCCTAATGTGAACCTGAGTTCCACTTGGGTTCTCATTATTCATGTCTTCTAGAAACCACATTATGCATCTTTATCAGTCATAAGTATTGAAGAATTCTGCTAAGATTTTATTGATGTCGTTGGTAAAAAAAACAAGTAACAACTAATGATAGAAAAATTTCAAATTACAAGTGTTCCAGAGTCTTGGCAATGCTTTGCCCTCATTATCTTCAAGCCGATATGCCCCATTGCTTAATACTGAAGTGATTCTGTAGGGTCCTTCCCAGTTTGGGCCAAGCTTTCCTCCCTGGAGTCCTTGTTGCCGACGAATTTTCTCAGGACTAGGTCGTCGACTTGAAATTCCCTAGGATTAACCTTCTTGTTATAAGCTCCGCAAGTCTTTGGTATCTTTGCAGGCGTATTGCAGCCTTCTCTCTTCTTTCTTCTAGAAGATCCAGATCTCGGGCTAAGAGTACATCATTAGTCCCATTCTCAACTCCTTGGGTTCTGATCCCTGGGATGCCGACCTCCAGTGGAATGACTGCTTCTGTGCCATAAGACATGGCAAAGGGGGATTCCCCTGTTGATCTTCTCGGCGTAGTCCAATATGCCTAGAGTACATTGGGCAATTCGTCTACCCACTTCCCTTTTGTTGCCTGCAGCCTCTTCTATATCCCATCTAGAATTACTTTGTTGGATGCTTCTGCTTGTCCGTTGCTTTGTGGAAAACTTGGGATTGAAAAGTAGTTCTTGATCTTGAACTTTGCACAGAAGTTCTTAATTAGCTTTCTGTCAAACTGTGTTCCATTGTTGGCAACTATTGCTCTTAGAATCCCAAATCTGGTGATAATGTTTCTCCATATGAAGTTCTTGACATCCACATCTCGGATCTTGGCAAGAGGTTCTGCTTCTATCCACTTCGTGAAGTAATCTGTTGCTACCAGCAAGTACTTCCTTTGCCCAGTTACTTGGGGCAATTGCCCAATGAGATCCATGCCACATTGGGCAAATGGCCAAGGACTGGATCTGAGGTTTAGGTCGAATGGTCGGTGTATCAAAGGTGCAAACCTTTGGCATTGTTCACACTTCTTTACGTAGGCTTCTGCATCTTTTTGCATGTAGGGCCACCAATACCCCTGGGTAATGGCCTTGTGAGCTAGTGATCTGCCCCCAGCGTGACTTCCACAAATTCGTTCATGAATTTCATATAAAAAATCTTCAACCTGCAGAGGGTGTACACACCTTAAAAGGGGTCCAGTGAATGACCTTTTGTAGAGATGTCCTTCTGCTGTCAGACTGAATCTTGCCGACTTTAATCTGATCTTGTGTGCTTCCTTTCGGTCATTTGGCAGCTTTCCTTCTTTTAGGAATGCAACAATTGCGTCCATCCAGCTTGGTCCCATGTCTATGCATATTGCTTCATGCTCTGTGGTTACTGGTTCAATGCTTGGGCCTAACAAGTATTCAATCATTATTGTTCTTGCTTTTCCTGGTTGTATTGCACTAGCTAGGTTAGCCAATGCATCGGCATGGTTGTTATCATCTCGGCTGACTTGAAGTAGTCTGCAGTTCTGGAATAAGGCTGCCAGCCTGATGACCTCCTTTGCATAGGCCGACATTCTTTCATCTCGGGTTGCAAACTCGCCCGGTGTCTGGTTAACTATTAATTGTGAGTCACAAAAAACTATTACCTTATCTGCTTGTACTGCTGTTGCCAACTTCAGTCCTGCAATCAATGCTTCATATTCTGCCTCATTATATGAGGCCTTGAATGGACTGTTCCAATATCTCTCCATCTGGAGATATTAGTACTTCTCCTGCCCCCGCTTCTTGTCGGTTTGAACTTCTATCAACGAACAGTTGAAAGGAGTCGCCGATGTAAATGCTACAAGGTTTGAGTTTCTCTTCTTTCCTTTCTTCTTTTGTCTTTGGCTGGGCTTCTTCTTGCTTGTTCAGACATTGTTTATCCTGGCTCAATGGAGCCCGATGTTCGATGGATTCTGGCGTGAACTCAGCCACGAAGTCAGCCAAAACCTGGCCTTTGATTGCAGTTCTAGGCCTGTACTCCAAATCATACTGGCCTAGGGCGACTGCCCATCTAGCTATTCTTCCTATTAAGTCTCCCTGTTGCAATAGGGACTTCAATGGATGTTCTGTCAGTACCACAATTTTATGGGCCTGGAAGTAATGGTTCGACTTCTTTGATGCCATTACTAGAGCCAGTGCCAATTTCTCTAAGGATAGATACCTCGTTTCTGCGTCGGCTAGGGTTTTGCTTACATAGTAAACAGCCCTTTGCTCCCATTTTTCTTCTCGGATTAGTACTGCACTTATCGCATGTTCTGAAACTGCCAAGTACAGGAACAGCTCCTCCCCAAGTTCTGGATTCGAAAGAACTGGAGCTGTGGTCAGGTACTTCTTCAGAACGGCTAATGCTTCTTCGCACTCCTCTGTCCAAAGAAAGTCTGTGGCTTTCTTCACTAATTAAAAGAAAGGTTTGCACTTGTCTGAGCTTCTGCTTATGAAGCTGTTCAGGGCTGCAGCCCTTCCAGTTAGCATCTGCACCTATTTTGCCGACGTCGCGCTTTTCAACTTTAGGATGGCCTTGATCTAATTTGGGCTGGCCTCAATGCCTCTCCTAGTCACCAGGTATCCTAAAACTTACCAGATCCAACTCCAAATGCACACTTCGATGCATTGAGTCGGAGCCGATATGTTTTAAGGATTTCAAAGACTGCTTTTAGATCAACGAGATGACCCTTAAACTCCTTGGTCTTAATGACCATGTCGTCGATGTAGACTTCTATTGTTCGGCCAATCAGGTGCTTGAACATCTTGGTTACCAATCTTTGGTAAGTGGCTCCCACGTTTTTCAACCCAAAAGGCATCACTCTGTAGCAGTATAGTCCTTTAGGAGTGATAAATGCAGTCTTCTCTTCATCTGCAGGGTCCATAGCTATCTGGTGATACCCCCTGTAGGCATCCAGGAAGCTCATCCTTCCATGCCCCGAAGTGGCATCCACTAGCTGGTCAATCTTGGGTAGAGGGAAGCTGTCTTTGGGATAGGCCTTGTTTAAACTGGTAAAGTCTATGCAGACCCTCCATTTACCGTTCTTCTTCTTTACCACCACTGTATTGGATAACCATGTCAGGTAGTGAACTTCTCTAATGGCCCTGGCCTCTAGAAGTCTGTCTACTTCTTCCTTTACTACTTCGACATGCATCAACGTCGGTCTTCTGGCTCGTTGAATTACAGGTTTGGCCGACCTGTCAACATTCAGTTTGTGGCAAGTGACCTCGGGGTCAATGCTAGGCATTTCGTAAGGTGTCTAAGCAAACACCTCGATACTTGCTCTCAGAAAAGGTTCCAACTCTTTCTCCTCTTCTTCGGCTAAGCCCGAGCCGAGAAGAAAGAAACGTTCTTCATCCCCATCCTGGACGAGGATTTTCTTTAGTGCCTTTTCGCTCTTCTCGGCTGGGTCCTTGCTGACGTCTTCTAGGACTTCCACGTCCTCACCTTCAATTTCTGCCTTTTCTGGCTCTCGTATGCTGCATTTTGATTTCATTGCTGCCATGGAGCAATTCTTCGCCTGCAGCTGATCGCCCCTGACTTCCTCTATCCCATGCTCTGTTGGGAATCGTAATAGTTGATGCAATGTTGAGGGAACTGCCCCCATTGCATGCAACCATGGCCTTCCCAAGATGATGTTGTAAGGGGAGGGTGTGTCAATGATGGTGAATTTTGTCTTGATCTTCCTGGTGCCAGCCTGCACCTCCAAGTTTACTGCTCCCAGTGGCCATATCGGCGTTCCATTGAACCCAACCATTGGGCCATTGGATTGTTCCATATCATCTGTGTGAAGGCCGAGCTCTTTGTAACATCGGACGTACATCATGTCACAAGAGCTACCTTGGTCAATCAGGATGCGTTTTACTTGGCATTCCCCAACCTGGAGGGATACTACTAAGGCATCATTACGCAGATGCTGGACCATCTCTAGGTCGGCTTCAGTAAAGGCTATGATCGGTCCCTGGCATTCTTCTACGCGATGTCTTTTCTCCCCGACTTGATAGACATGTTGTAGGTGCTTTACCTTCTGGGTCTCCCCTCTGATTTCGTTCTCGTTGACCTTTGAGTGAATCACATTGACTACCCGAGGTCCTCCTGCCTGAGGTTGCTGTACTAGGAGAGGCAGAGCTGCTGGCGCCTGGGGCAATCTTGCCCGTTCTTCTCTTGTCCTGGTCTCATCAACAAGGTCTCTCAGATGCCCTTGTCTCACCAGGTCTTCCAAGTGTGTCTTCAGGGCTCTACAACCCTGAGTTGGATGTCCATCTTCATTGTGGTAGGCACAATGCCTGCCGATGTTTCTTCCCTTGAACTCTCCTGGAGCTCTCTCTGGCGCTCTGAAATAGGGTTGATTCTGAATTTGTTCAAGGACTTTGTGAATTGGGATTCGAAACACAGTTGTCACTGCCTGTACTATCCTTAGTTCTGCTTCTTGCCTGTTCGATCCGTTGTTACCTCGGCCTCGCTTCGGCGAGCCGTTTCCTTTCTCTTTTTTTTTTTTTTTTTTTATCTCCTTAGTCCCCGACGTGTCTTCCTCGGCTCTGGCATACTTCTCGATTCTCGCCATGAGCTCTTCCATGCTTTTTGGCAAAGTTTTTGCCAAAGATTTCCGTAGTGGGCATTTGTTTTTCAGGCCGTTCTTGAATGATACGACTGCCACTTCTTGATTACATTCTGGTATTCAGTTGAATACCTCATAGTATCTTTTTACAAAGGCCCTAAGGCCTTCATCCTACTTACTAATCTTCAGAGCCATCAATGCGTCCACCTTCAATGGCTGTAGCATATTTGTCATGAACCTGGCCACAAACATCTTGGCTAGGCCTTCCCAAGTCTTCACGCTTCCCTTCGGTAGTTTGTGGAACCAATCTGATGTAATCTCCCCGAAGGATGAGGGGAAGACTTTGCAGAGCAACGGCTCATTCCCACCATACAATGCCATTGCGTTCAAATATAATCCGACATGGAAGTTGGGGTCTGACTTACCATCATACATTTGAAACCTCGGCATACTGAATCTCTTCGGCACCTCAAATCTGTCCAATTCCACCGAGAATGGTGTCCTCAGCTTATCTGGGGAGTTTACCTCGGCGTAGGCATTTTGTTGCTTCCTCTTGAGGTAATCTCTTAGGTCCTCTTTTGTCCTCCCAGGAGCTCGGCTATCTCCTACTTTCAGTCTCTTCGGCGCACTACTTTTAGCTTCGTGGTGTGTCCTCTTCGACCCCTCTCCATGAGTTGTGTTGAAGCACAGCGCCTGCCCTTGAACATGCCAATGTCCCTTGTGGTCAACCTCCTTTATGTGATGCGTCCTCCGTGATTCTTCTCTTCCTGGCTCCCTTCGTCCGACCTCCCTGGAAGGTCGGTGAGAGTGTCTTTCACTCCCGTTGTGCTGAGGGGCTACGGAGATTGTTCTCTGCCCTCCATTCTGGGCATTGGCCGCTGGAATCGGTGTGTCCTGCAATGGGAACGGTGGCTGCATGACGTTATTTTGCATCATGAAATTGACGACCGACTACAGGTCTGCCAATTTGTTTGCCATCTCCTACATCTCTTCGTCCCTCCGTAGGCATCTATCCTTCCATACTTGGAGGTCATCTTCGTTGTAGTAGCCACTTCGATCTGGTTTCTTTGGTGCATCGCTAGTCTGGCCGACGTCCTTCACTCCATGATTCTGGTCACGAGTTTTTGCGTTGCATTCGTCTCCTGTGACATCAAGGTCAATAGGTCTCCCACTCCCAGCAGGAGTGTCGTCCCCAATCTTTTCCTTCTGTCCGTTGTTGGCCATCTATTCTTCTATCTTTCCCACAGATGGCACCAAATTGTGTGGGTGATTTTCCGACCACACTGCCAACTCAGTGATCAGTTGGAGAGAACTGGCAGAATAGATGACACCTGGTTAACTTGCAACAGAAAGAGAAGATTCCGGCGGTAGTTCGTCCACCTGGGGGCACTCTGACGATCAAGTCAGTGTATCTCTCAAAGATAATCAAGTGCTAAATTCACTGCTCAAAGCATAAATTGCGTACCTTAGACCCACGAGGGTGCCTCTCTTTTATAGTTAACTCAATCCTAGTCCTGATAGAATCCTGACTTCTATGGACTCCCATTCAGTGCTTACTTTGGATTCCCCAGGAGATAAGGATAGATTTCTTAAGAATACTATCCTTATCCATCTTGAAGTCTTTCTCCATTTTAGGACTCCTGTCCCTTATCTGCTTATCTCAGATTTCGATATCTTCGGAGGTAACCTCGGCCTTGCCGAGATAACCTCGGCATCATGACCAGGACATGTGGCACCTCGGCTGACATGTTGGCGTCACCTTGCCACGTGTTGGTACTTAGAAAATATATCCCCACAGAATCATTAAGAAATCATCTAAAATTTTCCAATACAAAGCTTATAATTATAATGTATTTCTAACCAGTCTTCTCTTCTATAGTTAGCGTATTTATAATTTACCCTATAATTTTTGAGTTACCATTTTTTCTTAGGTAAATTGTAATTATAATTTTGGATAAATAATAAATATACCTTTTGAGGTTTGATTAAAATACAGATTGACTCTTATAGTTTTGAAAATTATAAAGAACCCATTGTTGGAATTTTTTATGTAACATAATTGTCATAAAATATAAAATTATTAACTACTCTTCTATACAATAATAAAATTACTTGAATTAATTAAAATATATTTATGATATCATTAGAAATTGCCAATTGAGTTCACGATTTTTTAATAAAATAGGTCAATTGTAATGTAATTAGAAACTTAAAGAAACAAGATGCAATTTTTAGAATCACATGGAACAATTCGTTTTCTAAGTCAATGTCAAGGGTTATATTTATAATTTATCCTATAATTTTTGAGTTTTTGTTTTTAAAAAAATGCAATAAATTTTATAAATTTGTTATAATTAGATAGGCACGTAAAGAAACTCCAATGCTATTTTTTTTAATTTATATATTTATCCACACTAATTGTTGAAAGAGCCTCCCAAAGCTCTCTATATGTAGCTAGCTTGAAATTTTTTTGTTAAAATGATTAATGAAACGCCCCAATTTTCATACACAAATGATAATACAAAAATCATGGTTTTTTAAAGTAAAACTGAAAGTAAATCTTCACGCTTGCAATACATGATACAAACAATCCTCATGTGATAATACATTCACCTCAAATCAAGATGACATAAATAAATAAATACCCTCATGGGTTTACAAGCTTTCAAGGCTTAGGCCCGATTACACAAATCGGTTATTCAAACCATACAAATATAACCCTTGGCTTACAAAACAAAGTCACTCAAAGTGAGAGCATTATACTCCTAACACACACATTTCCACGCACTCAGTTGGATGGAATCACCACTTCTTTTCCTGCACAATAGTCCCATAGGGTGAGCATAAAGCCTAGTATGAAATTCTTAACAAAGTATATACATTTTATACAAGTCTCAAGAGATGTATGCATATGCCATGCTATGTCTTTTGCAAATAAATTACATCTTCATCTTTTGAAAATTATCATGCTCAATGATGCCATGCAATTCCATTGTTCAAAACTTAACAATTTCATTCAAGGGGCAGTACATACAACTCTGGTAATCTCTAGGTCGGTGTCTACAAATAGACTACACAAGTACTACCAATTTGTCATTTTTACCAGTATTAATCGGAAGGCTTGACACCTATCCACGCGACTTTCTGATCTTTCACCAAGGACACTCAAGCCAACTTAATCAATTTCATCTACACCACTTATCGAGACTCACCATTGTATTTACCCCAAAGCCATGTCATGAAACCCCGTTTCCCAACATTCTTTTCTTAATGCAAGGTTTTCAAATCAACGTTCAAAGCTCAACATAATCAAATGAATTGACATGCCCACGAAATGATTAAATGCAATACAACATTTCATCCATTCTCAATATTTCCGCACAATAAGTCCATTGTGAACAAATCCCAATTTCCTTTTTTCAATACCATTTCACAAGATGCATATACATATACACTTATATTTCAATTCATCCAAGGAACAACATAATTTCTACACTTTGAGCATTCTCAACAACTTAGCCATTTTAAGATTATAACAACATTTCTTTGTTTTAGAACAACAATTTCCAAAACACCCATTTATTTGGCACACAAATAAATATGACAACATCTTTCAAGAATTTTGAACATCTTTCAAAAACCCCTAAAATTCTAGGTTTTCTCACCAAAATCATTCATTTTCAAATGTTTGAGAAAATCTCACCAAAAACATCTTTCTTCAATCAACATGGTTCAAAGCCCTCAATTTCTTTTTAAAAAGAACAAAAAGGTAAACACACTTTCAAAATCACTCATCTTCTTGGTTCAACCATCAATTTTCAAAACAATTGAAAGGATGATTTCAAAAATCATCTAAATCTTGCAAAAACATATATATAACTGAAAGAAAATCCCTACCTCAAGTTTTAAAAAGAAAAGAGTTGAAATCCCCCAAATTTACGATGCTTAAACTCGATCTCCACCATATACAACGAAGCCCTCGAGATATTAACCAACTTTGATGAAGAACTTGGATCTAAATCCCAATGGATTTTGAGAAATCAAAGATCTTGTGAGATTTTTGGTAGGAAATGTAGAGAGAAGGAAGAGGAAATGTTTTTAGAGAGAGAGAGAGAGATATGCAAAAAGTGACATTCAATCAACCCAAAGAGAAAAGAAAAGAGCAAAATCTGGATCTACCTAACTTCCCTTTTCATGACGTGTAGCACTCTCCGCGTGCGGCCCTTCTCCCGCCGTACATCAGCCGCACCTGCTTTTTAGCAGTGTGCTGCACCACCTTTCCTTGAAATCTGCACGTGCGGCCTCACCTCCCGCACGTGCGACTCCTATCCCGTACGTGCGGCCCTGGTTCTCAGTCCGGCAATGCCTCAACTCAGTTCTCGATCCTCCGGACTTGACCTTGCACCCTCCGCGACAAGTGGAACACGCCACCGAAATAAACAAGAACTAGAACTTTTTGAGAAAAGTTTCTAAACGTAACTTAACTCAAACGAGCAACAAGAGTCCAAATCGAAACCGACACTCTAACAAGTGTAACCCAAAGGTAAACAGAGAGGAACAAAAGACGCGCAACTAAACCGGTCATCACAACCTCCCCACCATAGAAAATTTCGTCCCCAAAATTAGATCGAACTACCCAAACAAAGATTTTCAAGCGATTAAAACCATGCTATTACATTTTCAAAAGTCAATATTAGTTCTCAACCCAATATCACCATTACATCATGGTTACCTCACTAACAACAACTTCTCAAACACTCATCAACATGAAGTTTCCCAGAAAGAAAAGACAACCCACAACAACTTCATGTTTAAAATAACAATATACATAATAACATGTATTTAACAATCTCAATACATTTCCCTCAAACACTAGGAAATATTACAACGAAAGGTAAATCAAACCTTTTTAAATAAATCCAAATATTTTGAGTGGACTTCCGCCTCCTGTTCCCACGTCGCTTCCTCAATCCCATGGTGTCTCCACAACACCTTTACCAATGGTATAGTTTTACCCTGTAGCACTTGCTCCTGGGTATCTAAAATTTGGACTGGTTGCTCTTCATAAGAGGCATCCTCGTCTACCTCCAAATCAACCCAATCAAGCACATGTGAAGGGTCGGGTTCATACTTCCTAAGCATGGATACATGAAATACATTGTGAACCCCCGAAAACTATGGCGGTGAAGCTAACCGGTATGCAATTTGCCCAATTCGTTCCAAGATCTCAAAAGGTCCAATGAACCTTGGAGATAATTTACCACTCTTACCAAACCTCATCAAACCCCGCCTTGGTGAGATTTTAGAAACACATGGTCACCAACTTCAAAAGATAAAGGTCGTCTCCTCTTATCGACATAACCCTTTTGTCAGCTTTGGGCCGTAGCTAACCTTTTCGGAATGAGAACAACTTTCTCGGTTTTCTCTCCAACAATTTCTAGACCCAACAACGGTGCGTCACCTACCTTAGCCCAACAAATCGGAAATCTACAAGGTCGGCCATACAAGGCCTCAAATGGTGCCATCCCAACACTAGCTTGGTAACTATTGTTATATGTGAACTCAACCAATGGTAAATGCTTCTCCCACAACCCCTTGAAATCAAGGACACAAGCTCTAAGCATGTCCTCCAAAATTTGAATGGTACGTTCTGACTATCCATCGGTTTGAGGATGATAAGCGGTGCTAAGAGTCAACTTAGTTCCCAACGCCTCTTGAAGGCTTTGCCATAATCGGGGAGTAAACTGAGGATCCCTATCTGACACAATAGTCGTAGGGACTCCATGAAGTCAAACTATCTCTCTAATGTACAACTCTGTCAAGCGTTCAACTGAGTCGCTGGTGTACATTGGAATGAAATGGGTAGACTTAGTCAATCTATCAACAATCACCCAAATGGCGTCATTGCCTCGTTGTGTTCTAGGAAGCCCAACTACAAAATCCATGGTAACACGCTCCCATTTCCACTCGGCTATTGGTAAGGATTGTAACAAACCTACTGGCCTTTGGTGTTTGGCCTTTACTTGTTGACAAGTAAGGCACTTCGTTACAAATAAAGCAACATCTCATTTCTTACCCCTCTACCAAAACTGACGACTAAGATCATGATACATTTTGGTGCCTCCCGTGTCATGTCCCGAACCTACCCTTATGGGTTAAGGACATAACCGACCAGTAATCAAAGGATTACCTACGGCCTCAAACCAAACAAGACATATCTCATCAGAGTAAAGGGGCCAAGCGAAAACAAATTTAAAACTTTTGTCCATAGAGCTGTGCTTACATGGCAAAACATAACAGTCCATATATATATATATTAATAACTCACATCAAAGGGATACTAACACAAAGTTCTGTACATACAGGATCATTCAAGTCTAAGTCAGTCAAACCCAAAGTTTATATACAAAAGTAATCCAATGTTTTCGCCGATATAACAAAACTATATCAAAAGAACAAAAGAGGCGAAGACAAGTCTCGTGCGTGAGACGTTTGGGCTAACTCTTCAAAACCTTGATTGTTTCTCACATATTTCACCGAGGCTGGGTTTGGACATCCCTTGGCTCACCTACATACACATGAAAGAGCATGAGTGAAAGCCCAGTGAATAATATCAAACAAGGAAGATACATGAACAATCTTTGAAACAGTTACATCAGACGGCCTTGGGCCCAATTCATGTTTCTATTTAATGTATCAATCGACTAAAGTTTTAGACGTATCAAATGGCCTTGGGCCCAATTAACTCATACCCGATGGCCTTTGGCCCATCCATTCATGTCTAACGGCCTTTGGCCCAATCGTTCGTATCCGACGGCCTTTGGCCCAATCGTTCGTATCCGACGGCCTTTGGCCCAATCGTTCGTATTCGATGGCCTTTGGCCCAATCGTTCATGTCCGACGGCCTTTGGCCCAATAGTTCGTGTCAAACGGCCTTCGGCCCAATCATTCATGTCAAATGGCCTTTGGCCTAATCACTCATGTCAAATGGCCTTCGGCCTAACCATTTATGTGTGTCAAACGGCCTTCAGCCTAGCCAATCGTATTCAATGGCCTTTGGCCCAATCATATGGCATAACAAATATTTGTCCCCAATTCAATGTAACAAACTTGTAAGACTTATATGGAAATAAGCAATTGGACAAATAACATATTTTAGATATCTTTATTAAGATATTACTCACAGTGTTCTGCCGGTGGATTTGCCCTGGAGCTCGACCCTATACATTACATAACACATATGGGTCACAATTGATTCAATCCGTTCTTAATTCATACATCCCTCTTAGTCTTCTTTCTTATTCTTTTAATTCATTCATAATGCTCAATGCATGCCTAAGAGCACTTAGAAGTGAAAGAGAATGGAAAATGAAACACAGAACACCTTTACAAATTTTTTGAAACAGGGGTCCCCGCTTGAGCGTGGGTTTCACCGCTCGAGCGGAACCCGTGGGTCTGCAAAAATACTGGTTGCCTCATTTTTACGCTCGAGCGTGAATTCGGATGCTCGAGCTGAAAGTCACACTACATGGCTCCCCACTCGAGCGTGAATATCCCCGCTCGAACGGACATCAATGTCTACAAAAATTCTAGGAGCTCGCATTTCACACTCGAGCGGCGCTTTCCCCGCTCGAGCGGACATGCCAAATTCTGGGTTTCCCAAAACTGTTTTTGAGGCTCAAATTCAATATTCAAAGGCTTTAAAGCTTGAATTAAGGTACCAAAAATAGGGAAACACATTGTATATCATGAGTATAAAAGCAATATGAGGCCAATTGCTCAAAATTATAATCCAACCCTCAATTCATCACAACAAAACACATAGCTTCAAAATTCAATTTCAATATACATATACCCATACTCCATAAACTCCTTCAATTATACATGCATGCTTATGTTTTACTCCAATTCCATTTTAAATGACACCAATGGTGTCTATAATCATGAAACTCAACAAAACCATGCTTGCATGTATGATTAAATGCTCAACTTCTCATAATTAACATGCTACATGTTAGATTATGCAAATTCATGGTAATTATACACATGCATGTACATACAAGCTCCAAATTCAACAAATTCAATTTAAGTTATGTTCTTGATCATAATTAAACCTTGAATTTACAAAATTACAAACTCAAACTTATGAATCCACTCACCTAGGAGCTTTAAACACCCAAATTCTAGCTAATTCTTTCAGTTTAACCTCCAATTTTCAAGCCTTTAGTTCAATCTTCAAGTTGAGCTCCCTCTCTCTCTCTCTAAATTCGGTTCTCTCTCTCTTTAGAGAGCAAAATTTGATTTGAGCTCGAAACAAATGAATGAGAATGTAAATTGGCCCTTTATAAAAGCTTCCTTAATCATATTTCATTAATACTAATTTAATTGAGCACTATATCATCAATTTAATCTATTTAATTTGATCTGAATCAATTTTCAATTAAATTTCACCATAGGCTCTAAAAATTACGCTAATCACAATGGCGTAATCAATTTCGGGTTTTGTGGCCGATAGGGCCTTCAATTTAAATTCCAAAGCAGGAAGTCAAACAGATTTTCCTACGGTGAACAGATAGAAATTCAAAACCGCATATATTCATATAAATAGCACTCAAAATCATGTTAAACACATAATCACATTCGTAATTAAGATTAATTAGCATAATACGGAGCAAGGTTATCACATCCTGGGTGTACCGCATGGCGTGAGTGATGGAACTCCCGAAGTACTTCCTCTCTACAAGATTCTGGTACAAACAAATGGTCTAGGTAACGTACACTCAGATCCGAGTGAATGTTCAAACCTTTCTCTTCCTTCCCATTGGAAATCTTAACACGGATGAATTCCACATCTCGGTCTCCCCGTTGTGCCTCTATGACCTTACTAACCAAGGTAGGTTAAGCATTCAAAGTAAACAAGGCGGCACTCTCACTGGACTTTCCCAAGTGCAAATCAAACTTGCCAATAATATCTAGCATATCCCATTCCTGAATGGCCACACTTGCCAAACTACTCATAGATGTCCGACTCAAAGCATCGGCCACTACATTGGCCTTCCCCGAATGATAGTGTAACTCAAAGTCATAATCTTCCATAAATTCCATCCACCTCCGTTGACGTAAGTTCAAGTCTTTTTGAGAAACCAAATATTTTAGACTCTTATGATCGGAGAAAACCTCAAACTTTTCACCATACAAGTAATGCCTCCAAATTTTTAAGGCAAAAATTACCGCCACTAATTCTAAATCATGGGTGGGGTAATTCTTCTCGTGAGTTTTCAATTGTCGTCATCCGTAGGCCACAACTTTTCCTCCTTGCATCAAGACACAACCAAGTCCATCCCCGGACGCATCACAATAGACGGTGTAATCCAAACCCCTTTCCAGAATTATCAGGACCAGTGCTGTAGTCAATCTAGTCTTAAGTTCTTGGAAAGACTTTTCATAAGCCTCATTCCACATAAACTTGACACCTTCCTAGTCAACTTAGTCGAAGGTGCAGCTAGTCTAGAGAAGTCCCTTACAAAGTGTCGATAGTACCTGGCTAATCCCAAGAAACTCCGGATATCAAAAACATTCTTAAGTTGTTCCCAATCCTGTACCATGTCTATCTTTGAGGAGTCTACAGTCACTCCTTTACTCGACACTACGTGTCCCAAAAATTTCACCTCGGTGAGCCTAAATTCGCACTTGTCGAATTTGGCATACAAATGGTGCTCCTTAAGCAATTCAAGCACTACCCGTAAGTGAGCCTCATGTTCCTCCTCAGAGGTTGAATAAATTAAGATGTCGTTTACAAAGACGACTACAAAAAGGTCCAAGTATTTTTGGAAGATTCGGTTCATAAAATCCATAAAGGAAGCCAGTGGATTAGTCAACCCAAAAAGCATTACAAGCAATTCATAGTGGCCATAACGCGTACGAAAGGCCATTTTCTGATGTCCTCCTCCCAAACTCTCAACTGATGAAACCCCAACCTCAAATCTATCTTTGAGAAGCAATGAGATCCTCTAAGTTGGTCAAACAAATCATCTATTCTAGGTAGAGGATACTTGTTCTTAATGGTAACTCGATTCAACTTGCGGTAATCAATACACAACCGCGACGATCCATCCTTCTTCTTCGACAAGAGAGCCAGTGCTCCCCAAGGTGATGTGCTAGGGCGAATGAAGCCCTTGTCTAAAAGTTCTTGGAGTTGAATCTTTAACTCATACAACTCGGTTGGTGCAAATCTATAAGGTGACATGGAAATCAGTGTCGTGCCAGGCACTAATTCAATGGAGAACTCTATCTCCCGGTGGGGTAGCAAACTAGTAAGATCCTTGGGAAAGACCTCTGAGTATTCACGAACTACCCTTGGTAATTCAACACGGGCCCCGTCACTCTCACCATTCAAGAGTGTTGCAAGAAGGCCACTAAGCTTGCTCCTACTACAAGGGTCAAAGACTAGCGACAAGACCCTATCCACTCGGTTCCCCAGAAAGTAAAAACAATCACCTCCTGAGGTGCAAACTGTAACTTTCTGATGGTAACAATCTATCACGGCTCAGTACGAACATAACCAGTCCATGCCTAGAATGACGTCAAAACTCGACATATCTAGCAATACAAAAGCAAACGGAAGTCGACCCCCGGCAACTTCTATCGCACAATCATGACACCCCCGGTCTAAATCAGTCATACCCCTAACAGGTGACTCTACTCTAAGCAAAGACGCTAACAGTGCGACCTCTAACCCCAATGCAGAAACAAAAGCAGTAGATATAAATGAATGAGATGCACCCGTGTCTATCAACACATTAGCCAAAGTATTGCACACAACAAAAATATCTTTCACAACTGAGGTTCCCAGTAACTGCTCTGGCGCGGTAACAACATACACACGTGCCTGCGGCCCTTGATGAACTTGCTCCTCTCTCGAAGCATAGGCCCGATGTACTGATTGAGCCGAAGCGGCTCCCTGATTTGCTCGTGAAGCCTGAGCTGAGTGAGTCTGCTGGTGACTCTAAGTCTGTCTCAACCCTAATGCGCCAGATGTGCCTCCCAACTATGGGCAAGTTGTCTTCATATGCCTCGGCTGACCACACTGATAACAATTAAACCCTTGGCCTTTATTTTGAGACTGAGACTGACTCTGAGATTGGTTAGGTGGTGGTAGTAACTTTGGCTGTCCTCCTCCCTTCTGTGGGTACGAAAAGGCTTTGTGACCTGGTTGGCCACACTTGAAACATGAAAAACCACTCGATGCACTTTTTCCCGGGCCCACACTAGGCAAAGGAAAAGTGGATCTAGACTGTTGTGGTTGGGACTGGGGTGGAAAAGTGTTCCTGCTCTTCTTGTTTTGCCTATAGTCTCCTTGAGACTCCTGGCCCCTAGACCTCGAACCCCGAAGCCTCTCCTCCTCGGCTTGTATAGAAATCTCTACGTGTGCCGCCAACTCCACAAGACGGCCATAATTCCGAATCATATTTCCGAAAATCTTGAAGAAGATCTTGGTTCTCAACTTCTTCTCAAATTCTATGCAATGACACTCTTCTGTTGCCACTAACTCTGGAAGACCGCTTCAAACTCGGCCACAGACATGTTAAGTTGTCTAAGGTCTTGAAACTCTTGCCTCAATCTTTTCCTAGCAGTGGGAGGTAAATACTTATCTTGAAAAGCAACCACGAAAGCTTCCTATGACGGCTCCACTCTACTCTTAGCATATTTCCACCATTGACCCGCATCTCCTTTAAGGTAGTAACTCGCTAGAGTCACTCTCAACTCGCTATCATCAATGTGAAGCATCTCAAATGTCTTCACAGTTTGTTCGAGCCAGTCATCCGCTTTCTTAGACTCGGGGCCACCATGAAATTCATCCGGTTTGGCTCGTAAAAACTCTCTAGTAAGGAAACTCGCTCTTCCCTCTAAGGTGTTCTCTCGGGCTTGGTTCTCCGCCCTCAAAAAGTTCATAGCCCCTGCTATTTCTCTAGCTAGGGTCCCCATTGTGGTTTGACCCGCTTGTTCCACTTGTTCGGCCATATTAGCTTGGTCAGACTTTTCCTCTTGCACCGGGACCTCATGGACCGGTACCTCATGCACACCTCAGCGAGCCCTACCATGCCTTCCGCCTCTACCACCACGGGTTTGACCTCTTCCTGACATCCTATAAGGGACAATAGAAATAATTTATCACACTAAACCATATATGCCCGCAACTTGCTTCACACGTTTAATCACAACAATTCTATACATTTTTCTACTATATATAGACATTTCAATTTCACTCCACATAAGCACTTAGTCATGTAAACACATACAGATTATCCTTTCATGATGAATTTCGTCCCACGAAAATCAATAATTCTTAGTAGAACGAGTATTGATCAAGTACCATTCTAAAAAGACCTCAAGGAATTTAACAGGTGCAAACAACATCCCAAAAGTGCAATCCCATACCCATATAGCCACATAAGCAAGTTATCACAAAATCACAAAAAACTTAACATCTTCCTATTATGCTCCCATCATGCAACATGAACCCAATGTGGCAAAACCGCCACTTCCCACGAGCTACAAGTATTCGAACCTGGTAGCTCTAATACCAAGTTGAAACACCCTAATTTTCATACCCAAATGATAATACAAAAATCATGGTTTTTTAAAGTAAAACTGAAAGTAAATCTTCACGCTTGCAATACATGATACAAATAATCCTCACGCGATAATACATTCACCTCAAATCAAGATGACATAAACAAATAAATACCCTCATGGGTTTACAAACTTCCAAGGCTTACGCCCGGTTACACAAATTGGTTATTCAAACCATACAAATATAGCCCTTGGCTTACAAAACAAAGTCACGTAAAGTGAAAGCATTGTACTCCCAACACACACATTTTGACGCCCTCAGTTGGGCGGAATCACCACGTCTTTTCCTGCACAATAGTCCCGTAGGGTGAGCATAAAGCCTAGTAAGAAATTCTTAACAAAGTATATACATTTTATACAAGTCTCAAGAGATGTATGCATATGCCATGCTATGTCTTTTTGCAAATAAATTACATCTTCATCTTTTGAAAATTATCATGCTCAATTTTCCCATGCAATTCCATTGTTCAAAACTTAACAATTTCATTCAAGGGGCGGTAAATGCAACTCTGGTAATCCCTAGGTTGGTGTCTGCAAGTAGACTACACAAGTACTATCAATTTGTCATTTTTACCAATATTAACCGGAAGGCTCGACACCTATCCACGCGACTTTCTAGTCTTTCACCAAGGACACTCATGCCAACTTAATCAATTTTATCTACACCACCTATCGAGACCCATCACCGTATTTACCCCAAAACCATTTCATGAAAACCTGTTTCCCAACATTCTTTCCTTAATGCAAGGTTTTCAAATCAACGTTCAAAGCTCAACATAATCAAATGAATTGATATGCCCATGAAATAATTAAATGCAATACAACATTTCTTTCATTCTCAATATTTCCGCACAATAATTCCATTGTGAACGAATCCCAATTTCCTCTTTTCAATACCACTTCACAAGATGCATATACATATACACTTATATTTCAATTCATCCAAGGAACAACATAATTTCTACACTTTGAGCATTCTCAACAACTTAGCCATTTCAATATTATAACAACATTTCTTTGTTTTAGAACAACAATTTCCAAAACACCCATTTATTTGGCACACAAATAAATATGACAACATCTTCCAAGAATTTTGAACATCTTTCAAAAATCCCCAAAATTCTAGGTTTTCTCACCAAAACCATTCATTTTCAAATGTTTGAGAAAATCTCACCAAAAACATCTTTCTTCAATCAACATGGTTCAAAGCCGTCAATTTCTATTTAAAAGGAACAAGAAGGTAAACCCACTTTCAAAATCACCCATCTTCTTGGTTCAACAATCAATTTTCAAAACAATTCAACGGATGATTTAAAAAATCATCTAAATCTTGCAAAAACATTTATATAACTCAAAGAAAATCCCTACCTCAAGTTTGAAGAGAAAAGAGTTGAAACCCCAAAAATTTACGATGCTTAAACTCAATCTCCACCTCACACAACAAAGCCCTCGAGATGTTAACCAACTTTGATGAAGAGCTTGGATCTAAATCCCAATGGATTTTGAGAAATCAAAGATCTTGTGAGGTTTTTGGTAGGAAATGTAGAGAGAAGGGAAAGGAAATGTTTTTAGAGAGAGAGAGATATATATACAAAAAGTGACATTCAATCAGCCTAAAAAGAGAAGAAGAGAGCAAAATCCGGATCTACCTACCTTCCCACACGTGCGGCATGTGCTCCCATACGTGCGGCACGTGCTCTCTCGTGACGGCCCAAGACTCAGACGTCATACCTTCTTCGCCTCACCTCAACCGCACCTACTTTTTTAGTAGTGTGCTGCACCACCTTCCCCTGAAATCTGCACGTGTAGCCTTATCTCCTGTACGTGCGGCTCTCAGTCTGGAAATGCCTCGACTTGGCTCGTAATCCTCTGGACTCGACCTCACACCCTCCGCGACTAGTGGATCATGCCACCGAAATAAACAAGAACTAGAACTTTTTGAGAAAAGTTTCTAAACGTAACTTAACTCAAACGAGCAGCAAGACTCCAAATCGAAACCAACACTCTAATAAGTGTAACCCAAAGGTAAACAAAAAGGAACAAAAGACGTGTAACTAAACCGGTCATCACAATTAATCTAGTAGCTAATCCATTGGAAGAGGTAAAATAGGACGATGGTAGCTACAATAGCCAGCATGTCTTTTTTAAAAAGCTCATTGCAGATGCTCTTAGGCCAAAGGTCCATTCTTGAAACTTTCGGGCCAATAGGCCCAAACTAAAACCTTCTTGGGCCAAAAGGACATTATTTGACCAAAATGACACGTATGTTCAAATCTTAGCTATCTGTCTATCTGTTCAAAACGTCACATATTTATACATGTGTCACTTATCTATTCAAATCTTCACATATTTGTACACGTATCACCAATTTATTCACCCATCTACCCAATGTCATCTATCAGTCTACTTCATTTCCACCAGCCACTCGTTACTTTTCCTATCAATTTTTCAAAGACTTTTTTGGTGCCAACAATTTTTCAACACATGTCCTTATCACTAAAAAAGATTAAACCTTAGATAATGTAGCGCCCCGAAATAACCCACACCAACTAGGTACATTAACCAATATCCATTAAGGAATAATATCAAGATTCCAACCTTTACACCATTAATCAATAAGGTTTTTTAAAAAATTCCACATGCAAGTTATACATTCAAAAGTATAAAAATACTTGAATCTATAGCATGTAGAACATCAAATCCAAAAAATAATAAAATGCCCTCATGGGCTTACAATTTCAAAGGCTTAAGCCCGGTTATACAAAAATGGTTTCACGAACACATACATTTAAAGCCCTTGGCTAGCAAATAAATTACAACAAAATAGAGTCATTTACTCATCACAAAAAAATTTCCAGGCCCTCAACTCGGCGGAATCACTACATCTTTTCCTGCACCAAAATCCCATAAGGGTGAGCATAAAGCCCAGTACAGAATCCTTAACAAAGTATATACATTTATGCAGATTTCTGATATTAAATACAAATGCCATGCAAAGCCAATTAAAAGAGAATTTCATTTACATGCCTTTTAAAAAGTCTCCATGTTCAACCATAGTTTGAAATCTCAACAACTTCGAAATATGACTCAGGTAATCCCTAGGTTGGTGTCTGCAAATAAGCTTAACTAGCACTAGCAAAAACCCCACTTTACTGGTTGCTAACCGGAAGGGAAGTGGTACCTCCTCCGCCCGTATTTTTGGCCTTTCACCCCGGACACTCAGGCCAACTTATCAATTCCATCTACACCTCTTATCCGGACTTACCAACGTATTTACCTCAAAAAAATTTCCTTAGTTCTCTTTTCTCAAAAATTCTTTTCTTAATGCAAGATAATCAACTTCAAATCAAAACATGCGGTAACCAAACAATAGCATATGCAAAATAACAATTGATAATGCTACAATAATCATTTCCTTTTCATTCTTAAATATTTCAACAATAATCTCAAAATAAACTAGCTTTCATTCCTTTCGTTCCATACCATCTCACAATGGAACCATGTTCCCATTTAAATTGATCGACAAATAACCACATTTCCACCTCTCAAGCAATTCCAACAACATAGTTATTTCAAGACTATAGCAACAATTGAACATTAATTTCTTTCCAACACCTACAATTCCCCTATTTTATGAGATTCATCATTTGTAACTATAAGTAAGAACCTTTTCTTTCTTTAACTCATTTGATATACAAAATAATGCATTAATAATATATTTCCATGGGTTCTCACCATTTGTTTTGAAAACCCCCTTTTCCTGCTTGCCCGCCAGTTTTCTGGTCGGCCAATTGGTTTTCTTGGTCTTTGGACCACCAATAGTGGTCGGCCACCACACCATTGGCTTGCTTTTAGTGTGCAAACCACCTCCCCACCACTGCCGACCACTTTCTTCCCTGGCAGACCACTTGTGGTGGTCGGCCGACCACTACAAGTCGCTGGCTGACCACTTCAAGTGGTCGGCAACTTTCCGTCACCTTTTTTGGAGATCTTTTCTTGCCAGCTATGGCAGCTGGAAGGCACAGAAGTCATCCTTCATACACGTGCTTTAAGCCCTTAGCTTCCTCAACAAGCTTGACGTTTGTTTTTCTATAACAGGGAGGACCTCCCTCCCTTCTCCAAGTTCAAACAACTTGGCTGAGAGTTATACATACATCTTTGTATCTATCTTGCATCTCCTCTTCATATTTGTGCTTGAAAGTGCATTTTCATCACACTTTTGCACACAAACACACACTCAAACACCACCCTTTTGTTGCTGAGGCACCTTGAGGTTGGTTTTGAAGTTTTTGGACTAGTTTTGATCCAAAATAGCAGCTGGAGTTGTTGCTCTAACGTGGTTCTACAAGGGTGAGCTTCTAACTTCTTAATTCCTTGTTCTTGATTAAGCTTTTGGTCCTACTTGCATATTGTTTTAGGCCTAACTTTCTGCTGCAAAAAGTTTTCATTTTGCATGCTTGTAATGTTTGTTTGAGGTCTCTTTTGTGTTGGGGTTGGTCTACCTCCCTCTTGTGCCTTGTTTGGCCTTGTTTTGAGCCATCCCTTTAGGCTTTTGTTTTAGACTTTATATGACCTTTCTACCACTGAATTCTAGAATAATTTCAGTGGTGGAAATGGTATTTTGAGGTCCCAAATAGGAGAGGGTCATTCTCTCTCCTTGTGTCTTGTATGCTTGTATAGATGGCTCATCAAAGTGGCATGTTTGTCAAGCTTGTTTTAGCTCAATCTTAGCATGTATTAGGCCTTATTTCATCATGACATACCACTTTTTTGACTTGGTTTTGTCACCCCTTGCATGGTTTATACCCTTGTAGTGTAATTCATACAAACTAGCCTTGTGTGCTTCATGAACTAGCATGTCTTTCTAGCATGTTTTGAGTTCATCTCAGCATGTTCTTGGTGTTGTTTTTCCATGATATACCTTTGTTAAGGTTTCGTTTGATAGCCCCATGCATGCTCCATGCACTTGTAGTGCATTTCCATTCACTAGCCTAATGTGTATCATGCTTTTGATCATCATTTTAGCATGCTTTTGGCTCAACTCTAAGAAGCTTTTGTCCATGTTTTAGCATGCTTGAGCTCTAATTTGTGTTGTTTTGGTCATGCATGCTTTACTTTGTATAGCCATGGCTCAATCTTGCTCACTAGCTTTGTGTATTGAGTCCATTAGCATGCATTACTTGGACTATTTTCATGATTTGGAATCATTTGAAATGTGATTTTAGTACATATAGTGTGGTCATACACTTGCATTTGTCACTCTTTCAATGCATTGGAGAGTTTGTCCGTTATGCCCTAAACATGAGTCATTGTGTATGCCTTCATGCCTAAGCTTGCGAGCTATCATTTTAGTGTTTTTTGGGGTTATTTTGCCATGATATAGCTCTAATTTTTGTTGGCAAAGCCATCTCATGCTTGGTCTTAGTAGGTGTAGTGTAATTCTCCCTTTTGGCCTTGAATGTTTCATGCTTCATGCTCACCATGCTAGCTTATTTTGGCTTTCTTCCATACATGTTTTAGCATCATTTTGACATGCTCTAGGACTGTTTTGGGTTGTATTTACCATATGCTCCATGTATTGCATAGCTGTAGTGCAAGTACATATGCTAGCTTCAAGCTTTGAGTACCATAGCATGCTTCATTTGTGAGATGTACATGATTTGGCATCATTTAACATGGCATTTCAAAGCATATAGCATTGCCATGTTCCCATTTCTTTCACCCTTTGAGTGCCTCTAAAGGTTGTGCATTGTTGCCTTGTTTATGGCCTAGTGTGTATGCATGTATGCTTAGACATTTGAGCCCCCATCTTAGCATGTTTTGGTCTTTGTTTTGACCTATTTGAGCTCTGTCCATGGTTGGTTCATGCATTTATGCCATGTATTGCATGCCTCTTGTGTAGTCCTCTTTGGTAGCTTTATGCTTTAAGTTCCATAGCATGCCATGCTTATGTTGATTGAATGATTTGGCATCATTTCATACCTTATTTAAGTGCATATAGTGTGGCTACACTCTTTGTTTTGTCACTCCTTGAGCACTTTTGAGAGTTGTGTACTTATGCCTAATTGATAGGCCAATGCATGTGCATGCTTGTATATGCTTTTGTGCCTTCATTTCTTAGCATTATGGCCACTGTTTTGGCATGATTGAGGTCCGTCCATATTCGGTTTAAGTCCATTGAGCATGTTTGTTTACATGTTGTTTGCATGTTTATGTTGCCTTGCATTGTGTATGCATGCCATTAGCATTGATAGGTTGCTTATATTGCCTTGCATTGAGTATGCATGTCCTTAGCATTGATAAGTTGCTCATGTTGCATTGCATTGTGCATGCATGCATGACATTGTGTTTAGCATGCTTGAGTTGCATTGCATGTGTTTGGATTGGCTGTTAGTCCAAACACGAGAAACAAGGGACGTTTCATACTTGAAGTGGTGAAACATGCCTCATTTCTCGGTTGCCGACGCTCTTGATAATGCATGATAGAGATTAAGGCATTTATGTGTTATTTATGCATTCATTTACATTGAAATGTGTAATCTTGCCTCTTTGGCCATCATGCATCGAGATGCGCGATTGGTGGCCTGAGGGTTGAGAACCGCACTCCCTTGTGATCATGAAATGATAGGGAAGGTGGTTGTGCACACATATCTTGCAAATACATTGCCATGCCCCTTCTTGTTCTCTGTTGTAGCAAACTAGAGAAGTGCAGCAATAACTGGTCGGCCGACCAGTAAAAGTGGCTGGCTGACCACTTTTTTTGGTCTACATCAAGGGTAAGTGGTCGGTAGGTGGTTGGTAACACCAATAACTGGTCGGCAGCCCTCCTAAGGGTCCCCAAGGTGAGTTAGAAGCTATCTGGAGTTTGGTGCAGTGTTTTGAGAACAAGTGAAAACAGAGGCAAATTGGGGCATCGCGGTGGATTCCGAACGAGGCGGCCGAGCATGCATGCACTTCTCGCTCCAAGGCCCTTCTATTTGCTTTACTTAATTGCTTAGCTTAGTTAACTATTTGGTTTTGTACTTAATTAGTTAATGCGTTTAACTATTCAATTTGTGTTGTAATAACTAGTTAGTTAACTTGTTAGTTAATTAGCTTCGTTTTGTACTTAATTAGTTAACTAGTATTAGTTAATAGGTTGGCTTGTAATAATTAGTTTAATTAGCTTAGATTAGCTAGTTAGCTTCTTATTCAGACCCTCCGTCGAGAGGGCCAACTATTGTAATAAGCGTGCGTGTGTGTGATGCATGTCTTCCAACAGCCATTTCTTTCTCCTTTTTACTTAACCACTTACGATGATTAGTTTTAGGACATGTTTTCATTAGCATACTTATGCTTCGCATGCGTGCACCCATTCATCTGTATTGCATGCACCGGGCTCGGCGCATCATACTAAATGCATTGTATTTCAATACATTTACTTGAATACGTGTTCAACAACATGTTATCAAGTTGCATTCTTATGCCATCTTAGAATAGCCGAACCTATCTTAGTTGTATTTTTGCATGTGTTGCATTAGCCATCTTAACATGAACTAGGATCATGCATGATTTCTAACTAGTTCTCTGTTTTGGCTCGGAGGACACTGTGAGTGTTTATGCTTTAGCATACTACATGAGATGTGTATGTTGCCATGCTAGCATGCTTGCCATGAGGCTAACTGCTTAACTGATATAACTGCATGAATGCCTGTGGGTGAAGGTTGGATTCCTTGAATTGGAACAATTCATCAAAACTGTGAGTTTTAAGCTCACTTAAGGGTGGCAAAATCTACGACTTAACGTACTTGCGAGTAGCAAACTTCAAATCATTTTCATAAACGAACATGAAATGTTTTGTTCCAACTTAGGCGATCTAATCTATACTTGTATGTTGTGCTCATCACATAGTAATTCTAGGTTAATAACCGGAATAAGAACGCATGTGTTTTCAAAAACAAAATATCATGTTAGTAAAGGCCGATCTTTGATTGGGCGAGCGGGGGTGCTCATTGCATGACCTTCCCTTCTCGTACCCAAGTTCCCGAGCCGAGGCAACTTTGGTGAAGATAGACAAGTGGCCTTAGGCACGAGTTAGGGTTTCCTAAATTTCCCAAAAAACAAAACATTTAGGTGGCGACTCTGTATCTAGGAAAGCAGTCCATGTTTGACACTTCTTTATTAAAATCGATTTTCCAAAACGATTTGCCGGATTTGGACTCTTTGGTGATTTATCAGTCTTACATTGCATTTTGTGAGATTAGATTCAGAACCGTAACACGAGTCTGAACTGTAGTAGCTAATGAACAAGCGATTCACGCCCTCGCGCGCAGAGCCGGGAGTTCTCTGGTGGTCTATACCTACCTCAAGTTCTTGATGAAGAGGTGAGATGAAACCCTAGAGCCAAAGAAGAAAAATCTTCGATTTCCACCACACAAAGTGAAGTTCTAGCTTTGATCTCCAAAACTTGTGAGAGATGATGGATCTAGACCTAAAGGATTGCAAGAAATCAAAGGTTTTGGGTGTTTTGGTGGAGGTTTTTAGAGAAAAGGAGGAGAAAAATACTTTTTAGAGTGAGAAGTAAGTGTTAAAAGTGATATACATTCAGCCCAAAAGAAGGGGAAAAAAAACAACCAAAGGTTGCGGACTACCTAGCTTCCCGCACGTGTGGAGCCTGCTTCGTGCATATGTGGCACTGATCCCCACACGTGCGGCGCCTTAATCCGCCTCTTGCCCCGCACTTGCATATAATGTAGTGTGCAAGGCTGAAAATGCCACTCCTCTCCACACGTGCAGCTTGATCTCCCGCATGTGTGGCCCTAGTCTTTCCAGCCCAGAATTTCTCAACTCAATTTTAGGCACTTCGAACCTGACCTCGCACTCTTTGGAACCAGAGAAATCCAACACCGGGACAAGTATGAACAAAATTTTGAAAAGGATTTCGTACACAACAAACCCAAGCAATTAATAAGACTCCAAGTTAAACCGATATCCCAACATAACCAACCCAAAGTTAAACGAGGGAAAGAAAAAGAAAATGAGACGTGTAGCACACTCGGTCATCACAACCTCCTCACCATAGGGAATTTCGTCCTGAAATTTAAACAAACCAACCAAACAAAAGGGTTTTAGCAATCATGACTACACTATCAAAATTTCAAATCGCAAAATCGATCTTCAGCCAACATTTACCATAATCATCATCATCATTTTCTCAAAACAACAATTGCTTATAATAGGCATCCGAAATGAAGCATTTCTAACAAAATAACATTCCACCACAACCTCATACTCAGATTAACAATACATATAACAACATGGGATTAAGTTTTAACAATTTTAACACTATTCCTTTCGATACTAGGGAATATTACAATTAAAAACACTAAGCATCCCCAAACAAATCCGGATACTTGGAGCGGACCTCCGCTTCCCATTCCCAAGTTGCCTCATCAACCCCATGGTGCCTCCACAACACCTTTAGTAACGGTATAGTTTTACCCCTCAAAACTAGCTCCCGAGTATCTAGTATTTGAACCGGCTGCTCTTCGTAAGAGGCATCCTCATCCACTTCCAAATCAACCCAATCTAGCACATAAGAAGGGTCGAGTTCATACTTCCTAAGCATGGACACGTGAAACACATTGTGAACCCCTGAAAGTTGTGGCGGTAAGGCCAACCGATACGCCACTTCCCCAATTCTCTCCAATATCTCAAAAGGCCCAATGAACCTCGGAGGCAACTTACCACTCTTACCGAATCTCATCAAACCCCGCCTAGGTGAGATCTTGAGGAAAACATGGTCACCCACTTCGAAAGACAAAGGTCGTCTCCCCTTATCGACATAACTTTTTCGTCGGCTTTGGGCCATAGCTAACCTCTTCCGTATGAGAGCAACTTTCTCGGTTGTGTCCCTAACAATTTCCGAACTCGACAACGGTGCATCCCCCACCTCGGCCCACAAACTGGCGATCTACAAAGTCAGCCATACAACGCCTCAAACAGCACCATCTCGATGCTAGCTTGATAACTATTGTTATAGGCAAACTCAATCAATGGTAAATGCCTCTCCCAAGACCCCTTGAAATCTAGGACACAAGCTCTAAGCATGTCCTCCAAAATTTGAATGGTACATTCCGACTGTCCATCGATTTGAGGGTGGTAAGCGGTGCTAAAGGTCAACTTAGTCCCCAATACCTCTTGAAGGCTTTGCCACAACGGATAGTAAAGCGAGGATCTCTATCTAATACGATGGTTACTGAACTCCATGAAGTCGAACTATCTCTCCAATGTACAGCTCTGCCAAGTGCTCAACTGAGTCGCCAGTATGTATCGGGTGAAATACGTAGACTTAGTCAACCTATCAACAATCACCCAAACAGCATCATTGCCCCGCTGTGTTTTAGGAAGTCCAACTACGAAATCCATGGTAACATGCTCCCATTTCCACTAGGCTATCGGTAAGGGCTGTAACAAACCCGCTGGTCTTTGGTGTTCGGCCTTCACTTGTTGACAAGTAAGGCACTTCGACACAAAGGATGCGACATCCCGCTTCATAGCCTCCACCAAAACTGACGGCAAAGATCACGATACATTTTGGTGCGTCCTGGATGTACTGCAAGGCGTAAGTGATGGAATTCTCAAAACACTTCCTCTCTACAAGATTCTGGTACAAACAGATGGTCTAGGAATCATACACTCAGATCCCAATGAATGCTCAAACCCTTCTCTTCCTTTCCGTTGGAGATTCCATCTCGAATCAACTCCGCTTCACGGTCCCCTTGTTGTGCCTCTACCACTTTACTAATCAAGGTATGTTGAGCACTTAAAGTAAACAAAGTCACAGCCTCTTCGAACTCACCCAAGTGTAATTCAAACTTATCGATGTCACCCAACATAACCCATTCCCGAATGGCTAATCTCGCCAAACCACTCACGAATTTACAACTTAAGGCGTCAGCCACTACATTGGCCTTCCCTGGATGATAGTGTAACTCGAAGTCATAATCCTCTAAAAATTCCATCCACCTCCGTTGGTGTAAATTCAAGTCTTTTTTGGAAAACAAATACTTTAGACTCTTATGATCGGAGACAACCTCAAACTTCTTGCCATACAAGTAATGCCTCAAAATTTTCAAGGCGAACACTACTGCTAGTAACTCCAAGTCGCGGATGGGGTAATTCTTCTCATGGGTTTTCAATTGTAGTGAACCGTAGGCTACAACCTTTCCCCCTTGCATTAAGACACAACAAAGCCCATCCTGAGACTCATCACAATAGATGGTGTAACCCAAATGTGATACCCCTGTTCCGTAGTATGTTAATTGGTCCTTAACTTGCGTGTGATTATGTGTTTAGCATGATTTTATGTGCCATTTTGTGAATACATGAGGATTTGAAGTTCTATCTGTTCACCGTAAGAATATCTGTTTGAATAGTTTGCTTTGGGAATTAAATTGGAGGTCTTATCGGGCACAGAAGCCGAAATCGATTGCGCCATGGTGATTGGCATAATTTTTAGAACCTATGATGAAATTTAATTGAAAAGTTGATTCGGGCCAGATTAAGTTAATTAAATTGTTAAACTAGTGCCCAATTACTTTAGTAATATTATATTGAAGTTAGTGGGACTTTATGGGTGAGGCTTCATACACTTATTTTCCCTCATATACCTTCATTTTGGCTGATCAAACTCTGAGGAAGAGAGGAGGCCGGCTGTTAGAGAGAGAGAGGGGGAGAAAGTTGTGTAATTTTGGCTTAAGCTTGGGAATTTGAAGTCCAACTCAAGAGTTGATCATAAATTGAATTTCTAGGTAAGTGATTGTTTATGAATTTGTGAATTTGAACTTGTGATTTGGTGAATTAAAGGTTAATTGGTAATCAAGAACAAGAGTTACACTCTAACTGATGAAATTGAAGTTGAAATGCACATGCATGCATAGAATTGTTATAAGTTGCCATAGTTTGGTATAATCTAGCATGTGGCATGTCAAATAGGAAAGATTGAGGGTTGGATCATACATGCAAGCATGTTTTTGTTGAATTTCATGTGAATGAATACCAATTGCATCAATTGTGATGAAAATGAGATCAAATTTAGCATGCATGTTTGATTGTTAAAAATATGGAGCTTAAATGAGGTTTGAAGACATGAACCATGGGTGAATTTGAAGTATTGAACCATGATTTTAGAGGATTGGCTTCATATTGCTTACATCCATGTGTTAAATGGTATAATTGCATGTTTTTGGTGCCTTAGTCGAGCTTATGAGCCTTTTTAATGTTGAATTGAACTCCAGGAATAGTTCTGGAATTTCCAGAAAGTTTGATGTCCACTCGAGCGGGGAAACCGCCGCTCGAGCGTGAATTTTGAGCTCCCAGTACTTTTGCAAAATTGGTTTCCGCTCGAGCGGGGGAAGGTCACGCTCGAGTGGGGGAGCTATCTAGACAAGCCTTCCGCTCGAGCTTCCTATTACATGCTCGAGCGTATTTTTCATGCAACCAGTACTTTTGCAAGCCTTAAGGGTCCGCTCAGGCGGGGAAGTCCACGCTCGAGTGGGTCCACGCTCGAGCGGGGACCCTATTTTCTGAAAAACTAAAAATGCATTCTATATTCTGTTTTTCCGTTCCCTTTCACTTCTAAGCACTCTTGGGAATGCGTTGAGCATTGTGATTGAGTTAAAGAGTTAAGAATGAAGCCTAAAGAGGAATGTGTGAATTAATGAATGGATTGAACTAATTGTGACCCATATGTGTTACATGATATGTAGGGTCAAGCTCTGTGGCAACCACGAGTTTATCATCGAGACGCGCCTGTGGGCTTACGCTCGACTTTTTTGTGCTTGGTTCTAAATCGAACCAAAGAGTCCAAATCCGCAAATCGTTTGAGAAAAGCAGATTTTTTGAAAAGTAGTGCCAAACATGGACTGCTTTGCGGATTCTGAGTCGCCACCTAAATATTTTTTAAATTGGGAAATTTAGGAAACCACGACTCGGTCAAGGCCACATGTCCGTCATCACCAAAGTGGTCTTGGCTCGGGAGCTTGGGTACGATCGGGGAAGGTCAGCTATGAGCACCCCCTTTCGCCCGGTCCGAAGACCGGCCTCTACTAACCGTGATATCCAATTTTGAAAACTTTATGTGTTCTTATTCTGGTTATTAGCCTAGAATTACTATGTTATGCGCGCAGCAAACAAGTATAGACTAGATTGCCTAATTTGGAAATAAACATTGCATATCCGTTTGGTCTCGAAAAACGTGTTGTTTTCTTTTGCTACTCGCAAGTAGGCTAAAATGCGGATTTCAACGAGTTGTTCCAACTCAGGCAATCCAACCTCCATCCACAGGCATTCAAACAGTTTATCATGTAAGCACTTAGCCGCATGGTAAGCATACTGTCATGGTAAACATTCACACGCATGCGATATGCTAAAGCGTAAAATACTTACATCGTACTCCGTGCCAAAACAAAAACCCGGTTAGCAAACATGCATGACCTAGTTCATGTTAAGTGGCTAATGCAACGCAGGCATAAATGTAATCTAGAGCAGGCTCGGCTAACCCTAAACATGGCATGTGAATTGCGCGAGTAGCACGTATTCAATTTGGAATTGAAAATTGCGATGCAGTTTGTATGATGTACCGAGCCCGGTGCATGTAAACAAATGCATGAATGCACACATGCATTGCATAAGGTATGCTAATTTAAATGTGCCCTAATCTACCAACATAAGCGGGTAAATAAAAGGGAGAAAGAAATGGGGATTGGAAGACATACACCCACTCACACACACTTATTACAATTGCGCCCTCACTCGGAGGGACCAAATAATAATACAGACCGAATAAATAATTAACTAAACTAGCTAATTAAATATTACAAATCAACTAAATTAATTAAATTAAATAATTAATCTAATTAAGCATTAAATGCCTCGGGATGAGGGCTAATCGCAGCGCCGGATTCGCTCGAATCGCACTACCATGCAAGTATGCCTCTTTTCTCGCTATCCAACTCAAAATTACCAAAGTCCTAGAAACACTTTCTTTGGTATCGAGATCATCACCGGCCGCAATTTCCACCGGTGAAGGATTTGGCCATCGACCTAATTGAATCCATCGGTGAGATGAACTGCCGTCGGCACTAAAAAGTGCCGGTCGGCATGTATGTTCTGCAGATCCCGCAACTCACAAAGAAGAGAGGACAAACTATGCATGGCAATGTAATTCAAAGCATATATGCACCAAACACATCCCACATCATCTTTGTGGACTCAAGAGGGCATGTGCCTCGATTCTGACCACCAATCGCGCATTTCCATGCATGATGGCCCTAAGAACCAAGAGTGCAACTTCACTTTCAAATGCATTCAAAACATATAGGCACAAAAGGGTGCCAAACCTCTATCAAACTCACTTCAAGAGGCTTGGCATGCATGTCAATGTGGTGCAAACCTAAGCATGTCATCTAGGCATGCAAGATGTACAATGTCATGTGTCTATGCAAGTATACAAACAAGCATATAATGCAAGCATGCAAACCACAAGAGGGATGGACTTATACATGAATTAGGCAACTCAAATTGGGCCTAAAATCAGTGGCCAAAGTGCCTAGAAAATGAGACCAAATGCACACACACACATGCAAGTGTTAAGGCTCAAGACTTAGGCATACAAAAGCAACTCTCATGCACACTTAAAGAGGCCAAACATGGGCAACTAGTATGCACTTAAAGCTCTAAAATTTAAGTTGAACATGATGCCAAATCATGCAATGAAGCATGCCAAACAAAGCATGCAAATGGCCTAGGCTTAAGGCTAGTCAATGGGGGTTTGAACCAAACCAAGACAAAGCAATTATGGCATGCATTGATCGACCCAAAACAGATTTCTAGCATGTCAAAACAAAGCCAAATGGCTACTTAGATGGCATCTAAGAGTCATTAAATCAAAGGCGTGCATTGAAGTCAAAACAAGGGGCATACAACACATGCTCCTAAAGCATTAACAAGACCACTAAGGCAAGGATACAAGCACATTATAAGGTCTGAAATAGCATGTAAGAGGGTTCCAAACCCTTGAAAACATGGAGGCAATGCATCCTACACATGCACATACTTGAAGCATACAAGCTACAATACAAAGGGGCTATACAAAGCATGTCAAGATTGACTCAAACGACCATGGACAGAGCTAAACCATGGCAAAATAAGCATACAAGCTTCACAAACTCAAGTCTAAAACATGCTAGAAATAGGGACACACTTCCTAGACATGTTAAGGCAACAAGAGGCATCACAAGGCAACTATGTTAAGCATGCATAGGAGACCAAAACCAACTTGAAAACATGTTATATCATAGTAATATAAGCATGGAAAACAAGCCAAACATGCTCAACACACACTCAAACATGAAGCTCCTTAAGGAAGCAAAATTTGTCCTTTTCAAGGACATCAAGGAGAGGGGGTGGCCCTCTCCTTCTTGAGACTTCAAGGCATGCTCTTCACCACTGAAATCCCTCAAGATTTCAGTGGTGAAGAGATCCTATCACCAAAATCTCGGATCTCTCCAAAATAGCACAAAATGGGGCCTTTTCAAAGCCTAAAGCGGGGTCAAACTTCCCCAAACCTTACAACACTCTTAATGAACAATAAAGAGGACTTAAAAACAGAGATTTTATGTGTTAATCACTAAGCACAAAAACTATTTTAAACTAGGTAAAAATGGAATGCAAAAATGGGGTAAATAAAGTTAGTTTCTTACCCTTGATGATCCCCTTCACAAAGGTTGTGGTTGATGCTTCCTTGAGCTCAAAATCAAACAAGAACTCCAAGAACCAGCCCTTCGAACCTCAGTTGCAAGGAGAAGGTGGGACACTAGGTGTTTTAGTGCAATAGTGTGAACTAAAGCACCTAGTGTACTAAACAAGCAAGGAAAGAGAGAGATAGGATAGATACAACTATTCTAACCTAAAACCAGACCTTGGCTCTCTCTAACAATGGTTAAGTCTCTCAAGAAGCCAACCCTTGAGCAAAGGGAAGAGCTTTCCCTCTTATAGGCCAAAAGCTTACAAGCTTAGCCACTAAGCAAGCTCATCCCTCCATACACGCGTGTATGGAGGGAAGACAACTGCACACAGTATGCGAAAATATCTCGTAAAGCAAGTGCCACGTTGTCCGCCGCATAAAATGTCATTTTGACAAAATTTAGTGCCGGTCGGCACAAAAAAGTGCCGGTCGGCACAATAAAGTGCCGGTGGCAACTCTAGCCAGCCGATGGCCTCTAGCCCCAGCCGGTGGTGTGTGGGGATGCCTCACAAAGCATTCCCTGCCCTTCCAAGGCAAACACAAGTGTTCGGTGCAAAACCAAACACAAACGGTCGAGTTCGGAGGTCCTGAGGCAAGGCGCGCACAGCCGAGAACTCCGGGAACTCCAAACGAACACGAACATGGATAATCACCGAGTGTTCCAACGACGACGTCCAAGTCTTGAGGACGGTCAAAAATGGGGTGTCTACAATCACTGTGAGTAATATCTTAACAAGATATTTGAAATATACTGTTGTCCAATTGTCTGCTCATAAGTAAGTTTTATAGGTTCATTAATTTGAATGATGGACACCGATTGATACGAATAATTGGGCCAAAGGCCGATTGATACGAATAATTGGGCCAAAGGCCAATCGATACAAATGATTGGGCCCAAGGCTGATCGATACGAATAATTGGGGCAAAGGCCGATTGATATGAATATATGAATGATTGGGCCGAAGGTGGATGGATATGAATGATTGGGCCGAAGGCCGATGGATATGAATGATTGACATGAATGACTGGGCCGAAGGCCATTTGCCGTACTGTTTCAATGATTACTTATATATATATATATCTTCTGTATTTGATATTATTCACTACGCATTCGCTCACGCTCATTCATGTACATGTAGGTGAGCTAGGGGACATCCGGAACCAGCCGCAGTGAACTTGTGAGAAACAGCTTAAGTTTTGAGGCGTCAGCCCAAAAGTCTCCCGCACGAGACTGTCTTCGCCTTTGATCTTTGTTTATAGTTTTGTTATGTTGGCGAATGCATTGGACTACTTTTGTATATAAGTCTTGGGTTTGACTGACTTAAATCTGTATGATCCTGTATGTACAGTCTTTTGAGTTAGTACATATTTTGATGTGAGTTATTAACATATATATGTTGGAATGTTATGGTGTGCATTTAAGCACGGCTCTATGGACAAAATTTTTGAATTGCTTCCGTTTGGCCCCTTTATCTCTAATGAGTTTTGATCTATTTGGTTTAAGGCCATAGGTAATCACACGATTACTGGCCGGTTATGGCCTTAACCCATAGGGGCGGGTTCAGGTCATGACACCAAACCTCTTTCCGAAATTATCAACACCGGTGCGGTGTCAGTCTAGTCTTAAGCTCTTGGAAAGACTTTTCACAAGCCTCATTCCATCCAAATTTAACCCTTTTTCTAGTTAATCTAGTCAAAGGCGCGACTAGTCTAGAAAAGTCCCTCACAAAACGTTGATAGTACCCCGCCAATACCAAGAAACTCTGGATCTCGAAAACGTTTTTGGGTTGTTCCCAATCCTATACAGCGTCTATCTTTGAAGAGTCTACGATTACCCCCTCTCTTGACACTACATGACCCAAAAACTTCACCTAGGTGAGCAAAAACTCGCATTTCTCAAATTTGGCATACAACTGATGCTCCCTAAGTAAATCAAGCACTACCCGCAAGTGAGCCTCGTGTTCTTCCTTGGAGGTTGAATAGATTAAGATATTGTCCACAAAGACGACCACAAAATGATCTATGTATTCTCTAAAGATTCAGTTCATCAAGTCCATAAAGGAAGCTGGTGCATTAGTCAACCCAAATGGCATTACAAGGAACTAATAGTCGCCACAACGCGTATGAAAGGCCATTTTCTGGATGTCCTCTTCCCAGATTCTCAACTGATGGTACCCCAACCTCAAATCTGGATGTCCTCTTCCCAGATTCTCAACTGATGGTACCCCAACCTCAAATCTATCTTTGAAAAGCAACAAGACCCTCTAAGTTGGTCAAATAAATCATCTATTCTCGGTAAAGGATACTTGTTCTTGACGGTAACCCAATTCAACTTGTAGTAATCAATACACAACCGCAACGACCCATCCTTCTTCTTTGCAAAGAGAGCCGACGCTCCCCAACGCGACGTGCTAGGGCGAATAAAGCCCCTGTCTAAAAGCTCTTGGAGTTGAATCTTCAACTCATGTAATTTCGCCAGTGCAAATCTACACGGCACCATGGAAATTGGTGTCGTTCCAGGCACTAAGTCAATGGTGAACTCGATCTCCCAGTGGGGTGGCAAACTAGTAACATCCTTGGGAAATACGTCCGGGTATTCACAAAGTACCCTTGGCAACTCAACATGAGTTCCATCACTCTCACTATTCAAGAGCGTAGCAAGAAGGCCACTACGCTCGTTTCTTCTATGAGAGTCAAAAACCGATGACAAGACCCTACCTACCCGGTCCCCCAAAAAGTTAAAACAATCACCACTCGAGGTACACACTATGACCCTCTGACAAAAAAAATCAATTACCGCTCGGTATGAAGACAACCAATCCATGCCTAGAATGACATCATAACTCAACATATCTAGCAACACAAAAGCAAACGAGAGTCGATGCCTGGCAACCTCTATCTCACAACCATGATACCCCCGATCTAAGTTAACTGTACCCCCAACTGGTGACTCTACTCTGAGCGGAGATGCTAACCATGCCACCTCTTATCTCAATGCAGACACAAATGCAGTAGATATGAATGAATGAGATGCACCTGTATCTATCAACACATTAGCCAAGGAATTGCACACAACAAAAATACCTCTCACAACTGAGGATCCCGGCAACTGCTCTGGTGCAATAATAGCATACATGCGTCCTTGTGGCCTCTGATCAACTTGCTCATCTCTTAGAGCATAAGCCTGCTGCACTAACTAAGCCAAAGTGGCTTCCTGATTAGCTCATGAAGTCTGTACTGAGTGAGCCTGCTGGTGGGTCTGAGTCTGCCTCAACCCTGATGCGCTAGATGCGCCTCCTAACTACGGGCAAGCTCTCTTCATGTGCCCTGACTAACCGCACTGATAGCAAGTAGGCCTCTGTCCCCTACTCTGAGACTAACTCTGAGATCGATTAGGTGGTGGTGGTGGCAACATCTGCAGTCCTCCTCTCTTCTGTGGACATGCAAAGGCCTTGTGACCCGATTGGCTGCATTTGAAACAAGAAAAACCACCTAGTGCACTCTTTCCCAAGCCCGCACTAGGCAAGGGAAAGGTAGATCTAGACTGCTGCGGTTAGGACTGGGATGAAAATGTGTTTCTGCTCTTCTTGTTGGGCCTATAATCCCCTTGTGACCCCTTGACCCCTCAACCTTGACCCTCGGATTCTTTCCTCCTTGGCCTCCACGGTAATCTCTACGTGTGCTGCCGCTTCCACAAGTCGGTCATAATTCCGGATCATGTTCCCGACAACCTTAAACAAGATCTTGGTTCTTGGTTTCTTCTCAAACTCAATGCAATGGCGCTCTTCCATTGCCACTAACTCCAGTGTAAACCGGGACAAACTAGAGAAGGTCGCTTTAAACTTGGCCATGGACATATTGAGTTGCTTAATATCCTGAAATTTCTGCCTCAATCTCTTCCTAGCAGTGGGAGGTAGGTACTTGTGAAAACCCTCACTTTATCTTAGTCATGCTCTCATGCATTTATATGATTTTGTCTTGTTAAGCTTGCATTCCAAATCTTGTCTTTGTTTTGCTTAAGTGTTACTGCATGCTTTGTTCCTTGCTTGGTGTGAGTTTAGCCGAGGTCATCCTAAGCCTGGGTCGAACCTTTGAATCTCTTATACCTAGGACTATCTTGGAATCTTTTGGTTAACCTCCACTCGCACCTTGGCATATTGGTCGAGATGTCACTATATAGGCCGAGGTGTTCATCACCAAGGCCGAGATGTGTATTATCTAGGCCGAGATGTTACCCTTGCACCTAGTGATCTTGTTCCTGGATTGGTATGACCTAGACCGAGGTGTGGCACATCTAGATCGAGGTGTGGCACAGCTGAGTCAAGTGTTGTCCTTCCTAGCCGAGATCATTGAGACCTGACTTGCCGAAGCCTTGTCCTTAGCCGACATCATTACTTGCCGGAGTGCCTATGCCATCTTGCTTGTTGAACACACTTTTTCATAGTCTTGTCTTTTCACTCAGTCATCTTTTTGAGAAGAGCCAACTAGCCGATGCCACGTGTCCCAGGAGAGGGTTAAGTCAGTGGGCTTGATCTTCACACCTTGAGCCGTTAGATTCGTGTCTTGAGGTTAGAATCTTGATCTACTCTTGTTGTTCTTATTGTTCATCTAGCTGCATTGCATGATCGAGCACGATTTGTAAGCCATGCATTGATTTAAAGTTTGGTTTTAGAAAGAGAAAGTGATATTCATGTGTTCTTGAATAAAAGCCTTGTTTCATCCGAAAGCTTGCATCAAGATTCATATTTTTGTGTTTGTCTTCATAAGATCTTCAAGTATGGATACCCGGGTCCATGTTTTCGAACTCATCTCATGAAATCCCAGATTTCATAGTAACAAGGTGTGATTGAGCATTCATGTTTTTCATGTTCTTCATATTCATGTTCTTCATGTTCTTCAGCAGAGGGAAACCCAGATTTTCCCGACTTCATTTTCTTGAATGTGGCCATCGGGACCACACCTCGGCAAGGAGGTGTGGGACCTCGGCCAAGACCTGGTTGGTACCCATTATGTTTTCCTAAGATGAGAAATAGTGTTTTGTTTTGGTCCGACTTAGTTTTGAAGGAATGCCGAGATCATTTGCATTCAATAGACTTTGCCATGTGTTTGTAGGACTTGGACTCTTGCTCTGACCTCGGCGTTTGAAGAACTAAGTGAGTGGTATTTTTAATAAAGCTATGTTATGACACTTGATAAAGCTTTGCCTTGCTTGTTTTGGAAAAGTATTTGTTAAGCATGAATGACTATCCCTATTTTATGTATCAAGTATTAGCTTTGGTTTTGATAAGCATTTGTAGCACAAGTTCATACGTGCTAAGGGACTATAAGCATTTGTAGCACAAGTCCGTACATGCTAAGGGACTATAAGCATTTGTAGCACAAGTTCGTATGTGCTAGGGGACTCTAAGCGTTTGTAGCACAAGTCTGTACGTGCTAGGGGACTCTAAACTTTTGTAGTACCTTTGTTTACGTCATCCCTTGTATTATTGATACTAGTAAGCATCCCTTGAAGCTTGAAAGATTTTTAGATGAACTTGATTTGTCCTTTGATCTCGTACAAGATATGATGTGTTTTGGCTTGATAAAGATCTCGGATATCATTCATGCAAACCCATTTATTGATTATATCATTCACTGAGTATCCAAGCTCACCCTCTTTATATATATGTAGATGATGAGCAGGACGGCGGTGATGCCTAGATGCGTTTGGCATGATGTTTTGGATTCATACTTTTGATAGCATCTTGAAGACTATGCTTCTTGGCTTGTGATTCATTGTATTTCGCATATGTTGGCTTGGGAAGCCTTTTGATCAAGATGTATTATGTACTTTTCATTTGTATTCATGTTGTAAGACCTCGATATGATGTATGTCATTTCATTTGATTTATGCACAGCTCTTATGGACTAATTAGAATTAAATTATTGCTTCCGCAGATGTAAGTCCCATATGTATACTCTGTTTGTGTGTGAATCTTTGTAAGTTGGCCTTTGGTAATCTCGGATTACTGGCCATCATGGCACCATTCTACTAGGGGCGGAATGGGGTCGTGACAGATTGGTATCAGAGCACGAGTTCTTATTAGTACGTTTATTCACACACTTCGAGTCTTAAAGAGCATAGGATGTCCCTTAGAATGATGTTAGGATTGCATCATATTGTTTGCTACTTGACATAGTGTGCCTCATCTTGGCATAACTATTTGTTACTCGCATACATATTTATTTGCTCATTTTGTTTTAAAGCCATATTTTGCATACTCCTAGCATCATGAGAAGGGGTAGACCTCCAATGGGCCGAGATCATTCTGAAGATAGATTAGATAGACTAGAAAGGTTTGTCGAAGGTTTGGTCCACGAGTTGAGACAGCCTAGGCCACAGGATGCTAGTACTACCTCTACCCAGGCCGATCAGACAAATAGCCGACATGCAGTCCCACCTCCACCTCCTCTAGCGCCACAAATGCCTCCACAGCAAGCTTTATATGGGGATATCACCATAGCCTTGATCAGAGAGTTCAAAAAGCTGAAACCGCCGAGGTTCCAAGGGGGTATAGAGCCAATGAAGGCCGAGGCATGGGTTTTGGAAATTGAGAAGTTATTCGAGATTTTTCCCAGCACTGACGCCCAGAAGGTGTCATTAGCAGCATTCACGTTGGACAACGACGCACGAAGATGGTGGATGATGGTCCGAGAAGGCAACCCAGGTTTGACTTGGGCAAGAATTTTGGAGTCATTCTACAACAAGCGTTTTCCCCTTAGTATCCGAGACCGCAAGACCACAGAGTTTCAGACTCTGACACAAGGAAACAAGATAGTGGCAGAATACGACCGTGCTTTTACTGAGTTCGCAAGAGATACGCCTCACATGGTTGACGACGAATACCGAAAGGCTAGGAAGTTCGAAAGTGGGTTACGTGGACCGATACAGGATTGAGTGAACATGCTCAACATGCCGACTTACGCCGGGGTATTAGAGAAGGCCATCTTAGCAGAAGCTAACTTAAACCGATACCAGAGTTCAGGGGAGAGCCAGAGGACGAGGCAAAATTATGATAATCGCCGAGTCCCGTTTAATGCCAAGAAGAAGTCGAATATGGGCAGTTCCAGCAACTCAAATCAGGGAGGAGATACTAAGCCGATGTGTGCAAGTTGTGGGAAACCGCATTCTGGAGTTTGTCGTTGGGCATCTGGAACTTGTTTTGAGTGTGGTGAGATAGGTCATCGTGTGAAGGACTATTCAAAGGCAAAGGCTGACGATGGTAAGAAAAATGGGAACACTTCGGGCTCTACACAGAAAAGCAATGTCGGAAAGGCACAGGCGAGGCAGGGTAGAGTTTTTGCATTAGTGCTAGGAGACACCCAGAGTGCCGAGACAGTAGTGTCAAGTACCCTTCCAATTTGCACTCAAGATGCATATATATTGATTAATTCGGGTTCTACGCATTCATTTGTATCTGCTAAATTTGCCGAGAAGTTAAATAGAGAACTAGAACCCCTTGATTATGTGTTATCTATATCTACTCCATCTGGGAGAACCATGACTGTTTCATCCGTTTATAAGGCATGTGTTGTTGTGATTGAGGATGTAGAATTATTTGTTGATTTAATGCCATTGAACATAACCCACTTTGATGTCATATTGGGAATGGATTGGCTAGTAGGGAATCATGCATCCATTAACTGCGTCTCCAAGAGTGTCACATTGAAACCCCCAAACTTAGCTGAGGTTACGTTCCAGGGTAAGGGAGTAGTATCCCCACCTTACTTGATCTCATCCATGAAGGCCTATAAATTGATTCAAAAAGGGTGTCAAGTTTATTTGTGTAGTATACTAAACAGTCTTAGTGGAAACGTTGAATTGGCCGGCATTCCAGTTGTTAAGGAATTCCCTGAAGTCTTTCCAAATGACTTGCCTGGCTGCTTTGTCGATAGAGAAATAGAGTTTACTGTTTATGTTATGTCAAGAACCCAACCTATCTCCAAAACAACTAATAGAATGGCCCCAGCCGAGATTAAGGAGTTGAAGCTACAGTTACAAGAGTTGTTAGATAAGGGCTTCATTAGGCCGAGCACTTCACCTTGGGGAGCACCAGTCCTATTTGTTAAGAAAAAGGATGGTACACTTCGTCTTTGTATTGATTATCGAGAACTGAACAAGGTGACCATTAAGAACAAGTATCCATTGCCAAGGATTAATGATCTGCTTGATCAATTACAAGGAGCGCGAGTCTTTTCAAAAATTGATCTTAGGTCGGGCTACCATCAGCTGAAGGTTGAGGCCAAGGACGTTGAGAAAACTGTTTTTCGAACAAGACATGGCCACTACGAATTTTTGGTGATGCCTTTTGGAGTAACTAATGCTCCCGCAGCATTCATCGACTTGATGAACAGAGTCTTCAACCCCTACCTGGACGAATTTGTAGTTGTCTTCATCGACGATATATTGATCTACTCCAAGAGTGAAGCTGAGCATGAGAAGCACCTGAGACTTGTCCTACAGGTTCTGAGAGATAGAAGATTATATGCCAAGCTTAGCAAGTGTGAGTTTCTGATTTCCAGCATTTCATTTTTGGGACATGTGATTAATGAAGAGGGCATTTCGGTTGATCCTAGCAAAGTTGAAGCCGTTGTGAATTGGCCGAGGCCGACTAATGTGTCTGAGGTCCGTAGTTTTCTGGGTTTGGCAGGTTATTACAGAAAATTTGTGAAGGACTTTTCAAAGATTGCAATACCTTTGACGCAACTAAATCAGAAAGGAGTGGCGTATGAATGGACCGAGGATAGGGAATCAGCCTTCCAGGAGCTAAAGACGACGTTAGTCACAACACCAGTTCTTGTACTGTCGACAGGTAATGAGGAATTCCATATTTATAGTGATGCTTCTTATAAGGGTTTGGGATGTGTGTTAATGCAAGGGGGTAAAGTCATAGCATATGCATCGGTCAATTGAAACCTCATGAAAAGAATTATCCTACCCATGATTTAGAACTAGCAGCCGTAGTGTTTGCTTTGAAGATTTCGCGTCATTACTTGTATGGGGCTTCTTGCCAAGTCTTCACAGATCACAAGAGTTTGAAGTACTTATTCACTCAAAAGGAGTAAAACATGAGGCAGAGAAGATGGCTTGAATTATTGAAAGATTACGACATGCAGATTCAGTATCATCCAAGTAAAACAAACTCAATGGCCAACGCGTTAAGCAAGAAGTTGGTTGGGAATTCAGCTTGCTTGTCAATGATTTCAGTGGAGTCGACTATCATTGAGGAAGTGAAAACCAGACAGATGCAAGACAGGTTCTTTAGGAAGGTGATCGATGAGATTGTCACTAAGCCGAGGTTAGGGTATACCATTGAGAATCAGGTACTTAAGTTTGAAGGAAGAGTGTGCGTGGCCGACGTCCCAGAGTTGAAAAGGAAAATTTTATAGGAAGCCCATGGTTCCAGATTTGCCATTCATCCAGGAAATACCAAGATGTACCAGGACGTGAAGCAGACTTTTTGGTGGCCAAACATGAAAAGAGAGATAGCCGAGTTCGTATCCCAGTTTCTATATTGTCAACAAGTGAAAGCCGAACATCAGAGACCGGCAGGACTTCTTCAACCCTTGTCAATTCCAGAGTGGAAATGGGAACACATCTCCATGGATTTTGTTGTTGGGTTACCAAGGTCACAAAAAGGTAGGGATGCGGTTTGGGTTATAGTTGACAGATTAACTAAGTCAGCACATTTCTTGCCCGTTCAGACTACTTTCAATGCTAACTGACTTGCTATGTTGTATATGAACGAGATTGTTAGACTTCATGGAGTGCCGATGTCTATTGTTTTAGACCGAGATCCGAAATTCGTTTCCAGATTTTGGCAGAGTCTACAAAGAGCTTTGGGGACCGAGTTGAGGTTTAGCATAGCTTTCCACAGACTGATAGGCAGACAGAGAGAACAAATCAGACACTTGAGGATATGCTCAGACTATGTGTGTTGGACTTTAAGGGAAGTTGGGAAGTGCATCTACCACTAGTAGAATTTACCTACAACAACAGCTATCAAGCCAGCATTGGCATGGCGCCGTATGAAGCTTTGTATGGAAGGAAGTGCAGATCGCTGATATGTTGGACCGAGGTAGGAGACAAAGCTTTGATTGGTCCCGAGCTAGTTCAAGTTACAACCGAGAAGATTAAGCTCATTCGACAAAGGATCAAAACTGCTCAGAGTCGACAGAAGAGCTATGCCAACCAGAGAAGAAGAGAATTGGAATTTGAAGTTGGGGATCATGTATTCCTGAAAGTTTCGCCGATGAAAGGAGTCTCAAGATTTGGAAAGAAAGGTAAATTAGCACCTCGCTACATCAGGCCATTTGAAATTCTTGAGAAAGTTAATTCCGTTGCTTACAGACTTGCTTTGCTGCCAGAGTTAAGCCAAGTCCACAATGTGTTTCATATTTTGATGTTGAGAAAATATGTTCGGGATCCACTGCACGTGATTGATCATTTTGGGATTGTGGTTAGTGAAGATTTAGGCTACGAAGAGAGGCCGATACAGATTCTTGAAAGGCAAGTGAAACGGTTGAGGAACAAATCGATATCGATGGTGAAAATCAAATGAAAGGAGCACTACGGCAAGGATGCTACATGGGAAATGGAAGAAAAGATGAAACTCTAATATCCGGAATTGTTTTCGGATCAAGGTAACTCAAGTTTGGGGACCAAACTTCTTTAAGGGGGGTAGGATGTGACAACCCTCACTTCATCTTAGTCATGCTCTCATGCATTTATATGATTTTGTCTTGTTAAGCTTGCATTTCAAATCTTGTCTTTGTTTTGCTCAAGTGTTACTGGATGCTTTGTTCCTTGCTTGGTGTGAGTTTAGCCGAGGTCATCCTAAGCCTGGGTCGCACCTTTAAATCTCTTATACCTAGGACTATCTTGGAATCTTTTGGTTAACCTCCACCCGCACCTTGGCATATTGGCCGAGATGTCACTATATAGGCCGAGGTGTTCATCACCAAGGCCAAGATGTGTATTATCTAGGCCAAGATGTTACCCTTGCACCTAGTGATCTTGTTCCTGGATTGGTATGACCTAAACCAAGGTGTGGCACATCTAGGCCGAGGTGTGGCACAGCTGAGTCAAGTGTTGTCCTTCCTAGTCGAGATCATTGAGACCTGACTTGCCGAAGCCTTGTCCTTAGCCGAGATCATTACCTACCGGAGTGCCTATGCCATCTTGCTTGTTGAACACACTTTGTCATAGTCTTGTCTTTTCACTCAGTCATCTTTTTGAGAAGAGCCAACCAGCCGAAGCCACGTGTCCCAGCAGAGGGTTAAGTCAGTGGGCTGTTAAGAAACACATCATTTTGTATCATATCCTTGTCTTTTAGAGAGAGAGGCTCTAGGAAGAAGAAGGAGGAGTTCTTAGAGAGGGAATAGATTTCCAAGCTTGATCTTCAAACCTTGAGCCGTTAGATTCGTGTCTTGAGGTTAGAATCTTGATCTACTCTTGTTGTTCTTATTGTTCATCTAGCTGCATTGCATGATCGAGCATGATTTGTAAACCATGCATTGATTTAAAGTTTGGTTTTAGAAAGAGAAAGTGATATTCATGTGTTCTTGAATAAAAGCCTTGTTTGATCCGAAAGCTTGCATCAAGATTCATATTTTTGTGTTTGTCTTCATAAGATCTTTAAGTATGGGTACCCAGGTCCATGTTTTCGATCTCACCTCATGAAATCCCAGATTTCGTAGTAACAAGTTGTGATTGAGCATTTATGTTCTTCATGTTCATGTTTTTCATGTTCTTCAGCAGAGGGAAACCCGGATTTTCCCGACTTCATTTTCTTGAATGTGGCCATCGGGACCACACCTCGGCAAGGAGGTGTGGGACCTCAGCCAAGACCTAGTTGGTACCCATTATGTTTTCCCGAGATGAGAAATAGTGTTTTGTTTTGGCCCGACTTAGTTTTGAAGGAATGCCGAGATCATTTGCATTCATATAAAGCTTGTTGGAGAGTGCATTCAGTAGACTTTGCCATGTGTTTGTAGGACTTGGACTTTTGCTCTGACCCCGACGTTTGAAGAACTAAGTGAGTGGTATTTTTAATAAAGCTATGTTATGACACTTGATAAAGTTTTGCCTTGCTTGTTTTGGTAAAGTATTTGTTAAGCATGAATGACTATCTCTATTTTGTGTATCAAGTATTAGCTTTGGTTTTGATAAGCAATTGTAGCACAAGTCCGTACGTGCTAAAGGACTATAAGCATTTGTAGCACAAGTCCGTATGTGCTAAGGGACGATAAGCATTTGTAGCACAAGTCCGTACGTGCTAAGGGACTATAAGCATTTGTAGCACAAGTCCCTACGTGCTAAGGGACTATAAGCATTTGTAGCACAAGTCCGTACGTGCTAGGGGACTCAAAGCGTTTGTAGCACAAGTCCGTACATGCTAGGGGACTCTAAACTTTTGTAGCACCTTTGTTTACGTCATCCCTTGTATTATTGATGCTAGTAAGCATCCCTTGAAGCTTGAAAGATTTTTAGATGAACTTGATTTGTCCTTTGATCTCGTACAAGATATAATGTGTTTTTTCTTGATAAAGATCTCGGATATCATTCATGCAAACCCATTTATTGATTATATAATTCACTGAGTATCCAAGCTCACCCTCTCTATATATATGTAGGTGATGAGCAGGGTGACGGTGACACCTAGATGCGTTTGGCATGATGTTTTGGGTTCATACTTTTGATAGCATCTTGAAGACTATGCATTTTGGCTTGTGATTCATTGTATTTCGCATATGTCGGCTTAAAAAGCCTTTTGATCAAGATATATTATGTACTTTTCATTTGTATTCAAGTTGTAAGACCTCGATATGATGTATGTCATTTCATTTGATTTATGCACAGCTTTTATGGACTAATTAGAATTAAATTATTGCTTCCGCACATGTAAGCCCCATATGTATACTCTGTTTGTGTGTGAATCTTTGTAAGTTGGCCTTTGGTAATCTCGGATTACTAGCCATCATGGCACCATTCTACTAGGGGCGAAATGGGGTCGTGACAGTACTTGTCTTGGAAAGCCATCACAAATGCTTCCCATGTTGGTTCTATTCAGCCCTTGGCGTACTTCCACCATTGACCCGCGTCCCCCTTGAGGTAGTAACTCACAAGAGTCACTCTAAGCTCACTGTTTTCGATATGAACCATCTTGAATGTCTTCACTTTCTGTTCAAGCCATTCATCCGCTTTCTTAGGCTCGAGGCCACCACGGAACTCATTCGGTTTGGCCCGCAAAAACTCTCTAGTGAGAAAGCTCGCCTTCGTCGCTACGGCGTTCTCTCTAGCTTGGGTCTCTGCCTTTAGTATGTTCATCGACTCTCTCAAGGCCCCCGCCATTTCTCAAGCTAGGGCCCCCGTTGCGGCTTGACCCGCTTGCCCCTGAATTTCCGCTTGCCCCACTTGCTCGGCCATATTAGCTTGGCCCAACCCTTTCTCTTGCACCGGAACCTCATGAACCGGTACTTCATGCACACCCTAGCGAGCCCTACCATGCCTTCCACCCCTACCACCACGAGTTTGACCCCTTCCTAAAATCCTAATTAAGGAACAAGATAAATAATTTAGCGCATAAGCTCAAATGTGCTCGCGAATCCTCACTCATTTGAATACAACAATTCTATACAATTTCTACCATACAAACAATTCAATCCGCTCTACATAACCACTTAGTCACGTAAGCACATATGGATTATTCTTTTGTGATGAGATTCGTCTCACAAAAAATCAAGAATTCTTAGTAGAATGAGTATTGATCAAGTACCCTTCTAATAAGACCTCCAGGAACTTAATAGGCGCAAATAACATCCCAAAAGTCCAATCCCATACCCATATAGTGACATAAGCATGTTATCGCATAATCACGAAAAACAAAACGTTTCCTAATCATGTGAAATGAACCCACTGTGGCAAAACAACCACTTCCCACGAGCCCCAAGTTTTCAAACCCGATAGCTTTGACACCAAGTTGTAACGCCCCGAAATAACCCACACCAACTAGGTACATTAACCAACATCCATTAAGGAATAATAGCAAGATTCCAACCTTTACACCATTAATTAATATGGTTTGTACAAAAGTTCCACATGCGAGTTATACATTCAAAAGTATAAAAATACATGAATTTATAGCATGTAGAACATCAAATCCCAAAAATAATAAAATCCCTCATGGGCTTACAATTTCAAAGGCTTAAGCCCAGTTACACAAAAATGGTTCACGAACCCATACATTTAAAGCCCTTAGCTAGCAAATAAATCACAACAGAATAGAGTCATTTACTCTTCACAAAAAATTTTCCACGCCCTCAACTCGGCGGAATCACTACATCTTTTCCTGCACCAAAATCCCATAAGCGGTGAGCATAAAGCCCAGTAGAGAATCCTTAACAAAGTATATACATTTATGCAGATTTCTGATATTAAATACAAATTCCATGCAAAGCCAATTAAAAGAGAATTTCATTTACATGCCTTTTAAAAAGTCTCCATGTTCAACCATAGTTTGAAATCTCAACAACTCTGAAATTTACAATTTTACTTAATGGGGTAGTAAATGCGGCTAAGGTAATCCCTAGGTTAGTGTCTGCAAGTAGGCTTAACTAGCACTACCAAAAACCCCATTTTACCGGTTGCTAACCGGAAGGGAAGTGGTACCTCGTCCGCGCGCGTTTTCGGTCTTTCACCCCGGACACTCAGGCTCATTTATCAATTCCATCTACACCTCCTATCCTGACTTATCAACGTATTTACCCCAAAAACATTTCCTTAGTTCTCTTTTCTCAACAATTCTTTTCTCAATGCAAGATAATCAACTTCAAATCAAAACATGCGGTAACCAAACAATAGCATATGCAAAATAACAATTGATAATGCTACAATAATAATTTCCTTTTCATTCTTAAATATTTCAACAATAATCTCAAAAGAAACAAGCTTTCATTCCTTCCGTTCCATACCATCTCACAATGGAACCATGTTTCCATTTAAATTGATCGACAAATAACCACATTTCCACCTCTCAAGCAATTCCAACAACATAGTCATTTCAAGACTATAGCAACAATTGAACATTAATTTCTTTCCAACACCAACAATTCCCTTATTTTATGAGATTCATCATTTGTAACTATAAGTAAGAATCTTTCCTTTCTTTAACTCATTTGATATACAAAATAATGCATTAATAATATAATTTCATGAGTTCTCACCATTTGTTTTGAAAACCCCCAATTTCTAGGTTTGACTTCCACCACCACAATACACACACCCAAACATTTGAAAGAAACTTGAAAAGAGGACATTACTCCTTAACCAAGGTTATTCAAACCCTCAAGAGACTATTTAAAAGAAACATGGGTAACCCACTATAGACACCTCATTTTTGACCGTCCTCAAGACTTGGTTGTGCTTGCAGGTACATCCAGCAACAAGTTTGGTTGTTCGCCGAGCTTTCGAACTTCCCAGCAAAACGTCACAAGTTTGAGATTTCCAAACCCTATTTCATTTCTGCCCCATCTTTGGACTATGCTTTGGTCCCTCCCTATTGCTTGTTTTAGTCCACTGTCGGCCATGATCAAGGGCTGCCGGCCATGATCAAGGGCTGTCGGCCTTGGTCTAAGCCCTGCTGGCCATCAATAAGGCACTGCCAGCCACCACTGATGGCCGGCCGGCCAGCCACCATGTTTCAACAGATAGTATTTTAGATATTTTGAGCCAGCTGTGGCTCACTGTGCCATCCTCCATACACATGTATGGATGGATGGAGGCAAGTTTAAGCTTGTCAAGCAAGCTTTTGCTTACATTGCCTATATAAGGCGAGGTACCTCCCCCTTCTCAAGGGTTCAGGATTTTTGGAGAACAAAATTTTACACTCACTCTATATTTCTATATATATATATATATATTGAGCCTTAAAGTGTTGTTTCTTCACACTTTTGCACACAAACACCTACTCAAACACCTTCATTTTGGAGCTGAAGTCCATTGGAGCTTGCTTTGAGGTCTTGGCATTGGTTTTGGTCCAAGTTTGTTGCTGAAGTTGCTGTCTTGCCTTAGTTCTTCAAGGGTAAGAGACTAGCCCCTTTTAGGCTTTGTTTTGCTTAAGCATTTGGCCATCTTTGCATACTATTTTAGGCCAAGTTTTCAACTACAAAAACTTTTTTTTTAAGTATTTAAGATGGTTGTTTGAGGCCTTGCTTGAGTTGGGGGTGGTCTACCCCCTTTGTGGCTTGTTTTGCTTTGCTTTGTGTTCTCTTATAAAGCCTTTCAAACCATCTTGTTTTGGCCTTTCCACCACTGAATTCCATAGGAATTTCAGTGGTGGAAAGTGGGTTTTGGGACCCAAAATAGGTGGGGGTGGTCCCCCCCCCCCCCTTTTGTATCTTGCTAGCTTGTGTTGATTGACTTATCAAATGAACATGTGTTTCTACCCTTTTGAGGCTTAGTTTGAGCATGTTTTTGTGACTTTTTGGACCTTCCATAACTCTGTTTTGGCATGGTTCGGTCACCTCTTCCATGCTTTTGGTACTTGTAGTGTAATCATGCTTGTGGTACTTGTAGTGTAATCATGCATGTTGGCCTAACATGTTTCATGCTTATAGTTCATCATTCTAGCATGTGTTAGTTTTGCTCCAGCACATTTTTACCACTGATTTAACATGTTTGAGCTTTGTTTTAAGTGGTCTTCATCATATATGCTTAGTTTTGTATAGCTATAGTGTAGTTGGGCTTCACTAGCTTTGTGTTTGAGATCTCTAGCATGCTTTGAATGTGATAATTGCATGCCTTAGCCTTATTTCTTACTTGATTTCAGTGTGTATAGTGTAGTCACACTCTCACATGTTCTACTCTTTCAATGCTTTTGAGAGATGTGACTTATGCCTTGTTTATAAGTTAATATGTATGCATGCTTGTCTAAGTTTGTGGGCTACCATTTCAGCATGTTTTGGTCTTTGTTTTGGCATGGTTGAGGTCTGTCCATAGTTGGTTTGGTCACTTGTGCTATGTATTGCATGCCTCATGTGTAGAGCCCTTTGCTAGCCTTATGCTTTAAGCCCTCTAGCATGCCTTATTTGCGATGTTTATGTGATATGGCATCATTTAACATGTTATTTCAGAGCATATAGCCTTGCCATACTCTTATGTATATCACTCTTTAATTGTGTTTGAGGGTTGAGTTTTGTGCCTTGTTTGCGAGCCATAACTTGAGCATGCTTTTCTTACTTCTTGTGCTTAAGTTTCATCATATTTCAGCCACTATTTTGGCATGCATGAGGACTGTTTGGGGCTGGTTTAGTCCATTGAGAATTGTATTGCATGGTCCTAGTGTTGTATCCTTCGCTAGTTTTGACGCTTAAGTCTCTTAACATGTTGTGCATACGTTGTTTATGTGTTAGAGTCTTGCGTTTCATGCTAAGATTAGCATGTTGTTTGCATAGCATGTTGTTTGTGTGCATTGTATCGTGTTCAACCAGACGTTATGTTGAACACGAGGTGGATTGGTCCACTTCATACTCAAAGTGATGAAAGTGAGCCAATTCCCTTTGTCTCCATTGCCTTTGACCTCTCATGATAAGGCCATGGTCTTAGAGTCTTGTTTGCATTGCATTCATTGGATGTGTACAAGATTGGATCTTTGGCCATCAAGCATTGCATGCTTGATTGATGGTCTTGGGTCCAATGATGCCTTTTCCTTGATGTTTTGAGGTGATATGGAGTGGCACAGTACATACATGCCCTAGGGAGACCCTCTATTTTCTCTGTTTTTTGTGCTCTGTTGCAAAATGGTGTCACAGTACACCAGTGGCCGGCAGTGCCACATTGATGGCCGGCACCCTTCCATTCTTGGCCAACAGAGGCCCACTCTTGGCCATCAGGTGGCCGGCAGGCCACTGGTGCATTCCCCAGCCTTGATTTGGTAAGGTTCAGCAGTAAGTCCTTGAAGACACCCTGCAAACAGAGCCTCAAGAGAGCAAACCGAAGAGTTTTTCGGGGCAGAAACCGAGCATGCATCTTCTACTTCTTCGAGCAGAGCTGGAGCAGCTTGGTTTAATGCTTACTTGTTAGTTAACCTCAACTTGTAATTTAATTAGCTAATTTGTTAATTAGTTGAATTGATGTAATAATTAGTAAGTAGATTGCTTATTATTCAATTTGGTTGTGTAATAATTAGTCTAATTAGATTATTAGATTAGTTGTTTAGCTTAACTTAGATTAGCTTAGCTTTTATTCAGATCCTCCGTGGAGAGGGCACAATTTTGTAATAAGGGTGCGTATGTGTGTGCATGTCTTCTAACCCCATTTCTTTCTCCCTTTTACTTATCAGCTTTTGATGGTTAGTTTAGGGCATATTTCAATTAGCATACCTTATGCGTGCATGTTCGCATCATTCATTTGTATTGCATGCACCAGGCTCGGCGCATTATTCAAACCGCATTGTATTTCAATACTTACTTGAATACGTGTATCAAAGTGTTGCATTCATATGCCATCTTAGATAGCCGAGCTCACTTAGTTGCATTTTTACATGTGTTGCATTAGGCATCTTGTATAGTTAGGATCATGCATGATTTCTAACTAGCTTATTTTTTGGCTCGAAGTACATTGTAAGTGTTTATGCTTTAGCATCCTTGCATGTGTGTAAGTGACTGCCATGATAGCATGCTTGCCATGAGGCTATGTGCTTAAGTGATTAATTGCATAAATGCTTGTGGATGAAGGCTTCATTGCTTGAATTGGAACAATTCATCAAAATGTGCGTTTTAAGCCCACTTGAAGTGACAAATCATCATATTTTAAGCCCACTTGAGGGTGACAAATCCGCACTTTAGCCTACTTGAGGGTATCAACTTCAAACCATTTTTGAAAACAAACATCAAGTTGTTTTGCTCCAATTTAGGCGATCTAGTCTATATTTATATGCTGCGCACTTCACATAGTAAGTTCGCTAAATAACCGGACAAGAACACATGTGTTTTCAAAACAACATATCATAAGTAGTAGAGGCTGATCCTTTGATCAGGCGAGTGGGGGTGCTCATTTCAGGACCTTCCTCTCTCGTACCCAAGTTCTCGAGCCGAGACAACTTTGGTGATGACAGACACGTGGCCTTAGGCACGAGTCAGGGTTTCCTAAATTTTTCAAAACAAAATATTTAGGTGGTGACTCTGTAATCTGGCAAAGTAGTCCATGTTTAGCACTTCTTGATTAAAATCGATTTTCCAAAACGATTTGTTGAGTTTGGACTCTTTGGTGATTTATCAGTCTTACATTGCACTATGTGAGATCAGATTCAGAACCATGACAGGAGTCCGAACTGTAGTAGCATGAACCCAATTCATGCCCTCTCTGAAAAGGGGGGCGCGCGGAGCGAGTTCGGGCGGTCTACACCCACTTTTGGAAACCATAACATTCTTGCACCAAATGTAAAACTTTCAAATTATCATCAAGAAGTTCCAAATTAAACATCAATCTAGAAAAAATATATATATAACTTAAAGAAAACCCTACCTCAAGTTCTTGATGAAGAGATAAGATGAAACCCTAGAGCGAAAGATTAAAAATCTTTGATTTCCACCACACAAAGTGAAGTTCTAGCTTTGATCTCCAAAACTTGTGAGAGATGTTGGATCTAGACCCAAAGGATTGCAAGAAATCAAAGGTTTTGGGTGTTTTGGTGGAGGTTTTTATAGAAAAGGAGGAGCAAAATACTTTTTAGAGTGAGAAGAAAATGTTAAAAGTGATATAGATTCAACCTGAAAGAAGGAAAAAAAAATAGAGATTTCGGACTACCCAGTGTCCTGCACGTGCGGCACGTGCCTCCGCACGTGTGGAGCTTGCTTCCCGCAAGTGCGACCACCTAATCCGCCCCTTGCCCCGCACTTGCATATAATGCAATGTGCAAGGTTGAAAATGCCACACCTTCCCGCACGTCCAGCCCTAGTCTTTCCAACCCATAATTTCTCAACTCAATTCTAGGCACTTTGGACCTGACCTCGCACTCTTCGGAACCAGAGAAATCCAACATCAGGACAAATATGAACAAAATTTTGAGAAGGATTTTGTACACAACAAACCCAAGCAAGTAATAAGACTCCAAGTTAAACCAACATCCCAACATAACCAACCCAAAGTTAAACGAGGGAAAGAAAAAGAAAATGAGACTTGTAGCGCACCCGATCATCACAGATTAAATAACATATGACCCCATAGGATTTGATTTTTCATTAATTAACCGTAGTTATGTTGACTACTTTTAATAGGACTAAAGAAAACAAAGCTAATATTTTTATTTTGTTGTCATAAATTTTGTATTCTAAATATTAAGTAACAAATACTATTCATTTATTTTTTTGAGTTCATTATAATTTTATCACAATCTTATTTATTTCATATTTACATTATCAATTTCATTTATTTAGTCTTTGAAATATTCATGAAAATAACTAACAATACAACATTGGCATGATAAAAGTCTCTCCACTCATAATCAGTGGTTTTAAGTTGAATGTATAGCCCACATCCATAAAACTTTAACTGGTCAATAATATGATGGGTTCAGGCCCGCCCATCTTATATTTTTAAAACCCATTACCTATTCATGTGCTTAAAAAAATGGGCCTATGGGTCTCAGGGCAGGCTTAGCTCATATGGGCCTAATTTGACATAACTTTCAACTTTAATTCAGATTTTTTTTTTTATTAAATTCCAAAGTTATTAAAAAATAAAGATTTGTAATACAAAATTTTGAAGTACATTAGAACAACTGTAGTCACTTTTTCAATCATAAATTCTTTTTCTTTTTTTAAAATTTTTTTATTTATTGAAATACAAAATTACCTCTGTTATGATTCTGTTATTGAATTATATGCATCTTTAATCTCATATAAATTTAATTACTAGTTTCATATAGATGGCATGCTAATTTTTTTATTGTTAAAATTATTATTTGCTAAAAAAGGATATATTCTCATAAGAATGAGGGGGAAAAAATGTAAAAAAAAAACCAATTGTTTAGTGTATATAGGTCCAATGTGGGCTTTTGGGATGGTCCTATGGGTCGAGTTTCGGGTCAGGCCTCAAAACACCCATGAGGCCTAGAATACCTATCCTTCAGTCCAAGCCCAAGCCCAACCCATATGTTTTAGGGTTCAGTCGAGTCAGGCCAATGCTAGGCCGAAAATAATTGGAGGATTACTATAACCAAAAGTTTGTAATGTGAGCCTAGAGAAAGATCAATAGTGTCGTCATTATATCAATAAGGAGCCTAGAAAAAGATCAAGAGAGTGTCATCATTTTATGAGGAGAAAGAGAGAGAGAGAGAGAGAGAGAGAGAGAGAGAGAGAGAGAGAATACTATTTAACAAACTTGATTATTATAAAATCATAGGAAAATAACAATCCACATATTTATGCTATATTGCATCATATTTATTTAAAGTTTAACAAATAATAGATTCATAGGTTCTCCAATCTTTCTTTCTCTAGTTGTTGGGCCACCAAAATTGAGCTTGAAGATAGTCTATCACCTTCTTGTCCACTTGGAATGCCTCGGCAATAACATCATCAGAAATCCTCGGATTTGACTCGAACATCGCATTAGCAACAGTAATAGTTCCCGGATTTTGGCTATTTAGGGCAGCAAGAGCTACTGTATTAGTCTTTCCATTATTAAATTGAAAGTGAATAAGACCTTGTGGCAACACAAAAACATCTCTTGGGTACAAGACCTTTGTGAAGAGACGGTTGTCAGTGTTGGAGGTCACGAAACCGACGTAGAGAGTACTGTCCAAGACCACGATGACCTCACTTGCAAAAGGGTGTGTGTGGGGTGGGTTGATGTAACACCCCAAATTTCTAGCCTAAATGATAATGCAACAATCATGGCTCTCTTAAAGGAAAACTAAATATAACTTCACATACTTGCATTACATAATAATAATAGTTCCTCATGCGATATTACATTGATTCAACAATAAGTAAATAACCAAATAAGCACCCCCAAGGGTTTACAATCTTCCAAGGCTTAAGCCCGGTACACAAAATGGTTATTCAAACCCACACATACATAGCCCTTGGCTTACAAATAGGATCACAACAAATGAGAACTTTAGTGCTCTCAACACACATATTTCTAGGCCCTCAATTAGGCAGATTCACCACGTCTTTTCCTACACAAAAATCCGATAGGGTGAGCATAAAGCTCAGTAGGAAATCCTTAACAAAGTATATACATTTTATACAAGTCTCAAGAGATGAATGCACATGCCATGCCATGCCTTTTTGAAAATAAAACACATCTTCATCTTTTGAAAACCATCATGCTCAATGATGTTATGCAACTTCAACTGTTCAAAATTTATCAATTTAATTAAAGGGGGTGGTAAATACAACTCTGGTAATCCCTAGGTCGGTGTCTGCAAGTAGACTATACGAGTACTACCAATTGTCATTTTTACCGGTATTAACCGGAAGGCTCGACACCTATCCGCGCGACTTTCTGGTCTTTCACCAAGGACACTCAGGCCAACTTAAACAATTTCATCTACACCACCTATCAAGACTTACCACCGTATTTACCCCAAAACCATTTCATGAAAACCCATTTCCCAACATTCTTTTCTCAATGCAAATTTCCAAAGCTTAACATAGTCCAATGAATTGAAATGCCAATGTATGCTTAATAATGCAATGTAACATTACTTCCATATTCAATTGTTCCACATAATATACCATTGTGATCAAAATTCCCAATCCTCTTTTCAACACAATTCCACAAGATGAATACATATATATATATATATATACTTTTATATCCAATTCATTCAAGAGAATAATGTAATTCTCACATTTCAAGCAATCTCAACAATTTAGTCAATTCAAGACCAAATCAACATTTTGACAACAATTTCCCAAATAAACAACATTTCTTATTTTTTTCACAAAATTCGTCATTTACATATAAATAAACAATTTTCAAAACATCCATTTATTTTGGTATACAAAATAAATATGACAACATCTTCCAAGGATTTTCAACATCTTTCAAAGAAAAGACCCAACTCTAAGTTTTCTCACCAAAACCATTCATCTCCAAGATATTTAGAAGAATCTCCCCAAAATCATCTTTCTTCAATCAATATGGTTCAAAACCTTCAATTTCTATTTTAAAAGGAAAAGAAATTAAACCCTCTTTCAAAATCACTTATCTTCTTGAAATCAACAATCAATTTCTCAAAGCTAATCAAAGGATGATTTCAAAAATCATCTAGATCTTGCAAAAACATATATATAACTCTAAGAAAATTCCTACCTCAAGTTTTGAAGAAGAAATTAGATGAAACCCCTAAAATCAACGGTGTCAAAACTCGATCTTCACCGCACACAACGAAGCCCTCAAGATGATAACCAACTTTGGTGAAGAACTTAGGTCTAAATCCCAATGGATTTAGAGAAACCAAAGTGAGAAGATGACTTCTAGAGAGAAGCTCGATCCGAATTCTGGAGAGTTTTAGAGAGAGAGAGGACTGAAAAAGTGATATGAAATATCTGATTCACAAACTGATATAACATGGTTCGCTCGAGTGCTGAATGCCCCGCTCAAGCGTCAAATACACTAATCCAGTACTTTTGCAGACAGGTCAAACTTCTAAAACCAAACATTCTTCGCTCGAGCGCATAAATGGCTGCTCAAGCAGACAAGCAACTTCAAATGCATTTTGCATTTTTGTTTTGGGGCGCCTCAACCCTGCCCTTGGACCCCCTCGACCCTCGACCGGCCCAGTCGAAGTGGCAAAACATGAAAGAAGGATCAAAACCGGGATCGCTACAACCTTCCCCCCTTAAAGAATTTCATTCCCGAAATTTCAAATCAAACTACCCAAAGAAAGGGGTTTCTAGCAATCAAAGCCACACTGTTTCATTTTCAAATTACAATACTAACTCTCAACCAAATTCCACCATTTCCATCATGGTTATCTCATTAACAACAACCTCCCAAATATACATAAACATGAAATTTTCCAAAAAGTAATGACAACTCTAAACAACCTTATGCTTAAAACAATAACGCACATATCAACATGTGGTTAACAACTTTAAACACATTTTTCCTCAACACTAGGGAATATTACAAAGAAAAGCAACTTAAGCATTTTCAAATAAATCCAGATAGTTTGAGCGGATTTCTGCCTCCCATTCCCACGTCGCTTCTTCAACCCCATGGTGTCTCCACGACACCTTTACCAATGGTATAGTTTTGCCTTGTAGCACTTGCTCCCGGGTATCTAATATTTGAATCGGTCATTCTTTGTAAGAGGCATCCTCATCTACCTCCAAGTAAACCCAATCAAGAACATGAAAAGGGTCGGGTTCATACTTCCTAAGCATAGATACATGAAATATGTTGTGAACTCCCAAAAATTGTGGCGGTAAAGCTAACCGGTATGTCACTTCCCCAATTCACTCTAAGATCTCAAAAGGCCCAATGAACCTTGGAGATAATTTACCACTCTTACCAAATCTCATCAAACCTCACCTTGGTGAGATTTTTAGAAACACATGTTCACCATCTTCAAAAGATAAAGGTCGTCTCCTTTTATCAGCATAACTCTTTTATCGGCTTTGGGCCGTAGCTAACCTCTTCCGAATGAGAAAAACTTTCTTGGTTGTTTCTCTAACAATTTTCGGACCCAATAATGGTGCATCACCCACTTCGGCCCAACAAGCTGGTGATCTACAAGGTCGGCCATATAAGGCCTCAAATGGTGCCATCCCAATGCTAGCTTTGTAACTATTGTTGTAAGCAAACTCAATCAATGGTAAGTACTTTTCCCAAGGCCCCTTAAAATCAAGGACACAAGCTCTAAGCATGTCCTCCAAAATCTGAATGGTACGTTCTGACTGTCCATTGGTTTGAGGATGATAAGCGGTGGTAAGAGTCAACTTAGTTCCCAATGCCTCTTGAAGGCTTTGCCATAATCGGGCAGTAAAACGAGGATCCCTATCCAACACAATAGTCATAGGGACTCCACGAAGTCGAACTATCTCTCTAATGTACAACTCTGCCAGGCATTCAACTGAGTTGCTGGTGCACATCGGAATGAAATGGGTAGACTTAGTCAACCTATCAACAATCACCCAGACTATGTCATTGCCTCGTTGTGTTCTAGGAAGCCCAACTACAAAATCCATGGTAACATGCTCCCATTTCCACTCGACTATTGGTAAGGGTTGTAACAAACCCGCTGGTCTTTGGTGTTCGGCCTTCATTTGTTGACAAGTAAGGCACTTCGATACAAATAAAGCGACATCCCATTTCATACCCCTCCACCAAAACTGATGACTAAGATCATGATACATTTTAGTGCCTCCCAGGTGTACCGCAAGGCGTGAGTGATGGAACTCAAGAAGTACTTCCTCTCTACAAGATTCTGGTACAAACAAACGGTCTAGGTAACGTACACTTAGATCTGAGTGAACGTTCAAACCTTTCTCTTCCTTCCCATTGGAAATCTTAACACAGATTGATTCCACATCACGGTCTCCTTGTTGTGCCTCTATGACCTTACTAACCAAGGTAGGTTGAGCATTTAAAGTAAACAAGGCAGCACTCTCTCCGGACTCACCTAAGTGCAAAACAAACTTGCCAATAACATTTAGCATATCCCATTCCCGAATGGCCAGACTTGCCAAACTACTCACAAATTTTTGACTCAAAGCATCGGCCACCACATTGGCCTTCCCTGGATGATAGTGTAACTCAAAATCATAATCCTCCATAAATTCCATCATCCACCGTTGTCGTAAATTCAAGTCTTTTTGAGAAAACAAATACTTTAGACTCTTATGATCGGAGAAGACTTCAAACTTCTCGCTGTACAAGTAATGCCTTCAAATTTTCAAAGCAAAAATCACCGCTGCTAATTCTAGATCATGGATGGGGTAATTTTTCTCATGAGTTTTCAATTGTCGTGAACCATAGGCCAAAACTTTTCCCTCTTGTATCAAGACACAACCAAGTCCATCCCTGGACGCATCACAATAGACAGTGTAATTCAAACCCCTTTCCAGAATTATCAAGACCGGTGCGGTGGTCAATCTAGTCTTAAGGTCTTGGAATGGCTTTTCACAAGCCTCACTCCACACAAATTTGATACCCTTTCTAGTCAACCTAGTCAAAGGTGCAGCTAGTCTAGAAAAGTCCCTAACAAAACGTCGATAATACCCCGCTAACCCCAAGAAACTCCGGATCTCAAAAACATTCTTGGGTTGTTCCCAATCTTGTACGACATCTATCGTTGAGGAGTCTACTATTACTCCTTCTCTTGACACTACGTGCCCCAAAAATTTTATCTCGGTTAACCAAAAGTTGCATTTCTCAAACTTGGCATACAAACGGTGTTTCTCAAGCAATTCAAGCACTACCCGTAAGTGAGCCTCATGTTCCTCTTCAGAGTTTGAATAAATTAAGATGTCGTCCACAAAGACGACCACAAAACGGTCCAAGTATTCCCGAAAAATTCTATTCATCAAATCCATAAAGGAAGCAGGTGCATTGGTTAACCCAAAAGGCATTACAAGGAATTCATAGTGGCCATAACACATACGAAAGGCCGTTTTCTAAATGTCCACCTCCGGACTCCCAACTGATGGTACCCCGACCTCAAATCTATTTTTGAGAAGCAACGAGACCCTCTAAGTTGGTCAAACAAATCATCTATTCTGGGTAGAGGATACTTGTTCTTAACTGTAACTCTATTCAACTTGCGGTAATCAATACACAACCGCAATGACCCATCCTTCTTCTTCGTAAAGAGAGCCGGCGCTCCCCAAGGCGATGCACTAGGGTGAATGAAGCTCTTGTCTAAAAGTTCTTGGAGTTGAATCTTCAACTTATACAATTCGGCGAGTGCAAATCTATACGGTGACATGGAAATCGGTGCTGTGCCAGACACTAATTCAATAGAGAACTCGATCTTCTGGAAAGACATCCGGGTATTCACAAACTACCCTTGGTAACTCAACACGAGCCCTATCACTCTCACTATCCAAGAGAGTTGCAAGAAGGCCACTAAGCTTGCTCCTACTACGAGGGTCAACAACTGGCGACAAGGGTCTATCAACTCGGTTCCCCCGAAAATAGAAACGATCACCACCCAAAGTGCACATGGTAAGTCTCTGATGATAACAATCAATCATAGCTTGATAAGAACACAACCAGTCCATGCCTAAAATGACATCAAAACTCGACATATCTAGCAACACAAAAGCAAACGGAAGTCGACGCCCGACAACTTCTATTTCACAATCATGACAACCCTGGTCTAAATCAATTGTGCCCCCAACAAGTGACTCTACTCTGAGTGGAGGAACTAACTGTGCTACCTCTAACCCCAATGCAGAAGTAAATGCAGTAGATATAAATGAATAAGACGCGCCTGTGTCTATCAATACATTAGCCAAAGAATTACACACAACAAAAATACGTCTCACAATTGAGGATTCTGGAACTGCTCTGGCACGGTAACAGCATACAGCCACCCATGTGGCCCCTGATTAACTTGCCCCCCTCTCGGAGCATAGGCCTGTTGTACCGACTGAGCCGAAGTGGCTCCCTGATTAGCTCGTGAAGCCTGAGCTGAATGAGCCTGCTGGTGGCTCTGAGTCTGCTTCGACCCTGATGCGCCAGATGCGCCTCCCAACTGAGGGCAAGTTCTCTTCATATGCCCCGGCTGACCACACTGATAACAATTAAATCCCTGGCCTCCATTTTGAGGCTGAGACTGACTTTGGGATAGGTTAGGTGGTGGTGGTGGCAACATCAACTATCTTCCACCCTTCTGTGGGCATGAAAAGGCTTTGTGGCCCGACTGGCCACACTTGAAACACGTGAAGCTACTAGATGTACTTTTTCTCGGAACCGCACTAGGCAAAGGAAAAGTGGATTTTGACTGCTGTGGTTGTGGCTAGAATGAAAAAGTACCCCTGCTCTTCTTATTCTGCCTATAGTCTCCTTGAGACTCTTGGCCCCTAGGCCTCGAACTCCGAAGCCTCTCCTTCTCGGCTTGTATGGAAATCTCAATGTATGCCGCCGACTCTACAAGGCGGTCATAGTTCTGAATCATGTTCCTAACAATCTTAAAGAAAATTTTGGTTTTCAACTTTTTCTCGAATTCAATGCAACGGTGCTCTTCCGTTGCCACCAACTCTGGTGCAAACCTACATAAACTAGAGAAGACTGCCTTGAACTCAGCCACGGTCATGTCGAGTTGTTTGAGGAAGTTGAACTCTTGCCTCAATCTCTCCCTAACAGCAGGAGGCAAATACTTATCTTGGAAAGCAACCACAAAGGCTTCCTATGATGGCTCCACCCTACCCTTGGCATACTTCCACCACTGACCTGCAGCCCCTTTAAGGTAGTAACTCGCTAGAGTCACCCTCAACTCGCTATCATCTATATGAAGCATCTCGAACGTCTTCATAGTTTGTTCGAGCCACTCATCCACTTTCTTAGGCTCGGGGCCACCATGGAATTCATCTGGTTTGGCCCATAAAAACTCTCTAGTGAGGAAACTCGTTCTTGACTCCACGGTGTTCTCTTGGGCTTGATTATCCGCCCTCAACACATTCATAGACTCCCTCAAAGCCCCCGCCATTTCTCAAGCTAGGGCCCCCATTGCGGTTTGAGCTGCTTGTCCCACCTACTTGGCCACATTAGCTTGGCCTGCTTGCTCAGCCATATTAGCTTGGCCGAACCCTTCTTCTTGCACCAGAATCCTATGGACCGGTACCTCATGCACACCTCAGTGAGCCCTACCACGCCTCCCGCCTCTACCACCACGGACTTGACCCCTTCATGACATCCTAATAAAGGACGCAAGAGAAATAATTTAGCACATTAACTCATATGTACTCATAACTTGACTCACATGTTCGCCTACAACAATTCCATATATTTCTCTACCATATACACAATTCAATTTCACTACACATAAGCACTTAGTCATGTAAACACATACGGATCATTCTTTCATGATGAAATTTGTCCCACGAAAAACCAAGAATACTTAGTAGAACGAGTATTGATGAAGTACCCTTCTAATGAGACCTCAAGGAATTTAACAGGTGCAAACAACATCCCAAAAGTCCAATCCCATACCCATTTAGAAACATAAGCATGTTATCACATAGTCACAAAATGCATAACACTTCCTAAGCATGCTAGATGAACCCATTGTGGTTAAAGAACCACTTCCCACGAGCTCCAAGTATTCAAACCCGATAGCTCTGATACCAAGTTGTAACGCCCCAAATTTCTAACCCAAATGATAATGCAACAATCATGGCTCTCTTAAAAGGAAAACCAAATATAACTTCCCATACTTGCATTACATAATAATAATAGTTCCTTATGTGATATTACATTGATTCAACAACAAGTAAATAACCAAATAAGCACCCCCAAGGGTTTACAATCTTCCAAGGCTTAAGCCTGATACACAAAATGGTTATTCAAACCCACACATACATAGCCCTTGGCTTACAAATAGGATCACAGCAAATGAGAACTTTAGTGCTCTCAACACACACATTTCCATGCCTTCAATTAGGCGGATTCACCACGTCTTTTCCTGCACAAAAATCCGATAGGGTGAGCATAATGCCCAGTAGGAAATCCTTAACAAAGTATATACATTTTATACAAGTCTCAAGAGATGAATGCACATGCCATGCCATGCCTTTTTGAAAATAAAACACATCTTCATCTTTTGAAAACCATCATGCTCAATGATGTTATGCAACTTCAATTGTTCAAAATTTATCAATTTAATTAAAGGGGGTGGTAAATACAACTCTGGTAATCCCTAGGTCGGTTTCTGCAAGTATACTATATGAGTACTTCCAATTGTCATTTTTACCGGTATTAACCGGAAGGCTCGACACCTATCCGCGCGACTTTCTGGTCTTTCACCTAGGACACTCAAGCTAACTTAAACAATTTCATCTACACCACCTATCAAGACTTACCACCGTATTTACCCCAAAGCCATTTCATGAAAACCTATTTCCCAACATTCTTTTTCCAATGCAAATTTCCAAAGCTTAACATAGTCCAATGAATTGAAATGCCAATGTATGTTTAATAATGCAATGCAATATTACTTCCATATTCAATTGTTCCACACAATATACCATTGTGATCAAAATTCCTAATCCTCTTTTCAACACAATTCCACAAGATGTATATATATATACTTTTATATACAATTCATTCAAGAGAATAACGTAATTCCCACATTTCGAGCAATCTCAACAATTTAGTCAATTCAAGACTAAATCAACTTTTTGACAACAATTTCCAATTTCCAAAATAAACAATATTTCTCATTTTTTTTTCACAAAATTCGTCATTTATATATAAATAAACAATTTTCAAAACATCCATTTATTTTGGTATACAAAATAAATATGACAACATCTTCCAAGGATTTTCAACATCTTTCAAAGAAAAGACCCAATTTCTAGGTTTTCTCACCCAAACCATTCATCTCCAAGATATTTAGAAGAATCTCCCCAAAATCATATTTCTTCAATCAATATGGTTCAAAACCTTCAATTTCTATTCTAAATGGAAAAGAAATTAAACCATCTTTCAAAATCACTTATCTTCTTAAAATCAACAATCAATTTCTCAAAGCTAATCAAAGGATGATTTCAAAATCATCTAGATCTTGCAAAAATATATGTATAACTCTAAGAAAATCCCTACCTCAAGTTTTGAAGAAGAAATGAGATGAAACCCCAAAATCAACGGTGTCGAAACTCGATCTTCACCGCACACAATGAAGCCCTCGAGATGATAACCAACTTTGGTGAAGAACTTAGGTCTAAATCCCAATGGATTTGGAGAAATCAAAGAGAGAAGATGACTTCTAGAGAGAGAAGCTCCCGATCTGGAATTCTGGAGAGTTTTAGAGAGAGAGAGAGGACTGAAAAAGTGATATGAAATATCAGATTCACGAATTGATATAACATGGTCTGCTCGAGCATGGAATGCCCCGCTCGAGCGTTAAATACACCAACCCAGTACTTTTACAGATATGTCAAACTTCTAAAACCAAACATTCTCCACTCGAGCGCATAAACGGCCGCTCGAGCGCATAAACTTCTGAAACCAAACATTCTACTCTCGACCCCCGCCAGGGCGCTGCCCTTGGACCAGCCAAGGGGCACTGTCCCCTAGACCCTTGCAAGCTGACCGAGTAGCTCGACCCCTGACCAGCCTAGTCGAAGTGGCAAAACATGAAAGAAGGATTGAAATCGAGATCGCTACAGTTGAGGCCATAAAGTGCAAAGTCGATGCGAGCTAAGGAAATGCCAAGAGTATTGAGACCTAATATTTGATGGGTTTGATGTGTTTTAAGGAGTCAAGAGGTCGGAAAAGAAGAAGTCATCGACTATGGCAAGCTTTGGGTCGTTGTAGACTTTGTTATTCATGAACACTGCATGTAGAGGAAATGGAGTAGTGCTTCAATAAAGATTGGGTGAAAGAAAGAAAATGTTATTTAAGCTAATTAATTTTCAATAATGTTACTATAATGACATCTAAGAAATTAAAAATTGTTCCTTTACAATTTATAACAATTAAAATGTTGGAGACCAAAATGAAACATATTGTATATTTTGCGGATCAAAATGGTAATTAACCTTTCTTTAAGTTGATGTGTATTTTTTGTTCATAAAATGTTGTTTATTTTGATGATGAATATTTACGATGACAACGAGGGTGACAAATTTAATACTTTTAATAATGAAATATTGACTATCAGAATGACACAAAAACATATTTACAATATTTGATTTCAAAATGAAAAACTGACATGGATTATATATAATTCCAACGAAAAAACTGTGGTTTTGATTATATGATTTTACTGACAAAACTTATTTAAAGAAATTGTATTTTGATGATAATCAAAACCACAGTTTTTTCATTAGAATTATATATAATCCATGTCAGTTTTTCATTTTGAAATCAAATATTTTTGTGTCATTTTGATAGTCAATATTTCAGTATTCAAAGTATTAAATATGTATTAAATTTGTGTCCCTTGTTGTCATCGTCAATATTCATCATCAAAATAAACAACATTTTATGAACAAAAAATACACATCAGCTTAAAAATCCAACATTTTAATTGTTATAATTTCTAAAGGAACAATTTTTAATTTCTTAGATGTCATTGTAGTAACATTACTGAAAATTACTTAGCTTAAATAACATTTTCTTTCTTTCACCCAGTCTTTATTGAAGCACTACTCCATTTCCTTTGCATGTAGTGTTCATGAATGGCAAAGTCTGCAACGACCCAAAGCTTGACACAGCCGATGACTTTTTCTTTTTTGGCCTCTTGACTCCTCAAAACACATCAAACCCAGTTGGATCAAAAGTCACTCCCATAAATGTTATGCAAATATTATAGCGATCCCAGTTTTGACCCAACCTTGTTGTATTCCGAACTCGGGTTTCGTGGTTTCATATTGTTATCCATGTCTTTTTTTCCTCCTTTAACTCTTTGAATTTGAGCTTTGGAATATGTTGGGTTTGTTTGGAACAGGTTGGTGGTTAGTTGGTCTAGATTGTTGTTGCCCAAATTTTGGCTTCTTGCACTCGAGCACGAGGCTTCTTGCACTCGAGCAAGCCTTGCAAAATTTTCTTCTTCGCTTGAGCGAGGTTTCTTGCTCTCTCGCTCGAGCGAGATTTAAGAGTCCTCGGGTTTTTTTCCCAGACGCAGAAATTCTAGGAAGGTGAAGTTCTTCACTCGAGCGAGCATGTGCGTTTGTAAAACTTCTGAAGCTTTGCATTATGCTCGAGCGAGGTCACTTGTTGTGTCTGGTCGCTCGAGCGACAACTCCTTCGCTCGAGTGAAGGTCGCGTATATCAGTTCGCAACAGAGTAATTTTACATCACTTTTTGATTCTTATTCTCCTAAAAACCCTAATCCGGCACCCTCTCTCTCTAAAACTCTCTCGCTCTCTCTCTCTATACAAATACTCTTTGATACAAGCACCACTACCCTATTTCCTTTGAAAAAAAGGTGGAGCATCATTTGGGCTTCCATTCCATCCGAACAAAGCTCAGTTTTGTGCATTTTGAGGTTCTTCTTCCTCTCATTTGGGCTTCTACACTTGAGGTAGGGATATTCTTCACCTTAATATGGCTTTTAACCTAGATATGAGTTTTTGTGTATAGATGATGGGATTTGAGAGTGTTTTTAAGTAAACTAGGGTTTGGTTCAAAATTTAAAAGAGGGGTTTTTCGTGTTGATCTATAAAATGACCATAGGGGCTTGTGTATAAACTTTTTCTAGTGCTAAAATGGTAGAGTCTAGCCGTTAGGTCGAATTTGAGGAAAAGTAGGAGATTTGCCCTAATTTGAGTTAAATAAATTATTTTGTATAAATAATGAAATTGATATGGGAAATATGAAATTTGGAGGGTATAGGAATGAATGGTGTAGTTGGATTTGATAAATCACTCACCTATGGAAATTTGATTAATTATCTGTTATAAAGATTTTCTATCTGTCTAGAAATATCAGTTTTGGGCTATTGGTGGAGGATGGCTATGATTGTTGTAGAAACTGCATGAGGACTAGGTGAATTGAAACCTGTCATTTAAATTATGTCATTAAATATGACGGTATGATTGGAACATTGAATATGTGTTGTGGATAGTCATTGTATATGACGAAGTTTTAATACATTGTATATGTATAATTGTTTGGAAGGAGAAAGGGGATGTACACCATTGTGTGAGAGGAGATAGGGAATAAACTCCATTTAAAATTAAGTTGGCCGGAGTGTCCAGGGTGAAAGTCCCCAAATCTGGTGTATATATAGGTACCGATTCCCTTAGATGAGAATTTCATAAAATGACAAAATAGAAGTGTTGGAGTGATGAATGTGTTGAATTGTGAACAATTGAGTTGTAGTCTCATTTTGGTTAATTAGATAATAATGAATTTAGTTAATAGATTAACCTGAAATGGATGAATGGAAATGGATTGAGATATGGTTATCTACATTGAATGGTCATGGGAAGAATATAAGTTGGTTATGAATATTGCACTTTTATCTAACACTTATATCTTAGTTAAACTTCATATATTGTGTTAGTTTGTCTCTACTGGGCTTTGGCTCACCCTACTTCGGAAACCACTTTCAGGTACAGGTGATATGCTTCCTCTAACGACATAGATTGGGAGGACTTAGGAGCAGAAGGCTCTATTTTGTTATTTTTGTATTTAAATGTTTATTCAAGCCAAGGGCTTTACATATATAGAGCCTAGGACTCTTTTGTTGTAACCAAGTGATATCTTGGAAAGATGTAAGCCCGTAGGGCATTTATTATTGTTTATCAACTTGTAGTGATCCTAGTTTTGCTACTTCGCTGAGTATTTCGGGGGTCGAGCTGCCCGGTCAGCTCGCGGGGGTCCAAGGGGCAGCGCCTTGGCGGGGTTGAAGGGCAGCATCCCTAAAACAAAAATGTAAAATGCATTCGAAGTTGCTTGTTCGCTCGGTCGGTCTAGGGTGTCGGGAGTTAAACTGAGGTAATTCTGGGCTGGGGGCCAGGGTTGCACGTACAGGAGAGGGGCCGCACGTACGGGAGGCCAAGTCGCACATACGGGAAATAAGGGCAGAGGGTGTAGCATTTTGCTAAAAAGGCAGGTGCAGGAGAAGGAAGCCGCACATGCGAGGGTGAGGGCCGCATGTGAGGGAGGAGGCTCCTCATGTGCAGGAAGTTAGGTGAGATCCGAATATTCCTCTTTCTCCCCTCTTTGGGCTGATTGTGTATCACTTTTTGCATATCTCTCTCTCTAAAAACATTTCATCTTCCTTCTCTCTACATTTCCTACCGAAAAACCTCACAAGATCTTTGGTTTCTCCAAATCCATTGGGATTTAGATCCAAGTTCCACATCAAAGTCGGTTATCTAGACGAGGGCTACGTTGTGTGCGGTGGAGATCGAATTTCATCGTTGTTGATTTTGGGGGTTTTTTTTCAACTCGTTTCTTCTTCAAACTTGAGGTAGGGATTTCCTTTGAGTTATATATATGTTTTTGCAAGATCTAGATGATTTTCGAAATCATCCTTTGATTAGCTTTGAGAAATTAATTGTTGATTGCAAGAAGATGAGTGATTTTGAAATAGGGTTTACTTTCTTTTCCTTTTAAAATAGAAATTGAGGGTTTTGAACCATATTGATTGAAGAAAGATGATTTTGGGGAGATTCTTCTAAATATTTTGGAGATGAATGGTTTTGGTGAGAAAACCTAGAAATTGGGTCTTTTTTGAAAGATGTTGAAAATCCTTGGAAGATGTGGTCATATTTATTTTGTGTACCATAATAAATGGATGCTTTGAAAATTGTTTATTTATATATAAATGATGAATTTTATGAAAAAATGAGAAATGTTGTTTATTTTGGAAATTGTTGTCAAATTGTTGATTTAGTCTTGAATTGACTAAATTATTGAGATTGCTCGAAATGTGGGAATTACGTTATTCTCTTGAATGAATTGGATATAAAAGTCTATATTATTCATCTTGTGGAATTGTGTTGAAAAGAGGATTGGGAATTTTTTTATCACAATGGTATATTGTGTGGAACAACTAAATATGGAAGTAATGTTGCATTGCATTATTAATCATACATTGGCATTTCAATTCATTGGACTATGTTAAGCTTTGGAAATTTGCATTGAGAAAAGAATGTTGGGAAATGGGTTTTCATGAAATGGTTTCGGGGTAAATACGATGGTAAATCTTGATAGGTGGTGTAGGTGAAATTGTTTAAGTTGGTCTGAGTGCCCTTGGTGAAAGACTAGAAAGTCGCACGGATAGGTGTCGAGCCTTCCGGTTAATACCGATAAAAATGACAATTGGTAGTACTCGTATAGTCTACTTGTAGACACCGACCTAGGGATTACCAGAGTTGTATTTACCACCCCCTTTAATTGAATTGATAAATTTTGAATAGTTAAAGTTGCATAACATCATTGAGCATGATGGTTTTCAAAAGATGAAGATGTATTTTATTTTCAAAAAGGCATGGCATGGCATGTGCATTCATTTCTTGAGACTTATATAAAACGTATATACTTTATTAAGGATTTCCTACTGGGCTTTATGCTCACCCTATCGGATTTTTATGCAGGAAAAGGCGTGGTAAATCCACCTAATTGAGGGCGTGGAAATGTGTGTGTTGAGAGTACAAAAGTTTTCATTTGCTGTGATCCTATTTGTAAGCCAAGGGCTATGTATGTGTGAGTTTGAATAACCATTTTGTGTAAATAGGCTTAAGCCTTGGAAGATTGTAAACCCTTGGGGGTGCTTATTTGGTTATTTACTTGTTGTTGAATCAATGTAATATCACATGAGGAACTATTATTATTAATACGTAATGCAAGTATGGGAGGTTATATTTGATTTTCCTTTAAGAGAGCCATAATTGTTGCATTATCATTTGGGCTAGAAATTTGGGGTGTTACACAACTTATATTATATGCTGTAGATTCAGAATGAATGTTTATGAATGTATAATGCATGTAATACCATTTTGTAATATAAACTCTAATGAATGAAAGTATATCATTTTCGTTAAATCAATGGATCTTATGAATGGATTATTTATATTGTATTTTGAGGGCGTGACAAATATTAGGTCTCAATGCTCTCGGCATTTCTTCAACTCGCATTCACTTTGCACCTTATGGCCTCAACCCACCCCACACGCACCCTCGTGCAACTGAGGTCATTGTGGTCTTGGAAGGTACTCTCTATGTCGGTTTCATGACCTCTAACACTGACAACCATCTCTTCACAAAGGTCATGTACCCAGGAGATGTTTTTGTATTCCCACAAGGTCTTATTCACTTTCAATTTAATAATGGAAAGACTAATGTAGTAGCTCTTACTGCCCTAAGTAGCCAAAATTCGGGAACTATTACTGTTGCTAATGCGATGTTCGGGTCAAATCCAAGGATTTCTAATGATGCTCTTGCCGAGGCATTCAAAGTGGACAAGAAGGTGGTAGACTATTTTCAAGCTCAATTTCGGTGGCCCAACAACTAGAGAAAGAAAGATTGGAGAGCCTATGAATCTATTATGAATAATGACTTGGACCCCCTTTTTTTCCCACCCCCTTGACCCCCTCTTCACCTGATTGGTTACTTTTTCTTTCTTTCTTTCTTTTTTATTCCTTCTTCTCCAATCACCACCCGCCACGTATCTGTGGGGGTGGTGGGAGGTGGTGATTGGAGGGGGTCTCAATCATCACCCATCTATTATTTGTTAAACTTTAAATAAATATGATGCAATATAGCATAAATAAGTGGATTGTTATTTTCCTATGATTTTATAATAATCAAGTTTGTTAAATAGTATTCTCTCTCCTCTCATAAAATGATGACACTCTCTTGATCTTTTTCTAGGCTCCTTATTGATATAATGATAACACTCTTGATCTTTCTCTAGGCTCCCATTTCAAACTTTTGATTATGGTAATCTTCCAATTATTTTCGGCCTAGCATTGGCCTGACTCAACTGAACCCTAAAACATATGGGTTGGGGTTGGGCTTAGACTGAAGGATAGGAATTATGGGCCTCATGGGTGTTTTGAGGCCTGACCCGAAACTCGACCCATAGGACCATCCCAAAAGCCCACATTGGACCCATATACACTAAACAATTGGTTTAATTTTTCACTTTTTTTTTTCCTTCTTACGTGAATATATCATTTTTAGTAAATAATAATTTTAACAATAAAAAAATTAGCATTCCATCTATATGAAATTAGTAATTAAATTTCTATGAGATTAAAGATGCATATAATTCAATAACATAATCATAACAGATGTAATTTTGAATTTCAATAAATAAATTTTTTTTTTTTAAAGTAAAAGAATTCATGATTGAAAAAGTGACTATAGTTGTTCTGATGTACTTCAAAATTTTGTATTACAAATCTTTATTTTTTTAATAACTTTGGAATTTAATTTTTTTTTTTAAAAACATATGAATTAAAGCTGAAAGTTATGTCAAATTAGGCCCATATGAGCTAAGCCTGCCTTGAGACCCATAGGCCCATTTTTTTAAGCACATGAATAGGTTATGGGTTTTAAAAAATATAAGATGGGTGGGCCTGAACCCAGCCTATTATTGACCAGTAAAAGTTTATGGATGTGGGCTGTGTTAAAACATTCAACTTAAAACCATTGATTATAAGTGGAGAGACTCTTATCACGCCAATGTTGTATTGTTAGTTATTTTCATGAATATTTCAAAGACTAAATAAACGAAATTGATAATGCAAATATGTAATAAATAAGATTGTGATAAAATTATAATCAACTCAAAAAAATAAACGAAAAGTATTTGTTACTTAATATTTAGAATACAAAATTTATGACAAAAAAATAAAAATATTAGCTTTGTTTTGTTTAATCTTATTAAAAATAGTCAACATAACTATAGTTAATTGATGAAAAATCAAATCCTATGGGGTCATATGTTATTTAATCTAAGGTTTAATCTTTTTTGGTGATAAGGACATGTGTTGAAAAATTGTCGGCGCTGAAAGAGTCTCTGAAAAATTGATAGGAAAAAGTAGCTAGTGGCTGGTGGCAATGAAGTAGACTGATAGATGACATTGGGTAGATAGGTGATAAGTGTACAAATATGTGAACATTTGAACATATAGGAGGTTATAGCGATCCCGGTTTTCCCCGTCATTTATTTTGTTCTGGACTTAGGTTTCGTCATGGTTGTTGTTGTCTATATCTCGTTTCTGTCCTTTAAATCCTTTGTATTTGAGTTTTGGGATGTGTTGGGTGAATTTGGAATAGGTTGGTTGGGTGTTTGAACAAATGGTCACTGTCCAGAATTTGGCATCTTCGCTCGAGCGAGGCTTTTTGCACTCGAGCAAGCCTTGGGTTTTGGCTTCTTAGCTCGAGCGAGTGTTCTTGCGCTCGAGAAAGCTTTGTGTGGTGTGTCCCTTCGCTCGAGCGAGCACTCTTACGCTTAAGCGTGCGCCTACATCTTTGAAAAACCTAAAGGTTGGTAATCTTCGCTCAAGCGACGCTTCTTGAACTCAAGCGAGCGAGCTCTATGTTTTGTGTTCCTTCGCTCGAGCGAGAACCCTTGCGCTTGAGCATGCGTCTAGGTTGCAGACCTGAAGCTTTGAATTGTGTGCTCGAGCGAGGCTTCTTACGCTCGAGTGAGGTTCTTTTGTGTCTGGTCGCTCGAGCGACCACTCCTTCGCTCGAGCAAGCCTCGAATATATCAGATCGCAGCAGCGTGATTTTAATCACTTTTTCGTCCCCTTTTTCACTCCAAACCCTAGATCTGACTCTCTCTCTCTCTCTCTCGCTCTCTACACACTCCTCTCTACAAATACTCCATGTTCTAGAGGTCCTCTACCCTAGTTCCTTTGTAAGAAAGCTAGAGTATTGCGTGGGCTTCAGTTTGATCCGAAAAAGTTGGACTTTGGAGCATCTTGGGTTTTTCCTCTTCATCTCCTTTGAGTCTCTCCAGTTGAGGTAGGGATTATCTACCCCTTTCTATGAGTTTTAACATAAATGTTGGGCATTTGTATAAATGTAGGGATCTTGGAAGTTTTGGAAAGTTAGGATTTGATTTGAAATTATAAATGAGGGGTTTCTTGGTTTTGGACTCTATTGTGAATGTGAGGTTTTGAATTGGGGATTATGGGTGTACAATTGCTGAAATTGAGCCTTAGAAGTGTTATTTGAGAAAGAGGGAAAATGCCCTAATTGGGATTAAATGAATTATTTGTCAAAATAATGAAATTAATTATGGGAATACATAATTGAGTTGGAAATGATGAAGTTAGGGGAAAATGTAATTGGTTGGTATAGTTGGATTGAAAATCGCTTACCTATGGAAAATCTATTAATTTATCTGTTTGATAAATTTTATTATCTGTTTAGAAATAACTGTTTTGGGCTATCGGTGGAGGATAGCCATGATTGTTGTAGAACTCCATGATGATTAGGTAAATTGAAACTAATCAATTGAATTATGTCATTGAATATGACGGTTAGATTAACACATTGAATATGTGCTTTAATTGATCATTGTATATGATAAAGTGTTCAAATGCATTGCATATGTATTTCATTTAGGAGGAGAAAGGAGATGTACTCCATGGTTTGGGAGGAGATAGGGGATGTACTCCACGATTTGGGAGGAGATAAGGGATTGTAGACACCCCATTTTTGACCGTCCTCAAGACTTGGATGTCATCGTTTGAACACTCGATGATCATCCATGCTCGTGTTCGTTTTGAGTTCCCGGAGGTCTCAGCTGCGCACCTTGCCTCGGGATCTCTCAACTTGTCTGTTTTGTGCTTGGTTGTGGACCAAAGACTTGTGGTTTTGCTTATGAGGGAAGAGGGTGGCTTGTTGGCCATCCCCTCAACCCATCGGCCAAGGCATGGTGCCATCGGCCTTGTTTTCTTGCCATCGGCCATAAGTGGTAGGCGATCGGCACTCTTTTTGGTTGATCGACCATATTTTTGAGCCGAGACCTTTCCATCTGCTTTTTGCAAATATTTTGTGCCAGCTATGACAGCTGGTGGGCACAATTCTCATCATCCATACACGTGTATGGAAGGATTGCATTCAAGACTCAAGCTTGTTGAACAAGCTTGAGAATTGAAATTCTATAAGAAGGGAGCCTCCCCTCCTTTTCCAGAGGGGCTAAAAATCTGAGTTACAAGTTCTATATATCTCTCTATATTTGACCTCTCTCTCTTGTTTAGCCTTTGTTCATGCCCAAAAGTGTAATATCTTCACACTATTGCACACAAACACCTACTAGAACACCAGCCTTTGATTGCTGAGGTCATTAGGAGTTGGTTTTAGTGTTCTTGGACTGGTTTTGTTTAGAAGTGGCTGCTGGAGTTGTGTTCTTGAAGGTGTTCTTCAAGGGTGAGTAAACTACCTTTTAATCCCCTATTTTGGCTTAAGCTTTTAGACCTATTTGCATGCTGATTTAAGCTCAACTTTCTACTGTAAAAAGTTTTGATTTTTCATGCTTGTGATGTTTGTTTAAGGTCATTTTTGAGTTCGGGGTTGTCTACCCCCTCTTAGGCCTTGTTTGGCCTTGTTTTGTGCTTTCCCCTTTAAGCTTTGGAACCATCTTGTTTTGACCTTCTCACCACTGAAATCTAGAGGATTTTTAGTGGTGAAGAGGTGGTTTTGGAGTCTTGAATAGGAGAGGGACACCCCCCCTCTCCTTGTGTCTCATTTGCTAGTATAAATGGCTCATATTGGTAGCATGTTTTCTTAGCATGTTTTGGCTCCATTTCAGCAAGTATTTGGCGTTATTTTGCTATGTTATAACTCTATTTTAAGTTGGTTTGATAGCCTCTTACATGCATCATGCACTTATAGTGTACTCCTCTCTATTGCCTTAACATGCACCTAGCATTTGGGTCATCATTCTTGCTTGTTTTGGCTCAACTCAAAGAAGCTTTTAGTCATGTTTTACCATGCTGTAGCTCTGATTTGTATTTTCTTGGTCGTGTATGCATTGTTTTGTATAGCCTTGGTTCAATCTAGCTTGTTGGCTTTGAGTGTCCAAGTCTTTAGCATGCATTGCTTAGACCATTTTCATGATTTGACATCATTTCATATGTGATTTCAGTCCATGTAGTGTAGCCATACACTTGCATTTGTCATCCTTTCAATGCTTGGAAGAATTGGTGTTTTATGCCTTAAAGAGTGGACCTTTGTGCATGCCTCTATGCTTAGGCCTTTAGGCTGCCATCTCAGTGGGTTTTTGGGCTTATTTTGACATGTCATAACTCTGATTTTTATTGGTTAAGTCATGTCATGTTTGGTTTTGATAGGTGTAGTGCAATCCCTTTTGTTGGCCTTACTTGCATCATGCCTTATGTCCTTCGTGTTGGCTTGCTTTGGCTTTGATCTATGCATGTTTTAGACTCACTTTGTATGCTTTAGGATTGTTTTGGTTTTCTTAGGCCATTTGCTTCATGTTTTGCATAGCCTTGGTGTAAGTCCTTTTGCTATCTTCAAGTTTTGAGCCTTCTTGCATGTTATACTCGCATTGTTTGGTTGATTTGGCATCATTCCTAACATGATTTCAGAGCTTATGGTGCTATCACATATCCATGCTTGTCACTCTTTAAGTGTGCTTAAGAGTTGCATCTTTATGCCTTAGTCCTTGAGCCAATTGGCATCCATGCTTGTCTTGCCTTTTCATGCTTTTCATACCATCATTTCAGCACCATTGGCCATTGATTTTGGGCATAGCCAAGGTCTGCCCATCTTTAGTTTAAGTCCATTTACCATGTGGTTCCATGTTACTACTTTACATCATGCTTGCACTCTTGAGATGCATGACATTTGCATGCTTGTCACATTGCCGATCTTTGCATGTTATTGCATGCTTGACATGTTGCATGTTGTTGCATGCTTGCTAGTTTGCATGTTATTGCATGCTTGTCCCTCTTTGCATGCCATGCATGTTTGTATGTTTAGGTTACATTTTGCATGCTTGCTAGCTTGCATTTTGTCACATGCTTGTTTAGGTTGCATTGCATTTTGCATGCTTGTTACCTTAGCCTTGGGTGCATGTTTGAGTCATTTTGCATTTGGCATGCTTATGTTGCATTGCATAGCTCTTCCATGTTGCATACATTGCATTGTGTTTCGTTTGGGGTGTCAAACCAAACACGAGAATCGAGGAACGTTTCATACTTGAAGTGATGAAACGTGCCTCAATTCTCGGTCATCTACACTCTTGATCCAACATGATAGAGTGTGAGGCATTCATGTCTTTTTGTGCTTTCATTCCATATTGATTTGTGCAATTTGGCCTCTTTGGCCATCATGCATCGAAATGCGTGATTGATGGCTCGAGGGTCGAGCACTACACTCCTTTGAGCTTCAAACATGATAAGGAGTTTGGTTGCACAACATTTTCTTGCAAATGTACTGCTATGCCCTTGTTTGTACTCTACTACAGCAAAAGGAGCAGTCTGCAAGAAAAATGACTGATCGGCTATCTGGAATGCCGATCGGCTAACAATTTTTGGCCAATGGACTAAAAAGTGGTTGATGACCCTTTTCCCTTGGCCGATGGCCTCTCAGAGTTCCCATGAGGTGGTTCAGAAGCATCACAGAAGTTTTCACAGTTTTTAGAGGTGCAGAACAGTGCAAACAGAGGCAATATGAGGCATGGCAACGGATTTCCGAGCAAAACCGATCGAGTATGCATGTGTCCCTCTTCTCGAGGCCACTTTAACTGTTTTGTAACTTAATTAATTTGTTTAATTAGTTAGAGTATTGTAATAATTAATTAGCTAGTGTAGTTAATTAATTAGTTGATTTGTATTATTTATTCGGACCCTCCGCCGAGAGGGCAAATTTTGTAATAAGTGGGCGTGAGTGTGTGAATGTCTTCCAGCCCCACGTCTTTCTCCTTTTTACTTAACCGCTTACGATGGTTAGTTCTAGGTCACGTTTTCAATTAGTATTCCTATGCTTGCATGTTTGCATCCATTCATCTGTGTTGCATGCACCGGGCTCGGCGCATCATATAAACTGCATTGTACTTCAATATCGATTTGAATACATGTATCAATTGTTGCATTTCACATGACATCTTAGATAGCCGAGCTTATTTCTAGTTGCATTTTGCATGTGTTGCATTAGCCATCTTAACATGAACTAGGGTCATGCATTGATTACTAACTAGCTATTGTTTTGGCTCGGAGTACTAGGTAAGCTTTTATGCTTTAGCATCTTGCATGCATGTGAGTGTTGCCATGATAGCATGCTTGCCATGAGGCTATTTGCTTAGATGATATAACTGCCTGATTGCCTGTGGGTGAAGGTTGGATTGCTTGAATTGGGACAATTCATCAAAATGCGAGTTTTAAGCCCACTTGAGAGTGGCAAAATCATGTTTTCTAAGCCCACTCAAGGGTGGCAAATCCACATCTTAGCCTACTTGCGAGTAGCACCTTCAAACCATTCTCAAACAAACATGAGATGTTTTGTTCCAATTTAGGCAATCTAGTCGGTACTTGTATGCTATGCACATCACGTAGTAAGCTAGCTAATAAACCGGAATAAGAACACATGTGTTTTCAAAAAAAAGTATCATGCTTAGTAAAGGCCGATCTTTGATCGGGCGAGCGGGGGTGCTCATTGCATGACCTTCCCCTCTCGTACCCAAGTTCCCGAGCCGAGGCAACTTTGGTGATGACAGACGCGTGGCCTTAGGTGGCAACTCTGTATCTGGCAAAGCAGTCCATGTTTGGCATTTCTTTATAAAAATCAGTTTTCTAAAATGATTGGCCAGATTTGGACTCTTTGGTGATTTATCGATCTTGCATTGCACTTTGCGGGATTAGATTTAGAACCGTGACATTGAGTCCAAACCGTAGAAGCTAATGAACGAAACGGATTTCGCGCCAATTTGTGCGCGGAGCTCGGGACGTTTGGGCACACCTACAGGGATGGACTCCATTGATAACTAAGTTGGCCGGAGTGTCCAGGGTGAAAGTCTCGAAATCTTAAATACGTCTGAATGATGTTGATGATTGAAGTGTTGATAATATGAGTTGTAGTCTCATTTTAAATTGTTTATGATTGAAGTGTTGTTAATATGAATTGTATCCTCATTGTGATTTGTTGAGATAAATAATGATCCATGTTAATGAACTGATTTGGATAAACAAATGGAAATGGATTGGAATATGGTTGTAAATGTTGGTTGGTTATAGAAAGGATGCACGTTTGCCTATATGTGTTAAACATTTATCGAATGTTAATGTTTTAGTTATTTCTCATACTTGGTTTAGCATATCTCTACTGGGCTTTGGCTCACCCTTCTTGGGACACCATTTTCACGTACATGTGACTTGCCGCTTCCAAGGTTATAGCTTCGGAGGTCTCGAGGCTGAAGTCTCTCTTTTGTTGCATTATTTATGTTTACATGTTTTTATTTCCAAGCCAAGGGCTTTATATGTAAAGCGCTTCTGACCCTCTTTTGGTTGTATCCAAGTGTTGACTTGGAAAGTTATAAGCCTGTAGGGCATCTACTTTTGTTGTCAACATGTAACATCTTTTGTAAACAGGACTCTGATTAATGAAAACATAATGTTTCCTTTATGATTCTAGGACCTGTGAATGATTGATTATGTATTATTTTGAGGGCATTATAGGTGACACATGTATAAATATGTGACGCTTTGAACAAATACACAGATAGCTAAGATTTGAACAGACATGTGTCATTGTGGTCAAATAATGCCCTTTTGGCCCAAAAAGGTTTTAGTTTGGGCCTATTGACATGAAAGTTCCAAGAATGGACCTTTGGCCTAAGAGCATTTGCAACACGCTTTTTAAAAAAGGCATGTTTGCTATTATAGCTACCATCGTCCTATTTTACCTCTTCCAATGGACTCGCTACTACATTAAACACTTTAACAACAACTTTTCAAGCTAGCCACATATAGAGAGCTTTGGGAGGCTCTTTCAACAGTTTGTGTGAATAAATATGTAAATTAAAAAATAGCATTGTAGTTTCTTTACGAGCCAATCTAACTATAACAAATTTATAAAATTTATTGCATTTTTTTTAAAACAAAAACTCAAAAATTGTAGGACAAATTATAAATATACCCTTCGACATTTACTTAGAAGACGGATTGTTCCCTGTGATTCTAAAAATTACATCTTATCACTTTAAGTTTCTAATTACATAATAATCGACCTATTTTATTAATAAATCGTGAACTCAATTAGCAATTTTTAATGATATCACAAATATATTTTACTCAATTCAAGTAATTTTATTATTGTATAGGAGAGTAGTTAATAATTTTATTTTTTATGACAATTATGTTACATAAAAAATTATGACAATGGGTTATTTATAATTTTCAAAACTATAAGAACCAATCTGTATTTTAATCAAATCTCAAAAGGTATATTTATAATTTATCCAAAATTATAGTTATAATTTGCCTAAGAAAAAATGCTAACTCAAAAATTATAGGGTAAATTTTAAATAAGCTAACCATAGAAGAGAAGACTGGTTTTAAATACATTATTATTATAAGCTTTGTATTGGAAAATATTAGATGATTTCTTAATGATTCTTTTAATCATATGTTGATTAACAGTTCTAAAATTTTTATTATTGTACGGAAAGATAATTAGAAATTTTATTTTTTCTGTCAACTCTATTAAATGACAAATTCCGATAAAAGAGTATTTGTAATTTTTAGAACCACAAAAAATAATCAGTATTTTAAATAAAACTGAGGGAATGTATCCATATAATCCTTCAAGTTATGAAAATAATCTCTAACATATACCCATTTATATATTTGCTTTTTTGATATAACTCAAAATGATAATTATAATTTGCCTAATCAAAGATGTTGAATAACCATTCATCATGGAATTAGACAAGGCAACCGTAGAAGAGAAGACTCGGTAAAAAGACATTATTATAAGCTCTGTATTGAAAAAAAAATTACAATCACTCTTAATTATATATTATATATAGAGATATAGATACGTCTGACATGCTAGCTTTGTCACCTCATTTCAAGCACGTAGGCATAGAAAGGTCAATTTGCTCTCATTGGTGAACACAACCTTAGCTCCTTTGGAAATATAACAACGAATTCAAAACTCTCGTTTAAGAACATATTTAATTGAGCGGATTATATAAATATGATTAAAATTATTAATTTATGAGAGTTATATTTTGTTGTTTGGTTCAATTTTTATTATCTGAAATAGATTCCAGTAGATATTTTACAACAAAATTGTGGAATTTTATAAGATCAAAAAAATAGAAAAAATTAGTAAAACATCTCTCTCCAACTTTGTATAGTATGAGATTTTATTAGCTAAGATCTCTCAACATTTTCATAAAGAAAATTCGACTCAGAGAAATTTTGTCCGACTTAAAAAAATTTCACCTGATTCAAAGAAATTTTGAAATTTTTCTATTATGATCACAGAGAAATTTTTAAAATTTCTATGTAAAAATTGAAATTTGTCTGAGTTGAATTTTCTCTATAAAAACGTTGAGGGACTTTAACTACAATGAAAATATTATATGTCCTTTATCTTATAAAATCTTAATATCATGAACCTTAAAAAAAATTTCCCAAATGTCATTGCACGGATAGTCATTGAAAGGTCATTTTAAAAACTCAAAAAAAAAAAAAAAAAACAAAAAACAAAACAAAACAAAACAAAAAAAAGAAGAAAGTTTTTTAGCAATTAAATTTTAAAATGTTTTTACTAAATGCACCTTTGGAGACAAAATAATTGGGAAAATTATTTAGAAGTCTTATTAGGGAGACTTGTGCTACATTTGGTCCCACAAAAAAACTTATGTTCTCATAAGTCCTGTGAGAAGTTTCTTGACATATTTACCCTCAATATTAGTTGTTAATATCATAAATAATAATAAAACCATATATAGGGGAAATTGATATAAACGTAACGTAACGTGACACCTACATAAACGTAACGTGACACCTACATAAACGTAACGTGACACCTATATAAACGTAACGTGACATATCTACATAAACGTAACGTAACGTGACACCTATGTAAACGTAACGTGACATATCTACATAAATGTAACGTAACGTGACACCTATACGTAACGTAACGTGACGCCAATGTAAACGTAACGTAACGTGACACCTACATAAGCGTAACGTGGCGTGACACATATATAAACGTAATGTGACACCTATATAAACGTAACGTAATGTGTCACGTTACGGTTCGCAAACTTAATAAGTTTTTATTTTTTAAAATTGAATGTAAAAATGTTACTGATTTATGTTGGTATCATATTACATTTTATATAAATATGATCTATGATAATATGACTAAAAAAAATAAAAAAAAATAAAAAAATTGACACAAACATTGATCCTATATATAGTGGAGGTGAAACCAAGTTAGTTTGATTATTAAACGGAGAATGTTAGAGATGGTGGGATTGAGTACTGTGGAAAGTCAACATATGCGTGGCTTATCTCTATGCAAAGCGCGTCGATTTGGAACTTTGTTTCCATGGCGAGGCATAAGTTGTTCTTGTCTGCTGCGGTCTCTTGGCAGGATATGGGCGTTGGATGTAATGTCCAGGTTTACGTCATCTTCAAACATGAGACGCCTCTGGGCAGCGTCCATGCTTGCATCGGTGGCAAAAAAGGATTTATAAATAATTTAGGATCTTGTGGAATACATTCTTATGAAAATAGGACTTGAGACTCTATAAGAAATTACACAGGACTTACCCTAGCATAAGGTTTTGAAAAAGGACTTATAAATAAGTCTCCCAAAATAATTTAGCCCCAAAAGGGTTTACTTGTTAAGGCAAATAATTTAACCCCAAAAGGGTTTACTTGTTAAGGCGAATAATTTAGCCCAAAAAGATAATAATTCATTATTAAATGTTCAATTTCGTCGCTAAAAATAAAATGTTGATGCTTTTACACTTTTAGCAACAAAACATTTTTGTTCCTAAAAATTGGTTGTCTCTAAAATTTGCTCTCTAAAACCTTAATTTGTTGTAGTGCTTTTTTTTTTCTTTTTTTCTTTTTTTTTTTTTTGATTTTTTTATCAGCAAAAATTGAAATAGTAATAAATAAAAAGATATTCAAAGATATCCAAATATTGTAAAACTTTAATCTTTTTCTTTCTTCAACAAATATTTTAATAAGTTCAGATATAAATTATAGGGAAAATTATACATGTGGTTCCTATATTTTACCTTTTGTGTCATTTTGATCCATACACTTCCAATTAATTCAATTTTGACTCTTAATTTTAGATTTTTTTGTCAATTTTGTCCAATTGATAATATTGTTAGTGGTTTTTTTGAAGAAAATTACCACTAAATTACTTTAGGTTAATTGACTGAGTTTAATAAGTTTAAAATTTTGCCTTTAAAAATATGGCATACGACACTTTTGTGCGTATTTTTCAGAAAGAGATGCTAAGAGTTGTAATCAATTGAACCAAATTAAGACAAAATTATAAACTCATGGTCAAAATCGAGCCAATTGAAATTATAGAAACTAAAATGATACAATGATCAAGAATTACCATCATAATTTACCATCATAATCAAATGATGAAATTATGATGAACTAATCATTTTCTTTCTTCAAGAATATTGCCCATGCTCCTTGCATTTTTAGCTTTTTAACTTTTTGGCTATTTTTGCCTGGGGCTAAAAAGTCTCGTTTCGGATAGGCTTTTTGACTTTTTTTACTTTTGTAAAAGAAAAAATGAAATGATTATAGGTTGAATATGATATTTTGTTTTATTGAGCTAAAAAACCTATTTTATCTTTTTGTAGCTAAAAAAATTAAAAAACCAAAAAACCTGGCATACCAAATGAAAACTAATAATTTATAGATGATTATGCATATCTAGAACTTATTCATAGAAACTTATGGTAGATGATAGTGCGGTGTGGTTGAAATTGTCCGTCTAAAAAATAATAATAATAAAAACTAAAAAAAAAAATGAAAGACAAAAGTCAATAGCAGCGTTTCAATCAGCAATTAGAAAAAATGAATGAGAAAGGGTTTAGTTGTTGAAGAACCGTTCGTTCTTGAATTAAATGGTGAATGAGGAAAAATGTTACCCATTGAGGACTTGGTAATTATTCTCTCATTTGCATTGGAAAATACTTAATGAAAAATTCAACTACTCTTACCTATCTATATCTATAAATAGACACTTTCCATGCTAGATATCTATCTCCTCCTTCTAGCAATTAGCCATAGAAATTTCAATTTTCTTCAATTACAATGGGCACTCACTTTATCCTTGTAACCATAGCCATCATGGCTTTGGCATCGCTTGTATCTGCTTCTGACCCTAGTCTGTCTGATTTTTACGTGTTGCCATCAATAACTCTGCTGGTATATTTTCTGCTTGTCTCTCCCAACTCTGTGCCTTTCAAACTTAAGTCTTAGATTTTGAAATATAATTTTAGTGACAAAACTTATTTATAGCGATTGTATTTTGATGATAATTAAAACCTCAATTTTTCATTTTTCATTTTGAAGTCAAATATTGATTGATTGATTGCGTAAATATGTTTTTGTGTCATTTTGATAATCAATATTTTATTGGTGCCAATTTCTTTTTCAAAGTATTAAATATGTATTAAGTTGGCTCCCTTACTGACATTGTCTATATTCATCATCAAAATAAGCAGAATTTTATGATCAAAAAAATCCACATCAGCCAAAAAAAATAAAATAAAAAATTAGAAGTTAATTAAACTTTTGGTCCTCAAAATATATAATATGTTTCATCTTGGTTTCCAACATTTTAATTGTTTAATTTGTGAAGGGCCAAATTTTAATTTGTTAGATGTCATTATTGTAACATTATTGAAAATTGATTAGTTTATATAACATTTTCTTTCTTTCACCCAATCCTAACTGAAGCACAACTCCATTTTTTTTTTGCAAGCAGTGTTCGTGAATGGCAAAGTCTGTAACGACCCAAAGCTTGCCACAGCTGATGACTTCTTCTTTTCCGGCCTCCTTACTCCTCAGAGCACATCGAACCCAATTGGGTCGAAGGTCACTCCCATAAACGTTCTACAAATACTAGGCCTCAATACTCTCGGCATCTCCTTAGCTCGAATCGACTTTGCACCTTATGGCCTCAACCCACCCCACACGCACCCTCGTGCAACTGAGATCATTGTAGTCTTGGAAGGTACTCTCTACGTCGGCTTCGTGACTTCCAACACTGACAACCGTCTCTTCACAAAGGTCTTGTATCCAGGAGATGTTTTTGTGTTCCCAGAGGGTCTCATTCACTTTCAATTTAATAATGGAAAGACTAATGCAGTAGCTCTTGCTGCCCTAAGTAGCCAAAACCCCGGAACCATTACAGTTGCTAATGCAGTATTCGGGTCGAAACCAATGATTTCTGATGATGTTCTTGCCAAGGCATTCCAAGTGGACAAGAAGGTGGTAGACCATCTTCAAGCTCAATTCTGGTATCCCAACAACTAGAGAAATAAACAATAGAGAACCCATGAATCTATTTGTTAAACTTCAAGCAAATATGATTTAATATATAGCATAAATAAGTGGGTTGGTAATGGATGATTCCCTTAAAAATTGTTTTCCTGTAATTTTATGATAATGAAGTTTGTTACATTATTTCCTTAAAATTGTTTTCCTACAATTTTATAATATTGAAGTTTGTTAAATAGTACTGTCTCTCTCTCTCTCTCTCATATATTTTTTACACTCTCTTAGTCTTTCAAACAATTCCCATATTCAATTGTTTAAGAGACGACAATGGACCCGCAAACTTTTGGTTATTAGAATCTTCCAAGTAGTTTAACTTGTTTATACTCTCTACGTCGAGGATATTAGAATTCAGTAATCAAAGCACAATTTGAAAAGAGATATTCGCACCCCTTTTTTGTTAGTTGTCTTTAGCTAAAAATAACTCCAACAAGCTAGCTAAATTCTTCTAGTGAAGTAGTTTTTCACACGTCTTGGGGGTCTCCACAGCTTAGTTATTTGCCTAATTATTTTACCTTCCCCAACTTTTTCTAGCTAAATTTAGCATGTTGTTGTTGAAAGGAGAGAAAACCCTAATTTTATTTGATTTAATAAATTAATAGAGGGGTTGTGATCGTTGGGCAAATACTTATGTGTTTTGGGTCTTCAATGTGATCATTGTTGTTTGTTGTTAATAATTGAGCCTTTTAGGTCAATATTGAGAAAGAGGGAGGAAAACCCTAGTTTATGATTATAACTTAATTTGCATAATTAAATTGGAGTGGCTTGGAAAAGAATGTAATGGGTTAAAATGAGTTATGGTCTTATTGTCCAGGGAATTGAATTTGTGAAGGCAAAAGGTATGAGAGTTGGATTATTGTAATGTGAGTGTTGAACACACATATGTGGTGGTTGTATCTTTAACTGTCATGTTAGTTTTGTTATAGGGTTTGTGGTTTCATGATAATTGAGTCTGTTAATAGATGTACAACATACCTGCATCTAGAGGTTTTGTCCTTGGTCATCGGTGGAGGATGACACGGTTGTGTTGAATTGTTGTGTATGCATTACACCATTGATTGTTTGTGTATATGACGTTGTGTTTATATGCATTACTTGTGTATGGGAGGAGATAGGAGATGTACTCCACGGTTTAGGGGAAGATGGGGGATGTACCTCTAAACCGGTTAATGATTATGGGAAGATAGGGGATGAACCCAGGGTTGCTGCATATATGCGCGCCTATTGCAGAGATACAGCTCATATGCTTATCTATTTGATATGATACATCACCAAAATGTGTATCAGTTGGGAAGTATGGAAGTGAATTTGATTGTGATTTATACAATACCAACTTGTGTATTTGTTATGTTATATGAGAGGTTTAACTTGATTTGTTATCCCTGTTGAATTGGAAAGATTGTTAATAAGAGATGAAACCCTTGTTGAAGTATTTGGCCAGGTTCTGAGCCATAAAAGGAAAGGTGAATTGTGCCATAGACTATGTGTCATAGGCAATGTAGACATTCGTGTCATGAAATTGTAAATGGATTATCTTGTGTTAATCATGTGTCAGTTGATACCCCTTGTCTTTTAGAAGTGTAAAGAGAATCAAATATTTTAGAAATATGTTCTAGAAAGGCACATCTGTTGTTTGTGTGGAAATTGGAGAATAGTAGTGGTCTTAGTGAATTTATTTCCTAAGTAATTGCTTATGTATAAAAGAATGGGAATGGGAATTAATGAAAGGAATAAGGAAAGATAAATCGCTTGTAGCGTTGTTTGAAACGGTTGTTTTCAAGAAAAGTTCATACATATATATATTTTGTATAAAATGTCATATTACTATTCTAGTACGAGAATGAGTGTGCATGATCATAGCTATCTGTAATGTTGTTATTGTTGAGAATCATGTTGAGATCCCTACTGGACTATATGTTCATCCCACGTTGTTGAATCTTTTTCAGGTATTAAGCAGGTTGAGCTGCAAGAGTTGGATTTACTTATTTGTTGGCCACGGGGCCTCTTCGTTGTAGGCGGAATGCCATATGTGTAAAAGGGTTGCACCCTTCATTTGGTTATTTAATGTTGTAAGCCTGAGGGCATTTTATTTAGAATGCTCATGTAATATTTACTTTGCATACGAATGAGAGTATTGTTAATCACTTCTACGGATTGAATGTATGAGTTTATTTCCGCATGTTATCTCTGAAATTGAATTAAGTTAATGGAATTGGTAATGACTTCGTGTAATAAAAAGTGGGGCGTGACAACTTGGTATCAGAGCTACCAGGTTTGAATACCTTGAGCTCGTGGGAAGTGGTTTTTACCACAGTGGGTTTACTACGTGTAGTGAGGACGTTGCATATAGATACCATGAGAATTAGGGCTTATGTGTTGCATTTATGTGAGCATGGGATTCAGTCTCTTGGATAGTATTCATAGCCGGTGAACTTGCTTTGAGGTCCTTTTGGAAACGCGCCTGATCAACGTGGTTTCTGATAGAAATTCCTTGAGAGTTCCGGGATGAGTGGCTATCTTTGTGGACTTGATTCGATTATGTGTTTACATGTTTAGATGTTATATGCAATAGAGATGTAAATTATGAGACTAAGTGTGTCTTGTGACCTTTTGGTGGTAGTGTATGCCTCGGAGAAGGCTATCGTGTTTTACGCTAAGTGTAGTTTACTTTGTGCTTTATAGGATGTCTACACGAGGGAGTAGAGGATTTTGAGTAGTAGGAGCGGGAGAGGCACAGTTCCTTTAGCACCAGCAAAGATCGGTCAGCGAGGATGTCGCACGTGAGATTGTGAGAGCAGTGCAAGACGCCCTAGCTCGTACTGAGGGCGGCAGAGGGCATGCTCTCAAGCTTACTAAGGAGTTCTTTCGCTCCGGTCCACCTGAGTTTGTGGGGGAGGCTAGATCGTTGGAAGCAGAGAATTGGTTAGAGCAGATTACTAAGACTCTTGATATGCTCAGAGTCGAAGATGAGGAGTTGAGGGTTTCTTTGGTGACTTTTCAGTTGAAGAGTGATGCGAGTTATTGGTGGAAGAAGACTAAGAATAATGTGGGTGGCACGTGGGTTGCTTTTACCGAGGCCTTTTTGGCCAAGTATTTCCCTCCTTCTGCTCGGGAAAGGTTGAGAGATCAGTTTTTGGAGTTGCGTTAGGATGCTACTCCTGTGGCACAGTTTGAGATGCTATGTGATAGTTTGTCGAGGTTTGCTCCAGAGTTGGTGACAACAGAGGAGCGTCGTTGTTTTGAGTTCGAAAGGCGGTTGTGTTTCGATATTCGGGAGAAGGTAGCTAGATCCTTGAGGAAGGATTACTATACTTTAGTTGAGGCAGCGGCCCATGTGGAGGCCCCGATTGCTAGTGATGATGGGGTCTTGGGGAGGTTCAAGTTTCAGACCAGTCTCTGAGTAGAAGGTCTGGCGGTTGTTTTGGTTTGTGGCTAGCTGGGTCATGGTAGACGTTCTTGTCCTTTGCGAGGGGCGACTAATTAGTTAGCCCTATAGCGTTACCTTGGAGAGGGACTTTTTGTGATGTTGGTCGGTGGTGTATCATGTATATTGATTTTGTTGTGGATTGGTGTACTGAGGGATGCTGAGGCACCATGCTTATGTATCGCATTTATATGCATAGTGTTGTTTGTTTAATCCTCATGTATTGGGGAGTATGTAAGAGATTTCGAACTCTCTATTTATTTTGAGAAGTTGTTAATGGGATCAAGGATCCTAGCGTTGTTGCTTGCTTGGTACTGTATATTGCGTTAACTACGTGTTGATTTGTGAATCTTGTTCATGTTAGAGTTTGCTTGTTGAGAACGGGAACCCGTGGACGTATGTGTTAGATGTGATGGTTTCGAGAGTGTGTGGTGTTGGCAAGTTGTGTGGGATTTGCATCTCGGGTTAGTGAAAATGGTACTTGTTTGTTGGTATGTGTTTTGAGCTTTGCTAGTTAGCTAGTTCGTGGTGACCCCATCGGTTGTATAGGGGTAGTGTTTGAGTGGTGATTGGTTATCAATTGTTGGGTACAGTTTGCGAGTGAATACTGGCAGCATCCTTTAGAGGAAGAACAGTTTGTGTTCTAAAATAACGAGAATGGCGTTGGCCAAAATTGTTCGTCGCGATTAAGATTGTTGTAATTGAAGTTGACCATGTCGGTTGAGGAGTTGAGCAAGCTTTCTATCTAGCTTTGGAGGATGGTAATCCCTTAGAAATAATGTTGGTGTGATTTGATTTTAGGAGATCCGATGAGATTCCAAAATTTGGGGATTTGTGTGGAGAACTCCATATTTGGGGTTAGTAATTTGAGTGGCACATCAGTGTGTGGATTACTGAGTGTGGAGTTTGTTGAGTTGATTTGTCAGCTTATTGGTATTGTGTTTTGAGTTGGCATTGATCACCTTGAGGATAGTTTTGATTGTTGTAGACCTTGCAAATGGCTTAGGTATAACTGAAAATAAGTCATTTATTTTGACTGTTGAATTACTACAGAACATTCATGTATTGATTATGTGTTGTATATGGCAAGTGTGTATTACATTGCATATGCATTTTGTTGGGAGGAGACAGGGGATGGACTCCATTAGCATCACTTATGTGTGTGCTCATTGATAATAGAAATATTTCTATTTGTTGTTAATATGATATAGCTAATATGCTTATCTGTGGTGAAGTGAAAAATGCTTTATATGAGTTGTTATCTCATTTTATTGTTTGACCAGGTGTATGTTATTAAACTGGTTAAGTAAAGGAAGGCGGGATGAAATTGCAAAACCATGAATTTCTTATGCCTTATGTGTTGGTAGCACTGTATTTATTTCTATTAACTATCATTATAGAAATGTTATGCTTCGTGTTGGTTTTGGTATCACTGTATGAGTGATAGTTGTTGCTAATAGTATGTTGAAAAGAATTGGAAAACAAAATTTTGTCCTAGTGTTCGGGCCACCTAAGGGTGTTGTTGTGAAATTGATTTAAATCAAGGATTTTGAGGAATTCTAAATGAATCTTTTTAGTAAATAAACAAAGGGATGATTTTGTGTTTTGGATAACACGTATTTGTGAAAAATATTTACAAATGTTGAGCTTTGCATGGAAAATGAAAGATTTATTTTGAAATGTTGACATTGAAAATTTGACTATCTTTGAGAAATGTCTCTTGATCAAGAAAATGTTTTCTTATTATTTACTCATAAGATTTGCTTTAGTTAGCTTCTTGGGAATCTTGTTGTTGAATAGTGACTTGGCTTGAAGCACTAGTCGGTTGTTGTTTTGTTTCGGGGAAAGGTTTGGTTTGTTGAGATTTTCGTACCTTAAGTGTTATCTTTTGGAACGTATCCCCTTAGTGAGTCTCTTCCTTGGTAAGAGTGGCTTGACGGTTTGTAGAAAGAACGGTTTCACTCCTAGTATTGGGGGAAAATGTTAGTATTGAGTAATTAGTTGGCCTTGTGTTTTGGTGTATCCTTAATTTCGGGGACGAAATTCTTTTAAGGGGGGGAGGTTATAGCGACCCCGGTCTTTTTCCATTTGATTATCATATTCGGACTTATGTTCCGTAGATTCTATTATCTTATTATTGTTGTGGTTGTCCTTTAATTCTTTATTCTTGAGTTATAGGATGTTTTGCGCAGGTTGATTGCAGGTTGGTTGAGCTTAGGAACCAAAACTAGTTGCCCAGGTTTTGGCTTGTCCGCTCGAGCGGGGAGTTTGACGCTCGAGCGGGGACTTGTTGTTGCTTGTCCGCTCGAGCGGGGGGTTCGGCCGAAAAACACCCATCCAAGATTTCTTGTTCAGGTTGACGCCGAGGAGTTGGTCCGCCGAGCTGGGTTCAGGAGTGTCCGCCGGCGGGAGTTTGACGCTCGAGCGGGGCGGCTGGGTATAAAATCGTGTTTCAGCGTTTTTAAGGCAGTTTTTCACCCTCTTTTCAGATTCTAAACCCTAGGTTACGAGTTCTCTTTCCCCCAACTCACCTTCTCTCTTAGGTTTGATCTACTTAGAGCGAGTTTCTAACCTAGATCTTTTATTAAAAAGGTAGAGGAGAGTGAGGGCTACATTTTAATCTGAAGAATTGTGGATTTGGAGCACTTGGATTTCGGGTCAATCTTCTCCATTTGGGTTCTCCTATGAGGTAGGGATTCTCCTTGTTTCTTTTCAATACTCCATCTATAGATAGACATGTGGTAGTTTTTGTATTGCATAAAAACAGTATATCATGTTGGATTTATTCAAAATCATGAGGTTGAACCTTGGGTTGACTGTTGGAGTTGGGTTTATTATCATTAGTTATGGTTTAGGCTAATTGGGGTGTTAATTAGCATGTTGTTGTTGAAAGGAGAGAAAACCCTAATTTTATTTGATTTAATAAATTAATAGAGGGGTTGTGATCGTTGGGCAAATACTTATGTGTTTTGGGTCTTCAATGTGATCATTGTTGTTTGTTGTTAATAATTGAGCCTTTTAGGTCAATATTGAGAAAGAGGGAGGAAAACCCTAGTTTATGATTATAACTTAATTTGCATAATTAAATTGGAGTGGCTTGGAAAAAAATGTAATGGGTTAAAATGAGTTATGGTCTTATTGTCCAGGGAATTGAATTTGTGAAGGCAAAAGGTATGAGAGTTGGATTATTGTAATGTGAGTGTTGAACACACATATGTGGTGGTTGTATCTTTAATCATGTTAGTTTTGTTATAGGGTTTGTGGTTTCATGATAATTGAGTCTGTTAATAGATGTACAACATACCTGCATCTAGAGGTTTTGTCCTTGGTCATCGGTGGAGGATGACACGGTTGTGTTGAATTGTTGTGTATGCATTACACCATTGATTGTTTGTGTATATGACGTTGTGTTTATATGCATTACTTGTGTATGGGAGGAGATAGGGGATGTACTCCACGGTTTAGGGGAAGATGGGGGATGTACCTCTAAACCGGTTAATGATTATGGGAAGATAGGGGATGAACCTGTGGTTGCATATATCTTGGCGCCTATTGCGTAGATACAACTCATATGCTTATCTATTTGATATGATACATCACCAAAATGTGTATCAGTTGGGAAGTATGGAAGTGAATTTGATTGTGATTGATACAATACCAACTTGTGTATTTGTTATGTTATATGAGAGGTTTAACTTGATTTGTTATCCCTGTTTAATTGGAAAGATTGTTAATAAGAGATGAAACCCTTGTTGAAGTATTTGGCCAGGTTCTGAGCCATAAAAGGAAAGGTGAATTGTGCCATAGACTATGTGTCATAGGCAATGTAGACATTTGTGTCATGAAATTGTAAATGGATTATCTTGTGTTAATCATGTGTCAGTTGATACCCCTTGTCTTTTAGAAGTGTAAAGAGAATCAAATATTTTAGAAATATGTTCTAGAAAGGCACATCTGTTGTTTGTGTGGAAATTGGAGAATAGTAGTGGTCTTAGTGAATTTATTTCCTAAGTAATGGCTTATGTAGAAAAGAGGGGGAATGGGAATTAATGAATGGAATAAGGAAAGATAAATCGCTTGTAGCGTGGTTAGAAACGGTTGTTATCAAGAAAAGTTCATACATATATATATTTTGTATAAAATGTCATATTACTATTCTAGTGCGAGAATGAGTGTGCATGATCATAGCTATCTGTAATGTTGTTATTGTTGAGAATCATGTTGAGATCCCTCTTGGACTATATGTTCATCCCACGTTGTTGAATCTTTTTTCGTATTAAGCGGTTGAGCTGCAAGAGTTGGATTTACTTATTTGTTGGCCACAGGCCTCTTCGTTGCAGGCGGAATGCCATATGTGTAAAAGGGTTGCACCCTTCATTTGGTTATTTAATGTTGTAAGCCTGAGGGCATTTTATTTAGAATGCTCATGTAATATTTACTTTGCATACGAATGAGAGTATTGTTAATCACTTCTACGGATTGAATGTATGAGTTTATTTCCGCATGTTATCTCTGAAATTAAATTAAGTTAATGGAATTGGTAATGACTTCGTGTAATAAAAAGTGGGGCGTGACAATATTAATACATATACTGCACAACATAAATCTGTTGATTCTTCTTTTAATATCGCTCTTCCAACAGTTGGGTCATCATCTAGGAGTGGAAGTAGTAGTGTTTAGGAATATTTTGAAAAAATATCTATAAATAATCCTGATGGTACAATACATTTAAAGCAAAACATAAATATTGTACACATTTACTTAGTGATGCATCTACAGAGGATATTAGTCATCTAAAAAGGCATGCTAATAAATATTTACAAAGTCAACAATCAAATATTCGAAGTCAAACACAATTAGGGGCTTCATCAACTGGTAATTTGCAAACAATTTCATATGATCCTATACGTGCTCAAAATTCTACAGTTGATTATATTGTTAGGAAAAGAAAAAAAAAACAACCTTTTACTACTAGGGAATGTCCTGATTTTAATGAAATGATTCACGAAAGTTTTGCACCCCAAATATCAAATTTTTTTTAAAAAAAAATACAACTAGAAACAAGATTTTAAAGAAATTTGAGAATGTTAAAAGTAAATTATCTGACATCTTTAAAAATTTGAATGGAAGAGTTTGTTTAACATCCGATCTGTGGTCAAATAATGGTTTTGAATATCAATATATCACTGCACATTTTATTGATAATGATTGGAAATTAAATAAAAGAATTATTTCATTTAAATTAGTTGAATTTGCATACACTGATCATTCGCTTGGTGTAGAAATAAGAAATGTATTATATGAGTGGACTTTACAAAATAAAATATTTACGATTAGTTTAGATAATGCATCATATTATAATCAAATTGTAGCCCCTTTAAAATCAACTTTACAATTACTTGTTGATAGTGATTTATTTCATGTTCGTTGTTGTGCCTATATTTTAAATTTGATTGTTAAAGAAGTTATGCATGTATACGAGACTTCTGTACTTGTAATAAAAAATGCAGTTGTTAATATTATGTTTTCTGGTAATCGAATTTCGGAATATAGAAAAATTTGTCAACGAGAAAATATGTCATTTAAAAAATTAATTTGAGGTGTAAATGGTAGGTGGAATTCAACATATAATATGTTAAAAATAGCTTGTAAACAAAGAAGAGTAATAGATTTATTTTTTGCAACAACATCAATTCGAGGAGTACTAACTCCCACCGAACTTAATTGGTGCTAAGTAGCCTTGTATAAAGATTTTTTAAAAAGTTTTCAACACTTCAACAAAATTATTTTCTTATATATATGTATATTCATACTTCACCATTTGTTTTACATATACTAGTAGAAATAATTAAAATTTTCATAAAATTTATGGGTAATGAATATTTTATAACTATTATTACTTCAGTGAAAGAAAAATTTGATAAATATTTTGATCATTTGCCTCATCTATTAGGTTTAGCTATAATAATTGATCATATGTGTAAATAAATTGGTTTACAAGAATTTTTAGAGCATCTTTTTGCTGATCAAACACAGTTTGCCCCTATTATGCAAATATGCAATAGATTATTTGAAGAATGCATGGTAGTTGCATCTACAAATATACCTACACACACTACACTAGCAGTCTCATCTTAAGGCGAGAGATTAGGTGTTTTTTCAGCAATAAAAAGTAGAAGAATATCTCAACATACAAGTGTAAGTAGTTCTGAACTACAACGTTATTTGGAAAGTCAATCAGTGGATGATTCTGATGATTTTGACATTTTGGAATGGTGGAAACAAAATGAAACTATGTGGCTTATGGTTTCACAGATGGCCCGTGATATACTAACCATTCCTATTTCTACAATTGCTCCGGAAATAGCTTTTAGTGTAGGTGGACGGGTGCTGAGCGATTACCGAAGCAAGCTTTCACCCGAAATGGTTGAGGCACTAATGATATCCAGAAATCATATGCATGCGCTTACAATAAGAAAAAATTATAGTGAAAAAGAACGAATTCAAAATGATTTGGATGACATATTCTCGAGCAACGCGACTGAAATGGCTGTCTCCTCCGATGATTGATCAACAATTTGTTTTTTTTTTTTTTGTATTAGATTATTGACGTGGAGTATAATGTAAACAATTGGTAGGCTAGTAGCTGGCAACTTAGTTGGAATGTACTTGACCTATAGTGATGCAATTGCTCCACCATCATCAGTAATCTACACATAATTTATTTAATAATATCAATTTTTGTAATATTTTATTTCATTTTGAAATAAAAATTATTCATTCAATAAATGTTATATAAATAATTTAATATTGTAATATTGAAAGTTTCATTTCATACATATAAAATTATTCATTTCGAAAGAAAAAAAATTACATAAATCATACTTTTTTAGTTATAAGTTCATAATTAAAAAATATATAATTCATACATAATTAAATATAAGACCTTGTTTGGGTACATGCCCATGGGCCGGCCCGGCCCTGACCTGCTTAAAAAAGTAGGAACCCGCGAAGCCTGCTTGGTTAGCCCGAGCCCGGGCCCGGATGGGCCGGACCGGGCCATTAGTACATCCCTAGATATGGGCATACTTTCAGCTTAAAATATTGTTTTGCACTCTCTTCCACAATAACATTAGGGCCTATCTTGATCCATGAATCCTCACATTTTTTTGTTGTTGTTATTTTTTTTCTGACGTGGGATGTTTGCTTCAAAAATCATCCACTAGAATATGTAAAAGTTTTAAGTACTATTTTTTTTTTTATTCTTAAAAATAAAAATTTTGTTGCAAAAAATTTTTTGGGATTAATATCGATCTTTGTGAGTATAGTAACTAAAATATTGTCTAAAAAAGTAAAAAATTAAGACTTTTAATGACAAAATTTTAAAATGTTGCTAATAAATGTAAGGACAAAATAATTTAGTCCAAAAGATATTTATTTTTTTAGACAAAAAATTTGATCCCAAAAGGATAATAATTTACAGATATTTATCAATAAATCTCATCTCACAAATAAGTATTCCAATTAGTCTTAAGTTTTTTTGTATTGGGAAATCCTATTACTAGAGATTTTTTGAATCCTATTTTCTCTTGATTTTTTTTTTTTTCTCCCTATTGATATAATGATGACATTCTTAATCTTTGTCTAGGCTCCATATCAATAGCTAGACAAGAATGGACCATCAAATTCTTGGTTGTTGTAATCTTCCAATTATTATTTAGGGTTTTTTACCAGCCAGTCCCAGTAATTGCATATATTACCCATTAGGTCCTAAGTTTCTATCTCATGCATTAGGAAGCCATGTTATATTTTTTTTTTATCTCAATTTTACCCCTACTGTTATGCTTCGCGCATTTGGTTTCAATTATGTTGTTCTATTTAATTCTCTCCCCTCTCTCTCTCTCTCTCTCTCTCTCTCTCTCTCTCTCTCTCTCTCTCCCACATCCCCTCCCCGAAGGATCTGGGTTTTGAAAAGAGAGGCAACGAAAGATTTAGGTATAGAGAATGTAATCGATGTGAGAAGGTATTTCATGCATCTTTGTGTTGCAAGAGCCATTGATTGCACCACTGTAATGTTGGGCGGAGATGAAGGGGTCACGACATCGACGATGGTAAGGAAGTTTGTGATGAAGACTCGGCAATCAAACGGTTGTTCATTGGTGTTGGTGAACATGAGAGCTGCCTCTGTGGCCCTTTGATTTGAGAGAGATGGTGTTAGATCTTAGAGAGAGCAAGAAAATCGACATGAACGGAGATGGGCGTATCAACATTGATGAGTTCGGAACTCTGTACCAATTCATAATGGACGAGCAAGATGAAAAAAAGACATGAGAGAGGCATTCAGGGTGTTACATCAGAACGGTGATGGGTTCATCTAGGTATTTTCAATGCCGATCGAAGCTCCTATTTTGTTTAAACCAGTGATAAATTTATCAGTAAATTTGTTGAATGTGTTTGTTTTTATTTAAAACTTGATAAACTAAATAGTGATAAATTTATCATTTGTAATAGTAATTTTCCTTTTGTAATTTATTTATTTATTTAATTTTTTTTTTTTTACAAATAGTCAATGATAAATTTATCATTGAATTTGCCATTGTCGTTGCTACCATTTCCTCCATCACCGATCTACCATCTTCGACATCGTCGTTGCCACCATTTTCCTCCATCACCGATCTACCATCTTCGACATCGTCGTTGCCACCATTTTCCTCCATCATCGGTTTGGGATGCAAAGTATCCATATTTACTAATCAACCCTGTTTTGCCTCCATACTTATTCTTCATTACCAATCTATTATCTTCGATGCCAATCTTCACCAGTGACTTTAGATCTGGCCATTTTCAATGCTGATCTATTATCTTTGATGTGGATCTAATATCACAGCCCTTGTTGACATCGAGATGTAGCATTGACATGGTCACCGGAGCTCCTATCTGTTGTTTATATCAATGATAAATTTATTAGTAAATTTACTGAATATGTTTGTTTTTATATTAAACTTAATAAATTAGCAGTGATAAATTTATCATTTGTATTGATGGTGATTAAATTATCCTTCTGCATTTTTTTTTTTGTGCAAACAGTTGGCGATAATTTTATCACTGAATCTATCTCTGATTCTTGTGTTGATTTGTAATGGTGATTACTTGATTTTTACAAACAAATAGTGATAAATTTATCACTGAATCTGATTTTTGATTCTTTGTCATGATATGTGAATGTGAAAAAAAAAATGAGAACTAGTTTTTAGTAATGGCTTCTCGTCTCTCTCCTTCATTCTCTTCATCATTTTTCTTCTCTTTTTCTTTTGTTGCCACTAGATCTGAGGAGGAGGTGGTAGTAGTGATGTACTTGAGATGAAAGGTTATAGCTGGCGATCGGAAATGACTGACAATGGTTGGAAGTTGCCAGAGGTGATCATCAGAGGTCGCCAAAGGTTATAGCAGGTGATCGGAAATGATTGACAATGGCTGGAAGGGGCGATGTTGGGTCGTGGCAATGACATGTGCACAAAGTAGAGAAGTCAAACGTGTGGGTTATCAGGGGTAAGTTGGAAGGTGAGCTAAATTATTTTTGTAACGCCCCAAATTTTTAGCCCAAATAATAATACAACAATCATGGCTCTTTCAAGGAAAACCGAATATAAATCTCCAAACTTATATTACATGATACAATAGTTCTTCATGCAACAATACATTAATCCAACAATAAGTAAATAAACAAACAAATACTCCTAAGGGGTTTACAAGTTTCGAAGGCTTGAGCCTGGTTATACAAAATGGTTATTCAAACCCACACAACACAGCCCTTGGCTTACACACAGAGTCACAACAAAATGAGAGCATTGTACTCCCAACACACACACACTTCCACGCCCCTAGTTAGGTAGGATCACTATATCTTTTCCTGCACAAAAATCCCGTAGGGTGAGCATAAAGCCCAGTAGGAAATTCTTAACAAAGTATATACATTTTATACAAGTCTCAAGAGATGAAATGCACATGCCATGCTATGCCGTTTTTGAAGATAAATCACATTTTCATCTTTTGAAAACCATCATGAGCAATGATATCATGTAATTTCAATTGTTCAAAACTTAACAATTTATTTTAAGGGCGGCAAATACGACTCTGGTAATCCCTAGGTCGGTGTCTGCAAGTAGACTATACAAGTAATATCAATTTGTCATTTTTACCAGTATTGATTGGAAGGCTGGACACCTATAATCTGTCATTTTTACCAGTATTAACTGGAAGACTCAACACTATTCAATTTCATCTATACCACCTATCAAGACTTACCACCGTATTTACCCCAAAACCAATTCATGGAAACTTGTTTCTCAACATTCTTTTCTCAATGCAAGTTTCAAATCAACTTTCAAAGTTTAATGTAATCAAATGAATTGATATGCCAATAACACAAGATGAATATAAATACTTTTATTCCAATTCATTATCCAAAGAATAACACAATTCCCTCTTCTCAAGTATCCTCAATAATTAGTCATTTCAAGCCTATTTCAACGTTTTGAACAATAATTTTCAAAATGAACAACAATTCTCATATTTCCTGAAATTCATCATTTATATAAATATAAATAAGAAATTTTCCAAACATTCATTTATTTTAACACACAAAATAAATATAACAATATCATTCATGGATTTTTAGTCTCTTAATTTTATTTTATTTTCCAAATTCTAGGTTTTCTCACCAAAACTATACAACTCAAATCTTTTGAAAGAAAACTTTCCAAAATCATCTTTTCTTTAATCAACGAAGATCAGAACCCATAAGATCATTTTAAAAGGACAAGAGACAAACCCACTTTCAAAATTGCTCAATTTCTTGAATTAACAATCAATTTTCAAAGCTATCGAAGGATGATTTCGAAAATCATCTAGATCTTGCAAAAATATATATATAACTCTAAGAAAATCCCTACCTCATGTTTTGAAGAAGAAATTAGATGAAACCCCCAAAATCAACAGTGTCCAAACTCGATCTTCATCTCACACAACGAAGCCCTCAAAGAGCTAACCAACTTTGATGAAGAACTTAGGTCCAAATCCCAAAAGATTTGAAGAAATCAAAGATCTTGTGAGGTTTTTGGTAGGAAATGTAGAGAGAAGGGAGAGGAAATGTTTTTAGAGAGAGAGAGAGATATACAAAAGTAATTCAACTTCAGCCCAAAGAGTGAAGAAAAGGTAAAAAATTTCAGATCTCACCAACCCACCGCGCCTTTTTAGCAGTGTGCAAGCTGTGCTCTCCCCTGAAATCCGCACGTGCGGCTTGCTCTTTCGCTCGAGCGGACAAGCAACTCCAAATGCATTTTGCATTTTTGTTTTAGGGGCACTGCCCTTCAACCCCGCTTGGGCGCTGCCCTAGGACCCGCCAAGGACCGCTGCCCCCTGGACCTCCGCGAGCTGACGGGGCCTGCTCGACTCCCGACATACTCAGCGAAGTGGCAAAAGTTGGATCGCTACAATTTTGGAATAGGATCTCATGGGTATTAAGTTCAGTCCAAAGGACTGGCCCGTAACTCTTCTTATTTTCTACTTAGCATTGTCTCGAAGATGGCCTGACTCAACTAAACCCTAAAATATATGTGTTGTGCTTGATGGTTGTTTTGAGGCCTGACTCAAAACTTGACACAGGCTCATCCCAAGAGCACATTGGACCCATATACACCAAATAATTGATTTATTATTTCACTTTATCCTTTTTTTTATTTTTTTATTTTTACTTGCATGAACATATGAATTTTTAGTAAATAATAATATTGAATGTGAAAAAATTGAGTTACTAGCATGCAATCTATGAAAGTAGAAATTAAATTTTTGTGAGATTAAAGAAGCATACAATTCAATAACATTATCATAATAGATGTAGTTTAGTATTTTAATAAATAATATATTTTTTTTCCTTTTGTTTTTTTGTGATTCAAAAGGTGATTATAATTGTTTTTTGTATTTCAAATTTTTTTTATTGCGATTCTTTAATTTTTTTTTAATACTTATTTTGGAATTTAATAAAAAAAAATCTGAATTAAAGTTGAAATTTGGGTCAAATTAGGCCCACATTAGCCAAACTTGCCCCGAGACCCATAAGCCCATATTTTTAAGCACATGAATAGGTTCATATTTTAAAAATATAAGATGGGTTGGCTTGAACCCAACCTATTATTGACCGATCAAATTTTATGTGTGTGGCTTTATTAAAACATCCAACTCAAAACAAATTAACTATGAGTGGAGAGGCCCTTATCACGCTAATGTTATACTGTTAGTTATTTGCACGGATGTTACCAATTGGACCCACATAAGTTGAAGTAAAAACCTTCACAAACTAAATAAACAAAATCAGATGTTTAAGAATGAAATAAATAAGATTGTGATAAAATTATAATTAACTCAAAAAAAAAAAATGTTTGTACTTAATATTTAGAACACAAAATTAATGACAACAAAATAAAAATATCAGTTCTATTTTTCTCTAATCTTATTTAAAGAAAAGTCAATATAACAAGGGTTAATTGGTGAAAAATCCACATCCATGGAGTTAAATGTTATTTAGTCTAATGTTTAATCATTTTTGGTGATAATTAGGACACATGTTGGAAAATCACCGGTGCTGGAAAAGTCACCAGCCACTGGCGACAGTGAGCTGGATAGATATGTGATATTGAATAGATAGGTGAATAAATAGGTGTCACGTGTACATATAGGTTGACATTAAAATATATAGTCAAACAGATAGGTGACATTTTAAACAAATAGATAGATAAATAGCTAAGATTTAAACAAATATGCATCTTTTTAGACAAATAATGTCCTTTTAGCACAAGAAGATTTAAGTTTGAGCCTATTATTCTAAAATTTTTAGAAGTGGACCTTCGGCCTAAGTGGCCATATAACTATGGCAATTTTATAAAATTTATTACATTTTTTTTTTTCAAAAACTCAAAAACTATAATTATAATTTTCCTAAGAAAAATTGCATAGTTGCAGCGGAAGAACCATTCATGGTAAAGTTAGACAATACGCTAACCATAGAAAGAGAAGACTGGTTAAAAATACATTATTATTATAAGTCTTGTATTGAAAAATATTAGATGATTTCTCAACTCTTTTGAATATATATTAATTAACACTTCTAATAATTTTATTGTTATGCAGAAGGATAGTTAAAAATTTTATTTTTTCTATCAACTATATTAAATGACAAAAACTAACAAGTGTATTTACAATTTTCAGAACCAAAATAAATAATCTATTCTTAAAACAAATCTTAGAGACTATATTTGTAATTTACCATAACTTAATCTACGTAGTCCTTCAAATTGCTATAAAAATAATCTCGAAGATTGTAACGCCCTCAAAATTTAGCCCATTAAATATAAAACATAACATACATTATTAAAAGAAAACATTATATTATTTCATTCATCAGAATATTACGAAATAAAACATCAAAATAAATGCCCTACGGGCTTACATCTTGCCAAGCCAACACTTGGACACAATTCCATGAGTTCTAACTCAAAACAAATAAAGCCCTAGGCTTGAATGTTTACATAGTTCAAATAAAACAAATAAAACATATGAAGCAAGTCTTCAAGTCCAAATTCTCATAAGCTAAGTCTTTGGAGGTAGTGAACCACCTGAACCTGAAAATGAAGTTCCCATATAGGGTGAGCCACAGCCCAGTAGAGAAATACTAAACCAAGCATAAGAATTAACTAAAGCAGTAGCACCCGATACATGGTTAACACAAAATAATCAATTTACAATTTTATGACACGAATGTCTACATTGTCTATGACACATGGTCTATGACACAATACACTTTCCATTTATACAGACCTGGCTCAGAACCTGGCCAAACAACTCAACAAGGATAACAAATCAGGTTAAACCTTTCTTATAACAAAATAAACACACATCTTTGGTGTTATAACAATCTCAATCAAATCCACTTCCATACTTCCCTACTGATACACATGGTGGTGATGTATCATATCAACAACCAATAGAAATATTTCTATTATCAATAAGCACCCACATATGTGATGCTACTGGAGTCCATCCCCTATCTCCTCCCAACAAATCTGGTTTAGAGGTCCATCCCCTATCTTCCCCTAAACCATGGAGTTCATCCCCTATCTCCTCCAAAACCAAATGCATATGCAACATAATCAATACATGCTATATACAACACATAATTAATACACGAATGTTCTGTATTAACTCAACAGTCAAACAATTTACTCAATTTCAGTTATACCTAAACCGCATGCAAGGTCTACAACAATCAATAGCTATCCTCCACCGATAGCCCAAAACAACTATTTCTAAGCAAGAAATAACTATAACAATAAATGTAATTTCGATATTCTCAAAGGTAAGTATTTAAACTACCAAAAACATCATTAAACCATTAACTTTCCCAGTCTCATGAATTTAACCCACTATCACAATCTTCCCTTAAATTAATTATATAAATTAATCTATGACAAAACCCTAAGGTTTCTCCCAAAATTACCAAACTACTCCCACATACCAAAATACCACTACTTAGGATTAAAAGCATTATAAATGGAGTAGGAAATCCCTACCTCGAAGAAATAGCTCAAAAAGGAGAAGATGAAGATGATGCCCAAAACTTCAAAATGCTCCAAACCAACAATTGCTCAGATTAAATGAAAGCCCTCACTCTCCTCTACCTTTTTAATGAAGAAACTAGATTAGATATGCACTCTATATAGATCAAACTTAGGAGAGAAGATGAGTTGGGAGAGAGAACTTCGGAACTTAGGGTTTAGAATCAAAAAAGGATGAAAAACTGCCTAAAAATCCCGCTGCTGAGTATTTAAACATAATAGGCTCGCTCGAGCGAAGACAGTCGCTCGGCGACCGGACCTGAAAAACCTCGCTCGAGCGAAAATAAGCTCGCTCGAGCGAAAAACATTGCTCTCGAGGTCTAAATCTTTGGGCCTTGCTTTCGAGCGATGGAACCCTGGCTCGAGCGAAAAAACAACAACAAAGACCTCGCTCGAGCGAAGAAGAGCTCGCTCGAGCGAACAAGCCAAAAATTGGACATCAACATTTGGTTTCTAAACCCAACCAACCTGTAATCAACCTGCCCAACAAATCCCATAACTCACAACTGAAGAAATAAAGGACAACATCAACAACAATATGACAACGGAATCCACGGAACATAAGTCCGGATACAATAATCAAATGGGAAAAGACCGGGGTCGCTATAACCTCCCCCCCTTAAAAGAATTTCGTCCCCGAAATTAAGCATAAGTTTGTAAAAACAGGTTTTTCTCAATTCCCAATGATATTATAAAACAATAAACAACACTTGACCCACTATCGGTCACTTCATCTCTTATCAAGAGGCATCTCACAGTATGTATAAATCAACATATATTTTAACCTGCATCAATATAATGGATTATCCCTTTCAATGTTAACAATTTCCATATCATATTCAATTCCATGATATAAACAACATATTCAACATATAAATGTTATATTCTACTCCCATTATGAGGCAAGTTTCAAAATGTTAACATTAAATCAAAACATTCTCAATGTTTTCCAACTTAAGACATATATAAAATTCTCAAGTTCCGCAATATTATATAATCTAAGTACAAGATTACAAATCAATAAACAAATCCGGATATTTCTCACGGACTTCCAACTCACGTTCCCAAGTGGCTTCCTCCACTCCGTGATGCTTCCACAGAACTTTCACCAAAGGGATAGTCTTGCCACGCAAAACTTGATCCCGCCTATCCAAAACTCGAATCGGTCTCTCCTCATCTGAGACATCCTCATCAACAACTAAATCGGTCCAATCCAACACATGTGACGGATCGGCTCATACTTCGAAGCATACTCACATGAAACACGTCATGAACTCAGGATAAGCTGCGGTGGCAAAGCTAAGCGATAAGCGACCTCGCCAATCCTCTCAAGGATCTCAAAGGCCCAATAAACCGAGGGACAACTTCCGCTCTTCCCAAACCTCATCAAACCTCGTTTGGGTGATATCTTCGAAAGACATGATCACCCACCTCAAACACCAAAGGTCTCCTCCTACGGTCGACATAAGATTTACGGCGACTACGGGTCATAACGAGCCTCTTCGGATAAGCTCAACTTTCTCCGTCGTTTCCCTCACCAACTCGGACCCAACAAAGGTGCATCACCCACCTCGGCCCAACAAGCAGGAGATCTACGATTACGGCCATACAAGGCCTCAAGCGGTGCCATACCGATACTAGGCGAAAATTTGTTGTTGTAGGCAAACTCCACTAATGGTAAGTGCCTCTCCGACCCACTAAAATCGAGAACACAACCCAAAGCATATCCTCAAGGATCTGAATAATGCCTTTCGACTGCCCGTCAATCTGAGGATGATAAGCCGTGCTAAAAGTCAACTTAGTGCCTAAAGCACTCTGCAAACTCTGCCACAACCTGGCAGTAAAACGAGGATCTCTATCACGAGGCGATCGTCCTTTGGGACCCGTGCAACCTCACTATGTCCGGATATATAAGTCGGCAAGATGATCTAGAATCTCTAACAGCATAGGAATGAAGTCTTGTTGACTTCGTCAACCGGTCTACAACCACCCAAATAGCATCACTACCCATTGAGTCCTCGGAAGACCCACAACGAAGTCCATAGTGACATGCTCCACTTCCACTCGGCAATAGGCAAGGGTTGCAACAAACCCGGCCTCGATGCTCGGCCTTCACTGGCGACAAGTAAGGCACTTAGATCTGGTTGCCACATCTCTCTTCATACCCGCCACCAAAATGGCGACCCAAATCGATACATCTTAGTGCCTCCGGATGCACCGCAAAGCGCGAATGATGAAACTCTCGAGTACCTCCTCTCGGCAAGACTCGGCACAAACAAAGCGGTCTCGGTATCTCACACTCGGTCGGGATACCGCTAAACCCTTCTCAACCTTCCCTTTGGAAATCTTCTCTCGGAGATTCTACCTCAAGATCACCCCTCTGAGCCTCTAACACTCGAGTCACAAGTGTAGGGCTGGCAACAACGAAAACAAGGCCATGACCTCAGCGGATTCACCGAAGCAAATCAAACTCCCCAAGTGCACCCAACATCTCCCACTCTCGGATGGCTATGCTAGCTCGTCACCAACAGATTTCTGCTAAGGGCATCGGCCACAACATTGGCCTTTCCGGATGATAGTGCAACTCAAAGTCATAATCCTCAATGAACTCCATCCACCTTCTCTGCCTCAAGTTCAAGTCTTTACGTGTGAGCAGATATTTGAACTCTTATGATCGGAGAATACCTCAAATTTCTCACCATCTGAGATAATGCCTCCAAATCTTCAAGGCAAATATTACATTTGCTAACTCTAAGTCATGCGTAGGGTAATTCTTCTCATGAATTTTCAAGCGGCGTGAGCCATAGGCAACCACTTTCCCTCTTGCATCAACACACAACCAGACCCTCTCGTGAGGCGTCACGATGGCATAACCCAACCCTCTCTCCGAATAATCAAGGCCGAGGCGGTGGTCAATCTAACCTTCAACTCTGAAACGACTTTTCACAAGTCTCCTCCATACAAATTTGACTCCTTCCGAGTCAATCTAGTCAGCAGTGAAGCTAACGGAGAAATCCTTCACAAATCGGCGATAGTACCCAGGTAATCCCGGAGCTGCGGATCTCAAACACACTCTTAGTGTGCCCAATCTTGCCTTGCCTCAATCTTGGATGTATCAGCAGACACCCTTTCCCAGAAACTACGTGGCCTAAAAACTTCACCTCTTCTAGCCAGAATTCACACTTCCCAAACTTAGCATAAAGCTTATGGGCTCTAAGTAACTCAAGCACCACTCTCAAGTGTTCCTCATGCTCCTCCCTCGAAGGTGAATAAATCAGAATGTCGTCCACAAAGACGACCACAAAACGATCTAAGAATTCCCGGAAGATCCGGTTCATCAAATCCATAAACACTGCCGGCGCATTGGTGAGCCCAAAGCGGCATCACCGAAACTCATAGTGGCCATACAGCGTCACGGAATGCGTCTTGGGATATCCTCCTCCACGACTCTCAAGCGATGATAACACGATCTCAAGTCTATCTTAGAGAAACAACGGGAACCCTTCAACTGATCGAACAGATCATCTATACAAGGCATAGGGTACTTATTCTTAACCGTAACCCGATTCAATTTCCGGTAATCTATACACAGTCTCAAAGCACCACCTTTCTTCTTAGCAAAGAGGGCCGGTGCTCCCCACGGCGAAACACTAGGACGGATATAGCCCTTATCTAACAACTCTTGGAGTTGAACCTTCAACTCAACCAACTCGGCTGGGGCAAAACGGTAAGGTGTCATAGAAATCGGCGCCGTGCCGGGCACTAAATCAATAGAGAACTCAATCTCTCGATGAGGTGGCAAACTAACAAGATCCTCGGGAAAAACGTCCGAATACTCACAAACCACCCTCGGCAATACAATCTGGGTCTCATCACACTCACTACTCTCAAAGCTAGCAAGTAGACCACTAAGCTCACTCCGCCCTCGCGGATCATACCCCGGTGGCAAAACACTACCAACCCTGTCCCCCAGAAAATGAAAACGTTCTCCGTTAATAGTACAACAAGTGACCCTCTGACGGTAGCAATCAATAAATGCCCGGTATGACGATAACCAGTCCATACCCAAAATAACATCGAAGCCCTTCATGGGCATAACCACAAAAGAAAAAGGGATTCTATGATCATCGACCTCTATATCACAACCCCTAACTCCTTGTTTCAAAATCAATTCACCCCAAGAGGTGACACTACACAAATAGGAGATGCTAAGCGTGCTAACTCCAACTCCAAAATAGATGCGAATCAGTGAGACACAAACGAATGAGATGCACCGTGTCGATCAAAACACTAACTGAATTGCAAAACAAGAAGGTACCTCTCACAACCAACGGGCGGTACAAGATCTGTGCAGTAACGGCATACAGCGCCAGACGACCTCGATCAACTGCTCACCTCGGGCAGAAGGCTGCTGCCTGATTGGGACGAAGAAGCCCTGATTGGCCCTCGAGGCTGCCCAGCCAGGCGACCGGTGACTCTGGGTCTGCCTTGAACCAGATGCACCAGACGTGCCACCAAACTGTGGGCAAAACCTCTTCATGTGCCCCGGCTGACCGCACTGAAAACAAGAGAGCGGCTGGCCTCTGCCCTGACTCTGGCTCTGAGATCGAGCCGAAGAAGATGCTGCTCTCTGAACTCCTCCCCTCTGAGGACAAACTGGAGACTTGTGGCCCAGCTGACCACACTTGAAACAGGTAATGTCTCCTGTTGCCTTTCCCGAAGCACTTTTCGGCCTTTGGAAAAGTAGATCTAGAAAAACTACTCACGAGGCTGGCGAGGTGAAACCCCTCATCTTACGCCCTCACTCGGCCATCGACTCCTCTTGGAGCCTTTCCCCTCTTCCTGCATCATAGTCTCGGTATGGGCTGCTGCATCAACCAAACGCCCAAAATCCCGAATCATAGACCCGACAACTCTCAGCATGAGGCCATGCCTCAACTTCTTCTCAAACTCAATGCAACGGCGTTCCTCGATGCCACCAACTCGAGGTGCAAACTGGACAAACTAGTGAATCTTGACCTCAAACTTCGACAGCGATAAAGCATTACGCTCAAGATGGCGAGCGGATCTCTCAACTTCTCTGAGCAGTTTGAGGCAGTCTTTCTCTGAAGCGTCAACAAAAGCCTTCCAAGTACCTCCAATCGACCCTTGGTGAACTTCCACCATTGACCGCATCCCTTTCGGTGAAAAAGATGCCAAGGTCACCTTGATTGCCTCGTCTTCGATGCCTAGCATCTCAAATGTTTTCGTTGTGCATTCGAGCCATTAAATGCGCCTTAAGCGGCTCGCTAGGATCACCTAAAAACTCGTCGGGTGAGGCAGGAAGAACTCTCTCTTCGAAAAAGAAGGTCTGTATACGCCACAACAACTTTGAGCACGATTCTAAGCCCTAAGAATGCCCATTGACTCCTAAAGCTCCTGCTATCTCTTGGGCCAGCGCCCATAACTTTCATCCTCTTGGCTCGGCCACATTGGCCTGGCCAACACCCTCCTGAACTGCCGGAATTTCCTCCGGTATAGGCACTTCCTGCCTGGCCTGCCTACCACGCCTACCACTACCTCGTCCTCGTCCTGACATCCTAATAAAGGAAACAAAGACGTTAGCACTCTAAACAATATGCCAAAACTATGACACTCGCGTCCTAATACATTGGACAACAATAAATCACACCACGTAAGCACCTACGAATTTCATTCCTGGATAATGATAGTCCCGAGGCGTCACTAAAATTCCAATTGGAAACAACATTGATCAAGTGCCTTTCCAACAAGACTTTCAGAGACTCAAGGGTCCAATCAACATCCTAGAAACTACATTCCATACCCACATAGTCACATAAACATGTTATCATATAATCATGTAATCATTACACTAAGTCTCTATCAAGCGAGACGAATCCATTGTGATACTAATCACTTCCCACGTACCCAAAGTATTGAACCCGATGCGCTCACGATACCAAGTTATGCGCCCTCAAAATTTAACCCATTAAATATAAAACATAACATGCATTATTAAAAGAAAAACATTATATTATTTCATTCATCGAGTATTACGAAATAAAACATCAAAATAAATGCCCTACGGGCTTACATCTTGCCAAGCCAACACTTGGACACAATTCCATGAGTTCTAACTCAAAACAAATAAAGCCCTAGGCTTGAATGTTTACATAGTTCAAATAAAACAAATAAAACATATAAAGCAAGTCTTCAAATCCAAATCCTCACAAGCTAAGTCTTTGGAGGTAGTGAACCACCTGAACCTGAAAATGAAGTTCCCATATAGGGTGAGCCACAGCCCAGTAGAGAAATACTAAACCAAGCATAAGAATTAACTAAAGCAGTAGCACCCGATACATGGTTAACACAAGATAATCAATTTAAAATTTTATGACACGAATGTCTACATTGTCTATGACACATGGTGTATGACACAATACACCTTCCATTTATACAGACATGGCTCGAACACGCCAAACAACTCAACAAGGATAACAAATCGGGTTAAACCTTTCTTATAACAAAATAAACACACATCTTTGGTGTTATAACAATCTCAATCAAATCCACTTCCATACTTCCCTACTGATACACATGGTGGTGATGTATCATATCAACAACCAATAGAAATATTTCTATTATCAATAAGCACCCACATATGTGATTCTACTGGAGTCCATCCCCTATCTCCTCCCAACAAATCTGGTTTAGAGGTCCATCCCCTATCTTCCCCTAAACCATGGAGTTCATCCCCTATCTCCTCCAAAACCAAATGCATATGCAACATAATCAATACATGCTATATACAACACATAATTAATACGAATGTTACGTATTAACTCAGCGATCAAACAATTGACTCAATTTCAGTTATACCTAAACCGCATGCAAGGTCTACAACAATCAATAGCTATCCTCCACCGATAGCCCAAAACAATTATTTCTAAGCAAGAAATAACTATAACAATAAATGTAATTTCGATATTCTCAAAGGTAAGTATTTAAACTACCAAAAACATCATTAAACCATTAACTTTCCCAGTCTCATGAATTTAACCCACTATCACAATCTTCCCTTAAATTAATTATATAAATTAATCTATGACAAAACCCTAAGGTTTCTCCCAAAATTACCAAACTACTCCCACATACCAAAATACCACTACTTAGGATTAAAACGTATAAATGGAGTAGGAAATCCCTACCTCGAAGAAATAGCTCAAAAAGGAGAAGATGAAGATGATGCCCAAAACTTCAAAATGCTCCAAACCAACAATTGCTCAGATTAAATGAAAGACATCACTCTCTCCTCTTTTTAATGAAGGAACTAGATTAGATATGCACTCTAAATAGATGAAACTTAGGAGAGAAGGTGAGTTGGGAGAGAGAGAACTCGGAACTTAGGGTTTAGAAACAAAAGAGGATGAAAAACTGCCTAAAAATCCCGCTGCTGCGTATTTAAACATAATAGGCTCGCTCGAGCGAAGACATGGTCGCTCGGCGACGAACCTGAAAAAACCTCGCTCGAGCCGAAAACACCGCTATCGTGTCTAAATCTTTGGGCCTGATTCGCTCGAGCGAAGGAACCCTAGCTCGAGCGAAGAAACAACAACAAAGACCTCGCTCGAGCGAAGAAGAGCTCGCTCGAGCGAACAAGCCAAAAACTGGACATCAACATTTGGTTTCTAAACCCAACCAACCTGTAATCAACCTGCCCAACAAATCCCATAACTCTGGCCCGAAGAAATAAAGGACAACATCAACAACAATATGACAACGGAATCCACGGAACATAAGTCCGGATACAATAATCAAATGGGAAAAGACCGGGGTCGCTATAAAGATATACTCATGTATATATTTGCATTTTTGACAAAACTCAAAAATCATAATTATACCGAATAAAGATGCATATAGGTGCCAGTAGAACCATTCATCATGGAGTTAGACAACAAGCTAACCATATCATGGTTCTTATAATCGGCCGATATGCTACGTATCGGCCGATACGTATCGGAAAAATGGGGTGCCACGACGGATACAGGCCAGAATATCGCTAAGATTGAAAATCGTAGGAGTATTGGCCGAGTCCCGGTACGTATTGGCCTGTAACCGTTACACAAGTTGTTACACAAGCCGTGACGGGCCAATATTCACCGGTTCAGACCGGTACGGGAAAGAAAAAGCTGAAAAACCTGTAAAATGATTTTTAAAATTTCACCGCTGCGACACCCCGATTCTCGATACGTACCAATCGATACTACTGATACCGATACTCCGCGATCGATACCGTTACGTTACCCGATACCGCGATTTAGAACCTTGAACCATATACATAGTTCAAAAAATAAAAAATAAAAAAAAAACAGCTAACCATATACAGGACTGGGTAAAAACACATTATTATAAGCATTATATTAAGAAATATTGTCATGCTAGCTTTGTCACCTATTTCAAGCACGTGGGCATAGAAAGTCCAATTTGCTTTCCTTCTTGTAGAGTCTTAACTTCTTTGAAGATATATTTCGATGTAAAGTATTTTACATATAAAAATATTTTTTATTTATTAATTTTATAGAGAAAAAATATTTTTATTTTTCAACTTGTGGTTAACACTTAAAATAAAAATATTTTATTACTTAAAAGAGAAATTCTGATTCAATAAAGTGTCATTTATGACTTTTTAATGAGTTGCAATTTTTATTTGAGAATGCTAAATATGTGATAATGAGTGAGACTTAACTTTGAAAAAATTAATTTACGGAATTTTTAAAGGTAAGTTATTTTAGAATAATGATGCAAAAATATTTTCCTTAAAAATTGTTTTATTTACTTTTTGTTCAACCAAACAACAGAAAATGAGTAAAATATTTTTGACAAATATTTTACGTCAAAACAAACACAATCATAATGACGAATTCAAATCTATCGCTTAAGCATTTATTTAATTGAGTGGATTATATTATATAATTGAAATTATTAATCTATATAACTCACATTTTATTGTTCTCCTTCTATTATCCAGATTAGACATTTTATCAACAAAATTGTAGAATTTTTTAATCTTACAACTAATAATACAAAGCAATCATGCAATTGGGATTATATATTGGATAAATTACCAGCAGGTCCTAATAATTAGACTTAATTCTCTTTATTAAGTCCTATCAATTCGTTGCTGAAAGTTGATCCTATCAGAATTGTAGCTAAAAAAGACTTTTTGTGACGGTTTTCTAAATCTATCTCCAAAAACTAATAATTAGTGACTTTTTTTGTTACGATTTTCTGAATCTGTAACTAAAAACTGACAATTACTGACGTTTTCTGTGACGATTTTCTAAATTTGTTGCTAAAATGTAACAATGAGTGACATTTTCTGTGATGAACTTTTATAAAATTGCTGCTAATTATCACAAGATCTATTGAGCAATAAGTTCACTTATTGAGATCTACACATTAGTCCTCCTATATATTTGCATATCCATTGCAATACAAACATTCATCCAAGAAATTTATTTATCTCACTAATCCAACTTGATAACCAATCATACACTAAACTTTTTCATTTTCAGAAGTAAAAATTTTGTTGGAAAAAATATTTGGCGACCAATTCATGTCATCACGAGAATGGTTGCTCAAAAGTCATCCTAAAAAGACAAAAAATGACTTTTTGTGACAAAATTTTGAAATGTCTCTAATAAACATACCTTTTGGGAGAAAATAATTTGGTCCTAATAGTATAATAATTCTAATTTGTAAAAATATAATAATGGCACTTGTAACAATGACACTTGTAACAACAAAAAAATCTGTTCCTAAAAAGGGATTTTGTACCTAATTTTTAATCTCTAAAACCTTAATATGTTGTAGGGATTTTTATTGATATATTTTTTATCAGAAAAAAATAAACTAGTAATAAATAAAAAAACATACTAAGATAAACAGAGTATTATTTTCTTACATTTATGGTGAGTTATAAAATGCACATTTTCTTCTTTTAAAGGCATTTCTGTGTAGTGAATATAAGAATTATTATTTCTTACTCTATGCACACAATTTAATTGAAGAATGTAAGTAATTTTTGTCTTGTTGAAACTATAACTCAAAGAATATCCAAGTATTGTAAAACTTTAATCTTTTTCTTTCTTCAACAAATATTTTAATAAGTTGAGATAAAATTACAATACATAACGTACAGAAGTAGAAGGAGATAATATCTAAATATCTTTAATTGTCAATCAAGTGATGAAATTTTGCTGAACTAATCATTTTCTTTCTTCAAGAATATTTCCTATGCTCTCCTTGCATTTTCTCTTTGTGAATCAATCCTTACAAGACGCAAAAACAGTCGGATAGTAATAATTTACAAATGATTACGCGTATATAGAATTTATTCATAAAAAACTTATGGTAGATGATAGTGTGGTGTGGTTGAAACTGTCCGTCATTAAATAAAAAAATAAAAAAAATGAGATAGAAAAGTCAAGCATTTCAATATAAGCAGTTAGAATATATATATATATATATATATATTAGAAAGGGGTTTAGTTGTTGAAGAACCATTCATCTCTGAATTAAATGGTGAATAAGGAAAAAGGTTACCCGTTGAGGACTTAGTAATTCTTCTCTCATTAGCATTGGAAATACTTAATGAAAAATTCAACTAATCTATCTCTATAAATAGACGAGCTTTCCATGGTTACATATCCATCTCCACCTTCAAGCAATTTTGTGTTTTTGTTTTCGAGTGATAAAAATGGGCACTCACTTTATCCTGGCCTTTGTCACGCCCTCAAAAATAAACCATAATAAATAACATTAACATGCATTGATAAAAGAAAATCAATTATCATCTCATCCATCAGAGTAATCATATTAAAAGACATTACATGTAATAACGAAAGTAAATGTCCTACGGGGCTTATATCTTTCCAAGCCAACACTTGGACACAAAAATATGAGTACTAACTCATTTACACATTAAGTCCTAGGCTTGAGTTTACATGTAACATCAAATTAAAACAAAATAAATAACTAATCTAAACAGAGTTTTCAACTCCAAATCCATCCAAGCTACGTCCTTGGAGGTAGCACATCACCTGAACCTGAAAATGATGTTCCCATATAGAGTGAGCCACACCCCAGTAAAAAGATACTAAACCAAATATAAGCATTGAATAAAGCAATAGCATTCAATAGATGGTTAACCCAAATATCAGTTTCACTTTTCATTATTTATTCAACTTTCCATTTTTACCAACATGGCTCAAAACCTGGCCAGACTATAACAGTGAACTACATATCACATTAACATTTCTTCCATTTATCAACAAAACAAATGAGACTAAGACTCACATCAAAACACTTCCATACTTCCCATTTGATACACATTTTAGTGCTGTATCAACAATATGTAAGAACACTTCTATAAATCAATAAGCACACATAATAGTGATGCTAATGGAGTCCATCTCCTATCTCCTCCCAAACAATATCCGGTTGAGGAGTACATCCCCTATCTCCTCCCAAACAATATGCATATACAATGTATTAAACACTTGTAATATACAATACACAATCAATACATATATTTTCTGTATTAATTCAACAGTCAAAATTAATGACTTAACCAATGTGATTAGTTTCAGTTTTCCCTAATCCACATGCAATGTCTACAACAATCACGACTATCCTCCATCGATAGCCCAAAACAGTTATTTCTAAACAGGAAATAAATGTAACAACTAATATAATTCCAACATTTTCATAGGTGAGTGATTTAACTAACCAACTACTCCATTTAATCAATAAATTCCTCAATTCCAAGAATTTAACTAATCTCCCCAATTTTCCCTAAATTAATTATACAAATTAATTTCTTACAACAACTAGGGTTTTTTTCCAAAATTATCAAATAACCCCCAACATATCAAAATACCAAAACTTAGAACAAAACCTATAATATGGAGTAGGAAATCCCTACCTTGATGTAAATAACCCGAATGGAGAAGACGGAGATGACGACCCAAAGTCCAAAGTGCTCCAAATCCACAAACTCTCAGATTAAAACGAAACTCTCGATTCACTCTATCTTTTAAATAAAGAACCTAGGGTAGAAACACCCTAAAAGTAGATGAAATCTAAGAGAGAATGTGAGTGAAGGGAGAGATAAAACGGCCCTAGGGTTCTGAAATCAAAAAGATGTTGAAAAAGTGTTTTAAAAACCGCTGCTGGCTATTTAAATAAAACAGGCTCGCTCGAGCGAAGAAGTGGTCGCTCGAGCGACCAGACACAAAGAATACTCGGTCGAGCTAAGGAAAGCTCGCTCAAGCCAACAATACGATGCTTCGGGTTTGCAACCCAGAAGCATGCTCGAGCGACAGAATGCTCGCTCGAGCTAAGGACTCGAAACTCGCTCGAGCGAAGGAAAGCTCGCTCGAGCCAACAAATACAGCTCTCAGGTTTATACTAGACGCAATCGCTCGCTCGAGCTAAGAAACCCTGGCTCAAGCGAAGGGCCAACAAATATCTCGCTCGAGCGACAAAATGCTCGCTCGAGCGAAGGACCAAAATTCTGAGCAGCAACTCTTTGCTTCCAAACACTCCCAACCTGTAATAAACCTGCCCAATACATCCTATAACTCAAAAATAAGGAATTAAAGGACGACAACGGCAAATATATAACAACAGAATCTACGGAACGTAAGTCCGGATACAACAACCACATGGGAAAAGGCCGGGGTCGCTATAACCTCACCCCCTTAAAGAATTTCGTCCCCGAAATTAAGTGCATGTTTTCAAAAACGGGTTTGTTTCTCAATTTCCAACAATATATCATTACAATAATCAACAACTTGACCTAATACCGGTCATTTCATCTCTTATCAAGAGGCATTTTACAATATATATTTCAACCTGCATTATCAATATGCAATTTCTTTTCAAGAACAACGGTTTTCAATATACATGATTCCCATTTCCATATCATATTCAATTTCATGATATAACTCCAATTCTACAACACATTCAACATATGCAATGTTACACTAAACTTCCATTATGAGGCAAGTTTCACAATACTTCCATTAAACCAAAACATCCACAATGTTTTTCAACTTAAGACATATATAAAATGTTCTTAAAGTTCATTAAAATTACAAAATCTCAATACATGGTTACACATCAACAAACAAGTCCGGATATTTCTCGCGGATTTCCAACTCACGCTCCCAAGTGGCCTCTTCCACTCCGTGATGTTTCCACAAAACCTTTACCAAAGGAATGGTCTTGCCTTGCAAAACTTGATCCCGCCTATCCAAGACCCAAACCGGTCTCTCCTCGTACGAGACATCCTCGTCAACAACTAAGTCAGTCCAATCCAACACATGTGATGGATCCGGCTCATACTTCCGAAGCATACTCACATGAAACACGTCATGAACTCCGGATAACTGTGGCAGCAAAGCTAAATGATAGGCAGCCTCGCCAATCCTCTCAAGGACCTATAAACCGAGGGGACAACTTCTCGCTCTTCCCAAATCTCATCAATCCCCGCCTAGGTGATATTTTTAGAAAGGCATGATCACCTACCTCAAACACCAATGCTCTCCTCTTGCGGTCGGCATACGATTTCTGACGACTTTGGGCTGTAACAAGCCTCCTACGGATAAGCTCAACTTTCTCCGTCGTTTCCCTCACCAACTCCGGACCCAACAAAGGTGCATCACCCACCTCGGCCCAACAAACTGGAGACCTACACGGTCGGCCATATAAGGCCTCAAATGGTGCCATACTGATACTAGACTGGAAACTGTTGTTGTAGGCAAACTCCACCAAAAGTAAGTGCCTCTCCCACGACCCATTAAAGTCAAGAACACAACCCCGAAGCATATCCTCAAGGATCTGAATAGTACGCTCGGACTGCCCGTCAGTCTGAGGATGATAAGCCATGCTAAAGGTCAACTTAGTGCCTAAGGCACTCTGCAAACTCTGCCACAACCTAGCAGTAAAACGAGGATCTCTATCTGAGACGATCGTCACTGGGACCCCGTGCAACCTCACTATGTCCCGAATGTACAAGTCGGCAAGATGATCTACCGAATCTCTCACGCGCATAGGAATGAAGTGTGCTGACTTAGTCAACCGGTCTACAACCACCCAAATAGCATCACTACCCCGCTGAGTCCTCGGAAGACCTACAACGAAGTCCATAGTGACATGCTCCCACTTCCACTCGGCAATAGGCAAGGGTTGTAACAAACCCGCTGGCCTCTGATGCTCGGCCTTCACTTGCTGACAAGTAAGGCACTTGGACACGAAATCTGCCACATCTCTCTTCATACCCCGCCATCAAAACTGGCGACCCAAATCCTGATACATCTTAGTGCCTCCCGGATGCACCGCAAGGCGTGAATGATGAAACTCTCAGAGTACCTCCTCTCGACAAGACTCCGGTACAAACAGACGGTCTCGGTATTTCACACTCAGGTCGGGATACACCGTCAAACCCTTCTCAACCTTCCCATTGGAGATCTTCTCTCGAAGAGATTCCACCTCAAGGTCACCTCTCTGTGCCTCTAACACTCGAGTCACAAGTGTAGGCTGTGCAACAACAGAAAATAAGGCCGCAACCTCAACGGATTCACCTAGAAGCAAATCAAACTCCCCAAGTGCACCCAACATCTCCCATTCCCGGATGGCTATACTAGCTATGTCGCCAACAGATTTCCTGCTAAGGGCATCGACCACCACATTGGCCTTCCCCGGATGGTAATGCAACTCGAAGTCATAATCCTCAATAAACTCCATCCACCTCCTCTGCCTCAAGTTCAGATCTTTTTGTGCAAACAGATATTTCAGACTCTTATGATCCAAGAATACCTCGAATCTCTTACCATAAAGGTAATGCCTCCAAATCTTCAAGGCAAAGATCACAGCTGCTAACTCTAGGTCATGGGTAGGGTAATTCTTCTCGTGTATTTTCAACTGACGTGAGCCATAGGCTACCACTTTCCCCTCTTGCATCAACACATAACCCAAACCCTTTCGTGAAGCATCACAATAAACAGCATAACCCAACCCTCTCTCCGGAATAATCAAGACTGGAGCGGTGGTCAATCTAACTTTCAACTCCTGAAATGACTTTTCACAAGTCTCACTCCATACAAATTTGACTCCCTTCCGAGTCAATATAGTCAACGGTGAAGCTAATCTGGAGAAATCCTTCACAAACCGTCGATAGTACCCAGCTAATCCCAGAAAACTGCGGATCTCAAACACACTCTTAAGCTGTGTCCAATCTTGCACTGCCTCTATCTTGGATGTATCAACAGACACCCCTTCCCTGGAAACCACGTGGCCTAAGAACTTCACCTCCTCTAGCCAGAACTCACATTTCCCAAACTTAGCATAAAGCTTATGAGCTCTAAGTAACTCAAGCACTACTCTCAAGTGCTCCTCGTGCTCCTCCTTCGAAGATGAATAAATAAGGATATCGTCTACAAAGACTACTATAAAACGACCCAAGAATTCCCGGAATATCCGGTTCATCAAGTCCATAAAGACTGCAGGTGCATTGGTGAGCCCAAATGGCATCACCAGAAACTCATAGTGGCCATACCGTGTACGGAATGCCATCTTCGGAATATCCTCCTCCCTGACTCTCAACTGATGATAACCCGATCTCAAGTCTATCTTAGAGAAACAACGGGAACCCTTCAACTGATCAAACAGATCATCTATACGAGGCATAGGGTACTTATTCTTGACCGTAGCCCGATTCAATTTCCGGTAATCGATACATAGTCTCAAAGCACCACCTTTTTTCTTAGCAAAAAGGGCCGGTGCTCCGCACAGCGAAACACTTGGACGTATATAGCCCTTATCTAGCAACTCCTGGAGTTGGATCTTCAACTCAACTAACTCGGCTGGGGCAAAACGATAAGGTGCCATAGAAATCGGCGTCGTGCCGGGCACTAAGTCAATAAAGAACTCAATCTCTTTGTGAGGTGGCAAACTAAGAAGATCCTCGGGAAAGATGTCCGAGTACTCACAAACCACCCTCGGCAATACAATCTGGGTCTCATCACACTCACAACTCTCAAAGCTAGCAAGTAGACTACTAAGCTCACTCCGCCCTCGTGGATCATACCCTGGTGGCAAAACACTACCAACCTGGTCCCCCAAGAAGTGGAAACACTCCCCGCTCACGGTACAACAAGTGACCCTCTGGCGGTAGCAATCAATAACTGCCCGGTATGACGATAACCAGTCCATACCCAAAATAACGTCAAAACCCTTCATGGGCATAACTACAAAAGGAAACGGAAGCCTATGATCGGCGACCTCTATATCACAACCCCTAACACCTTGTTTCAAGATCAATTCACCCCCAAGGGGTGACACTACACAAATAGGAGATGCTAACTGTGCTAACTCCAACTCCAAAACAGATGCAAATGCAGCAGACACAAAGGAATGAGATGCACCCGTATCAATCAATACACTAGCAACCGAATTGCAAAACAAGAAGGTACCTCTCACAACTGATGGAGCCGGTACAAGATCCTGCGCGGTAACAGCATACACGCGCCCAGACGACCTCTGATCAACCTGCTCACCCCTAGGAGCATAAGACTGCTGCACCGACTGGGACGATGAAGCCCCCTGATTGGCCCTTGTGGCTGAGCCGATGGCTGGTGATGACTTAAAACCAGATGCACCAGATGTGCCACCCAACTGCGGGCAAAACCTCTTCATGTGTCCTGCCTGACCACACTAAAAACAAGAGAGTGTCTAGCCTCTACCCTGACTCTGGCTCTGAGATCGAGCCGAAGATGATGATGCTCTCTGTACTCCTCCCCTCTGCGGGCAAGCTGGAGACTTGTGGCCCAGCTGACCACACTTAAAACAGGTAATGTCTCCCTGGCTGCCTTTCCCAGAACTAGCACTCGACACAGGAAAAGTCGATCTAGAAAAGCTACTTTGAGACTGCTGAGGGTTAAAACCCTTCTGTCTCCTACCATCACTCTGTCCCTCCTGACTTCTCTTTGACCCTTTCTGCCCTTCCTCCTCTTCCTGCATCATGATCTCGGTATGGGCTGCAGTATCAACCAGACGCCCATAATCTCGAATCATAGTCCCTACAACTCTCAACTTGAGGCTGCGCCTCAACTTCTTCTCGAACTCAATACAACGGCGTTCCTCAAACGCCACCAATTCAGGTGCAAACCTGGATAAGCTAGTAAATGCGGCCTCAAACTCGGCCACTGAAGAATTGTTCTGCTTAAGCTGGCAGAACTGCTCTCTCAACCTCTCCTTAACAGCTGAGGACAGGAATTTCTCCTGGAAAGCATCGACAAAAGCCTTCCAAGTCCCTCCTATACGACTCTTAGTGAACTTCCACCACTGACCCGCATCTCCCTTCAGCTGGAAAGATGCCAAGGTCACCTTCAAAACCTCGTCTTCGATGCCTAGCATCTCAAACGTCTTCGTTGTCTGTTCGAGCCATTCATCTGCCTTAAGTGGCTCTTTAGGATCACCTAAAAATTCGTCCGGGTTAGACCGGAAGAACTCCCTCTTCAGAAAAGAAGGCCCTGCATCCGCAACATGAACCTGGGCCTGATTCTCAGCTCTGAGAATGCCTACTGACTCCCTGAATGCCCCTGCTATCTCTCGGGCCAAAGCGCCCATAGCCTGCTGTCCTACCGGCTCGGCCACATTGGCCTGGCCAACTCCCTCCTGTACTGCCGGAATCTCATCCGGTATAGGCATCTCCTGCCCACCACGCCTACCACGTCCTCGTCCTCGTCCTGACATCCTAATAAAGGTAACAAAGACGTTAGCACATTAGTAAGTGTGCCAAAACTATAACACTTGCGTCCTAATGCATTGGACAACAATAATTCACTCCACGTAAGCACATAATCACATAAGCACCTACGAATTTCATTCCTGGATAATGATAGTCCCGAGGCATCACTAAAGTTCCGGTTGGAAACAACATTGATCAAGTGCTTTTCCAACAAGACTTTCAGAAACTCAGGGGTCCAATCAACATCCTAGAAACTACATTCCATACCCACATAGTCACATAAACATGTTATCATATAAACATATAACAGTACATCTAAGTCTCTATCAAGCGAGACGAACCCATTGTGATACTAATCACTTCCCACGTACCCAAAGTATTCGAACCCGGTAAGCTCTGATACCAAGTTGTCACGTCCTCAAAAATAAACCCATAACAAATAACATTAACATGCATTGATAAAAGAAAACCAATTATCATCTCATCCATCAGAGTAATCTTATTAAAAGACATTACATGTAATAACAAAAGTAAATGCCCTACGGGGCTTACATCTTTCCAAGCCAATACTTGGACACAAAAATATGAGTACTAACTCATTTACACATTAAGCCCTAGGCTTGAGTTTACATGTAACATCAAATTAAAACAAAATAAATAACTAATCTAAACGGAGTCTTCAACTCCAAATCCATCCAAGCTACGTCCTTGGAGGTAGCACATCACCTGAACCTGAAAATGATGTTCCCATATAGGGTGAACCATAGTCTAGTAAAAAGATACTAAACCAAATATAAGCATTGAATAAAGCAATAGCATTCAATAGATGGTTAACCCAAATATCAGTTTCACTTTCCATTATTTATTCAACATTCCATTTTTACCAACATGGCTCAGAACCTGGCCAGACTATAACAGTGAACTACATATCACATTAACATTTCTTCCATTTATCAACAAAACAAATAAGACTAAGGCTCACATCAAAACACTTCCATACTTCCCATTTGATACACATTTTAGTGCTGTATCAACAATATGTAAGAACACTTCTATAGCGACCCCGGTCTTTTCTCATTCGATGTTGTATCCGGACTTAGGCTCCGTAGATTCTATCCTTGTGTAATGGTTGTTGGCATCCTTTAATTCTATTTGGTCGAGTTTTAGGATGTGTTGGGCGTGTTTCAAACGGTTGGGTTGAGCCTTAGCCTAGATGTTGATTGCCCAGTTTTTAGCCTTTCCGCTGGAGCGGACATTAATGCGCTCGAGCGGGGTTTACACTCTTCCAGCATTTTTGGTCCCTGCAAAACTTCTGCAGGTGAGAATTCTCACGCCGGCGGGTTTTTACGCCGGCGGGTTCTTCAGCGGTGTTGTTGGCGCTCGAGTGGGTAGTGTGTTCTCCGCGTGGGTTCTGGAATGGGGGAATCTACGCTCGAGCGGTTATCATTGCGCTCGAGCGGACCTTGTTTTTGCTCTTTACGCTCGAGCGGGCCTGTCGAGTTTAAATACGCAGCAGCGTGTTTTAAAACAGTTTTTCAGCCCCTTTCAGTTTATAAAACCCTAGGTTACGAGTTCTCTCTCTCCCAACTCATCTTCTCTCCTAGGTTTCATCTATTTAGAGTGAGTATCTAACCTAGTTCCTTCATTAAAAAGGTAGAGTGGGTCGAGGGCTTCCATCTAATCTGAACAGTTGTTGATTTGGAGCACTTTGGAGTTTGGGCTATCATCTCCGTCTTCTTCTCTTCGGGTTCTTGCTTCCAGGTAGGGATTTCCTACTCCATTTATACGCTTTAATCCTAAGTGTTGGTATTTTGGTATGTGGGGGTAGTTTGGTAATTTTGGGAGAAACCTTAGGGTTTGTTATAGATTAATTCATATAATTAATTTAAGGGAAAATTGTGATAGTGGGTTTAAATCATGAGATTGGGGAACTTAGTGATTTAACTATGTAATTGAGTAATTTAAATGCTTACTTATGAGAATGATGAAATTTCAATTGTGTTGTTATATTTATTTCTTGTTTAGAAATAATTGTTTTGGGCTATCAGTGGAGGATAGCCATTGATTGTTGTAGACCCTGCATCCGGCTTAGGTATAACTGAAATTGAGTCATTTATCTGACTGTTGAATTAATACAGAATATTCGTGTATGGATTATACGTTGTGTATGTCAAGTATTGATTATGTTGCATATGCATTTGGTCTTGGAGGAGATAGGGATGAACTCCACGGTTTAGGGAAGATAGGGATGGACCTCTAAACCGGATTTGTTGGGAGGAGATAGGGATGGACTCGAGAGCATCTCATATGTGGGTGCTTATTGATGATAGAAATATTTCTATTTCTTGTTATTATGATACATCACCACCTTGTGTATCGATGGGAAGTATGGAAGTGAATTTGATTAAGACCGGTATAACACCGATGTGTGTTTATTATATTATAAGAAAGGTTTAACGATTTGTTATCCTTGTTGAGTTGTTTGGCGTGTTACGAGCCATGTCTGTGTTAATGGAAAGAAAAAGGTGTCAAAGACCATGTGTCATAGACAATGTAGGCATTCGTGTCAATAAATTGTAAATTGATTATCTTGTGTTAACCATGTATCGGGTACTACTTCTTTAGTTAATTCTTATTCTTGTTTTAGTATTTCTCTCTTTGAAGTGGCTCACCCTATATAGAACTTCATTTTCAGGTTCAGGTGGTTCACTACCTCCAAAGACTTAGCTTGTGAGGATTTGGACATGAAGACTTGTTTTATTTGTTTTAGTTGTTTTATTTGAATTATGTAAACATTCAAGCCTAGGGCTTTATTTGTTTTGAGTTAGAACTCATGGAATTGTGTCCAAGTGTTGGCTTGGCAAGATGTAAGCCCATAGGGCATTTATTATGATGTTTTTATCTTATGGTACTCTGATGAATGAAATAAGATACTTTATTTCTTTATAACTCCGCATGTTAATATTATGTATTATGGGTTTTTTTTTGAGGACGTTACAACTTCTATAAATCAATAAGCACACATAATAGTGATGCTAATGGAGTCCATCCCCTATCTCCTCCTAAACAATATTTGGTTTAGGAGTACATCCCCTATCTCCTCCCAAACCGTGGAGTACATCCCTTATCTCCTCCCAAACAATATGCATATACAATGTATTAAACACTTGTAATATACAATACACAATCAATACATATATTTTCTGTATTAATTCAACAATCAAAATTAATGACTTAACCAATGTGATTAGTTTCAGTTTTCCCTAATCCACATGCAATGTCTACAACAATCACGACTATCCTCCACCAATAGCCCAAAACAGTTATTTCTAAACAAGAAATAAATGTAACAACTAATAGAATTCCAACATTTTCATAGGTGAGTGATTAAACTAACCAACTACCCCCATTTAATCAATAAATTCCTCAATTCCAAGAATTTAACTAATCTCCCCAATTTTCCCTAAATTAATTATATAAATTAATTTCTTACAACAACTAGGGTTTTTTCCAAAATTACCAAATAACCCCCAACATATCAAAATACCAAAACTTAGAACAAAACCTATAATATGGAGTAGGAAATCCCTACCTTGATGTAAATAACCCGAATGGAGAAGACGGAGATGACGACCCAAAGTCCAAAGTGCTCCAAATCCACAAACTCTCAGATTAAAACGAAGCTCTCGATTCACTCTATCTTTTTAATAAAGAACCTAGGGTAGAAACACCCTAAAAGTAGATGAAATCTAAGAGAGAAGGTGAGTGGAGGGAGAGATAAAACGGCCCTAGGGTTCTGAAATCAAAAAGATGTTGAAAAAGTGTTTTAAAAACCGCTGCTGCCTATTTAAATAAAACAGGCTCGCTCGAGCGAAGAAGTGGTCGCTCGAGCGACCAGACAGAAAGAATACTAGCTCGAGCTAAGGAAAGCTCGCTCGAGCCAACAATACAATGCTTCAGGTCTGCAACCCAGAAGCATGCTCGAGCGACAGAATGCTCGCTCGAGCTAAGGACTCGAAACTCGCTCGAGCGAAGGAAAGCTCGCTCGAGCCAACAAATACAGCTCTCAGGTTTATACTAGATGCAATCGGTCGCTCGAGCTAAGAAACCCTGGCTCGAGCGAAGGGCCAACAAATATCTCGCTCGAGCGACAAAATGCTCACTCGAGCGAAGGACCAAAATTCTGGGCAGCAACTCTTTGCTCCCAAACACTCCCAACCTGTAACAAACCTGCCCAATACATCCTATAACTCAAAAATAAGGAATTAAAGGACGACAACGAGAAATATATAACAACAGAATCTACGGAATGTAAGTCCGGATACAACAACCATATGGGAAAAGACCGGGGTCGCTATAGCCTTGGCTTCCTCACTTGTCTCTGCTTCAGACCCCAGTCCTTTACAAGACTTCTGTGTTGCTATCAATAACTCTACTGGTATATTTTATGCTCAATTCTATCTCCCAACTTTGTGCCTTCCGAAGTTTGAAGTCGGAGATTTTGAAATATGATTTTCATGAAAAAATTATTTAAAGCGATTGTATTTTGATGATAATTAAAACCTCAGTTTTTTCGTTGGAAGTATATATAGTCCATGTAAGTTTTTCATTTTGAAGTCATATATTTATTGATTAATTGCACTTTTCGCAGCATAGATTTGTTTTTTTTTTTTTTTTTTTTTTGTCATTTTGATAATCAATATTTTAGTATTTAAAGTATTAAATTAGTCTCCCTCACTCTCATCGTCAATATTCGTCATCAAAATAAACATTATTTTATAAACAAAAAATACTCATCAACTTAGAAAAAAGGTTAATTACTCTTTTGGTTCGCACGACATGTTTAATTTTGGTCTCCAATATTTTAATTGTTCTAATTTTTAAAGGACCAATTTTTAATTTCTTAGATGTCATTATTGTAACATTATTAAAAATTGATTAGTTTATATAAATTTTTCTTTCGTTCACCCAATCTTACTGAAACACAACTCCATTTCATTTGCATGCAGTGTTCTTGAATGGCAAAGTCTGTAAAGACCCAAAGCTTGCCACAACCGATGACTTCTTCTTTTCTAGCCTCCTTACTCCTCAAAGCACATCGAACCCAGTTGGGTCAAAGGTTACTCCCGTAAACATTACGCAAATACTTTTATTTATTTATTTATTTTTATCAGCAAAAAAAAACTTTATTGATGAAGAAAGCAATACATGCGAAAACTTACATCAACAAAGAGGGAAGTGCAAAGAGTATCAACGCTAACCTTAACAATCCCAACTAGGTTGGCACCGCTAAGGAAGCACAATCATTTGCAAGCACTTAACCCAAAGATTGGTGAGGAACCAATCAAGAGGAACCAAAAAAGCCAGAAAAAGCAACAATAAAACAAAACAACAAAACCAGCAGTTGTAGCATACAACACCAGATCAGCAACATACCCCAGCAGCAGTAGCATAATAAACATAATAAATAGCAAACAAACCACCGGACTTGAGCCTGATCCTTCAACCTCCATTTCTCATACAAACTACACAGCTGCTGGAAGAGGATGCAGAAGCCACCATTCAGACCAATGCAAAATAGATCACAGCAGCCTCATACCATGACACCTACACAGCAAACTAGTGCCCAAGGCAGCTCCAAATCAATGAGGCTCCAACTGCAACATCATATATCAGCAACATACAATATGCAGTCTATTATGAAGCTCTAAAGCAATGCCTCACTCCATTATGTATTCCACTGCAACTGGAGCAAACTCCCATATGACATAGCTGAAGACAACAATTATGCAAATACTTGGCCTCAGTACTCTTGGCATTTCCTTAGCTTGCATCGACTTTGCCCCTTATGGCCTCAATCCACCCCACACATGCCCTCGTGCAACTGAAGTCATCGTGGTCTTGGAAGGTACTCTCTACATTGGTTTCATGACCTCCAACACTGACAACCGTCTTTTCACAAAGATCTTGTACCTAGGAGATGTTTTTGTGTTCCCACATGGTCTCATTCACTTTCAATTTAATAATGGAAAGACTAATGCAATAGCTCTTGCTGCCTTAAGTAGCCAAAATCCTAGAACCATTATAGTTGCTAATGCAATGTTCGGGTCAAATCCAAAAATTTCTGATGATGTTCTTGCCAAGGCATTCCAAGTGGACAAGAAGGTGGTAGACTATCTTCAAGCACAATTTTGGTGGCCCAACAACTAGAGAAATGAGCATTAGAGAACCCATTAATCTATTATTTGTTAGTCTTTAAGCAAATATGATGCGATATAGCATAAATAGTGAGTTGGTTTGCGGATGATTTCCTTACAATTGTTTTCATATGATTATATAATAATGAAGTTTGTTAAGTAGCTCTCTCTCTCTCTCTCTCTCTCTCTCCCTCCCTCCTAATATAATGATGACACTCTTGATCTTTTTCTCGGCTCCCTATTGATAAAATGACGACACTCTTGATCTTTTTCTAGGCTCCCATATCAATAGCTAGGAAACGACAATGAACCATCAAACTTTTGGTTATTGAAATCTTCCAATTATTTTCAGCCTAGCATTGGCCCGAAGATGGCCTGACTCAATAGAACCCTAAAATATGTGGGTTGGGCTTGGGTTGAAATATAGGAGGGCCTGATGGATGTTTTGAGGATTGACTCAAAAAATCAACCCATAGGCCCATCCCACAAACACACATTGGACCCATATAAACTAAATAATTGATTCATTATTTTACTTTATCTTTTTTTTTTTTTAGGTGCATGAACATATGCATTCCTAGTAAATAGTAATATTGAAAGTAAAAAACTGAGTGACTTGCACGCCATCTATGAAAATAGTAATTAAATTTATGTGAATTTAAAGATGCATATATACAATTCAACAACGTTATCGTAATATTTGTAATTTTGTGTTTCAATAAATAAAGATTTTTTCTTCTTTTTTCATGATTCAAAAGGTGATTATAATTGTTTTGATGTACTTCAAAATTTTGTATAATAATTCTTTATTTTTTTTAAAACTAATTTTGGAATTTAATGAAATAAAAATTGAATTAAAGCTAAAATTTGGATCAAATTAGGCCCATATGAGCCAAGCTTACCCTGAGACCCATAAGACAATATTTTTAAGCACATGAATAGTTTTGGGTTTTAAAATATAAGTTGGGCCGGCATGAACCTAACCTATTATTAACCTGTCAAAGTTTATGGGCATGAGTTTTGTTAAAGCATCCAATTCAAAATTAATTGACTATGAGTGGAGAGAGGTCTTTATCACGGTAATGTTATTGTTAGTTATTTGCTTGGATATTACCAATTGGACCCACATAAATTGAAATTAAAACCTTCCAAGACTAAATAAATGAAATTGATAATTTAAGAATGAAATAAATAAGATTGTGATAAAGTTATAATTATCTCCACAAAAGAAAAAAAAAAAAAAAAAGGTAAGGAAGTGTTTGTTACTTAAATTTATAACACAAAATTAATGACAACAAAATAAAAATATTAGCTCTTATTTGTCTAATCTTTTTTAAAGAAAAGTCAATATAATTAGGGTTAATTGGTGAAAAATCCATTCCTATGGAGTTATATATTGTTTAGTCCAAGGTTTAATTTTTTTTTGATGACAAGGACAAGTGTTGAAAAATCACCGGTGCCAGAAAAGTTTTCGAAAAATTGATCGGAAAAGTAGCCGGCCACTAGTGGCGATGAGGCGGACAAATATGTGACATTGAACAAACAGGTGTCACATGTACAGACAGACATGTGACATTTGAACATATAACTAGACAGACAGGTGCCATTTTCAACAAATAGATAGATAGGTAAGATTTAAACAAATATGTGCTTTTTTAGACAAATGATATCCGTTTAGCACAAAATTTAAGTTTGGCCTATTGGCCTAAAATTTTCAAAACTGGACCTTTGGCGTAAGTGCCCATATAACTACACCAACCTCAAAAATTATAATTATAATTTACCTACGAAAAATTGCATGGTGCAGCTGAAGAACCATTCATAGTGGAGTTAGACAATACACTAACCATAGTAGAGAAGACGGTCAAAAATACATTATTATTTTAAGTTTCGTATTGGAAAATATTTGACTATTTCTCAACGATTCTTTCAATCAAATAGTAATTAACAATTCTAATAATTTGATTGTTGTATAGCAGGACAATTATAAATTTTATTTTTCTTGTCAACTCTAGTAAATGACAGAAACTCATGAGTGTATTTGTAATTTCCAAAATCACAATGGACGGTCTGTATTTGAAAAATAATCTCCAAGATATACATATGCATATATTTTCCTTTTTGACAAAACTTAAAAATGATAATTTTAATTGACCGAATAAAGATACATATAGGTGCAGTAGAACCATTCATCATGGAATTAGACAAGAAGCTAACCATATACGAGACTGGGCAAAATGACATTATTATAACCTTTGAATTAAAAAATGTTAGACAATTTCTCAATCACTCCTAATGATATATTATATATAGAGATATAGATACGTATGCCATGCTAGCTTTGTCACCTCATTTCAAGCACATGGACATGGTTTGCACGGACTAGCCATTATTATATGGTCCAAACAAGTGTCTTTTGCAATTATTAATGTAGAATAAGCAATTATAAGAACTAGTGCGTGTGAAGAGCGAGATACCATTAAGCTCATATAATAGATAAGCAAACAACAAGAATATTTGTTATACTCCAAATTCGGAGTTTTTTAAGCCTGGTCACTATGAAGGGTGCAAGAATCAAAAGTAATGACTAAACCCTCACCGGACCCTTTTTTCCATGAAAACTATGATAAAAATTATCCGATTTAGCATTACAGAGAGGTTTAGCTAACAGAAATAGATTTTACAAGTTTTAAACCAATTATGGAGGTTTGACCCCTCAAAAAAAGAAAAAACTATCAATGGCATGGCAAAACTTTATAAATTTAATTCTCCTACAATCACAACCTTATACAAGTAACTATATTTAATTTAAAGAATAAGAAAAACATTGTCCTACTCCACCTGAAAATTGTGACTTTCTTTTTGGGCAATGCACCCAACCAATGATGCCTAGGCTCCCCCTTATAGATAAATCCAATTGTTCATTCCACATTCAGCCAAAGGTTTTTTCTTCATCTAAAATCATTGAATTACCTTACCCTATAGCTGTTGTGAATAAAATTCAATATAATAATATATAAAAAAAGAGGTGAATTTCCCATCATTTGATTGTTGGACATTTCCACAAATTTGTGTATAATTCAACAAAACATCAGTAAATTTGATACTAGAATTGCACGACAGACAACAAAAACCCATTCCCTACTTCAAAAGTGTAGTTCTCATCATTTGATTGTTGATGTATGTGGTAACGCAAGTGTTTTTTTGATGAGTTTTTGATGCTTGCTTAATGTGGATGTTCACATCTTATTAATATGAGGTCATGGAGGGTTGCATGTATGTTGTGTACTATGACCTCATTCTGGTGATGTGATTTTGAACTTGTAAAATGTTTTATGTTGTGCAAGGATGGTGGTCGTAGTTTTCACTGTGGATTTAGTAGTGGAACTGTACACATAGGCATTTAGTTTGTACAATGTGAATGTTCATATAGTATGGATTATTGTATATATGTATTGTTGTTCATATTGTTTTTACATGGTTGTTCACTTTTGTTTTGTTATGCTTTTACAAGAGATTCATACCTTTATGATGTTGGTGTGCACATATGGTTGCAGTGCAACTGTAACGCCCTCATAATTTAACCCATAATATATACCATTAACATGCATTGATAAAAGAAAACCAAATTATCATTCGTCTATCGGAGGATCATTATTGAAAAACATTACATGTAACGTCAAAATAAATGCCCTATGGGCTTACATCTTTCCAAGCTTAATACTTGGGCACAAAAATGTGAGTACTAACTCAACTACAAATTAAGCCCTTGGCCTGAGTGTTTACATGTAATACCAAATAAAGCAAATAACAAAACAAAAGCCTAATCTAAACAGAGTCTTCAACTCCATATCCTCCCAAGCTAAGTTCTTGGAGGTAGCCCATCACCTGAACCTGAAAATGATGTTCCCATATAGGGTGAGCCACAGCCTAGTAGAAATATACTAAACCAAATATAAGCATTGAATAAAGTAATAGCATTCAATAGATGGTTAACTCAAATATCAGTTTCACCTTCCATTATTTATTTAACTTTTCATTTTTAACAATATGGCTCAGAACCTAGCCAAACTATAACAGTGAATTACACATCACATTAACATTACTTCCAATGTCAACAAATAAATGAGACAAAGGCTCATATTAAAACACTTCATACTTCTCGTTTGATACACATTTTAGTGCTGTAGCAACAACATGTAGAAACACTTCTATAAATCAATAAGCACACATAATAGTGATGCTAATGGAGTCCATCCCCTATCTCCTCCTAAACAAAATCCGATTTAGAGATCCATCCCTATCGTCCCCTAAACCGTGGAGTACATCCCCTATCTCCTCCCAAACAATATGCTTAATCAATACACGTATTTTCTGTATTAATTCAATAGTCAACATTTATGACTTAACCAAAGTGATTAGTTTCAATTTTTCCTAATCCACATGCAATGTCTACAACAATCACGACTATCCTTCACCGATAGCCCAAAACAGTTATTTCTAGACAAGAAATAAATATATCAACAATTATAATCTCAACAATTCGGTAGGTGAGTGATTAAAATTATCCAACTACACCATTTAAACTTATAATTGTCTAATTCCATGAATTTAACTAAATTCCCCAATTTTTCCTTAAATTAATTATACAAGTTAATTTATTAAAACAATTAGGGTTTCTCCCAGAATTACCAAATAACCCCGAACATATCAAAATACCAAAACTTAGAACAAAACCTATAATATGGAGTAGGAAATCCCTACCTCGATGTAAATAACCCGAATGGAGAAGATGACGAAAATCCAAAGTGCTCCAAACCCAAGATTGTTTAGATTAAAAGGAAGCTCTCGACTCACTCTATCTTTTTAATAAAGGATCTAGGGTAGAAACACCCTAAAAGTAGATGAAAACTAAGAGAGAAGGTGAGTGGAGGGAGAGAAAAGTCGTACCTAGGGTTTTGGAATCAAAAAGATAGTGAAAAAGTGTTTTAAAATCCGCTGCTGCCTATTTAAACCCGACAGGCTCGCTCGAGCGAAGGATTGGTTGCTCTAGTGACCAGACACAAGAATGACTCGCTCGAGCGAAGGAAATCTCGCTCGAGCCAAGAATGCAATGCTTCAGGTCTGCAACCCAGAAGCACGCTCGAGCGACAGAATTCTCGCTCGAGCGAAGAACTCGAAACTCGCTCGAGCGAAGAAAAGCTCGCTCGAGCCAACAAACACAGCTCTCAGGTCTATACTAGACGCAATCTCACGCTTGAGCGAAGATACCCTGGCTCGATCCACGAGACACAAAATACTACTCTCGCTCGAGCGACAGAACCCTCGCTCGAGCGAAGGCCCGAAATTCTGGATAGTAACACTTGGTTCCAAACCCAACCCACTTGTAACAAACCTGCCCAGTAAATCCTATAACTCAAGAATAAGGAATTTAAAGGACAGCAACCACAATAATATAACAACGGGATCTACGGAACATAGGTCCGGATACAACAACCAAAAGGAAATGACCGAACGGGATCTATAGAACATAGGTCCGGATACAACAACCAAAAGGAAAAGACCGGGGTCGCTATAGCAACTGTAATAAATGTGGTTCGCGCATTGTGTTATAAGCGTTTGGTGGAGTTTTTGTGTGAAAAATGAGACGAGTTGTCTGCTTGTTCTGTTTCATTGTTCTATCGACTACCTGGGATTAATAGGTGTGATTTGGACAATAACGAAGAATTTTAGAACATGTTATTGCTTGCCAAATCAATGGGGTTACACTATGTAGAGGTTGTCATTGATTTGAAAAGTGATATTAGTCAATCGAGTAGCTCTGGGTCGTTGCGTGTGGGGGATGAGGAAGAAATTGATGCACTCTAGAGATTTTGCCATTATAAGGAGAAGGTGTTTGTAACGCCCCAAATTTCTAACCCAAATGATAATACAACAATCATGGCTCTTTCATGGAAAACCGAATATAAATCTCCAAACTTACATTACATGATACAATAGTTCTTCATGCAACAATACATTAATCCAACAATAAGTAAATAAATAAATAAATAAATAACCCCAAGGGGTTTACAAGTTTCCAAGGCTTGAGACTGGTTACACAAAACGGTTATTCAAACCCACACGAACACAGCCCTTGGCTTACACATAGAGTCAAAGCAAAATGAGAGCATTGTACTCCCAATACACACACTTCCACGCCCCTAGTTGGGTAGGATCACTACATCTTTTCCTGCACGAAAATACCGTACGGTGAGCATAAAGCCCAGTAGGAAATTCTTTACAAAGTATATACATTTTATACAAGTCTCAAGAGATGAAATGCACATGCCATGCTATGCCTTTTTTGAAGATAAATTACATTTTCATCTTTTGAAAACCATCATGCTCAATGATATCATGTAATTTCAATTGTTCAAAACTTAACAATTTATTTCAAGGACGGTAAATACAACTCTGGTAATCCCTAGGTCGGTGTCTGCAAGTAGACTATACAAGTACTACCAATTTGTCATTTTTACCAGTATTGATTGGAAGGCTCGACACTTATAATCTGTCATTTTTACCAATATTAACTGAAAAACTCGACACCTATTCAATTTCATCTATATCACCTGTCAAGACTTACCACTGTATTTACCCCAAAACTAATTCATGGAAACTTGTTTCTCAACATTCTTTTCTCAACGTAAGTTTTCAAATTAACTTTCAAAGTTTAATGTAATCAAATGAATGGATATGCCAATAACACAAGATGAATATAAATACTTTTATTCCAATTCATCATCCAAGGAATAACACAATTCCCTCTTCTCGAGTATCCTCAACAATTAGTCATTTCAAGACTTTCAACGTTTTGAACAATAATTTCCAAAATGAACAACAATTTTCATATTCCTTGAAATTCATCATTTATATAAATATAAATAAGAAAATTTCCAGACATTCATTTATTTTTTCACACAAAATAAATATAACAATATCATTCATGGATTTTCAACCTCTTAAAAAAAATTCCCAAATTCTAGGTTTTTTCACCAAAACTATACAATTCAAGTCTTTGGAAGAAAACTTTCCAAAATCATCTTTTCTTTAATCAACGAAGATTAAAACCCATAAGATCATTTTAAAAGAACAAGAGACAAACCCACTTTCAAAATCGCTCAACTTCTTGAATTAACAATTAATTTTCAAAGCTATCGAAGGATAATTTCAAAAATCATCTAGATCTTGCAAATATATATATAACTCTAAGAAAATCCCTACCTCAAGTTTTGAAGAAAAAATGAGATGAAACCCCCAAAATCAGCGCTGTCCAAACTCGATCTTCACCGTACACAATGAAGCCCTCGAGGAGCTAACCAACTTTGATGAAGAACTTAGGTCCAAATCCCAAAGGATTTGAAGAAATCAAAGATCTTGTGAGGTTTTTGGTAGGAAATGTAGAGAGAAGGGAGAGGAAATATTTTTAGAGAGCGAGAGATATACAAAAGTGATTCAACTTCAACCCAAAGAGCGAAGAAAAGGAAAAAAATTTCGGATCTCACGAACCCACCACACCTCACTCTCGCACCTGCCTTTTTAGCAGTGTGCAAGTTGTGCTCTCCCCTGAAATCCGCACGTGCAGCTTGCTCTCCTGCTTGAGCGGACAAGCAACTTCAAATACATTTTGCATTTTTTTTTGGGGGCGCTGCCCCCTAGACCTCCCGCGTGTTGACCGAGCAGCTCGACCCCCAACATACTCAGCGAAGTGGCAAAACTAGGATCGCTACAGTGTTGTTGTCAGCCCCTTAGGTAAATAGTATTATGCATGTGGGACAACGGTTTGTTGTAGGTGCACAAGAATTTCATGATGTTTTATGTAAGTATGCAATCTAATGTGGGTTTCAGTTTACGTATGTCAAGAACGAGACAACAACGGTTACTGCGGTGTGTGCGATGCGCGAGGAGAAAGGTTGCTTGTGGGCTATACATTGTAGAGCACAATGAGCAAATGGTTTTTTCTACATCAAGAGATTCGGTGATGTACATAGTTGTGGTAAGGATATCCGAACATCGAAGAATCAGAGAGTTAGTTCTAATTTGATGTCAAGTACTATATCTAAAATTTTGAGGGGCAAGCCGTTGATTGGGCCGTGTGAGGTGGTGACTATTTTGAAGAGGGATTATGGGCTAAATGTGAGTTACCAAGTTGTATAATTAGGCATGGAGAAAGCAAAGGTTGTTATTCATGGAGATCACTCATTATCGTTTGATCAGCTGCGGTGGTATTCAGATGTTGTGATGTGTTACAATTCGGGGAGTTATGTCAATATTCACTATGACACGTGTAGTCAACAGTTTTATCATTTCTTTGTATCATTCACTGGGTGTATTTCTAGGTACAATTCTTGTCAGCCTTTGTTATTCCTAAATGAAACATTTCTCAAAGGAAAGTGCAAAGGTCAGCTACTTGAGGCAATAACGAAAGATGGAAACAATGGTTAGTATTTTTTTTAGTTGTGTATCCATGTAAATATTCATATTGAGGGGCATAGTGTGGATATATAACTGATCATTACACAGTGTGAATATGCACATGCCCTGTTTGCTTTATAGTGTTTTTGTAAACTACTTATGTTAATATTTACATTGGAATATTGTGATCAGTTGTTTAATGGTGTTGTGTCGTAGGTCTATTCCCTGTTGCATTTGCGATTGTTGATTCAGAGACTACGACTGATTGGTCGTGGTTCTTGCATGAACTTGGAAAAGTTGTTGATGGTAAGCGTCATATTACTTTTATTTCGGACTGTAATCTTCGTCTGTTAGAAGTGATGCCAAAGGTGTTCCCATCGGCTCACCATGTATAGCGATCCTGGTTTTCCCTTCATTGTTTAATTGTATTCCGGACTCGGTTCCGTGGATGTGTTGTTGTCTTATTCCCGTTTCCTTCCTTTACTCTTTGTGTATGAGTCTTGGGTCGTGTTGGGTAAGTTTAAAACAGGTTGGTTGTGTTTGGAAACCAAGGGTTAGTGTCCATTAAATTTTCATAATGGTTCATTTAATATCCTTATTGGTGGTTACAAACTTGTTCATTTAATGCTAGTTAGTGTTCATTTAATTTTAACTTGTCCTTTCATTTTCCAATTAATGGGCTTTTATAACAACATTTCAATATAACTTTTTCATCTCCCTTTTTATTTCAAAACCCTAGAACCTACACACCTTCTCTCTAAATTTTCATCTCCTTCTAGTGTGAATCCATCCTAGGCTCTTTGTAAGAAAGATAGAGGGCGGCTTGGGCTTCGTTCTAATCTGAGAAATAGTGGATTTGGAGCACTTTGATTTCGGGTCATCTTCTCCATTTGAGTTCTTCATTTGAGGTAGGGATTCTCCTTGTTTCTTTTCAATACTCCATCTATAGATAGACATGTGGTAGTTTTTGTATTGCATAAAAACATTATATCATGTTGGATTTGTTAAAAATCATGAGGTTGAACCTTGGGTTGGTTGTTGAATTTGCGTTTATTATCATTAAGTATGATTTAGGCTAATTGGGGTGTTAATTAGCATGCTGTTGTTGAAAGGAGAGGAAACCCTAATTTTATTTGATTTAATAAATTAATAGAGGGGTTTTGATCATTGGGCAAATACTTATGTATTTTGGGTCTTAAATGTGATTATTGTTGTTTGTTGTTGATAATTGAGCCTTTTAGGTTGATATTGAGAAAGAGGGAGGAAAATCCTAATTTAATGATTATGACTTAATTTGCATAATTAAATTGGAGTGGCTTTGAAAAAAGAATGTAATGGATTAAAATGAGTTATGGCCTTATTGTCCATGGAATTGGATTTGTGAAAACAAAAGGTATGAGAATTGGATTGTTGTAATATGAGTGTTGAACACACATATGCGGAGGTTGTATCTTTAACTACCATGTTGGTTCTGTTGAAGGGTTTGTGATCTCATGTTTATTGAGTTCGTTATTAGATGTACAAAATATCTGCATCTAGTGGTTTTGTCCTTGGTCATCGGTGGAGGATGACGTGATTGCATTGAATTGTCGTGTATACTTTACACATTGTTGATTGAACATCTTATGTGATGAAATGTTGAGATACATTATATATGTATACTTGTTAGGGAGGAGAGAGGGGTTGTACTCCAGTGTGTGTGAGAAGATAGGGGATGGACCCCACACACCTATGTGTTCTTATATCTTAACACATTGTTTATATCTTGATAGTTTATGTGTATGTTTTAAACATGTTGATTATACCTTGTTATATTGTGGTTGTTGGTGTTATATCCTGCGCTGATAATCAGAGGTACCGTTACCTTCCAGCTAGCGCCTGGAGAACTGTATGCGCTGATAATCTAAGGTGCCACACCCTTCCAGCTAGCGCCTGGTAAACTGGTAGTTCGTTGTGAGAAGTGTGTCTTTGGCTTACTACGCACATAGCTAGTAGAGCAAAGTTTTGTTGTTATTGTTTCAGTGTATCTGGGAACATTGTGGATTGTGTTGGTTAAGGTTTTGGAGGGCCGAGTTGCCTCATTGGTTTATCTTATGCATGTAGTTGAGTTGTTATCTCCCTTTGTAAAGGTATGCATGTATAGTTATAATAGATTTGGGATTGAACCGCAATGCCTTTTTATCTTTTGGAAGTGTAAAGAAAATCAAACATTTTAGAAATATGTTTTGAAAAGCCACATCTGTTGTATGTGTGGGAAATGGGATAGAGTAATGGGCTTAGTGAATCTATTTTTCCTAAGTAGTTGTTAATGTTATAAAAGATTGGGAATGGGGGTTAATGAAAGGAAAAAGGAAAGATGAATTGCTTATAGCGTTGAATGAAATAATTGTTTTCCAGAAAAGTTTATATATATATTGTATAAACTGTCACATTATTATTCTAGTACGAGAATGAGTGTTCATGATCATAGCTATCTGTAATGTTGTTATTGTTGAGGATCATGTTGAGATCCCTACTGGACTATATGTTCATCCCACGTTGTTGAAATCTTTTTCAGGTGTTTAGCAGGATGTGCTACAAGATTTGGATCTTCTTAATTGTTGGCAGAATGCCATAAGTGTAAAAGGGTTACACCCTTCATTTGATTATTTAATGTTGTAAGCCTGAGGGCAATTTATTTAAGGATGCTCATGTTGTATTTAGATTTCATTCGAAAGAGAGAATTGTTGTTCATTACTTTTAATGGAACATTTGAGTTTATTTCCGCATGTTATCTCTGAAATTGAATTAAGTTAAGGAACTTGGTAATGACTTCAAGAAATAAAAAGTGGGGCGTGACACCACGGTTATTGCTTATAACACTTAAAGAACAATTTAAGAGACTAGATAAAGGGAATTGATAATGGATTTAGGGACCTCCTGGTTAGTAGTTTAGGTAACTGTGCTTACGAGCCAACTGTGGTAGGGCTCCATGAAAAGCTTGACAAATTAAAAGAGAAGGGTAAGCAACGAACACATAATTTTTTCAAGGAGTTGGCACCTGAGCACTGGGCGAATTCATACTTCAGATAATAGTAGTTTTCGAATGTATTCCATTTGTCAAGTTTAGAATGGTAGTGATGTGAAATTTCAGTTATGTTTTGTGGCGATGTGAAATTTCATATTCAGTTTCGAAGAAATTAAATTCAGTATTGTACAATGTTTGTGATGTTGTGCAGGGACATGCGTTATGGAGAGATGACATCCAATGCGGCAGAGTCATTTAATAATTGGACTAAAGAAGTACGCAATCTTCCTATCACTCGGATGGTGGACACAATTCGTACTCAGTTGATGCGACAAATGTCTGTATGGCGTGACCAAGTAAACAAGTGGAATGAGCTTATTTGTTCTACATTCGAAACAATACTTTCTTGATTCATTCAATGACAGTAGGTCTTGGCAGGTTAGCAAAGCCAATGAGGATGTGTTTGAGGTTTATTCAATACCATCTGTTACAGTTGATATTGCAAGGCGTACGTGTTCTTTCTTCAAATGGCAAATTAACGGATTCCCATTTGATCATCCTGTTATTGCTATTTAGAAGAGCCGCTACAATCTCAATGATTGTATTACTTTCATGTAAAGACGTATTGTGCAACCTATTCGGGTGCCATATTCCTTATACCATCGGTGGAAAAACTGTCTTTTGATCCCACAAGCTTCACAATATACCCACCAACTGTGAAAAGACCACCCAGTAGGTCGAAAAAGAATAGAATCCCATCAAAGGGTGAGAAACTGAAGCAAATAAGGTACGGGAGATGCGATAAGTTGGGAAGCCACAATCGGAAATCATGCAAGGCGCCGATATAGGGTGTATATTTTTCATTCAAAATTGTGTTCTACATGGGATTCTTATATTGATTTTTGAAATAAGATTGTGTTGTGTTGGCAAACATTATGTTACAATAAGATTACATTGTGTTGGCAAACATAATAATGCGTTAGCAAACTTAGTATTTGATTTGTGTTTTTTGTTTGTTTGTTTGTTTGTTTTTTTTTTTTTTTTTGGGGGGGGGGGGGTAGCAAACTGATATGTTGTTGGTGTTTTAATGATGAATACATGATGTGAATATTCACACTTATCTAAAAGAATCACATTATGTGAATACTCGCACATGGGTTGAACTTTATACATTATTGTTGTCAATGTTGACATGATTATAATCTGGGATGTGAACTTTCACATGCATACAGATTGATATGGTGTGAACATTCACAACTGTTGTGAATAATAACAAATGTGAATAATAACAAATGTGAATATTCACACCTATGTATGTCCTCTGTAATGATGTCGTGTAGACAATGTAAACATTCCTGTACAAAATATGTGTATTATAGAACAATCTGGTTCAAACAATCGCATAAATTAACGTAACAACACCAAATGTAGATCAAAATGCATAAGTGGCCTATTGGAACATTAATAGATGTCATATCACTAATTTATAATCAATTGTTATTTGTCAAAATGTCAAAGCAATTGATGTTAACATTCACATTGAGTGTTGGTTAGTTTGTAGGTGGACACCCCCCACCTATAGGTTTTAGTGACGCTCTGTTTTCCTGTGATTTAAAAAATTGTGTACTAATAAGTCTCGTAGTCCACACCATTTAGCACTAGTGAGACTGCCAACAATTTCTTCATGGTATATGTGTGCTCGCATGATATAACAAACAGTAGGCCCGCAGTCCACCCTGTAAATGCAAAATGGTTATGATTAGCACTTGACATGTATGTTTGCATAATGGTAATGGAGGATTTGTACAAAGTGTTGTGAGGCTTATAAGGTGTCGCCCTGCCGAGGACAGACATCAACTGATATGATTGGTTGTGATGGATCTTGGCTTGTGAACTTAGTCCATAGCGGTGATGACTTGCCAATAATGTGCACAAGTTTCTCGATTTACTCCCTCTATGTAGGGAATTTCACATTAGGCACCAACGAACATATGTGTATATACATTTATTTTGGAATTTAGCACATGACAACAATTCATATTTGTGTACAATAAGAGCCACTTATAACTTCCTGTGCTTGGTCGACATATGGGTCATGTATGCCCAGCCTTGGTCGTAATGAGTTATAATGCCTCCACAAATTTTCTTTAGCATCATACACAACTATCGTCTAGTGAAAGTCATGGTGCAATGGGAATAGTTGGTATCTCTCTCCTTGGTAGTTTTTCACATGTGCATCAATGTGTTTACTTCTTTTGTGAGGAGGGTACTTTCGTATCACTTTCTTCACACATTGGACAAATAATTATGAAGTTTCACATTCACATTAGCAAAAATGGAATGTTAGCGCTTTTACCAAACACATGCTCGTGAAGATTAATGAGGCTTCATCTGAAGTTGGGTTGACCACCACTTGTTGTTCGTGTAATAGTTTGGCATATGCATCTATCAGTTGCACAAACATAGGGTCGTATTATGTTATTTGTGGTGGGTGAACAATGTGTGTGTGTGTGTGTGTGTGTGTGTGAATGCATGAGCAGTGAATCATTTTGGTAATGGCATACATTGCTGTGTATCGATTCATCCTTAATAAGGTACACGATGTCATCAAAATACACATATGTAGACTTCGAGTCTCCTTTCCACACAAGCAACCTATGATGTAGCACTTGTACCCTTTAAAGCTTTTGGAAAGCGTATTTGAATCCTTTATTTTATTTTGGCAATCTTTGGTGTTGTTGTATCTTGGTTTTGGAGAAGTATAAATCAATTTAAACTTGTTGGGATTGTTAGTTTACGCTTGTTTACATTGAAAAGTTGTTTGGGAACTTAGAAATCTTCTTCTGGGTTCGACACCAATCTTGGTGCTATCGACACTTGTCTTTTGTTCTTGGCCTCAAGGTTCGACACCAGTTTAGGAAGGGTCGACCCTTGTCTATTGCAGAATCTGGGGTTTGCTTGCTTGAATTTAGTGTCGACACCAGTTTGGGAGGTGTCGACACCTTGTCCTATGCGCACACTAGTGTCTCAGCTTTTCTTCCTGAAGGGTCAACACCTCTGTCCAAAGGGTCAACCCCTGTGTGTAATTTTCAAATTTTTGGGTTGGTTTGGGCCCTACTTTTTGGGGGGTTTTGAGTTGTTCTTTTTATCTGACTTTGGGGCTATTATTCTATTTGTAATGACCCTCACACTACCCTAATCGCACTCATATGCATTTTACATGATTTTGTCTTGTTAAGCTTGCATTTCGAATCTTGACTTGTCTTGTATAAGTGTTACTCGAATGCCATGTTCTTTTGGTATGTGTGTGTTCCAGCCGAGGTCATCTTGAGCCTAGGTCACCCTTTTTATGCTCTTACACTTAGGATCATCTTGGGATTTCTTTGTTGACCTCCACCTTTGTCTTGACATATTGGCCGAGATGATTATCATCTGGGCCGAGGTGTGTATCACCAAGGCCGAGATGTGTATTATTTGGGCCGAGATATTATCCTTGTACCGAAGTGATCTTGTCCTGGAGTAGATTGACATAGACCGAGGTGTGGCACATCTAGGCCAAGGTGTGGCACAGCTTAGTCAAGTGTTGTTCTTCCTAGCCGAGATCATTGGTCTTTGACTTGCCGAAGTTCTCATGGCAAAGTCATTGCCCTTTGTTGCCGAAATCGTGTTGTTAGCCGATGTCATTACTTGCGGAGTCCTTGCCGCCTAGCTTGTTGAACACGCTTTGTCATAGACTTGTCTTGTCAATCTATCACCTTTTGAGGAGAACCAACCAACCGTTGCCACGTGTCCGAAATTTGAGTGTTAAATCAGGCCAGAGAGAGAGAAACCCATCATTTGTTACATTCTTGTTTTGGAGTAGAAAGAGAAGCTCTAGAAGGAGAAGGAGGGATTTTAGAGTGAGAGAGTAGATACCAAGCTTGATCCTTGGAGTTCAACCGTTAGATTTGTGTTTTGAGGTTAGAATCTTGGTCTACTCTTGTTGTTCTTATTGTTCATCTAGTTGCATTGCATGATTGAATATGTTTTGAATGCCATACATTGATTTAAAGATTGGTTTTAGAAAGAGAAAGTTGGTGTTCATAAGTTTTGAAGAAAAAGCCTTGTTTAATCCGAAAGTTTGCAACAAGTTACATGCTTTTGTGTTTGTTTTTGTAAGATCTTCTAGTATGGGCACCCAGGTTCATGATTTCGAACTCATAGCATGAAAACTTAGATTTTGATACACGCAAGTTATGATTTTGGCATTTATCTCCTTCATGATCTTCATGTTCATGTTCTTCATGTTCTTGAGCAGAGGGAAAACCCAGATTTTCCCGACCTCATTTCTTTGAAACTGGCCCTCGGGACCACACCTCGGCGAGAAGGTGTGGGACCTGGGCCAAGACTTGGTTGGTGCCCAGCATGTTTCCCCGAGGTGGGAGACAGTGTTTGTCTTGATTTGACCTAGTTCTTGGAGAATGCCGAGATCATTTGCATTCATATAAAGTTTGTTTGAGGATGCATTCAACATATTCTTGCCATGTGTTTGTAGGACTTGGACTTGCCTTGACCCTGACGTTTGAAGGAATATGTGAGTGGTGTTTTAATAAAGATATGTTATAAAGCTTTGATAAAGTCTTGTTTTGTCTTGTTTGGAAAACTATTTACAAGCATGAATGATTATTCCTATTTGCAATAAGTATCATATCTTGTTTGATGACATCCTCGGGAAGTCCGTACGTGCCAGGGGACTTTAAGCATTTGTGGCACTAGTCCGTACGTGCTAGGGGACTATAAGCATTCGTAGCACAAAGTTTGGAAGTCCGTATGTGCTAGGGGACTATAAGCAATTGTAGCACAAGTCCTTAGTGTCCGGGGACTATAATGCAACGACACCCTTGTTTAGAGATCTCTCTTGTCTTGTCTTGTCTTGTCTTGTCTTGCCTTGCCACTGACGATTTTACTGCGTGGGCTTGTTTGTCCGAGATGTCATCTCTTGTATTATATTGATGCTAGTAAGCATCCCTTGAAGCTTGAAGGATTTGATGGATGAACTTGATTTATCTCATGTATTGTTTTGCTAAAAGACCTCGGATATCATTCATATAAACCCTTTATTAATTATGCCATTCACTGAGTATCCAAGCTCACCCTCTCTATATATATGTAGGTGATGAGCAGGGCGGCGGTGACGCCTAGGTGTGCTTGCCGATGTATTTTGGATTCATGTTTTGCAACATCTTGAAGGTTATGCTTCTTTGTTATTTTCTTGTAATTTTGTAATTGATGGCCGAGAAGCCTTTTAATCAGGATGTAATTTTTGTACCCCATTTTGTTGTATTAAAGCTATTTTGAGATGTATGTCATTTCATTTAACTTAAGCACTGCTCCTATGGACTACTTGGTTTTATTTATTGCTTCCGCATTTGTAAGCCCCATATGTTTACTCTGATTTGTGTGTGTGATCTTGTAAGTGGCCTTTGGTAGTCTCGGATTACTGGCCATCATGGCAACATCCTACTAGGGGCGGGATGGGGTCGTGACACTATTATTACCTTGCTACTATAAATAGGATCCAAACACTTATTCATTTCATTTTTCCTCCTCTTTCCTCTCTCTCTACACTGTGAGTTCTCTTCTTTCTCTCTAAACTCAAACTTTTTCACTTAGATCTTTAGATCTACTCACCTAGAGTGATCTTTTCACCTTGATCCTTTGAGAAAGATTATAGATCTCATCAAGTGCTTCCTTTTGGTCTGAATAGTTCGTGGTTTCGTCGCCGGTGATTTTTGAGTTGTCATCTCTTTGCTTCAAGAGGTAAGGGTTTCTAGTTCTCCTTCAATACCCTCATTTATAGATAGATTTGTGGTATTTTCTTTATATAAATACAAAGTTTATATTTTTAAGTATATCACGAATAAATCATGAGATTGGGAGTGTAGGGTTTGAAGAGTAGGGGTTTACTTGTTGGGTTATGATTTTGGGTCATGTTTTTGGGTGTATAATTAATAGAAGAGTTGAAATAAGAAGTGTTTTTGTGAAAAGCTATAATTTCTCTAAAAAAAAAACCTTAGTTTGGCTCAAGAAGATGGTTGATGGTTTTGCTTAAATTGAAAATAGAATCATGAAGTTGATGTGCTAAATTATACATGTACAAGTCTAAATGAAATTTTAAAGAATTTGAAAATTTATGTAAAAGTTGCAATTGAACTCTTAATGTTGATGTTTTAAATTATGTTATAATATGAAAACAAACTTGGGGGAAAGAAATTACTAATGATATGGATGATATGAGCTTTGTGATGAAATGATGATGTGAATGTTTAAGAGTTGTATTGGATTATGCCAAATTATATTGAATCACTACAAGCAATTGCATTTTTTGCAACACAACAAAATATGTTGCTAAAAGGAAAAACTCATTGGTAAAAAGTTTCGCTGACATATAGAGCTACGTTGGCAACCCGTAGGTAAAAGTGAGTCGGCAAAAGTTTTTGCCGACGAACTTATCATTGCGTTGGTAAAAGTAATGCCTTTAGCGACAAACATAGTCATCGATAAAAACCTTCATCCATCGTCGGCAATTTACCTTGCGTCGGTAAAAGTAGTTCAAATATGATGGTTGTGTGGCACTTTTCCTGACACAAATTTGCATGGGCACAAATTATACTTTTAGCAACAAAATATATGTCGGCAAAAGTACACTTTTGGTGACACATTTACGTCGGTAAATGTTTCCATTTGCCAACAATTTGTTTGTCGATAAAGCTTTAATTTTGGCACCGGCAAATTGGCATTGGCAAAAAAATACACTTATAGCAACACAATATGAGTGGGCAAAAATAAACTTTTGGCAACACATTTACTGACAAGTTGTTTGTCGATAAAGCTTTACTTTTTAGCAACGACAAATTTTTAGCGGCAAAAATAATTGAAAATCATTTATATTTTTTTATAAGATTTACAGATTTACAAGAGGCATCCCTCAGGCACCACTATGACAAACTAATAACATTGATATGAAATCACCTAAAGTTGATGTGTAGGCAAAAAAACACTGCTAATACTGCTTTTAGAAGCAGTGTAGAAAACCTAAAAGGGCAAACTCACTAAAATACCCAAATACATCCAAATTGTGTACCCATAGTATAAACAATAGATAACAAAATGAAAACATAAAAATAACAAAGAGAGGAAAATCGTACAACAATCACCCATAAACTTACAACAACCCAAATTTGCAACAGACCAGCATCTACTAGGAACCGCCTCACAGCAACATTGCTGCAGCAGCAGCAGCAGCCCAACAAGCATTAGCAAGAATCGGTCACCAGTAGCGACTCTTAGAGAGACGCTCACTACCAACAAGGTCCATAAGATTTAGGACACTTTGTACTTGTTCAGTGCTCTGAAAAATGAGAGAAGAAAAACAGTTAATCATTGACTGGCATATTTGTGCAAGTGTGTGTATGTGTTTGGGGGGGGGGGGAGGGAACAAAAGAGGGAGAGAGATGGAGAGAATTAGTGCTAACACGCTTGAAAAGGTGACAGTCCCTATTAGTGTTCATATCTCATTAACACCATATATTCGAAGAGTGAAGACAAAATGACTTCTTGAAGACTGCTCATTCATCTGGGTCTTGCCTACAAACCTGAATGAAAACAAATACAAGTCTTGCAAATATAAACAAAATAAAAAATAAAAAAAAAGGACATGGATCTTCTGGACCAAACAGCCCCAAAATTTATTATAAAAAAAAAAAAAAAAAAAAAAAAAACAAACAAACAAACAAACAAACAAAAACACTAGCACATGATATACTGGTAAAGTGGTACAAATAATTTACGCTAGTGGCCACAAATAAGATCCAAACTACTTTCTCAAAATAATCTTCTTTCGCAACTTGTAAAAGACAAAAATAAAATAAAATAAAAATTTAAGATTCATCATGCCTTTACTTGTTTAATTTTCACATGTGACCACTAAGTTGTATGCACAAATCTACTTTCCTTCATTAACACAACAGAAATTTCTAAGAAACTCTAGATCATATTTTTTGTGAATGAAAGCAGTAAACAGAGGATCATATACATATACTGTCAAATATTTTTTGAATGAAAGCACTGAACAACAAGTGCAAGGTGTTCACTTGCAACCCTAGAGCATCATACATGCTTTACCACTTCAAGGGAATGAATGTCGTCTTAAGAAATCTTTATTTAAAATCTGGTGTAGGTTTACTATTGTCGAAATAATCATGACAAATGCTGTAAAATTTTAAAAACACCAATCGCAATGTTATGTATCTCAAAACATCAGACATTAAATGTGTGTATCCCAGCCTTTTTTTGTAATGTAGTGAAAAATAGCATTTGGCATTGCGTTATAATTCATTTCTGCCCATTAAAAAACATACAATACAAAAACCACTAAAGAAAAGTTATGCATTTGTACCTTGAGCTGATTATCAAATTTGGAGACAACAATTATTGTCTGTCTAAATGTTGGTTCACTTTCTGTCAGTCCTCAATCCTTAAGGACCAAGTTTTACATATGGATTAGCCAATCCTGAAAAACAGTTCCAGACTTCCAATTATTATGCATATACTTGGAATATTCGCTATGGTTTAAAAAGGTAAATATTGTAGCTTAAACCAACCATTTCAATCTGAAGGCTTGAGGCCAGCTGCTTCAATAACTTCCAACAAGGCATAAGCAACAACTGGCTCCTCCACATACACACATGATGGGTTTTCTAACATATGAAATCCATATAATTTAAAGATTAGAAAACTTTCAAGCATCCAGAAAAGAAAGAAGTGACAACATAGAATTATCAAACTTATGTAATAAGCTACAACAACACCAGAACGTTCAAATTTTAGAGAAACTTCCACAAATAAAGTAATTTGTTGCAATAGCAAAAGAAATTACGAACTATGCTCATCCAACCCCGAGAGAGAGAGAGAGAGAGAGAGAGAGAGAGAGAGAGAGAAGAATACCAAGATCAATCATTTTCTGAATCATATAGCAATCGTATGTGTCACTAATAAGTTTTTTTCTCTAGTAGCTTAACAAATCACTTAATAAGAAGGCTTATTTGCTGCAGTTAAAATCCAGCAACGAAAACAACAACAACAACCACAACAAAAAGAAAAAAAGAAAAAAGAAGCAACTCAGTGCACGAGACTTCTTCTAAAGCAATGCATGGGGATGACAAGATATACCAACCTTACCCCATTTCTGGAGAGGCTGTTTTTGTGACTTGAACTCGCACCGCTAGGGACACTAACAGCGCATTACCATTGGGCCAACCCACACCCTTCCAAAAAAAAAAAGTCATATTTTGAGAATTGAACATCCCCCTAAAAATGTTTGAATGTCAAATGAATACACCACATTATCTGAACCAAAAGAAAAAACCAATTAATTAATATACAGCCCTTCTAAAAAACAAAGATATTCTTTCAGCATGGACATATGAAGTAAATTGCTTTTCACAATTTGAATGTCATGCATTTTCCTCTCCAAAACATATAAGTAGTTTTCAGCAAATCTTTTTGAAACCAAATTTATTCCATGCAACACAACAGGATGATATCATCACATTTTGAAGAGTTACAGTCTACATTTCAGCCATAATTCACTAAATTTCCAAAAATCAGAGCAATTTATGTTCTCTATTCCTTAACTACTTGATGGAATTTCTAGTGTGGGAAACTGAATTTGTCAAAATCAAATCAAATCAAATATGAAAGTGGGAAACAGAATGAGAAACATTTACCAAAGGTCCAAAACACTCAATATTTAAGATGCAGTTAGCCCCAACTAAGTATAATAAATAATATCCTCTACTATTCCAAATATTATATCAATATAGTTGTGGATTTATAATCCTTGGGAAATTTAAGTATTTGTTAAGCAACAAGCCCACTTCCTGTGATTATGCATGTAGTGCTAATAGCTAATGCCATTCTTCATAAAATTATGTGGCTGTGGCAGAATGAATTTGTCCAGGTCAACAACCAGCATATTGGCTGCAAAGATTATGAAGATTAAAATAAAAAAACACTTCATGAGGAAATGCATCTGCCACGTAAGCCTACATAATTGAATCCTCTACTACTAATGTCTTTGAGCAAATAACAAGAGAATCTCTGAACTGTCTCAATTGACTAAGGAAAACACTAAAACAATACATTATTGGCCAAGAAAATAAAAAATAGATGATAGGAAGATTTTCTGAACAAATGGAATAACAAAGTCTAGAGAACTTTACCTCAACTAGTGTCTGCTCAAATACAATGGCGAACAACTCATCCTAATCAAGGAGAAATTTTTTTTTTTTATAGAAATACAATTCGAACAGAGAGCGAAAGAGAGATCCCAAGTAATTATTGCACATTAAATATGAAAGTAACTTACCAGCCATCCAACAATCCCTAGAAGTTTTGTAACATCAAGCCAATGAGTTAATAAAGTTTTCACAGTCATCTGAAAATATGATGGCTCAACAAAGCATACCTCAAACAGCCAAGGAAAGGCCAGTGGCGAAGGAACTTTACCCTAACCAGGACCTAGAAGAGAATAGGCCCACTGTCTTTTTAGCAATCAATGGAAAAAGTTGATGATACTAATTTAAAAAATCATTATAAAACAAAAAATAGAGTCTTTACAAATATTAGAGTGAATTTCAAAAAGAATAACAATGAGAATAGATATGATGACAATTAAAGTCATTCTAGGATGATACTTTACATCAGAAAGTAATGACATTTCAGATGCAGTGAAGAAACAAACAAGGGAAAAGAAAATTACAAGGAGCATAGCAGATGTGCAATGTAAAAACATAAATAATATAACAAGTTCCTTGAGCATCCCCTAAATAAGTCAAGATGAAAACAAAAAGCAACTCAATATGCAGTCTTTCATTAATCTAGTTCATTCTCTTCCTCTTTTAATACGAAGGACGCTTTTGTGCTAACCCAGTAGTTATACAGTCCTTTGTCCTCCTGAATATAGTTGGACAAACCTTAATTCAAACAAAAAGATCTTTTTTTCTTTTTTTCTTTTTTGGTGCTCATATTGTTTTCAGTAATTAGGTGGTGGTTCCCCTTTGAGATAAAATTTTAAGGCCATAAGGGTTAAATTTTCCAAGAGAATAGATAAGTCTATCTCAGTCGTGAGTGAGCTTCAAAGGGGGAATGTTCGTTCCTTCAGAATTTTTTCTTATTAAGTGCGGAAAGTGATATGTACCTTCTTTATATTCTTTTATTAATAATTTTTTTTTCTTTTTTCTATCAAAAAAATGTAAAGTGCAAGCATTACTTTGGTATGGCATGTGCTCACTCAAATCTATAGACTAAATCTCTATCTTCAACTGATATTTCACTTTTTAGCATTTTGGAGGAACTAATGGTGACCAAATACCGGCCAGTGGCCTGATATAAGAATTCTCTTAATTAGAGGTATAAATCACAAGAATGAGTGCACTGTGGCATTAGTTTGTACCTGGAAGATAAGGAGTTCCATTATGCATAAAGACTACTATATTATTCTAATTTGTTAACCACAAGTCTAACAGATATCTTAATACAGTTTTCGACATTCATATAATATTCAAATTCATTATAGGCTATGAACATATAATACAAATGAAAAAATATACCATGCATACACAATCTAGTCTAAAAATAAGAATATACTAGTTGTTACCTTCCCTTCAACATGCATGCCCAACAGGTGCAACTTCACCCACACTCCAAAACCCATTCTCTTCCTTAGTTTCACAACAAATATTGCACTCACATCATCTGCAGTTCGAAAATTCATCCCCAACTCCAAGACCTGCATTTAAAGATTTGTAATGAATCAGCCAGCTCCTTCAAGTTGTCACTCCCAAAGTATTTATCTCCGCCACTTTATTAATCCTAGATTCTAGTATCCAAGTGGCCTGAGAGAAAATGATGTAAGATTAACAAAATTAACTGACAAGTTTAACATATGAAAGAGACATCAGCTTTTAGTTCATACGTCATATTTACTAGCAAGAAATGAAGAGACATGTTCCTTCATGCATCTCAATTGTTGCTGTTGTTGAGAAACTGACCCCAAGATGGTCTTGTGCAGGTCTTTTAAGCTCTGATCAAGCTGTGAACCAAAATTTAGAAGCAGCCCCTGGTTTTCTGATTCTAATTTATTTTTTTAATCTATATAACTTTTAATTTTAGTGAGTGCCTGAAAGCAATGTAGCTAAAGCACAAGAAAGAAGCACATTAATGCATTTAAGGACATACACATTCTAAAAATTTGTGCTTAGAAGTTATGCTAGAAATTGAACTATGCAATTTGATTAGAACATCCTAGGATAGGGTGTTTCTTCATCGATGTCACGACCTTGTGATCTCCAAAACAACAAAACAAAGTTACGATATTCTAATTTCATTTAAAGCTATTTCTTGTTAACCATGGATTTATTACCCCTCAAAGACTAGCATGGCAGAAAACAAAAAATAGAATATGTAATTTTTCCTTGTTTTTCAATTGGTTCACTTTCCTATGATAGTCAAAACTCCTATATTTTTGCGTAAAATTATAATCAGCAAGTAGCTTTGGTAACTAGTATCCATGTTAAGCTAGTTTACCTCTCTTGCAACATAGTCAATCAGAAAAACCTTGGTTAGCATCTTCAGTGGATTTTAGCATAGTTGGCTCTCTGGTCAAGTCCCTTTGTTCAATGCTTTTTATGGCTGCCAGTTATTGTTTGCAGAAAGGCATGCATACTGTTACACAATCTTCGCCTTCTCCTACAATTTCTTGTATACACAGCACACCACATGTTGCAGAAGTTTCATGTATCACAAGTGTTAATTCAGTAGGCTCTTCATAAGATGGATTGGCAGTGTGCATGCCTCACAAAGAATATGCATGACCATTACCACAAAGAAGCATTAGCCACCAGGCGGCGGCTGACTAATGAAATTAAAGATGAAAACATCTAAGCAACAATGCAATCACTATTGTAATGTGTTACCAAGTGGAAGCAATAAAGATGAAGCTTTTTTTTTTCTTTCTTTTGGGAACAAAAGATGAATTTGAAAACAAGTTACTGCAAATCAACATAAAAAATGCAAGATAAAATAGGACACAATGACACCCTATACTTTTTTCCTGATGGTTAAAATATTGTTAGCCTAACCATCTTAAACAAATTCAATCTTAGCTTCCCATGACCTATTATTACTTAGCAATTCATACTACACCTATTGATCTACTTCCTGAACTTGTATTTCTCAGTAACTTGTATTTCTGTGTAAAATATACAAAAAAACTCTTTATATAACAAATAATACAAACTAAACTGAACACATCATAACAATTAGTAATGTAACCAACTTAATATCAAATGCATTTCAGTATCCCAAATTTTATTCAAATATCCAACAATACTAAACATAAGAATCCTAAAATGTGTCTAACTATATCCAACAATCCCAAACATAATAATTCCAACAAGTATGTAAACATTCAACAAAATAACTTATAAAACGAAACAAAGAAAAATAAAATGAATGCCTACGTGCAAAACGACAAATTATCATATCTTTAATGACCATATATATTACAACTGAATCATGAACATCCATCACCAACCTGTGAACAAAAGGATAAAAACATGAGTATTTTATCAATGCATTAACTTCAACAATAATATAAAAATATAGTTAAAATTAATTAGAAAATTGTTGTGAAGCTATTGTTTTATCAAGCTATTGTATACAAAGGTTGTAATGCTGACTAATAACAGGGGAGAGGCCAAATGCTTTATAGGGAAAAAAATGTTGGCGCAATGCAAAGCCTACGAAGAAAGTACAGTGACTTTCACAAGTTAGTCTTCATTGATGTCTACAGAACTTAACCCCATAACGTGTTTTTCACTCGTCAATGAAGACTTGACTTCATAAACATTGATCTTAATCAACTATCAAAATGGTATACCAAATAAAGTTTGACACCTCTAACGGGCACAACAGCAATCTCTAGCAAGAAACCCAAAATAGCAGGTTGGTGCAACTGAGATGCTTGTTGAGATTTCTATTAATACAACTCAAATATCACTCCTAGAAATCCTCCCATCCGCACTCCACACCAACACAACAATACTGATTTTATCCACAAAAGTGTACCAAAAAATGAAAACTGTTCTACCCCACATGCAAGAAAAAAAAAGAAGAAAACAGTAGAAAAGAGCAAAACACCCCAAAGTGAAAAATAATCCATTGAACTACAAATAACCATCTAATGCCCAGAACAACTCTGCAGCAGCAGTAAAACTTGGCTGGCTGCAACTATACTGCAGCAAGATCAAGCAATAAGAAGCAGCAGGAAAAAATAACAGCAGCTTGCAGTAACATCAAAGTGGTTATACCCCAAATCTGGGGGGATTATGGCAAGGGGGATAATGCAAATATAACTAAATTTCTATGCAAGTCAAAGTAAAAACACTTACTAAAATTAAATTCGACATAGATTCTCCAAAAAATTAAAAAATACACTAATTGATTTAAATTATCAATATAGGCATCTGCAACTAATTCCATATCAATTTTATGATGAACTCCACTCACAATATTCCATATCAGTTTTACCTCATTTGGATTGTTTACCTCATTTCGATGGTTTTCCCTAAGTTTATATAATTTTATATTGTTGACACATGTTAGGATTGGTTAAATAAAGTAAATCAGTTTAATGAGGTGTCAAATTTACCTCTATTTCAACCAAGAGAAGTTTCATCCTTCCTTACACTCGATGCATCCTCCCCGACACTATTTCTTGGAACTAACCCCGAAATGTTTGCTAGATCTATCCCACTTTTTGCTACCAACATTTGAATAACAGCTTGCATTGTACTCATGTATTGAGCCTGGTCAAGTAACTACTTTCCCTGGTTAGCTAATTGTTGTCTCTGGTCAACTAACTACTGTTGAAGAACAATCACCTCGGAGTTAGGAGCCTCAAAATGTATAGAAGATGAAGTACTATCCTTGCAGATCCCGTATCCCCTCAAGTAGACCGACCTCTTCCCAAGTACTTCCCTGGAAATCTACTCCTCAGATAATGGATGTGTGACACTAGGTTGAGCTTGCTCAGTGATCTTTGAAACTATAGTGGTCTATGAATGAAATATAAGTAAGCTTAAAACATAACGTCAAAATGCAGACATATATTATTGAAATTGAAATAGTTATGGTTACATGATGTTCCTCAACCATGTTATTTATCCACACTCCCCTATGTCGGTGACGTTTGTGGGTGTCCTCGAATAGTTTCGTAATATTCAGTTTGCTTCCTTGTACCTTTCATTTCATTAGATTTTCTAGTCAAACAATAATTATGTATTTATAATTTAGTATGTTCAAATTTTTAAATCTACACTTACAAGGATAGCTGCGCACGATGCAAATGATCTCGTGTCACTTGTATGATTATACTTCACACAACCTCTTGCTTTCATCGTATTCTCTGACTTTTTCTAAAAATAAAATGAAAAATAGGTAACATTAATTAATATACAAGGAGGATATTACTTTAGTAAATATTTTTACAATACCTTCCAATATGAATTTCCCATAGATTGTTAATCATCCATTCCCAATCATCCTGGGTACAAGGATATAGTGTCTAACTTTTGAGGTTAGATTCTTTGTTTCATTTTTGTGCTTACCCCTTGTTATTTCATTTTTCTTACAGGAAGAGAATTCGGATTGATTGGTTGGAGAGTTAAGAAGTTCATGTATCTTTTATCTGTAATCTTAGGGCGTGTTTGATTGGGGGGATAAGGGGGGGGGGATTATTTACTGTGCGGATTGTAATCTGCACAGTAAATCTAATCCGATGTTTGTTTTTTTTTTAGTCCGCCGGACTCCATGTCCGGCCGGACTCCTAATCCCCCATATGGGGGATACCACTGTCCGGGGGAGGTGTGCGATAGTATTGATAGGATTATTTACTGTTTGGATTAGAGGGGTGAGATGACCATTTTGTCCATTTTCTTTGTGTTGCTGTTGTGTTTGATTGGATCATGAAGTGTTGGATATAAATATTGAAAAAATATATGTTTCAAACATTGAAAAAAAAACTGGTGCTAAAAAAAAAAATTGAAAAAATTTATTTAATTTCATTTAATTATTTAATTATTTAATTATTTATTTAATTTGTTGAAATAATTTTTTATGGATATTTTATTGATGTTTTATTTTAAAATTTTGTTTATGTTTTATTTAATTTCATTATTTAAATTTAATAGATGTTTTATTTAATTTCATTTTTTGATTATTATTTTTTTAAAAACAAATTTATTTAAAATCTTAATTAAAAAATAATATATATTTTTATTGATATTTTATTTATTTATTTTTAAAAAATAAATTTATTTAATCCCATGAAAAACAAACATACATATCCAATCCGACCAAATAGTCCTGGGATTTATCAGAAATTCCAATCCGATGGACTCAATCGATCGATAAGGGATTAGAATCCATCGTTGATTGGAGTCGACTGAATCCTCCGACTATTTGGTCGGATTGGATATGTATCCCGTGTTTGTTTTTTCATGGGATTAGATGTCCCATGTGAATCTCCTGACTATTTTTAGTGAATCCAACGCTTGGTTGACGGATCGATAGGATAAATGAACAAATGTCTATTTTACCCTTTCTAATAGTTTACTAAGTAATAGCAATATTAAACATATCTATAATATTTTAATTATTTTTAGCTAGATTAAATAAAAAATTATTTTATTTTATTTTTTACACAATTAAATAAATTTATTTTTAAAAATAAATAAATAAAATATCAATAAAATATATATTATTTTTTTTAATTAAGATTTTAAATAAATTTGTTTAAAAAAAAATAATAATCAAAAAATGAAATTAAATAAAACATCTATTACATTTAAATAATGAAATTAAATAAAACATAAACAAAATTTTAAAATAAAACATCAATAAAATATCCATAAAAAATTATTTCAAAAATTAAATAAATAAAATATCAATAAAAAGTTAAATAAAATTATTTTATTTTTAAATTGAGACATTTAAATTAATTTTTTTTATTAAATATAATACATAATTAAATTTAAATTTGAATTAAATGTGCCACAACAAATGAGGGCAAAATGGTCATCTCACCCTCTAATCCAAACAAAGGAACAATCCCACCAATTCTATCCCACACCCCCCGGATTATTTTATCCCCATATGGGGATTAGAGTCCTACGACATGGAGTCCGGCGGACTAAAAAAAAAAACAAACATCGGATTAGCTTTACTGTGCGGATTACAATCCGCACAGTAAATAGTCCTCCCCCTAATCCCATGAATCAAACAAGCCCTTATTGTACATTGATGTTTGTATTTATTCATTCGTAGTTCCGCAGTGGAAGTTAGCATGTATTATTATTATTGTTGTATTCATTGAGAGAGAGAACATGTGTTATTATGTTACTATTACTCAAGGGTAATAGATATATAAAAATATAAATAAAAAAAATAAAAATAGACCTAAATTAAAGGCTTTTGGTAATGTTTCTGAGTAATTAAAAGTTGGGGTGTGACATGTGCATTTTTAGTAAACCAATGTGAATATTAACATTGCACGTAATTGAATAAATCAAATCAATAAGCACATATATGAATATTCACAATTATGGAATGTGAATATTCATATTAGGTGTTCATACGGTCACTTACTCATTGCCTCTACTCTTTTGTAAAGTCTGGACGTTTTGCTTGTCGTGTTTGGACATCATGCTCCAGACTTTGAACTTGTTGGTCAATGTTAATAATTTTTTTGGGTGCTTCGCTGGTGGATGTTTGTCCACATTTTCAACTATGTGGATTGTATGGGGCTGGTTTGGACCTTGATTATGCTCTTTTTTTTTGCTAGGTAAGTCTGGGTACTGGAAGTCAGGCAAACGGTGCTCTTTTCGGTCTTTCACCTTGATACGCTTCACCCTAGAAGGTGGGCTAAGATTGTGTTGCATTGGGGTGGGAGGTTGCTTCTGCGCCTCGGCTTGTGTGACAATATGGACTGACTAATCATCCTAAAGGTCCTGAAGAACTGTTTTCTCGCATTCTAAGTTGATGACCAGTTGTGTTAAGCGCTTAATTTCTGTATCCTTCTGCTCCATGTACTTTTTTATTTCAGTGTTCATGTTGGGTGGGCTTGACTGGTTGAATAGTTTATCTTCAAGATTAGCTATCACTCTTACCCTTAACTCCCAGGAGAATTCAAGGTGTTTGTATTTTTCTTTTCACTGCCTTATGATGCCCCAAGCCTTCCGATTTTCTTTGACAAGCATATCGATGATGTCGGGTTGGCTCGTTCTTCCTATGACAATAGCTCTCTCATCAGGTGGGCTGCTAAAGGGAATGTGAATGTCCTCATTACTGTCATTTAGGTCAACTCCCTCCCGGGAAAACTCAGAGTTGCTGCCACTATATTGTTCTTCCTTGATGTTAGAAAGGTCGAGAGATGTAGTGGCTGGTTCATGACATTCGGGCTCTACCTTCAATGTTGTACGCCTGAACTTTTGGAATTCTATTGATGTTGTGAAGAGTTCGCCGGCATTAACTTGAAATGAAAAAGTTATGTTAGTTAACGTATAACAATTGAAGGTCATACCTCATTAAAACCAAGATCAGCTAAAGAGGTGGATTTCATCTTTTTCTATAAAGCAGTCAGGTCCCACATGACACATCGAGAAATGGTATTGGGCTTATGGGGTTGTAGAATGGTTGTGTGTCCACACAACCAGTACTTCAACAAAACAATAAAGACATATGTTATTTAGCCTCTGCAAAGCAATGTCAATAGATGTGAACATTCACAACAGTGGCACAGTTATGAACATTCATAGCAATAGAGCAGAAGTGAATTTGAACATTCACATCAGTGATACAGATGTGAACATTCACAACAGTAAAGCAGAAGTGAATATGAACATTCACATTAGTGAGACAGATGTGAATGTTCACATTTGGCAGAGATGAACAATAGTCAAGAACATGGGAATGTTATTATTTGAGAACATGGGTACTTACCATTAATAACATGACACAACTGGTGACTTTTGTCAACTTTTTTGTCGTTTTGGGAAATGGAGGATGTTAGCGTAGTTCTAATTTGTTTGGCCCAATCATTTTCTTGCATGCTTTCCAATGGAACCATATGTGCGTAGTTGCTCCATCATATTGTCTCACCGCTTGTCAAGCAAAAAATTTTCTGGCTAGTATACATGCAGACTAGCCGGACAACTTCTTCATTGTCATCTTTCTTTTTGCCTTTCAATGCCTCGATCAAAAGGGTGTGTATCCATTTTGAAGTCAACTAGATGGCATTTTTGCACCTTTTGTTTATAATGCCAGTCTTTGGTTTCGCACCATATGATATGTCCATTGGTTTGGTGCGACAGTCCACACCAAAAATCAGCTTAGTGTTGTTGTCGTATATGTTCATCTTCTTCTCCCCAATGTAGAAGGCATCTTTTGAAGCCTTGTACATTTGTAGGACATGCACAATAACATCATCGTACTTTATGCATTTGTCAAGGTCGATCTCACCATTTCTCAATGCATCTAATAAATACTATAAAGGTGTTTGTCGCAGGAAGCCAAGTTGTGCTTGTGTGAATTTGGTGCTTTAAATTAATTTCACCAGTCCGGTCATGTTAGACCTGTAGTTGACAAGCCGTATGTCAACATTGCTGTTAGTATTTGCATGTGGGCTTTCTTCCTTGACATGGTACTCATCTCTTTTTTGCTTTGAGGTTTTCTTTTGTACAATATTTGCAAAATAAAGCATAAAAAAGGGGGGCTGTAGACACCCCATTTTTGACCGACCTTAAGACTCAGACGTCACTGATTGAGCACTCGGTGATGTTGCATACTGTGCTCGTTCAGAAGTTTCAGAGTCGCGTCGGCCGCGCCTCCGCTTCGAACTCCCAGGCCTTGTGTCTCGGTTTGCGAACCAGACTCGGTTTTCTCTGTTTTCTTTCCTAAGGGGAGGGAATGGTCCCGTAGACTATCTCCCGGCGGCCGTGAGCTACTTTTTGTGGCCGTAGGCCATTTTGCCCATTTCGGGGCCCGGTTCCCGGTTTTCGGAGCCGTTAGGCCGTGTGCCTCGGCTCGGGATCGCCCAACCATCTCCGTTTTCTCCGGTTTTTGGCATGCACCTCTGTTTTATAGTTTCGAGGAACACTGGGGCCTCTGATGCCCACTTCGTGGCCGAACACCACTTTCGGTGCTTACAGCCGGTTTTCGGGACCCCGAATCGCGCGGTTTGGGCCCCGAGCTTTCATTTTGCATCGGTTTTCTCTGATTTTTGGCAGGAACCTCTGTTTTGTCATTCGGCGACATGGTCGCAGATGCCCACTTCGTTGCGAACACCACTTCCTCCGCACCATTTCATTTTCGGGATCCCGAATTGCTCGGTTTTGGCCCCGAGCGTTCATTTCTCATTAGTTTTTGTTAAAACTTGGCAGGTACCTCTGTTTCAACACCAGAAAGATCACTGGGGGGTGAGAAGCCAGCAATTATCCCAGATAACCAGTTTCGCTCCTCGTGCCGTTTTGCTCACTTCCGGGCCAATGTTGAACACCCTGGGGGTATTTTCTTCCAATCAAAGCTACATATTTGTGATCAGGGGATATGGGAGGACACCAAAAGAGTATGGTCGGCCAGAAATTCAGAATTTCATTTTTGGGCCTCTCCTTCAAGTCCTATGTTGTGACTCCTGCTTCAGTGTTGTCAATTTCCGACCTTGGGGCCTTGTTCTACACACATGGGAGGACACCATTGCATGGTGGTCGGCCAGAGTTTTTGCACTTCAATTTTTGACCATGGCTGGCCGGCCAGGGTGAGTGGCTGGCCGACCAGGTGGGGTGGCCGGCGCCACCTCCTGAAAATCACTGCCGGCCACTGCTTTCTTTCCCATTCCAATTTGTCAGGATATTTTTGTCAAAATATCTCCCCATCCGGGGGATATTTTGTGAGGGAAATCTAGCCTCCATTTCCCTCCCCTTTTACACCTTTTTTTGTCTACTTAAAGGGCTGGACAGCCCCTTCCCTAGGGTTACAAAAATTCACCTCAAGACTCCCTCTCCCAAAACCTTCATTTCCATCCTCAAAAACTCAAAAAACCCTCAAGCTCCCTAGCTCAATCCTTCATCAACCCCTAGCACTACTATCACCAACTCCATTTCAGCAGCAAGGGAGTGATTTCCAGTGGCCAAGGATCAACAAATTCAAGCCTAGAAGCAAAAGAAAGCTTGTCTTCAAGGGTAAGGTTCAATTTCCCTTTTTCTACCATTTTCTTGCTTCCTATTTTTACCCTATTTCCTTTTGGTTTTTGGGCTCCGACCCCTACTGGTTTTGTGCTCATGTTGAGCCCCTCTACAACATTGTAGAAGGGCTCAACTCTATTTGGTGTTTCCTTGATACACTTGCTTCAATACCACTCTTTAGGCCATAAAATTGCATGCTTTATTTGGCTTTTGAGTGATCTGATTTTGAGCATACTATGAACTGTTGATGGGCCTATTTTTAGCCCCTCTTCAACATTGAAGAAGGGCTCTACCCTGTTTGGTGGTTCTATCATGCACTTGCTTTGTATTTCTGCAATTTTACCGTAAAATTGCATGAGTTAATTAGCCTATTTGTGATCTGATTTGGAGCATTGCATGAACTTATGGTATGCTTATTTTGAGCCCCTCTTCAACATTGAAGAAGGGATCAACCTGTTTTTCTTGCTCTACATGTCACTTGCCTTGAATTCATGTCCTATGCCTATCTTGCATGCTTTGTTAGACTATTTTGGCTTCTGTTTTTGGCCTTCATCAGGCCTTGAAGAAGTCTTATTTTGGTCCATACATCATTCTTTGTGAAGGGTCTTAAGCCATTTGGTAATTTTTTTTAGTACTTGCTTTGAAATTCTTCAAATTTACCGTAAAATTGCATGTTTGTTTAGGCCATTCTAGCTTCTGTTTATGGCCTTCATCAGGCTTGTGAAGTGTCTTATTTTGGTCTATTCTTCAAGTTTTATTAAGGGTCTTAAGTTTTTTGGTCATTGCTTATGATACCTCTCTTTATAAACCTCTTTTGACCCTTATTTTGCATGCTATGTATTGTATATCTACACACTAAATTTTGGGATCTCATCTTCTGTAAAAATGCATATTTTTAGTCCCTCTCTAATGTTGTAGAACTGATTTTTTGGGTTTGAGCATTGTAGATATCACTTGCTTTGTAAATCCTCTCTTTTTCTGTATTTTTGCAAGCTATTGTTGTCATATCTATGCTTACAATTTGGCCATGTTTTGTACTGGAAAGATGCTATTTTTGGGGCTGCCTTGCTACTGTTTTTGCTTTCATGTGTCAATTTTGCATGTATAGCATAGCTGTAGGCCATTTCGGGGGCTAAATATCACATTTCGGGAACATTCTGGGCATCGGGTGCATTTTTATCATCATTTTGAGGCTGTTTTCCCTTCATTTAGTTGCTGGAATTTAGTTTGCATGCTTGCATATCATTTCCATGCCATTTTGTGCCTTCTTGTCTTTGCCTCGGTTTTGCGTGCATGCACGCACTTCGACGCCTCCGCTTTCATTCATCGGCATCCCATGTGAGTGCGGTGAGGCCTCTCATGTTGGTATAAGCCCAATTTGCATTTTCGCATGTCATTCGCATCGCCTCGGTTTTGCGTGCATGTGCACGCATTTCGAGGCGCCTCTTTTATCCGACGGCAGCTTATGTGAGTGCGGCTGAGGCTCTCTCATGTTAGTGTAAGCCCAATTTGCATTTTACATCTCATTTCCATGTCATTTCATGCCTTAGTGCATTTCCTCGGTTTGCGTGCCCGTGTGCACGCATTTCGAGGCATCTCCTTTTATCATTATGGCAGCCTATGTGAGTGCGGCCGAGGCTCTCTCATGTTGGCGTAAGCCCATCACTGCATTCCATATGCTATTTTATGCATTCCTCGGTTTGTGTATCCGCGGGCACGCATTTCGAGGCAGCTTTATTTTTACCCGACGGCCTCCTATGTGAGTGCGGCCGAGGCTCTCCCATGTCGGCGTAAGCCCATCACTGCATTCCGTATGTCATTTCATTCCATTTCATCATCGCCTCGGTTTGCGTGCCCGTGTGCACGTATTTCGAGGCACTTCGGTTTTATCCGATTTGCACTTCACATCATCGCCTCGGTTTGCGTGCCCGTGTACACGCATTTCGAGGCACACTCTGTTTTATCTGATTTGCATTCCGTATGCCATTTTCTCGGATTGCGTGCCTGTGGGCACGCATTTCGAGGCATTTCTTTTTAGTCTCATTGTACATCATATTTCATGTCATCTCATGCTTGTATGCTATTTTCTCGGTTTGCGTGCCCGTGGGCACGCATTTCGAGACATTCTCACTTTCATAGCATTGTGCACACCAGGCTGTATCTTAGTTGCATTTCATGCATATCATGCATATTGCGTCGTGTTCGGAATAGGAATTAGCCCGGGCACGGGAAGCGAGGTACATTCCGTACTCCGAGTGACGGAGTGTGTCTCAATTCCCAAGTCACCGATACTCCGGATTACCCATGATGGAGTTAGGTTTTGTTGTAGCATTCATCTGCATTCATCCTATATTGAGTTGTGCAATTCGACTCCTCGGCCATCATGCATCGGTATGCGTGATTGGTGGCACGAGGACCGAGGCATGCATACATTCGTGAAATACATTGCTATGCTCTTTTTCTGCTCTCTGTTCAAAGCAAAATTAAGGATCAACAACTTTTGGTCGTGGCGCATTTCGAGAAATACCGCAAGCAGAGGCTAATTGGGGCATCGGTGGATTTCCGCCGAGGCGACCAAACCATCATTCATCAGAAGCATGGCAGCCCCCTGGCTTGCATGCCAGTTTACAACTTGCGTAGTTTAATTTGTTAATTAATTAGGAAACTGTATATTTCGGACTGTAATATTCTTTTATTTCGGGTCTGTATTATTATTTATTCGGACCCTCTGCGCGAGGGCATAACTGTAATAAGGGTGTGTGAGTGTGATGTATGTCTTCCAACCCCCATTTCTTTCTCCCTTTTATTTACCCGCTTACGATGGTTAGATATAGGGCATATTTCATTTAGCATACAGTATGACAGCATGTTTGCATTCATTCATCTGTATTGCACGCACCGGGCTCGGCGCATCATACAAACTGCATCTGTATTTCAATTCCGAGTTGAATACATGTTAGTCGTAGCATTTCACATGCCATGTTTAGAATAGCCGAGCCTGCTATAATTGCATCTCTGCGTGTGTTGCATTAGGCATTTCAGCATATTTAGGATCATGCATGTTTTCTAACGAGTTTCTGTTTTGGCTTGGAGTACTAGGTGAGGTTTTATGCTTTAGCATACTTGCATGCGTGTGAGTGTTGCCATGATAGCATGCTTGCCATGAGGCTAAATGCTTATGTGATATAACTGCCTTGAATGCCTGTGGGTGGAGGTTGAGTTATTTGAATTGGGACAATTCATTGACTGTTTGTTTTAAGCCCACTAGATAGTGGCAAAATCATGTTTTCTAAGCCCACCCGAGGGTGGCAAATCCGCATTTTAGCCTACCTGCGGGTAGCACCTTCACACAATTTTCAAACAAACAAACATGAAATGTTTTGTTCCAATTCAGACGGCCCAGTCTATACTTGTTTGCTGCGAGCATCACATAGTAATCTAGGCTAATAACCGGAATAAGAACTCACAATGTTTTCAAAAACAGATATCATGGTTAGTAGAGGCCGGTCTTTGACCAGGCGAGCGGGGGTGCTCACGATGTGACCTTCCTCAATCGTACCCAAGTTCCCGAGCCAACTTTGGTGATGACGGACACGTGGCCTTTGGCACCGAGTTAGGGTTTCCTAAATTTCCCATTTTTTAAAAAATATTTAGGTGGCGACTCTGTTATCTGGCAAAGCAGTCCATGTTTGGCACTTCTTTCAAAAAATCTGTTTTTCTCAAAAACGATTTGCCAGAATTGGACTCTTTGGTTCAGATTTAGAACTGCAACAAAAATCGAGTCCGAACTGTAGCGAGGTCCCCGCAGGCTTATTCAGCTTCGCGACTACTGGGATTTAGAGAACTTGACTCGAACTCATGATATCTGGTTTTGACTACGCTTGTGTGTTTCTTTGCATTGCATTTGCATTGGTGCGCCTAGGACACCAGATTTGCCATATGCCATTCCCGAACGATTCTTGGGAGGCTTGTCTTGTCAAGTCATGTCCATAAGGCCGATCGGCTGGCTCGACGAGATGGGAACACAAACCCCCGTTTCCACCGGCCCACCCTTTTTGACCATTCGACCTAGTGCATATTCGGATCCATAGTGACCATTCCAAACTAGGACAGGTTGCTTACCCGTTTATAGGTTGTTTGAAGCCGCTGCGTGCGTAGTGAAACCCTAGTTCCTGACAAAATAGGACAGGGAAACCCTACCCCTCCATAGGGGTATTTTGGCTCTCACTTATCTGCTATGTGCTTGTTAGAGTGTGCCTCTACAGGGAATGCATGTATCAGTTGAGTTTGGGCAACGAGCCTGCGGGCATCAGTCAGTATCTGAGAATCAGTTGTCTGCGGATATCCAATTCAGTATTTGGTGGAATCAGTTTTACCTGAGGGTATCAGCTTATAGGCGGAATTTTGGGGCAGAATTCAGTAGAGAGCACACTCATTCGATTATGCTCGTATCTGTTCAGATGAAATCAGGCTGAAATGCTGTCCATTTTCTCTTTTGCTAGGTAGTCCTGGAACTATAGCTTCAGAAGGCTCCGGAATCCCCCGGGTACATTGGACTAGTGCTGATAGACTTTGTTAGGTCAGAAATTCAATTCAAGGGCAACCAGTGTTCTTTCGCTAAGGCAAGGCAAAGAAGGGCCAGACAGGGCTCATTGGCTCATCTGATCCGACAGTCACCAGTCACATCATCAGTAGACCCGTGATGGCACAAGGTTCGGAAGGATTTGTGGCTATGATAGCAGTGTTAAATCAGGGAACTGCAATGCAGGATGAGACCAGTGCTGAAACGCAACGCCCATCTGGGGCATCTGCCTCACACCCAACTTCGGGACCCCAACCGAACTTTGACCCACTTTTGCCAGCTGAAGATTCGCAGGGCCTTTCCAAACCTGCTAAAGTCAACACAGTCGCCATAGCCGACCCTTTTCCAAGCCAGCCTACAAATAGCCAGCCCAGCCCGAGCTCAGGGTAGATTTTTCACCCCCCTCCATATGAGCCTAACCAGCGCATTCAAAGTCCTGATGGAAAGAGGGCATCTCAAACCCCTTAATCCTCAACCTTTGCCAAACCCACTCCCTGCCAGACATAACCCCAGCAAATACTGTGTATATCATCAGCAGCGTGGCCATGGCACCAATGATTGCTACCGCCATTCATGAGATCCGAATCTCATTGACAACGGACAATAGCTCCATTTCAAAACCCCAAGGACCAAGTACCTCATCCACATCCCAACCTCACCATACACGCCACCCACCTACAAACCCAAGATATACCCCCGCCCATATACTCAAGCCGAGATGTTTATCCTTGAAGCATGGGCTTAAGCACGATGGATGCACTTGAACCCCAATCATCTCAAACCCGTGAGCCCACTACTTCTGAGCTAAAAAGAATGATCGTAGATCTCCAAAGGACTGTGAGATCTAGCCTCTGGGACATTGGCTCCATCATCGACCACAGCACATGCTAAGAGTTTCACGACAAAAGGCTCCCAGTCTTGGAGCGGCTGCATTGGGAAAAACAAATCCTTGGCAAAGTGGAGGCGAGTGGAAAGAACAAGATAAGGGCGGACATGGATCCTCATGAGCATCTTCTGTTGGTCGTTGAGGCTTTGAAAGCCGAGGATCGAACAAAGAGCAAGTGCTCACATTTGTTGCAAAAGCATGGATGACACTTTCGCTACTCAAGTCGAGGCTTTTGAATCAAGAGGCAAGCGGAAAAGGGCCGTTACCGAAATGATCCTATTAGCTCTAATCACGCACTCAAAGAGATCGACCAAACCGAAGGCCTGCCAATCTTTTTTACACGCCGGTAAAATCCACAAACCCGTATACCAACCTCGAGGTCGAGGGTCTTCCATGCCCTCCACATGCCTTTGTCCAAAGCTTTCCAAATCCTTGTTGGACAAGGCCATCTCAAACCCTTGAGCCTCGGCCTCTCCGAACCCTCTTCCGCTATACATGATGCTACCCAAGATCTTGGCGTACCATCGACAAACCGGCCATACTACCAACAATTGCCTAGTCTTCGCCATGAAGTCTGTGATCTGTTTGACAACGGAGTTGTCCTCCCGCCAAGCTCTGCAAAGTCCATTGGCACTGGATCGGTGAACTTGGGGGACAATGCGATGTGATTAGGGAGATGAACCAGCTGCGGATGGCGGTCGATTTAACTCCAGACGTGGGAATGGCACACACTGTTTTGAGCAATGTACAAGTGCTGTTAATTTTGCATTATGACTTGGGTATTGGGTCAGTTTTGTTGTTTTGTTTTGAGCCTGTCTTTTATTTTGAGTCAGTCTCTTTTGTCTTGGGTCTGTCTTGTTGTATCGAGTTAGTCCTGTTGTATAGGAGTCGGGTGATTCCGGGGGTGTTACCTCGGGCGTCACCATTTTGTTTTGCGTTTGTCTTTTTGTTTTGTTTTGAGTCTGTTTCTGCCAGGGAGCCAGTTATGCCAATAGATTTTGAATGAAACAGCAGTGATTTCCACCCTCTCGCATTTGCTTCTGCCGTGTGCTAGTTGTGCCGGGATTTGAATGAAATGGCAGTGCATTCCATCTACTCTCTTGTGCCTTGAAGTCATTGTAATGACCTGAGTTTTTCAAAACTTTTTTTTTGAACACTGCGGTGAAAACGAAGAGGAAGGAATTCCTGGGGTTTTGCAAAATTTTGATCAATTGAGAGAAAGAGAGGCGTGCTAAGCCCTTAATGAATGAAATCATGCTTGTTAGCATGAGTACTGAGAAGGACCCTGGCTTGATCCAGACTGGTTTCACACTATCTTCGCCTGAGCGATTTGTAACTTTCTTAAAAACTTTCAAAACAAAATGTTTTCTTGTGATCCTGCGAAGACATGTGTGGAATCGCTCTTGAGATTGTGCAGCTTAGGATCGCTCTCGGCCTCGAGACTCAACCCCTTTGCTTCCAAACCTTGAACTTGAATTTAGAAGGTTCAACGGTCAACTACGATGTGAGGCCTGTGTGGCCAGATTTAAAGCAGCCCTCGAACGAGAGGCACCAAAGTTAGATCAAGAAGGTCAGACCTCATCAGAAGAAGCTTGCAAAGCTAGACCAGAAGCACCTCTCGAACTAGGGGCAAAAAATATCTGATGAGCTGGAAGAGCCAAAGGTGGATCCTTCTGTAAATCAATACAACAGCCACTCTCCTGGATACAAAGGGCTTCAATCTCAAAACCATTTGGCATGGACTTGTTACACTTTTACCCTTTGAGAGGCTCGCTGGGCCGAAAACCCGGAAGGGCAACCCAGGCAAAAGTTAGAGCAAAGAAAAGAATGAAAAAAGAAAAAAGAGAAAAAATGCAAAGATACAAAAAATGCAAAAAGAAAAGAAAAGGAAAAAATGCAAAGATACAAAAAATGCAAAAAAAAAAAGAAGAAGAAAAAGGAATGAAAAGAATAGAAAAAAAGAAAATAAAAACAAAGCTCGCAAGGTCGAAAACCTGCAACAGGCGCCTTGGCAAAAGTTAGAGCATAAAAAGGAGAGGTTAAATACCCGAGTGTACCTTAACCCCGAACTACGTAAGGCTTGATTCCCATCTTTGGGATACGTAGGCAACTTCATTCTGAAGTCCAGCCGTAAAACAATTCAAATTCAATTGTGTCCATGTGATAGTTTTGATCATCTTTGCCTCCTCTGTATCCGAGAGACTGGTTGTGTTAAAGCTCGAGGTGACTACAAGTACACTGCGATGCTATCCAAACAAGGGGCAACTTTCCATTGCCATTCAATGCGCCGCGGTGCCGTTCAAACAAGGGGCAACTTTTCGTTGCCATTCAATGCACCGCGGTGCCGTTCAAACAAGGGGCAACTTTCCGTTGCCATGCAGCTCTCTTCAAATGCAGGCGGGTTTCCTTGGATCCGAGGTTGTGCATCTCGAGTAGGTTTCATGCTCGTTGAGCAAGTGGCCGTTTGCAAAAATAGTTTTTGAGAATTTTCTTGAGGTTGGCTAATTTTCTCGAAAAATCATTCTATCTTTTCCCAAAAACTGGACCATTTCTTGGACCCGAAAAAGGAAAATTTTCAGTGCTCATAGCCTGACTTGCATGATTTCAAATCAGAAAACTGAACAAGCATGTTAATCTAACTCTCATTTTGGTCAAAATTGTTTTAGTAGAAAGCCAAAAACAAAAATGGTCAAAATGATGAACTAGGGCCAGTTGAGTCAAGAACTTCTGTCTTTTCCCTGTTGTCAATGCATTTGGCAAAAAAAGGGCACTCGACCTGCCAGAAGAGGGCACGACTGAACGTAACCGCAAATGGGCAGAAAGCTCTCATCCTCCGACCAACGAAGTATCAAGCCAAGTGCGAAGCACAAACTGGAATGGATCAAGACATTCCACTCCATCATCTGGACAGATCTGATCACGTCCAAACTCCCCAGCAAAGCATCATCAATCGATGTCAGCTACAGATTTGCTACACATCCTGTTGTAGCACAACCCCTCTGTAGGAGAAACTCACTGTTGTGAGCAGAAGAAGAAGAATCTGGTAGAATACCAGGGGCAAAAGCCTTCAACTTGCTGTTTATCCATCAACCACCCAGGGGAGGGATTGAAAAATGAGAGATTGAAGAATAGAGAGATGTGCGATGAGAGAAAAAGTGAGAAAAGGGCTTTTTCAGAAAAAGCAGGCTTGAGGGCAAGTGATGTGAGAATCACAAATAAGAAAGGATGGGAAACATACGGTGAAACAGGCTCCTGCACGTCGAGTGTCATGTCTTTTTGTTTTATCTCGATCCTTGTTTTGAGTCGTCTCGAGTGTTACTCGATGTGTCTAGGTTATGTGCCTTTTGTTTTCTTGTTGAGTCGTAGTGTCTTTGTATTGATCGTAGGCTCAATACCCGATTGAGAACTTATGCTCACTCTCAATTTCAAAAAATCGTTTTGTGCTCAGAGTCTTGTCGTTCTCCACATTTGTGCAAAATAGAATTTGTTCTTTCATAAAAGCTGAGGTTCAACCCAGTCATGTGAGAACAGTGAAATCGGGACCTATCTGAAGCTATGAGTTTGGTGCCAAAGCAAAAGCAAAAGAAAATGTCGGAATCTGAGTTTGTTCCAACTTGAAGTTCGAGACTATATTCGTGTGTACCTCTTGAGTCTTGCCAATGTTCAAGTATGAGTGTGCCTCTACCTCAAGCTCAAAATCAAGTCTACTTCAAGCGAGAATGGCGTCGAGTGCTCTCCGAGTACCATTCCCTACCGAGGCATCTTGGCGTGTTTGCGATGAGTTCCTAGGAGACCAAGCTATGACGGTGGAAATTAGAGTTCGAATGGCCGTGGCCTAGAAGCATAAGGGTTGGGATTTCGAGACTAAAGTCTGGTTTAAATACCAGAGGCGCCCTCGGCTTGAAATCTGTATGGAAGCCCCATAGGTTGAGATAGCATGTATGCACCTCAGTGGATCTTGAACCAACCTAGTCTGTCACCCGTTGGAGAATAGGGAAAGTTGTGAGTATGATCGGGAAGACAAGCGGCAACCGTGGCTCCTACATGCAGATATTGTTACTTGTTAGCATTCCAGCCTTTGTCTTTGTGTGTTCAAGGTAAGTGTTCGAAGAGCACGAGGGGAGATCCCCGTCAGAATAGAGCGGTTCACCGCCACTCACCTTATGAGGTGCTTTCTAAAGCGCCGCTTTGTCCATTTATTGCTTTCCTTAAGCATCATGCATTGTAATGCATTGTACCTGTTAAGTTTCTTTCTCAGTCATGCACGATATTGTATGTACGGTTCATTCAAAGAAGTTCCATTTGAGATCATTCATTCTGTGTATCAATCACACTTCATTCATTCTGTGTATCTATCACACACATTCTCACTTTTGCGTATCTATCACACACATTCTTACTTTGTGTATCTATCATGCACATATTCACTTTTTTGTGTATCGATCACACACACTTACACCATTGTTCACCCGGTTAAAACCTTCCCTCTCTCCGTATGAAATACGTTGGGATACGCCTGTTGGTTACACCATTGTTTACCCGGTTAAAACCTTCCCTCTCTCCGTATGAAATACGTTGAGATACGCTTGTTGGTTACACCATTGTTCACCCGGTTAAAACCTTCCCTCTCTCCGTATGAAATACGTTGAGATACGCTTGTTGGTTACACCATTGTTCACCCGGTTAAAACCTTCCCTCTCTCCGTATGAAATACGTTGGGATACGCCTGTTGGTTACACCATTGTTTACCCGGTTAAAACCTTCCCTCTCTCCGTATGAAATACGTTGAGATACGCTTGTTGGTTACACCATTGTTTCCACGGTTAAAACCTTCCCTCTCTCCGTATGAAATACGTTGAGATACGCTCTGTTGGTTACACTATTGTTTACCCGGTTTCTATCTTTTCCTCTCTTGCGTGTGATACGCTGATAGACGACCCTTTCTTCTCTTGCGTGTGATACGCTGAGAAACTATCTTTTCCTCTCTTGCGTGTGATACGCTGAGAGGTTTACCTTTTCCTCTCTTGTGTGTGATACGCAGAGAGATGTCTTGTGTGAGACTCCGGGTACTCTCGGTAGTCACTTTAAGCCTTCTCCGTGAGAATTGAATAATTCTCCGCATTCCTAACTGCATGAAATGTAGTTGTTGCTTTGCATTCTTGCTTAAAACTGTTGCGTCTATTTGTCAATACTTACTTCATTACAGCTTGCTGCATTTGCATGATCACCTGGCTCCGTGCCTATCATTTTGCATTTTTGCCCCCTTTGCCTGGGGGCGCGCCTGCGGGCACATATCTTTGTTCATCTTGTATGATTGTCTAAGTCTTCGGCCTTGTCAAAAATGGGTCGTCTCTAGGCTTTGACATTCACTCCCGTCACTTCTTGACTTCCGAGTTCTGTCAAAGAGGGGCAATCAGACACCCATTTTTTTTGACCGCTCTAGAGACTCGACGCCACACGTGATGCCAGATGTGATGTTGCGTGCTGTGCTCAGTGTCTGTAGTGCGTCGCCTGCCCTTCCCGCTCCCCTATCCCCTCCGCCCCTCTTTTCGGTTTTCTCTGTTTTCTTTCCTAAGGGAGGAATGGTCCGTAGACTATCTCCCGTGGCCGTGAGCTACTTTTTGTGGCCGTAGGCCATTTTGCCATTCGGGCCCGGTTCTCCGGTTTTGAGCCGTGGCCGTGTGCCTCGGCTCGATCGCCCAACCATCTCCGTTTTCTCCGGTTTTGGCATGCACCTCTGTTTTATAGTTCAGGAACACTGGGGCCTCGATGCACTGCCGTGGTCGAACACCACTTTCGTGCTAGTGGTTTTGGGACCGAATCGCGGTTTGGGCCGAGCTTTCATTTTGCATCGGTTTTCTCGATTTTTGGCAGAACCTCTGTTTTGTCATTCCGAGGACACTGGTCTTGACAGATGCCCACTTCGTTGCGAACACCACTTCCCAGCGGGCATTTTCGATTTTTGCTCGGTTTTGGCCCCGAGCGTTCATTTCTCATTAGTTTTTGTTAAAACTTGGCAGGTACCTCTATTTCAACACCAGGAAGATCACTGGGGGGTAAGAAGCCAGCAATTATCCCGGATAACCAGTTTCGCTCCTCCGTGCTTTTGCTCACTTGGGCCAATGTTGAACACCACAGGGTATTTTCTTCCAATCAAAGCTACATATTTGTGATCAGGGGATATGGGAGGACACCAAAAGAGCATGGTCAGCCAGAAATTCAGAATTTCATTTTTGGGCCTCTCTTTCAAGTCCTATGTTGTGACTCTGCCGATGTTGTCAATTCCGACCTTGGGGCCTTGTTCTACACATGGGAGGACACCATTGCATGGTGGTCGGCGAGTTTTTGCACTTCAATTTTGACCATGGTGGCCGGCGGGGTGAGTGGTAACCGACCGGTGGGGTGTGGCCCGGCCACCTCCCAGAAAATCACCTGGCCGGCCAGCTTCTTGCTTTCCAGCCCATTCCAGCTGTCCGGATATTTTTGTCAAAATATCTCCCCATCCGGGGGATATTTTGTGAGGGAAATCTAGCCTCCATTTCCCTCCCCTTTTACACCTTTTTTTGTCTACTTAAAGGGCTGGACAGCCCCTTCCCTAGGGTTACAAAAATTCACCTCAAGACTCCCTCTCCCAAAACCTTCATTTCCATCCTCAAAAACTCAAAAAACCCTCAAGCTCCCTAGCTCAATCCTTCATCAACCCCTAGCACTACTATCAACAACTCCATTTCTGCAGCAAGGGAGTGATTTCCAGTGTGAGGATCAACAAATTCAAGCCTAGAAGCAAAAAGCTTGCCTTCAAGGGTAAGGTTCAATTTCCCTTTTTCTACCATTTTCTTGCTTCCTATTTTTACCCTATTTCCTTTTGGTTTTTGGGCTCCGACCCCTACTGGTTTTGTGCTCATGTTGAGCCCCTCTACAACATTGTAGAAGGGCTCAACTCTATTTGGTGTTTCCTTGATACACTTGCTTCAATACCACTCTTTAGGCCATAAAATTGCATGCTTTATTTGGCTTTTGAGTGATCTGATTTTGAGCATACTATGAACTGTTGATGGGCCTATTTTTAGCCCCTCTTCAACATTGAAGAAGGGCTCTACCCTGTTTGGTGGTTCTATCATGCACTTGCTTTGTATTTCTGCAATTTTACCGTAAAATTGCATGAGTTAATTAGCCTATTTGTGATCTGATTTGGAGCATTGCATGAACTGATGGTATGCTTATTTTGAGCCCCTCTTCAACATTGAAGAAGGGATCAACCTGTTTTTCTTGCTCTACATGTCACTTGCCTTGAATTCATGTCCTATGCCTATCTTGCATGCTTTGTTAGACTATTTTGGCTTCTGTTTTTGGCCTTAATCAGGCCTTTAAGGAGTCTTATTTTGGTCCATACATCATGCTTTGTGAAGGGTCTTAAGCCATATGGTAATTGGTTTTAGTACTTGCTTTGAAATTCTTCAAATTTACCGTAAAATTGCATGTTTGTTTAGGCCATTCTAGCTTCTGTTTCTGGCCTTCATCAGGCTTTTGAAGTGTCTTATTTTGGTCTATTCTTCAAGTTTTATTAAGGGTCTTAAGTTTTTTGGTCATTTCTTATGATACCTCTCTTTATAAACCTCTTTTGACCCTTATTTTGCATGCTATGTATTGTATATCTACACACTGAATTTGGGGATCTCATCTTCTGTAAAAATGCATATTTTTAGTCCCTATCTAATGTTTTAGAACTGATTTTTTGGGTTTGAGCATTGTAGATATCACTTGCTTTGTAAATCCTCTCTTTTTCCGTATTTTTGCAAGCTATTGTTGTCATATCTATGCTTACAATTTGGCCATGTTTTGTACTGGAAAGATGCTATTTTTGGGGCTGCCTTGCTACTGTTTTTGCTTTCATGTGTCAATTTTGCATGTATAGCATAGTCAGAGGCCATTTCGGGGCTAAATATCACATTTCGAACATTCTCGCATCGGGTGCATTTTTATCATCATTTTGAGGCTGTTTTCCTTCATTTAGTTGCTGGAATTTAGTTTGCATGCTTGCATATCATTTCCATGCCATTTTGTGCCTTTTGTCATTGCCTCGGTTTTGCGTGCTTGGCACGCACTTCGAGACGCTCGCTTTCATTCATCGGCATCCCATGTGAGTGCGGCTGAGGCCCTCTCATGTTGGTATAAGCCCAATTTGCATTTCGCATGTCATTCAAGATCGCTTTTGCGTGCGTGTGCAGCACGCATTTCGAGGCGACTTTTTATCCGACGGCCTTATGTGAGTGCGGTGAGGCTCTCTCGAGTTAGTGTAAGCCCAATTTGCATTTTACATCTCATTTCCATGTCATTTCATGCCTTAGTGCATTTCGGTTTATGTGTCTGTGCACGCATTTCGAGGCATCTCCTTTTATCATTATGGCAGCCTATGTGAGTGCGGCCGAGGCTCTCTCATGTTGGCGTAAGCCCATCACTGCATTCCATATGCTATTTTATGCATTCCTCGGTTTGTGTGTCCGCGGGCACGCATTTCGAGGCAGCTTTATTTTTACCCGACGGCCTCCTATGTGAGTGCCGAGGCTCTCCCATGTCGGCGTAAGCCCATCACTGCATTCCGTATGTCATTTCATTCCATTTCATCATCGCCTCGGTTTTGCGTGCGGTGCACGATTTCGAGGCACTTCGGTTTTATCCGATTTGCACTTCACATCATCGCCTCGGTTTGCGTGCCCGTGTACACGCATTTCGAGGCACACTCTGTTTTATCTGATTTGCATTCCGTATGCCATTTCCTCAGATTGCGTGCCTGTGGGCACGCATTTCGAGGCATTTCTTTTTAGTCTCATTGTACATCATATTTCATGTCATCTCATGCTTGTATGCCATTTTCTCGGTTATGCGTCTGTAAGCACGATTTCGAGACATTCTCACTTTCATAGCATTGTGCACACCAGTCAGATCTTAGTTGCATTTCATGCATATCATGCATATTAAGGTGTTCGAATAGGAATTAGTCTGCACGGAAGCGAGGTACATTCCGTACTCCGAGTGACGGAGTGTGTCTCAATTCCCAAGTCACCGATACTCCGGATTACCCATGATGGAGTTAGGTTTTGTTGTAGCATTCATCTGCATTCATCCTATATTGAGTTGTGCAATTCGACTCCTCGGCCATCATGCATCGGTATGCGTGATTGGTGGCACGAGGACCGAGGCATGCATACATTCGTGAAATACATTGCTATGCTCTTTTTCTGCTCTCTGTTGCAGCAAAATTAAGGATCAACAACTTTCCGGAGTCCGGCGCGCATTTCGAGAAATACTGCAAACAGAGGCTAATTGGGGCATCCCAGTGGATTTCCGCCCGAGGCAGCCTTCATCCACTGCTTGCATGCCAGTTTACAACTTGCGTAGTTTAATTTGTTAATTAATTAGGAAACTGTATATTTCGGACTGTAATATTCTTTTATTTCGGGTCTGTATTATTATTTATTCGGACCCTCTGCGCGAGGGCATAACTGTAATAAGGGTGTGTGAGTGTGATGTATGTCTTCCAACCCCCATTTCTTTCTCCCTTTTATTTACCCGCTTACGATGGTTAGATATAGGGCATATTTCATTTAGCATACAGTATGACAAAGATGTTTGCATTCATTCATCTGTACAGACGCACTGCCCTACAAGATCATACAACCGCATCGTATTTCAATTCCGAGTTGAATACATGTTAGTCGTAGCATTTCACATGCCATGTTTAGAATAGCCGAGCCTGCTATAATTGCATCTCTGCGTGTGTTGCATTAGGCATTTCAGCATATTTAGGATCATGCATGTTTTCTAACGAGTTTCTGTTTTGGCTTGGAGTACTAGGTGAGGTTTTATGCTTTAGCATACTTGCATGCGTGTGAGTGTTGCCATGATAGCATGCTTGCCATGAGGCTAAATGCTTATGTGATATAACTGCCTTGAATGCCTGCGGGTGGAGGTTGAGTTATTTGAATTGGGACAATGCATTGACTGTTTGTTTTAAGCCCACTAGATAGTGGCAACATCACTGTTTTCTAAGCCCACCCGAGGGTGGCAAATCCGCATTTTAGCCTACCTGCGGGTAGCACCATCACACCATTTTCAAACAAACAAACATGAAATGTTTTGTTCCAATTCAGACGGCCCAGTCTATACTTGTTTGCTGCGAGCATCACATAGTAATCTAGGCTAATAACCGGAATAAGAACTCACAATGTTTTCAAAAACAGATATCATGGTTAGTAGAGGCCGGTCTTTGACCGGGCGAGCGGGGGTGCTCACGATGTGACCTTCCCCAATCATACCCAAGTTCCCGAGCCAACTTTGGTGATGACGGATACGTGGCCTTTGGCACCGAGTTAGGGTTTCCTAAATTTCCCATTTTAAAAAATATTTAGGTGGCGACTACATTATCCGCAAAGTCCATGTTTGGCACTTCTTTCAAAAAATCTGTTTTTCTTCAAAACGATTTGCCAGAGTTGGACTCTTTGGTTCAGATTTAGAACCGCAACAAAATCGAGTCCGAACTGTAGCGAGGTCCCCCGCGGGCTTGTTACAGGGGCAAACTTCACTTTACCCCCCTGTGGTTTGGGCCGGGTGCGGTTTGCCCCCTGACATTCGGATATCACGACATAACCCCCCCTGTGATTGATGGACTAAAACGCACACTAACTTCTATTAACAAAAGTTGTAAATTGATAATTATACCCTCATATAAATATTATTTCAAGGAAAACCAGTTCTTTCTCTCCATCTTCATCTTCTTCGTCTGTCATCATCACATCAACCCATTTTTGTGCACTCCTTTTAGCTTATCATCTTTGGTTGACTTCTCTCTCTCTCTCTCTCTCTCTCTCTCTCTCTCTTCACTCTTTCTCTCAGGTATGCTAAAAAATCTCACGTTTCGCTTTCATTTCATAGTTTATCTCCAATCCTTAATTTTCTCCAATCACTCTTTTCTTTTTCCTTTTTTAAAATATATATATATATCTAAATTTAACAAATATAAGCTTATCCTAAAAATTTGTTTTAACCATTATGATCTACCATGACTTTCCTGTTTTTAAGCTATACCCATGGTTGATTTTTTTTTTTTTATATATAAATATTCAATAGAACTATGGTTTAAATTTATTTTTCTTTTTAATTTTTTTTTTTGGGTTTCTTTTCATTTTCCTTTCCTTTCCAGTAAGTTATTATTGGTTGTAGTTAGATTTGAATTTAGAATTAGATGTAGAAAGTTTGTTATGTTCTAGAAATTAACCAATTTGAGTAAGAGTTATTGACTGTAAAGTTTGATTTTAATAGGGCTTTTGAGTAGCAGATGGTCAATGGATCCACATTTCACAGTATTCTCTAATTCTATAAATGGAATCAAACTCGAAGATGATACCTTCTTACCCAATTTTGATCAGTCTGAAAATCTTGAAAACACTTTCAAGTTTAAAGATGATTATGTAGATCTCAACTTCTTGGATCTTCCTTTCTTTTCCCCTGATCCTGAACATGGTTATGTTGCTCTGATCTGTGGTGGAACCTCGGAAGCAGACTTCCAGATGATAGCAGACTCCTTACCTAATGGCATCTTTTGTAAATTTGAAGAGATAAAAGGGTATTTTCGTATTAAAAAGGACTCACTTTCTATAGAGGCGCGTGACTTTCACATTTTGTTATCTTAGATAGAAAAGCTAACGGTGCGTTTTTAGTTCATCAACCACAGGGGGGTTATGTGGTGATATTCGAATGTCGGGGGGGGGGGGGGAATCGCACTTGGCCCAAACCATAGGGGGTAAAGTGAAGTTTGCCCCAAAAAAAATTAAGACAAGGCTCATGTGATTAGCATAGTGGCACATATGTGAACATTCACAACATTGGCATAGATGTGAATGTTCACAGTTGTGTGGATGGGTAAGAATGTTCACAGTTGTGTGCATGGGTGTGAATGTTCACACTTGTGTTCATGGATGTAAATATCCACATCTATCCATGGATGTGAATGTTCACTGTGTCCGCAAAAACACAATGTGCATAGTGTGTATGTGTGTGTGTGTGTGTGTGTGTAAAAATCAATGTATGTTTATAATTATGTTGTGAACATTCACAGTTCTAATTTGGATGACAATGTACACACTACGGTTAACAACAATTTGATTGGCCAAATATTTTTAATCCATGTGAATGTTCATAGCTTTGAACAACAACAACAATAACATCTGAAACAATTTGATTGGTACAACATTTTTCAATCCATGTGAATATTCATAGCTTTCAACAACAATAACAATAACATCTGAAAATTTGATTGGCACAATATTTTTCAATCCATGTGAATGTTCACATCTTTCAACAACGACAACAACTGAAACAATTTGTTTGTCCAACAAATTTCAATTTCATGTGAATGTTCACATCTTTCAATAACAACAATTGAAACAACAACTGAAACAATTTGCTTGCCCAACAATTTTCAATTTCATGTGAATGTTCACATCTTTCAACAACAACAACAATAACTACTACTAAAACAATTTTCTTTGTCCAACATTCTTTCAATCCATTTGAATGTTCACAGATTTGAACATAACATAATGGCAACTGTAATGTTTTTGTGTAAAAAAACCCATATAATTGGGGATTGGGATTGAGGGGCTCAGATTAATGATTAGGACATGAACAATAACAATATGAAGCTCCATATATTGTATGAATAGAAATAGCGGATATTTGTGAAAGTTCACAATGTTGTTTGTTGAAGAAGAGATTTAGGGTTTACATACAAGAACGATTAGAGTACTTACGTTTTTTGCCCATTTCGATGGTTGCGTTGTCACAAATGGTCGTCGAATGTGATTTTGATGAAGAAGGAACTTACGGATATTCAACAATGGTGATTTGCACGATTTCAGTGACCAATGGCATAGGGATGACGAAGAAAACGATGAGACGATGGGAGTCTTCTACGAGTTGAGAAGATATGGAATACAATTTTGGATTTTTGGAATGGAGGAGATACTGTGCGTGATTTTTTACAAGAAGAGAGGGGAAGAGAGATGGCTATTTGATTCAAAGGATAGGTGCATGTTTGTTTGAGATTTTTCGGTCTTTTAGTATGAAATGGGACCTAATGGAATATTACAAAATACTGTGGGTCTTATGGAATAGGACTCTTAGACAGTGGATTTATTAAAAAAAAAGCTTCCTAATAAAACCTAATATGTTTGGGATGCCTTTTTAGTTTTTTTATGAAAAGATGTGCAAAAAGTAGAGAGAAAAAGGAATATTTGACTTTTTGGTATATGTTGTTGACTTTTTGGTTTTTTTAGTGAGTTTTTGGCTTTTAGGCTAAAAATTGATGTTGCCAAACGAGGCCTTAGATTTTGAAATATGATTTTGCTGACAAAACTTATTTAAAGCGATTGTATTTTGATGATAATCAAAACCAGAGTTTTTTTCGTTGGAATTATATATAATCCATGTGAGTTTTTCATTTTGAAATCAAATATTGTAAATATGTTTTTGTGTCATTTTGATAGTCAATATTTCAGTATTCAAAGTATTAAATATGTATTAAATGTGTCTCTCTCACTATCATTGTCAATATTCATCATCAAAATAAACAACATTTTATGAACAAAAAATACACATCAGCTTAAAAAAATGTTAATTACCCTTTCGGTCCACAAAATATATGATAAGTTTCATTTTGGTCTCCAACATTTTAATTGTTATAATTTGTAAAGGAACAATTTTTAATTTCTTAGATGTCATTATAGTAACATTATTGAAAATTAATTAGCTTAAATAACATTTTGGGAAATTTGTGCAAATAGTCCCTGTAGTTTACATGATGTGTCAATTTGGTTCATGTAGTTTTAATTTGCTCAATTTTGCCCCTTAATTTAACAGATTGTATCATTTTAGTCCAATAAATAACGGTTCTTAAGTTAATTTAATGGAAAGTCAAACAATGCGTCAATTTGGTCCATGTATTTTCCACAATGTATCAATTTAGTCCCTGTCAAAATTGAGAAAATTGAAACTACAGGGACCAAATTGACACATCGTGTAAAGTACATGGACCAAATGGGTACATTGTTTGACCTTTCGCTAAATTAACTTAGCAACCATTATTTATTAGATTTAAATGACACAATCCATTAAATTAAAGGGCAAAATTGAGCAAATTGAAACTAGAGCGATCAAATTGACACATCGTGTAAACTACAGGGATTATTTGTATAATTTACCCTAACATTTTCTTTCTTTCACCCAATCTTTATTGAAGCACTACTCCATTTCCTTTGCATGCAGTGTTCGTGAATGGCACTCTAGTCTCCTTATTGATATAAAGATGACACTCTTGATCTTTCTGTAGGCTCCCATTTCAAAATTTTGGTTATGGTAATCTTCTAATTATTTTCAGCCTAGCATTGGCCAGACTCGGCTAAACACTAAAACATATGGGTTGGGATTGGACTTGGACTGAAGGAGAGAACTTCTGGGCCTCATAGGTGTTTTAAGGCCAGACCCAAAACTCGACCCATAGGACCATCCCAAAAGCCCACATTGGACCCATATACACTAAACAATTGGTTTATTTATTTATTTATTTTTCCTTTTTACGTGAATATATGCATTTTTAGTAAATAATAATTTTAACAATAAAAAAATTAGCAGGCCATCTATATAAAACTAGTAATTAAATTTCTATGAGATTAAAGATGCATTGTAATACTTGTATCCTTCAAAGCTCTTGGGGAAGTGTATTCGAATCCTTTGTTTTATTTTGAAAATCTTTGTTGTTGTTGTATGTTGGTTTTGGAGGAGTATAATCCGATTTAAACTTGTTGGGTTTGGTTTTTTGTACTTGTTCTTGTCAAAAGTTCGTTGAAAACATAGCAATTCTATTCTAGGGTCAACACCAGCCTTCATAAGGGTCGACCCGTACCTGTTGGTGAAGTTTCTGGAAGTGTTGCTGGAATTTAGGGTCGACACCTACATCTTGTTGTTGTCCACAAGGGTTGAAACCAGTCTGGAAAGGGTCGACCGTTGTATATTACAGAATCTGTGCGTTAGCTGCTGGAAATTAGTGTTGACCCTTCCTGTCTAAGGGCCAACCCCCTTGCTTGCTGCCAGATTGTCTTTTCTACCTGAAGGGTCGACAACTCTACCCAAAAGGTCAACCCCTGCGTGTTTTTTTTTCCAAATTTTGGGGTTCGAATGGGCCCTACCTTTGGGGGGTTTTGGGCCTATTATTTTATTTGACCTTAGGGCTATTTTCTACCTCTATAAATAGACCCAAGCCACTTCTCTCTCATTATTTTTCTCCCATTTTTCCCTTCAAACTGTGAGTTCTCTTCTCTCTCTCTCTCTCTCTCTAAAACTCAAACTTTTTCACTTAAATCTCTAGATCTACTCACCGAGAGTGATCTTTTCACCTTGTTTCTTTGGGATTAAGTGTAGAGCTTGTCAAGGACCTCGTTTTGATCGGGGCAAGTCATTGTTTAATCGCCGTCGACTTTCGGGCTTTTCTCCCTTCTCTCTCTTCTAAGCTTGAGGTAGCTCTTTTCTATACTTTCATATGATATTTAGTTTAGTTATTTGTATCTTGTGTAAAAATGATGTGATTTGGAGGTGTTTAAGGCAAACCTAGGGTTTTGGGCGTAAAATGGAAAGAGGGATTTTTGGGTGAAGGTTAAATAAATGCTTGAGGGGTTTAAAAATGATGTTGCATTGTGTATGATTTAATGATTTTGGGCACTTGGCTAATATTTGGGAAAAAGGGGGATTTGCCCTAATTGAATCAAATTATTATTTTATATAAATAATGGAAATTGACATTGAAAATGTGAAATTGAAAGGATATTGATATGAATGGTGGGATTGGTTATGTGTTACTCCATTCTTTGGTAGTTTCGAATAAACTATCTGGTATGAGATTTTATATCTGTTTAGAAATAACTGTATTGGGCTATCGATGAAGGATAACTATGATTGTTGTAGAAATTGCACGCGGATTAGGTGAATTGAAACTAATTGCTTGTGCTTGTCATTGAATATGACTATGTTTATATACATTGTATATGTATATAAAATGTGAATGCCTTTATCTTTGACGTTGTATATGCATAGTGTACTTATACCTTTGTCGAATTTCATATACTGTGTTAGATGGTTTCTACTGGGCTGTGGCTCACCCTACTTGGGAATAACATTTTCAAGTAATGATGGCATGCTTCCACCAAGGCAATAGCGTCGGAGAAACTTTTGGAAGCTAGGGCTTCTCATTTTGATTGTATATTTTTGTAAAGCCTAGGGCTTAGGATGTAATGAGCGAAGCTCACTTTTGATTGTAACCAAGACATGTCTTGGAAAGATGTAAGCTCGTAGGGTATTTAACTTGTTGTTATTAATTTGCATTACATGCTGTAGATTTAGAATGAACGTTTACGATTGTATAATGCATGTAATCCCTTTTGTAATATGAATTTTGTAATGTGAAAGTGTACTAATTATGTTATATTTATTTCTCTTATGAGTTGGGTCATTTGTATTTTTTTGAGGGCATTACAACTTGGCATCAGAGCGTACCGGGTTTGAATACTTTGGATACGTGGGAAGTGGTTAGTACCACAATGGGTTTGTCTCGCTTGCTATAGACTCAAGTGTGAATGATATGTGCTTATATGACAACATGCTTATATGATTATTTGGGTATGGAATTAAGTTTCTTGGATGTTGATTGGGTCTACGGGTTTCTAGGAGTCCTATTAGAAAGGCACATGATCACTACTATTTTTAATTGGAACTCTAGTAACGCCGCGGGATGGTCATTATCCTGAGATAAAATTCGTATGTGTTTACATGATTACATGCTTATATGAAGTGAATTACTATTGTCCAATGTATTAGGATGCAAGTGAATTAGCTTGGGCACATTTGTGAATGTGCTAATTTTTGTGTTACCTTTATTAGGATATGAGGACGTGGTCGTGGAGGTAGGCGTGGTAAGCTTAGGAGGCACAAGGTGCCTATACAGGATGAGATTCCTGTGTAGGAGGAAGGGGTTAGTCAAGCCAATGTTGCCGAACCAGTAGGTCAACAGGCCATGGGTGCCTTAGCCTGTGAAATGGCCGCAGCATTGAGCGAATCAATGGACATTCTCAGAGCTAAGAATCAAGTACAAGCCTAAGTAGCTGAGGCAGGGCCTTCTTTTCTGAAGAGGGAGTTTTTCCGATCCAATCCAGATGAGTTTTTCGACGACCCAAAGGAACCACTGAAGGCAGATGAATGGCTGGAAAAGATAGTGAAAATGTTTGAGATGCTTGGCATCGAAGACAGGGGTTTGAGAGTGACCTTGGCATCCTTCTAGCTGAAGAGAGATGCAGGTCAATGGTGAAAGTATGCAAGGGGACACATCGGAGGGACTTGGGAGGCTTTCGTTGACGCATTCCAAGACGAGTACTTGCCTCCCACTATTAGGGAGAAGTTGAGGGATCAGTTTTCTCGCCTCAAGTAGTTGAACACACCTATAGCCGAGTTTGAGCCCACTTTCACTAGCCTCTCTAGATTTGCACCTAAGTTGGTGGCGATTGAGGAGCGCTGTTGTTTGGAATTCAAGAAGTGGCTAAGGACCAGAGTCTTGTTTTGAGTGGCCGGGTCCATGATTAGAGATTACAAGTGCCTTGTGGAGGCAGCGACCCATCTTGAGACTATCATGCAGGCCGATGAGAGGATGAGGGGCTCCAGGAGGAGTTAGGATAGTCAGGGGGACGGTAAGAGGTAGAGGGGTTCTAACCCTCAGCATTCTAAGGGAGTTCAGTCGAGGTCTACCTTTCTAGTGCCTAGCTCGGGTTCTAGGAGAGGTGGTTAGGGAGAGGTGACCTATTTTTTAAGTGTGGTTAGTTGGGCCACAAGTCTCCAGCTTGCCTACAGAGAGGAGGAGGGCAAAGAGCAGCTTTGTTTTCAGCTCGTTCTCAGAGCCCGAGTCAAGGTAGAGGTTAGCCACCCATTAACTATCAATGTGGCCAGGTGGGGCACTTGAAGAGGTCTTGCCCATAGTTGGGTGGCACACCTAGTGCGTCTGGTTCAAGGCAAACACCGAGTCACCAGCCAACACAATCAGTGCAGGCCTCGAGGGCCAATCAGGGTGCTTCTTCAGTTCAGTCAGTACAGTAGGCCTATGCTCTGAAGGGAGAGCAGGTAGATCAGAGGCCAATAGGGTGTGTGTTTGCTGTTACCGCGCCAAATCTTGTACTTGCTCCTTCAGTAGTAAAAGGTACTTTCTTGTTCTGCAATTTAGTTGCTAATGTGTTGATTGATATGGGCACATCCAATTCTTTTATCTCGTCTACATGTGCATCAGTTTTGGGGTTGGAGTTGGCACAGTTAGCATCTCCTATTTGTGTAGAGTCACCTATTGGTAGTGAGGTGATATTGAAACAAAGGTATCGGGGTTGTGACATAGAGGTTGCTGGTTGTCAACTTCCATTTGCATTTGTTTTGCTTGACATGACTAGTTATGATGTTATCTTGGGTATGGACTAGTTATCGTCATATCGGGCTGTTATAGATTGTTATCGTCAGAAGGTTACTGTATGTACCTTGAGTGGTGATTGCTTTTATGTCTTGGGGGACCTGGTGGATAGAGTTTTATCACCGATGTGTGATCCGCGTGGGCGGAGTGAGCTTAGTTGTCTTCTTGCTAACTTCTTAAATAGTGAATGTGATGAAGCCCAGCTTGAGTTGCCAAGGGTGGTATGTAAATACCCCAATGTTTTTCCTGAGGATCTTACTAGTTTACTACCTCACCGAGAGATTGAGTTCTCTATTGATTTAGTACTTAGCACGGTACCAATTTCTATGGCACCGTATCAGTTTGCACCCGCTTAGTTTAGTAAGTTGAAGGTTCAACTCCAAGAATTGTTAGATAAAGGTTTTATCGATCCTAGTACTTCGCCTTGGGGAGCGCCGGCTTTCTTGGCTAAAAAGAAAGATGGAGCCTTGTGACTTTATATCGATTATCGAAAATTGAACCGGGTTACTGCTAAGAATAAGTACCCAATGCCTCGTATAGATGACTTGTTTGATCAGTTGAAAGGGTCTTGTTATTTTTCTAAGATAGACTTGAGGTCGGGTTCCCATCAGTTGAGGGTAAGGGAGGAGGATATCCCGAAAATGGCATTCCATACGTGGTTTGGCCATTATGAGTTTGCTAGTAATGCCTTTTGGGTTGACCAATGCATCAGCTGTGTTTATGGATTTGATGAACCGGATTTTTCGTGAGTTCCTAGATTGTTTCATGGCCGTCTTTGTGGATGACATTTTGATTTATTCACCTTCAGAGGAGGAACACGAGGAACACTTGCTGGTAGTGTTTGAATTGCTTAGAGCCCACAAGTTGTATGCTAAATTCGAGAAGTGTGAATTCTAGTTGAGAGAAGTTCAGTTCTTAGGCCACGTGATATTTGAGGGAGGGGTGACAATAGATTCATCCAAGATTGAGGCAGTGCAAGATTGGGCACAACCTAAGAATGCCTTTGAGATTCATAGTTTTTTGTGGTTGGCCGGATAGTACCGAAGGTTTGTGAAAGATTTCTCTAAACTAGCTTCACCTTTAACTAGGCTGACGAGGAAGGGGGTCAAATTTGTGTAGGATGAGACTTGTGAGAAGTCGTTCCAAGAACTTAAAGTTAGACTCACCACTACTCCAGTTTTGATTATCCCAGAGAGGGGTTTGGGTTACTTGGTATTGTTAAAAGTTGCCAGTAACATGATCCAGAACTATGACCACCTTGTGCAGGTGGCGGCACATGTGGAGATTACGGTGCAGGCCGAGGAGGAGAGAATCCGGGGTTTAAGGTCTAGGGGTCAAGAGTCATAGGGAGATTTTAGACCTAGTAAGAAGAACAGGGGAACCTTTTCATCCCAATCCCAGTCACAATAGTCTAGACCTACCTTTCGCTGGCCTAGTGCGGGCCTGGGAAAGAGCACACCGGGTAATTTCTCGTGTTTCAAGTGTAGCCAACTGGGTCACAAGGCCTTTTCATGCCTGCAGAAAGGGGGAAGTCAACAGATATTGCCACCACCACCACCTAACCGATCCTAGAGTCAGTTCTAGAGTAGAAGGCAAGGACTTACTTGCTTTCAGTGTGGTCAACCGGGTCCCATGAAGAGGGTTTGCCCGCAGTTGGAAGGCGTATCTGGTGCATCTGGGTAGAGGTAGACACAAAGCCCCCAACAGGCTCACTCAGTTCAGACTTCACGAGCTAATCAAGGAGCCGCTTCGGCTCATTCAATGCAGCAGGCCTATTCTTCGAGAGACGAGCAGGTTGATCAGAGGCCACAGGGGCGTGTGTATGCTATTACCGCACCAGAGCAGTTATCGGGATCCTCAGTTATGAGAGGCGTTTTTGTTATGTGTAATTCTTTGGCTAATGTGTTGATAGACACAGGTGTATCTCATTCATTTATATCTGCTGCATTTGCTTCTGCATTAGGGTTAGAAGTGGCATGGTTAGCGTCTCTGCTCAGAGTAGAGTCATCCGTTAAGGGTGCAATTGATCTAGACCGGGGGTGTCATGGTTGTGAGATAGCGGTTGTCAGGTGTCAACTTCTGTCTGCCTTTGTGTTGCTAGACATGTCGAGTTTTGATGTCATTCTAGGCGTGGATTGGTTATCTTCGTACCGAGCTGTGATTGATTGTTACCCTTAGAAAGTTACGGTGTGCACCTCGAGTGGTGATTGTTTTCATTTACTGGGGGATCGGGTTGATAGGGTCTTGTCGCCAGTTTTTGACCCTCATAGTAGGAGCAAGCTTTGCGGCCTTCTTGTAACTCTCTTGGATAGTGAGAGTAATGGGGCCCGTGTTGAGTTGCCAAGGGTAGTTTGTGAATATCCGGATGTCTTTCCCGAGGATCTTACTAGTTTGTCACCCCACCGGGAGATCGAATTCTCCATTGACTTAGTGCCTAGCACGACACCGATTTCCATGGCGTCGTATAGATTTGCACCTACTGAATTACATGAGTTGAAGATTCAACTCCAAGAGCTTTTAAGGGCTTCATTCGCCCTAGTACATCACCATGGGGAGCGTCGGCTCTCTTTGCGAAGAAGAATGATGGGTCATTGCGATTGTGTATTGATTACTGCAAGTTGAACTGGGTTACCGTTAAGAACAAGTATCCCCTACCTAGAATAGATTATTTATTTGACCAACTTAGAGGGTCTCGCTGCCTTTTGAAGATAGATTTGAGGTCGGGGTATCATCAGTTAAGAGTCTGGGAGGAGGACATCCAGAAAATGGCCTTTCATACGCTTTATGGCCACTATGAATTCCTTGTAAGGCCTTTTGAGTTGACTAATGCCCCTGCTTCCTTTATGGATTTGATGAACCGAATTTTTGAGAATTCTTGGATTGCTTCGTGGTCGTCTTTGTGGATGACATCTTAATTTATTTGACCTCCAAGGAGGAACATGAGGCTCATTTGCGGTTAGTACTTGATTTGCGTAGGGAGCACCAATTGTATGCCAAGTTTGAGAAATGTGAGTTTTGGCTAACCGAGGTGAAGTTTTTGGGGCATGTGGTGTCGAGAGAGGGAGTAACTGTAGACTCCTCGAAGATAGACGCCGTGCAGGATTGGGGACAACCCAAAAATGTTTTTGAGATCCAAAGTTTCTTGGGGTTAGCGGGGTATTATCGATGTTTTGTAAGGGACTTCTCTAGACTAGTCGTGCTTTTGACTAGATTGACTAGAAAGGGTGTCAAATTTGTGTGGAGTGAGGCTTGTTGAAAGTCATTACAAGAACTTAAGACTAGATTGACTACCGCACTAGTCTTGATAATTCCATAAAGAGGTTTGGGCTACATCGTTTATTGTGACGTGTCCTGAGATGGGCTTGGTTGTGTCTTGATGCAAGAAGGAAGGTTGTGGCCTATGGTTCATGACAATTGAAAACGTATGAGAAGAACTACCACACCCATGATTTAGAGCTAGCAACAGTAATTTTTGCCTTAAAGATTTGGAGACATTACTTGTATGGTGAGAAATTTGAAGTTTTCTCTGATCATAAGAGTTTAAAGTATTTGTTCTCTCAAAAGGACTTGAATTTGCGCCAACGGAGGTGGATGGAATTTATGGAGGACTACGACTGAGTTACACTATCATCCGGGGAAGGCCAATGTGGTGGTTGATGCTTTAAGTCGGAAATTAGTGAGTAGTTGGGCAAGTGTGGTCATCCGGGAGTGGGAAATACTAGGTGATATCGGTGAATTTGATATGCATTCGGATGAGTCCAGTGGGGGTGCTACCTTATCTACTTTGAGTGCTCAACCTACCTTGATTAGTAAGTTCATAGAGGCACAACAGGTTGACCGTGAAGTGGAGTAAATCTGTGATAAAATTTCCAACAGGAAGGAAGAGAAGGGCTTGAACATTTACTCGGATTTGAGTGTACGTGTAATAGCCCGACCCTTTTATATGCTTTCTGGTATGCTTTCGATCTCTTATTAGGTGCACTTATACGTTTAATGTAAAATTCCATGCGAAATTAAGTTTAATTGTGTGAATTATATGATTATGAGTTTATATTTGTTAATTAGGAGAAAAATTTGTTACAATTGCAATGTTTGAATCAGTAATTGGAAGCCTTAGAAGCTTGATAACTCGAAATTGACTTTATAATTTTAATAAGCATGTTTTTTAGATCATAATATGAATTTTCATAAAAATTTGATTCGGAACGATTAAATTGATTAATTTATTACTAACCCTTAAATAAACCTTTAAAACTCTTATGTTGGTCACTTGTTATATCACAAAACAAAAATATCTCCTGAGAGAATGAAAGGGTTAGAGAGGGAGAGCAAGAGAGAGGAAGCTTCAACAAGGAAGAAAATTGGGAAATTGTGAAGGATTGTAGAGCTTTGAGCTCAAGGTATGTATAACCCACTTTGAATAACCTCTCTCTTGGACTTGAGTAAGAATTTCCTTGATATTCATGCAAGTTAGGGTTTGTAATTGAGGTCTTGTGTGTGATGTTTGACAAATTGGAAAGATGTGCTTATCATTTGGTTGATTTGAAATTAATTTGAGCTATATGGGGGAATACATCATATTCTTTGATTTTTCATATTGGAACTCACATGATTATACACATGTATTGTTTATATATCAAATCTAACCACAACCATGAGGGAATTGAATTGTGTATGTGAATCTAGAAAAGATTGTGATCTAAATAAACTTGTAATTCGTGTTCATTGTCGTATTATCATTTATGATTCATGTTATGGTAATATTATCTTATAGTATTGAGGTGATTTCCCCATTTTTCTCCCTTGTGATATGTTTGCCTTGTTGAATTTGTGCCTTGATTCGGACTGCCCAAAACAGGGGCTGCGACCGCACATGCGGGGGTCATGGCCGCATGTGTGGGAAGCACCACCGCACGTGCGGGGCTCACAGCCGCACGTGCGGAAAACAAGGGAGTGCGAATTTGGAATTTTGAAATAAATGCGCGTGCGGGGCGCACGTGCGGCCCACCTTCCTAGAAGGGCGTCGAAGGGCCTTCGCACGTGCGGCCCATGGAGAAAAATCATGTGTGTTTCTTTTCCTCTGTTTCACCCTCTGTGATCGCTAAAATGTGTTTTTGAAGCTTTTAAAGTGCTTGTAATTAATGAGTGTTGAACGACTCGGTTATCGATGTAAAAAGGAAAATGGACTAATTTATGAGTTACATGTGTGTGTAGGTCACATACAAGAAAGGACTATCGCTCCACCACAGCACTGTGAGTAATAGTACTGTAGTGATATGCTTATTTGCTACTAATAGTTATTGTTAGCATACCGTTAATCGTGAATGAGCTATGTCTCTATATAATGAACAATTGGAAAGCTCGTGTGTGATATTGGACAGTGGTATACTTATGGACCTGAGGTCGTTCTGTTTTGCTATTGCTGGGCCTGAGGCCGTTCAAATATAAGTTACATTTGATGGCAGCCTGAGATTGGGGAGGTGATGACATGTCGATGTCTCATCGACCCTAATATGATTTGAATTGATTATGAATCATGCTTAAGGCCGAGGGAGGTAGTGTACATGTCGATGTTCTACCTACCCTCTAGTGTGTAAACAACTGTTGATATGTGGGCCTAAGGCCGTCTTGTATGATATGTGGGCCCGAGGCAGTTTTGTATAATATTGGGCCTGAGGCCGTTCTGCATTAATATTGGGCCCAAGGCCGTTTTGAAAATGACCACAGAACAAGATTAGATATGTGAACCATGTACTTATATACAGTGTGATTTGTGTTTATTCACTTGAATTACCTACATAGTATTATTCACTGAGCCCTGCTCACTCCGTATTATGTATGTCCCTGTAGGTAATCAGCTTGGAGGTCAGTCCTAGTCTAGCCCTGGCAGCTTAGCTTTTGTTAACCCCGCTGTGTCCTAACAGTTAAATGAGCTATTCATTTTTTGTGGAATTCCTTTCATAGCTCTTAGCATTGGTCACTAGGCTTTTGTTAAATGTTAATAAACCTGTATAACTTCATCGCCGATGTTTTAGTTATACCCCAATTACGGGGTTGGGATTCTATATATGTATGTATATAGTTGTTACTTATGTATATCCTTCTTCATGTGTTGGGTTGTGCGATGAAATGTTTGTGATCATGACATTTAAACACTGGCTCAATGGATGTCATTTTAAAGTTACGAATTGCTTCCGTTCAGACCCCCTATTATATAAGTTGGTCATACTTTTGACTAATTGAGTTTTGAGACCCATTATGGGTTGGTCATACCCAAATTTTTAGGGGCAGGTTTGGGGTGTGACAAGTGGTATCAGAGCACGAGTTGCTATCTCACACACGGATCCATTGAGTCTTAGGATGTCTAGAAAAGACTTAGGTTTCATCCATAATGTTTTTGGTGCCTATGAAGTAATGGATAGCAATGTGAGTTGTCTATGTAACATCTACTGACAAGTATATCGAAATGGTTATTATCTGTGTCTACCTGTATATCTTTTGTGTATATTGTAATTGATTGTTATGCAGATCATGGTGAGAACAAGGATGGATGATCCGAAGGATTCTACCTCTGCACGGTTAGACAAAATGGAAAGAATGATCATGGAAATGGCAGAAACTCTACGGTAACAACAACAACAACAACAACAACAGCAACAACTACCACAGCCACCGCCACCGGTACCTCTACCTATGATGCAAGATTATCATGCTGAGGACCGAACCATCACTCTCACAAAAGAATTCAAGAAGATGAAGCCACCAATATTTAAAGGGGGAATTAAACCGATGAAAGCAGAGGCATGGGTATTGGGAGTGGAAAAGTTATTTGAGGTGTTTCCATGCACTGAAGCTCAAAAGGTACAACTGGCTGCTTTCACTCTTGAAGACGAGGCTCGTAGGTGGTGGATGCTTACAAGAGTTGAACATCACGGGTTGACTTGGACCCGATTTCTGGAACTCTTTTATGATAAGTATTTTCCACAGGGTATGCGCGATAAGAAGGTGACTAAGTTTGAAACTTTGAGACAGGGAAACAAGACTGTTGCGAAGTATGAAGCCACCAATATTTAAAGGGGGAATTGAACTGATGAAAGCAGAGGCATGGGTATTGGGAGTGGAAAAGTTATTTGAGGCGTTTCTATGCACTGAAGCTCAAAAGGTTCAACTGGCTGCTTTCACTCTTGAAGATGAGGCCCGTAGATGGTGGATGCTTACAAGAGTTAAACATCAAGGGTTGACTTGGACCCGATTTCTGGAACTCTTTTATGATAAGTATTTTCCATAGGGTATGCGTGATAAGAAGGTGACTAAGTTTGAAACTCTGAGACAGGGAAATAAGACTGTTGCAGAGTATGAAGCCCAATTCGCAAAACAAGCTTGGTTTCCACCTCATATGGTGGATACGGATTATAAGAAGGCGAGGAAGTTCGAGGGGGGATTACAGAATGCCATCCTTGATCGAATCAATGTATTGAAGTTACCTACATATGTTGATGTATTAGAAAGGTCCGTCATGGCAGAGGGGAACATTGCTACTCAGAATTGAATTTTCGAGTGGAAGGGGAAGAGACAGAATACTCAAGTGTCAAAGGGGCCACCGACACCACCAAATAAGAAATTGAATTCAGGAGCTTCTAGTGCTTCTACCCCTACTCGATACTCGGCACCTATCTGTTCGGATTGTGGAAGAAGACATCATGGAACTTGTTATCGGGTGACTGGGGCATGCTTTAAGTGTGGCAAGACGGGTCATATGGTAAAAGATTGTCCTCAAAGGGATTGGCAAAATAGGAATCGAACCACTACCAGTTCAGCAGGTTCAACACCGACTCCAAGTACAAAGTCAGTTGCAAAAACCACCAATAACAAAGACACCGCTAGGCAATGAAGGGTGCTCGCGTTGGTTCCGAGTGACGTGCAAAATGCTGCAGCAGTGGTGTCAGGTACATTTACTATTCACGGTCGTTCTGCTCATACGTTGTTTGATTCAGGCTCTACCCACTCTTTTGTGTCAAAAGTTTTTGTCCAAAATTTAGATAGACCTGTGGAATTATTACCTTATGTGTTGTGTGTGTCCTCACCTTTGGGGGATTCTATGGTCTGTACATCTATTAATTTTGGCTGTGAACTCTTAATTGGGGATGTGCGGGTATATGCCAACTTGCTACCTCTTAACATGACTCACTTCGATATCATGTTGGTAATGGATTGGTTAAGTGAGTATCGAGCGACTATCGATTGCATGACTAAGAAAATCAGTTTTCACCCTCCGGGACAGTCAGAATTCACTTTCAAGGGGTAGGGAGTGATTTCTCCACCTTATTTAATTTTCGCAATAAAAGCATGCAAATTATTATAGAAATGGTGTCAGGGGTATTTATGTAGTGTCTTAGAGGGGAAATCAATGAATGTGGGTGTTGATATGATCCCAATTGTCTGTGAATTTTCGAATGTTTTCTCGGAAGAGCTACCAAGAGAATTAATGGACTGTGAAATCGAGTTTACAATTGAAGTGGTGCCAGGAACTCAACCCATCTCTAAAACTCCTTATAGGATGTCACCAATTGAGATGAAAGAGTTAAAGATTCAGTTACAAGACTTACTTGATAAGGTGTTCATTCGCCCGAGCGTTTCTCCTTGGGGTGCACCAGTCCTTTTTTTGAAGAAGAAAGATGGGACTCTTCGATTATGTGTGGATTACAGGGAGCTTAACAAAGTAACAATCAAGAACAAGTAACCATTACCTAGGATTGATGATTTGTTTGTCCAGCTACAAGGGCACAAGTCTTTTCAAAAATTGATTTGCAATCCGGATATCACCAACTGAAGGTCAAAGCTGATGATGTTGAGAAAACTGCATTCCGAACCCAATATGGTCACTACGAGTTCTTAGTTATGCCCTTTGGAGTTACCAATGCACTGGCAGCCTTTATTCAAAGAATGCAGAAGCTCATGGGAACCATCTGCGCTTAATTCTTCAGACGCTTCGGGATAAGAAATTGTATGCAAAGTTAAAGAAATGTGAGTTTTGGCTACATGAAGTGGGGTTCTTGGGACATGTGATAACGAAGGAAGGTGTGTCTGTCAATCCACACAAGATTGAAGCAATCGTAAATTGGCCAACTCCTACTAATGCGACCGAGGTGCATAGTTTCTTGGGATTAGTCGGGTACTATCGGAGGTTTGTTAAAGATTTCTCCAAAATTGCTGTGCCACTTACCTAATTAACTCAAAAGGGGATTTTGTTTGAATGGTCAGAACAGTGGGAATCTATCTTTCAGGAATTGAAAACAAGGTTAACTACCGCACCAGTTCTTGCTTTACCATCTGGCACTGAAGGATTCATGATCTACAGTGATGCTTCTCATAAAGGCCTGGGCTGTGTACTTATGCAAAATGGAAGGGTCATTGCCTACGCCTATCGTCAACTTAAACCCCATGAAAAAAACTACCCCACACATGACCTGGAACTGGTAGTAGTGATATTTGCTTTAAAGATATGGCGACATTATTTGTATGGCACTACATGTGAAGTTTACACCAATCATAAGAGTCTCAAGTACCTCTTTACCGAAAAGGAGTTGAATATGTGACAGCGACGATGGTTGGAACTTATTAAGGACTATGATTTGCAGATCCATTACCATCCCGGTAAAGCCAATACTGTAGCAGACGCTTTTCGTCAAAAAGGTATGGGAAACTTGGCGAATCTACCCACACAACGAAAGGAATTATTACTTGAATTGGAAAGGATGAATGTAGACGTTGTGACACAAGAACGAGATGCTATGGTAGCAACAGTGACAACCTAACCAACATTAATTTAAGAAATCAAGAACGGTAGTTAGAGGATGAATTCTTAAGGAAGATCTGTGATGACATAGTAACAAAACCAAGGCCCGGATTCGACCTTATAGATTCGGTGCTCAAATTTCAAGGCAGACTATGTGTTCCCAATGTGTCATAAATTAAGAAGAACTTGATGAAAGAAGCACATGCCTCCAGATTTTCAATACATCCTGGAAATACCAAGATATATCGAGATTTAAGGCAGAACTTTTGGTGGCCAAACATGAAGAAAGAGATCGCGGAGTTCGTCTCAAAATGTTTGCAATGTCAACAGGTAAAGGTAGAACATCAGAGACTGGAAGGGTTGCTTCAACCCCTTCCAATCCCGGAATGGAAGTGGGAACATTTGACTATGGATTTCATTGTAGGTTTACCACGGACTTCTCGGGGCATGAACTCTATATGGATCGTTGTGGATCGGTTAACCAAATCTGCTCATTTTCTACCTGTGAAAACTCAGTACAACGTGGATAAACTTGCGGTGATTTATGTAAATGAAATTGTAAGACTTCATGGTGTTCCAATCTCAATTATGTCAGACAGGGATCCGAAGTTTATGTCAAGGTTTTGGCAAAGTTTACAGAATGCTATCGGGACAGAGTTAAAGTTTAATGCTCATTTTCTACCTGTGAAAACTCAGTACAACGTGGATAAACTTGCAGTGATTTATGTAAATGAAATTGTAAGACTTCATGGTGTTCCAATCTCAATTATGTCAGACAGCGATCCGAAGTTTATGTGGAGGTTTTGGCAAAGTTTACAGAATGCTATCGGGACAGAGTTAAAGTTTAGCACCGATTTTCACCCTCTGACGGATGGACACTCCGAGCGAACAATACAAACCTTAGAAGATATGTTACGAATGTGCATTTTGGACTTCCAGGGAAGTTGCGAAAATCATCTACCATTGGTGGAGTTCGCGTACAATAATAGTTACCATTCAAGCATTAGAATGGCACCTTATGAAGCTTTATATGGAAGACCATGTCGTTCCCCCGTGTATTGGGCCGAAGTTGGAGATAGACCATTGTTAGGGCCTGAAATTGTACAACTGACGACCGAAAAGATTAAAGTTATCCGAGAAAGATTGAGAACTTCTCAAGGTAGACAAAAGAGTTATGCGGACAATCGACGAAGAGATTTGGAATTTGATGTAGGTACCCATGTTTTTGTGAAAGTTACTCCGATGAAGGGACACCTACGATTCGGTAAAAGGGGTAAGTTAACACCCTGATATGTCGGTCTGTTCCAAATTCTAGAGAAATGGGTTCGGTAGCTTATCGAGTTGCACTTCCGCCAAGTATGAGCCAAGTACATAATGTATTTCATGTATCTATGCTTCGAGGTTACCTCCCAAATTCGTCTCATGTTATAGACTACCACCAAATTACATTTGATGAGAAATTAACCTATGAATAAAAGCCAATTCGGATTTTAGATCGGCAAGTGAGGCAACTACGGAATCGAGAACTCCCGATGGTAGAAGTTGAATAGCAAGAACATTATGGGACCGAAGCCACTTGGGGAAAAGAAGAGGAAATGCAACACCAATATCCGGAATTGTTTCTAACATAAGGTAAAACAAGTTTGGGGGACCAAACTTATTTTTTTTGGGGGGGGGGAGAGTGTAATAACCCGACCCTTTTATATGCTTTCTGGTATGCTTTCAATCTCTTATTAGGTGCACTTATATGTTTAATGTAAAATTCCATGCAAAATTAAGTTTAATTGTGTGAATTCTATGATTATGGGTTTATATCTGTTAATTAGGAGAAAAATCTGTTACAATTGCAATGTTTGAATCAGTAATTGGAAGTCTTAGAAGCTTGATAACTCGAAATTGACTTTATAATTGTAATAAGCATGATTTTTATATCATAATGTGAATTTTCATAAAAATTTGATTTGGAACGATTAAATTGATTAATTTATGACTAACCCTTAAATAAACCTTTAAAACTCTTATGTTGGTCACTTGTTATATCGCAAAACAAAAATATCTCCTGAGAGAAGAAGAGGGTTAGAGAGGGAGAGCAAGAGGGAAGAAGCTTCAACAAGGAAGAAAATTGGGAAATTCTGAAGGATTGTAGAGATTTGAGCTCAAGGTATGTATAACCCACTTCGAATAACCTCTCTCTTGGACTTGAGTAAGAATTTCCTTGATATTCATGCAAGTTAGGGTTTGTAATTGAGGTCTTGTGTGTGATATTTGACTAATTGGAAAGATGTGCTTATCATTTGGTTGTTTTGAAATTAAGTTGAGCTATACGGGGGAATACATCCTATTCTTTGATTTTTCATATTGGAACTCACATGATTACACACATGTATTGTTCATATATCAAATCTGACCACAACCATGAGGGAATTGAATTTTGTATGTGAATCTAGAAAAGATTGTGCTCTAAATAAACTTGAAATTCATGTTCATTATGGTATTATCATTTATGATTCATGTTATGGTAATATTATCTTATAGTATTGAGGTGATTTCCCCATTTTTCTCCTTCGTGATATGTTTGCCTTGTTGACTTTGTGCCTTGATTCGGACTGCCCAAAACAAGGGCTGCGACTGCACATGCAGGGGTCATGGCCGTACGTGCGGGAAGCACCACCGCAGGGGCGGGGCTCACAGCCGCATGTGCAGAAAATAGGGGAGTTTGAAGTTGGAATTCTGAAATCAATGCACGTGTGGGGCGCACATGCAGCCTACCTTCCTGTACGTACGGCGAAGAACCTCCGCATGTGCGGCCCATGGAGAAAAATCATATGTGTTTCTTTTCCTCTGTTTCACCCTCTAGGATCGCTAAAATGTGTGTTTGAAGCTTTTAAAATGCTTGTAATTGATGAGTGTTGAACGAATCGGTTATCGATGCAAAAAGGAAAATGGACTAATTTATGAGTTACATGTGTGTGTAGGTCACATACAAGAAGGGACTATCACTCCGCCACAACACTGTGAGTAATAGTACTGTAGTGATATGCTTATTTGCTGCTAATAGTTATTGTTAGCACACCGTTAATCGTGAATGAGCTATGTCTCTATATAATGAACAATTGGAAAACTCGTGTGTGATATTGGACAATGGTATACTTATGGACCTTAGGTCATTTTGTTTTGCTATTACTGGGCCTGAGGTCATTCAAAAATAAGTTACATTTAATGACAGCCTGAGATTGGGCGAGGTGATGACATGTCGATGTCTCATCGACCCTAATATGATTTGAATTGATTATGACTCATGCTTAAGACCGAGGGAGGTAGTGTACATGTCGATGTTCTACCTACCCTCTAGTGTGTAAACAGCTATTGATATGTGGGCCTGAGGCCGTTTTGTATGATATGTGGGCCCGAGGCAGTTTTGTATAATATTGGGCTGAGGCCGTTCTGCATTAATATTGGGCCCAAGGCCGTTTTGAAAATGACCACAGAACAAGATTAGATATGTGAACCATGTACTTATATACAATGTGATTTGTGTTTATTCACTTGAATTACCTACATACTATTATTCACTGAGCCCTGCTCACTCCGTGTTATGTATGTCTCTGTAGGTAATCAGCTTAGAGGCCAGTCCTAGTCCAGCCCTGGCAGCTTAGCTTTTGTTAACCCCGCTGTGTCCTAACAGTTAAATGAGCTATTCATTTTTTGTGGAATTCCTTTCATAGCTCTTAGCATTGGTCACTAGGCTTTTGTTAAATGTTAATAAACTTGTATAACTTCATCGCCGATGTTTTAGTTATACCCCAATTACGGGGTTGGGATTCTATATATGTATGTATATAGTTGTTACTTATGTATATCCTTCTTCATGTGTTGGGTTGTGCGATGAAATGTTTGTGATCATGACATTTAAACACTGGCTCAATGGATGTCATTTTAAAGTTACGAATTGCTTCCGTTCAGACCCCATATTATATAAGTTGGTCATACTTTTGACTAATTGAGTTTTGAGACCCATTATGGGTTGGTCATGCCCAAATTTTTAGGGGCAGGTTTGAGGCGTGACAATACGTTATCTAGACCGTTTGTTTGTACCAGAATCTTGTAGAGAGGAAGTACTTTGAGAGTTCCATCACTCACGCCTTGCGGTACACCTGGGAGGCACCAAAATGTATCATGATCTTAGTCGTCAGTTTTGGTGGAGAGGTATGAAGTGGGATGTCGCTTTGTTTGTATCAAAGTGCCTTACTTGTCAACAAGTGAATGCCAAACACTAAAGACCAGCTGGTTTGCTACAACCCTTATTGATAGTCGAGTGGAAATGGGAGCACGTTACTATGGATTTTTTGGTTGGGCTTCCTAGGACACAGCGAGGCAATGATGCCGTTTGGGTGATTATTGATAGGTTGAATAAGTTTACGCATTTCATTCTGATGCGCACCAGCGACTCAGTTGAGCATCTGGTAGAGTTGTACATTAGAGAGATAGTTCGACTTCATGGAGTTTCAGTAACCATTGTATCGGATAGAGACCCTCGTTTTACTGCCCAGTTGTGGAAGGCCTTCAAGAGGCGTTGGAAACTAAATTAACTTTTAGCACCGCTTACCACCCTTAAACAAATGGGCAGTCAGAGTGTACCATTCAGATTCTGGAGGACATGCTTAGAGCTTGCATCCTTGATTTCAAAGGGTCTTGGGAGAGGAACTTACCATTGATTGAGTTTGCCTATAAAAATAGTTATCAAGCTAGCATCGAGATGGCACCATTTGAGGCCTTTTATGGCCGACCTTGCAGATCACCAGTTTGTTGGGCCGAGGCGGGTGATGCACCGTTGTTGGGTCCAGAAATTGTTAGAGAGACAACCGAGAAAGTTGCTCTCATTCGGAAGAGATTAGCTACGGCCCAAAGCTGATAGAAGAGTTATGCCGATAAGAGGAGACGACCCTTAGCTTTCGAGGTTGGGGATCACATGTTCCTTAAAATCTCACTAAGGTGAGGTTTGATGAGATTTGGTAAGAGCGGTAAGTTGTCTCCAAGGTTTATTGGGCCTTTCGAAGTATTGGAGCGAGTTGGGGAAGTGCCATACTGGTTAGCCTTGTCGCCACAACTTTTGAGAGTTCACAACGTGTTTCACGTATCTATGCTTAGAAAGTATGAGCTCGACCCTTCTTATGTGCTTGATTGGGTTGAATTCGAGATAGATGAGGATGCCTCTTACGAAGAGCGACCAATGCAAATATTAGACACCCGGGAACAAGTGTTACGGGGAAAAACTATATCGTTAGTAAAGGTGTTGTGGAGGCACCATGGGGTTGAGGAAGCAACTTGGGAACGGGAAGCAGAGGCCTGCTCCAAGTATTCGGATTTGTCTAAAAATGCTTAGCTGTTTTAATTTGTAATATTTCCTAATGTTTGAGGGAAATGTATGAAAGTTGTTAATCACATGTTATGTGTATTATTATTCTAAGCATGAAGTTTTTGTGGATTGATATTTTTCTAGAAAGCTTCATGCTTATGCTTACCATGAGCGGTTGTCGTTATTGAGGTAACCATGATGATAATAGTAAATGTTGGTTGAGAATCTATTTTGTGATTCGAAATTGTAATAGCGTGGTTGTGATTGCTAGAAACTCTTTGTTTGAGTAGTTTATTTAATTTTGGGGATGAAATTTCCTCTGGTGGAGAGGTCGTGGTGACCGGGTACGTAACCCGTCTTACTTTTCTTTTGTGTGTGTTGGGGTTCATTGTGTTAGAGTGTCGGGGTCTGACTTGAGGTCTTGTCAACTGTTGGGTTCATCACTTCTGAAATCTCTTTTTCAAAATTTTCGTCGCTATTAATTTCAATTCTGAGTTTCACTTGTTTCAAAAGGCTTGAAGTTTAATCCGAGGGTTTTTCATTTGAGCAAGAAATTTTTTGGGCTAAGGGCAGAGCCACACATGAGGAGAACTTGGCCGCACGTGCAAAAGAGGGGCTGCACGTGCAGGAAACTGGGGGGCTTGCCAAGGTGCACACTGCATTATATGCACCTACGGTTGAAGGTGCGGGACATGGACCGCATGTATGGGAATGGGCACCGCATGTACGGGACTCCAAAAATCTGCTTTTTCTTTCCTTCTTAGGCTGTGTGTATCACTTTTTACATATCTCTCTCTCTCTCTCTAAAAACCATATCCTCCTCCTTTCTACATTTCTTACACCAAATCTCTTAAAAACTCCTGATCTCTTGCAATCCATTGGGGTTTTGACCCAGCAGCCTTCACAAATATTGGTGAGCTAAGCAAGGGCTACATTGTGTGCGGTGGAGATTGGGTTTTGGCACCGTTGGATTTAGGGCTTTCATCTCTTTTCTTCTCCAAAACTTAAGGTAGGGAATTTCTTTGAGTCATATATACATTTTTGCAAATTGTTTTGTTGATTGGAACTCATTTTTATTGTTTTGAACTTAGTTTTTGACTCATGGGTTGAGGAAAATGTTTAAATGTGGGTTTTTATAATGTCTCTTTTGTTTTTCAAATTTCTTGAGGTTGTGAGTTATATTATTTGTAGAGAAATGTTTGTTTAAGTTAAATTCTTTCAAAATGTGGAGACAAATTTAGTGTATGAAAAACCCTAGAATTTGGGAATCTTTTGAAAATGAGGTGAGGTTACGAAATTGATTCTTGGTTAATATTATGATTTTGTTGAATGAAAGGAATCTCATGAGAGATGAGAAATAGTGGACTTTTTGAAGTTGTTTTTCAAAATGTGATTATAGTCATGAACTGACTAGTTGTTGAGAATATATGAAAATTGAAAGTGTTACCACTCTTGGAATGATGTAAATTATTATATGCTAATGTTACAAAATTGCATTAAAAAGGGAAAGGAAATTGTGAATTGAAATGGAAGGAATATGTGAAAGTGTTACAAGTGGAAGACTATTATAATTGTTTTGATATATATATTGCATTAGTATTTTAGTTGATTTGATTGCCAAAAATATTTTAAGTTTGAAATTTGAAAACATTAGAAAGGAATGTTGTAAAATAAGTTATTATTGAATTGTTTTGGGATAAATACGTTGGTAAGTTCAGATAGGGGGTGTAGATGGAATTGATTAAATTGGCCCGAGTGTCCAGGGTGAAAGACTGAAAACACACGCGGAGAAGGTACCACATGCCTTCCGGTTAGCTAATGGTAAAGTGGGGATTTGGTAGTGCTAGATATGCCTACTTGTAGACAACAACCTAGGGATTACCTGAGTTGTATTTACCGCCCTGTGAATTTGATGTAAAACTATGAGATTCTTAAAATTTCTATATCATATTGTGCATGTGGATTTTGAAAGAATGAAGATGAAATTTTCTTTAAAAGGACATGGCATGGCAGGTGCATTTCATTTCATGAGAATAGTATAAAATATATATACTTTGTTAAGAATTTTCTACTGGGCTTTATGCTCACCCTATTGGTGCAGGAAAAGACGTGGTGAATCTGCCAAACTAGGGCATGGATGTATGTGTTGAGAGCACAAGGCTCTATTTTGTTATGACTGTATTTTTTGAAGCCAAGGGTTATAAATGTATGGGTTCGAGAAACCATCTTATGTGTAACCGGGCTTAAGCCTTGGAACTTGTAATCCCTCGAGGGCATTTATTTATTTTTGACTGAATGTTCTACATGCTATAGATTCATGTGCAAGAATTCATTGAATGTATAATCGTATGTGGAATTATTTTGTATAACACTGTGATCATGTAATGAAAAGTGTGTTGGGGATCATTCTAGTATCTCATAACAAGCCATGGTTATTGTTCTATCCATTGCATGAATTTTTGGGGTGTTACACTTGCCCTGAGACCCATAGCCCCATTTTTTTAAACACATGAATAGGTTATGGGTTTTAAAAATATAAGATGGGTGGGCCTGAACCTAGCCTATTATTGACTAGTTAAAGTTTATGGATGTGGGATGTGTTAAAACATTCAAATTAAAACCATTGATTATGAGTGGAGAGACTCTTATCACGCCAATGTTGTACTGTTAGTTATTTTCATGAATATTTCAAGACTAAATAAATGAAATTGATAATGTAAATATGAAATAAATAAGATTGTGATAAAATTATAATCAACTCAAAAAAATAAATGAAAAGTATTTGTTACTTAATATTTATAATACAAAATGTATGACAACAAAATAAAAATATTAGCTTTGTTTTCTTTAATCTTATTAAAAGTAGTCAACATAACTATGGTTAATTGATGAAAAATCAAATCTTATGGAGTCATATGTTATTTAATCTGAGGTTTAATCTTTTTTGGTGATAAGGACATGTGTTGGAAAATTGTCGGCACCGAAAAAGTCTCTAAAAAATTGATAGGAAAAAGTAGCCAATGGCTGGTGGCAATGAAGAAGACTGATAGATGACATTGGGTAGATGGGTGAATAGATAGGTGATACGTGTACAAATATGTAAACATTTGAACAGATAGGTGACACATGTATAAATATGTGACATTTTGAACAGATAGACAGATAGCTAAGATTTGAACAGGCATGTGTCATTTTGGTTAAATAATGTTCTTTTGGCCCAAGAAGGTTTTAGTTTGGGCCTATTGGCCCGAAAGTTTCAAGAATGGACCTTTGGCCTAAGAGCATCTCCAACGAGCTTTTTAAAAGAGGCATGTTGGCTATTATAGCTACCATTGTCCTATTTTACCTTTTCCAATGGACTTGTAACACCCCAAAATTTATGCATAATGATAGTACAGTAACCATGGCCCCTTATGATAAACCGGAATAAATCCCTCACACTTACTTTATATGATCATGAGGTTCGTACAAAATAGTTCCACATGTGAATATACATTCAGTGGTTTCTAGTGCATGAATCTATAGCATCTAGAACATTCAATCCAAAAATAAATAAATACCCTCAAGGGCTTACAAATTCCAAGGCTTAAGCCCGGTTACACAAAAATGGTTTCACGAACCATACAATTATAGCCCTTGGCTTACAAAAATACAGCCACAAAAAATTGAGAGTCTTATGCTCTAAACACACATTTCCACTCCCTTAGGCGGAATCACCACGCCTTTTTCTGCAAAAAATCCCGTAAGGTGAGCATAAAGCCCAGTAAGATATTCTTAACAAAGTATATACATTTTATACAAGCCTCACGAAATGAAATGCACATGCCATGCTATGCTTTTTGAAAGAAAATCACATCTTCATCTTTTGAAAACCGTCATGCTCAATGCTATCTTGAAATTTCACAATCCAAAAATTATCAATTTAGTTCAAGGGGTGGTAAATACGATTCAGGTAATCCCTAAGTTGGTGTCTGCAAGTAGGCATAACTAGCACTACCAAAACTCCACTTTACCGGTAACTAACCGGAGGCACGTCAGTCTTTCACCCCGGACACTCAGGCTAACTTAATCAATTTCATCTACACCCCCCATCTAGACTTACCAACGTATTTACCCGAAGGCAATTCCATGAAAACTTATTTCACAACATTCTCTTCTATATGCAAAAGTTTCCAAATCTAATATTCAAAATTTATCAGAACCAAATGAATTGAAATGCCAATGCAACAATTATCAATGCAATGCAGCATCCCTTCCATTTTCAATTCTTTCACACAATTTTTCCATTGTGATCACAATTCCCATTCCTCTTTCCAATGCAAATATCACATGATAATTACATATTCGTTTATATCGATCAAAAGAATGACATAATTCCATATTTCAAGCATTCTCAACAATTTAGTCTCTTCATGACTATATTCACATTTTTTAGCAATAAGCCTCAAAACCAACTAGTTTTCATATTTCATGAAATTTCCCATTTTTATATCCACAAAAAAAAAAAAAAAAAAATCCAACCATTCATTCATTTTAACATTGTAATAGGCAAACACCCCTAAACCTTCAACATCTCTCTCAAAAATCTCAACTTTCTACATTTTTTAAAAAACTAGACATTTTGTTCATCTTTTGAAAGATTCAATTGCTAAAACATCTTTCCTTAACAATGTGCCTGTTTGGCAGAACTTTTTTTCAACTTATTTCAGCTTTCAGCTTAATTTAAGCTATTTTGATGTGTTTGGTTTAGCTTATAGCTTATAGCTTATAGCTTTGTGGAAGTCAGAAATCAGCTTATTCTTTGAGTGAGGCAGGAGATGCTTTAAGAATAAGCTGGAAATCAGCTTAAGCTGAAAGTTATAAACTGTAAGCTGTTTAGGCATAAGCTATAAGCACTTTCCCACAGCTCTACCAAACAGGGCCAATGTAGTTCAAACTCTCAAGAAATTTTAAGCAAAGACAAGGTTTAAACCCACTTTTAAGATCACCACACTCTTGAGCCAAAAATCAAATTTCAAAGTTCATCCAAAAGTGTTCAAAAATCAACAAACCTTGCAAATATATATATATATAACTTTAAGAAAATCGCTACCTCAAGTTTTGAAGAAGAAAAGAGATGAAACCCTCAAAATCAACGGTGTTGAAACTTGATCTCCATCGCACAAAATGTAGCCCTCGAGAAGTTCTCCAACTTTGATGAAGAAGCTATGGGAAAAATCTAATGGATTTAAAGAAATCAAGGTTTTGATCTTGTTTGATGTACGTAAATGTAGAGAGAAGGATGAGAAATGGGTTTTTAGAGAGAGAGAGAGGTATACAAAAAGTGATATACACACAGCCCAAGAAGAGAGAAAAAAGCAGATTTTCGGACTCAAATCCATCCCGTACATGTGGCACCCATTCTCACATGTGCAGCAACCCCCCCGGTACGTGTGGCACTCTTCCTCTGCACTTCCCTCCACACTTGCATATATTGCAGTGTTGCACCCTAGACCTCCCTTGCTTTCCGCACGTGCGGTCTCACCTCCCGCACATGTGGCCCCCTTCCGCACGTGCGACCCAAGCCCCCGCATGTGCGGCTCTATCCTCCAGCCAGGAAATTTTTTGGCCAACTCAAGATACTCCAGATCCAAGCTTGCACCTTCCAAAACAAGTGAAACCCGGGATCGAAAGAAATAAGAACGATAAATTTTTTGGAGGAAGTTTTCAAAAACAACGAACCCAATAGTTAACAAGACCATGCATTAAAACCCGACATTCTAACGAAAGTAAATCCAACATAACTCAAGAGGATGAGGCGGACAACGTACCCGGTCATCATCGGACTAGCTACTACATTAATCATTTTAACAAAAAAAATTCAAGCTAGCTACATATAGAGAGCTTTGGGAGGCTCTTTCAACAATTTGTGTAGATAAATATATAAATTAAAAAATAGCATTGGAGTTTCTTTATGTGCCCATCCAACTATAACAAATTTATAAAATTTGTTGCATTTTTTTTAAAACAAAAACTTAAAAATTATAGTGTGATGACCGGTCATGTTATTCATTTATTCCTCTCTATTTAACCTCAGTTTATTATTGTTATAGCGTCAGATTTTACTGTAAGGTTTTGGTTTGACATTGTATTGTTGCTTTGAAAACTCCTCCTTAAAATTTTCGTATTTTATTTAGTTTGATCCTGAGTACTTCACTTATTCCAGAGGGTGTGAGGTCTGGTTCAGAGTGTCGGAAGAGGACCTGAAAATTTTCTTGGCTGGAGGACCAGGGTAGCACGTGCGGGGGCTTGGACCATACGTGGGGAGAGGGGCCGCACGTGTGATGGTAGGTGGAGTCCGAAAATCTCACTTTTTCTCCTCTTTGGGCTGAGTGTATCTCATTTGTGCTATATCTCTCTCACTAAAGACTATTTTCTCTCCCTTCTCTCTACATCTCTTACACCTGACAAGATCAAATCCTTGATCTCTTTAAACCCATTAGAAACTTGCCCTTGGTTTCTTCATCAAAATTGAAGAACTCCTCAAGGGCTAAATTGTGTGCGGTGGAGATTGCGTTTTGGCACCATTGATTTCAAGGGTTTGATCTCATTTTCTTCTTCAAAACTTGAGGTAGGGATTATTCTTAGAGTTAGATATATATTTTTGCAAGTTTTGGTTAACTCTAAGATTTCCTTTTTAATTGTTTTGAAAATTGGTTTTTGGCTCTAAAAGTTGGTGGTTTTGTAAGAAGAGTTCATATTTTATTTCTTTTTAAAGGTTTTCTTGAATAGTTGAATCAATTAACTTACGAATGATGTTTTTTGGTGGGGTTTTACTAAGAATTGAAGAAATGTCTAGTTTTGGTGAAAAACCTAGAGATTGGGGGGGGGGGGTTTGGAAAATATTGAGAATTTATGGATTTTCTTGGGTTAAATGAAGGAGTGAGTGGAAATTTCATATTGTTGTTTGCAAATATGGTAACTTCTTGATGCATGAGGATTTGGAGACCTTACTTGAATTTATTGTTAAATGCATATACATATGTAGTTATGAAATGGCAAATTGTTGATTTCCATGAAATATGAGAATTGTAATTTTGGAAGTTGATGTTCAAAACATTGCATATAGTCTTGAAATGACTAAATCGTTGAGAATTGTACAAGATGAGGAAATGTTGCTACGTGTTGATAGACTCCATTTTTTTTTTTTTTTTTTTTTTGTGATCATTGTTTATAGACTTAATTGAACATATGATTATTTTGTGAAATAACATTGAAGGGAGGAAAAATGGGAAATGTGGTTGTTATGGTATTATTGTTGAGATACTTAAAAATGGAGAAATGTTATGAGGCATTGATAATTATTGCATTATATACTCATTCAATTGATTATTTTACATTTTGAATTGAGTTTGAAAAAGTTTACATTGAGAAAAGAATATTTTGAAATGGGAATTATTGAAATGTTTTGGGGTAAATACGTTGGTAAGTCCGGATAGGAGGTGCAGATGAGATTGATTAAGTTGGCCTGAGTGTCTGGGGTAAAAGACCAAAAACACGCGCGGAGGAGGTACCACTTTCCTTCCGGTTAGCAACCGGTAAAGTGGGGTTTTGGTAGTGCTAGTTAGGCCTACTTGCAAACACCAACCTAGGGATTACCTGAGTCGTAACCGCCCCATTGAATTAAATTGTAAATTTCTGAATTGTTGAGGTTTCAAGTTATCATTGTGCATAGTGGTTTTCAAAAGATGTAAAAGAAATCTTTTTTTAAGGCATAGCATGACATGTGCATTTCATATTGGGGATCTTGCATAAATGTATATACTTTGTTAAAAATTCTCTACTATGCTGTAGACCCTATGGGATTTTGGTGTAGGAAAAAGATGTGGTGATCCCGCCGAGTTAAGGGTGTGGACATATTTTGTGGAGAATAAATGACTCTTACTTTGTTGTGGTTTATTTTTCTAGCCAAGGGCCATAAACGTATGGGTTCGTGAAACCATTTTTGTGTAACTGGGCTTAAGCCTTGGAATATGTAAGTCCTTAAGGGCATTTTATTTATTTTTGGGATTTGATGTTCCACATGCTATAGATTCATCTATTTGATATCATTGAATGTATAATTCGCATGTGGGACTATTTTGTACAAACCTTTTTCATTAATGATGTAAAGGTTGGAGAATTGCTATTGTTCTTTAATGAATGTTGGTTGATGTACCTACATTATGTTGGAATATTTTGGGGTGTCACAACTTGGTATCAGAGCTACCGGGTTTGAATACTTGGAGCTCGTGGGAAGTGGTTGTTATACCACAGTGGGTTCATTTTGTGTTATTAGGAGATGTCTTGTGTTTTGTGATTATATGATAACATGTTTATGTGACTAGATGGGTATGGGATTGGACTTTTGGGATGTTGTTTGCACCTATTGAATTCCTTGAGATCTTATTAGAAGGGTACTTGATCAATACTCATTCTACCAAGAATTCTTGGTTTTCGTGGGATGAATTTCATCACAAAAGGATAATCCGTATGTGTTTACGTGACTAAGTGCTTATATGGAGTGGAGTTGGATTGTTTGTATAGTAAAAAGTTATAGAATTGTTGTTTTCAAGCGTGTAAGAGAAGTCATGAGCACATTTGAGATTTATGTGAAAAATTGTTTACCTTGTTCCTTAATTAGGATGCCCGTGGTGGTAGAGGTGGAAGGCGTGGTAGGGCTCGCCTGGGTGTGCATGAAGTACTGGTCCATGAGGTTCCGGTACAAGTGGAGGGGTTAGGCCAAGCTAATGTGGCTGAGTAGGTGGGCCAAGCAGAAATTTTGGGGCAAGCGGCTCAAGCCGCAATGGGAGCCCTAGCCTGAGAAATGACGGGGGCCTTGAGGGAGTCGATGAATATACTAAGGGCGGAGAACCAAGCTAGAGAGAATGCCATAGAGATGAGGGCGAGCTTTCTCACTAGGGAGTTTTTGCGGGCCAAGCTGGATGAGTTCCATGGTGGCCCCAAGCCTAAGAAAGCGGATAAGTGGCTTGAATAGACAATGAAGACATTTGAGATGCTTCACATTGAGGATAGCGAGTTAAGGGTGACTCTTGCGAGTTACTATCTTAAGGGGGATGCGCGCCAATGGTGGAAATACGCCAAAGGTCGAATAGAACCAACATGGGAAGCATTTGTGGTGGCTTTCCAAGACAAGTACCTACCTCCCACTGCTAGGGAGAGGTTGAGGCAAGAATTTCAGGACCTCAAGCAACTCAATATGTCCATGGCTGAGTTTGAGACGGCCTTCTCTAGTTTGTCCCGGTTTGCACCAGAGTTGGTGGCAATGGAAGAGCGCCATTGCATGGAGTTCGAGAAGAAGTTGAGAACTAAGATCTTGTTCAAGGTTTCCAGGAACATGATTTGGAACTATGACCGTCTTATGGAGGCACCGGCACATGTAGAGATTACCGTGGAGGCTAAGGAGGAGAGAATCTAGGGTTCAAGATCTAGGGGTCAAGGGTCACAGGGGGATTATAGACCCAATAAGAAGAGCATGAGTACTTTTTCATCGCAGTCTCAACCATAGTAGTCCAAATCCACCTTTCCTTTGCCTAGTACGGGCCCGGGGAAGATTGCACTAAGTGGCTTTTCCTGTTTTAAGTGTGGCCAACTGAGTCACAAGGCCTTTGTGTGTCCACAGGAAGGAGGAGGACAGCAGATGTTGCCACCACCACGACCTAACTGATTTCAGAGTCAGTCTCAGAGCAAGGGGTAGGGGCCCACTTGTGTTCAGTGTGGTCAGTCGGGGCACATGAAGAGAGCTTGCCCGTAGTTAGGAGGTGCATCTAGCGCATCTGGGTCAAGGCAGACTCGGAGCCACCAGCAGGCTCACTCAGTTCAGACTTTGCGAGCTAATCAAGGAGCCACTTCGGCTCAGTCAGTGCAGCAGGCTTATGCTCCGAGAGATGAGCAGGTTGATCAAAGGCCACAGAGGCGCGTGTATGCTGTTACCACGGTAGAGCAGTTGCTAGGATCCTCAGTTATGAGAGGTATTTTTGTTGTGTGTAATTCTTTGGCTAATGTGTTGATAGATACGGGTGCGTCTCATTCATTCATATCTGTTGCATTCGCGTCTGCATTGGGATTAGAAGTGGCACAGTTAGCGCCTCCGCTCAAAGTTAAGTCACCAGTTGGGGGTATAGTTGATTTAGACCGGGGGTGTTGTGGTTGTGAGATAGAGGTTGTCGGGCGTCGACTCCCGTTTGCTTTTGTGTTGCTAGACATGTCGAGTTTTGATGTCATTCTAGGCATGGACTGGTTATCTTCGTACTGTGAAGTGATTGCTTATTTTCATCAGAGGGTTACAGTGGGCACCTCGAGTGGTGATTGTTTTTACTTTCTGGGAGACCAAGTTGATAGGGTCTTGTCACTAGTTTTTGACCCTCATAGTAGAAACGAGCTTAGTGGCCTCCTTGCTACTCTTTTGGATAGTGAGAGTGACAGGATCCATGTTGGGTTGCCAAGGGTAGTTTGTGAATACCCGAACGTATTTCTTGAGGATCTTACTAGTTTGCCACCCCACCAGTAGATCGAGTTCACCATTGACTTAGTGCCTGGCATGACACCGATTTCCATGGCGCCGTATAAATTTGCACTCTCCAAATTGCACGAGTTGAAGATTCAACTCCAAGAGCTTTTAGAAAAGGGTTTCATTCACCCTAGTACATCACCTTGGGAAGCACCGACTCTCTTTGCAAAGAAGAAGTATAGGTCATTACGGTTGTGTATTGATTACCGTAAGTTGAATCGGTTTACCGTCAAGAACAAGTATCCATTACCCAGAATAGATGACTTGTTTGACCAACTTAGAGGGTCTTGTTACTTTTTGAAGATCGACTTGAGGTCGGGGTACCACCAGTTGAGAGTCCGGGAGGAGGACATTCAAAAAACGGCCTTTTGTACGCGTTATGGCCACTATGAATTCCTTGTAATGCCTTTTGGATTGACAAATGCACCAGCTTCCTTTATGGATTTGATGAACTGAATTTTTCGAGAATACTTGGATCGTTTTGTGGTCACCTTTGTGAACGACATCTTAATTTACTCAACCTCTGAGGAGGAACACAAGGCTCACTTAAGGGTAGTGCTTGATTTGCTTAGAGAGCACCAGCTGTATGCTAAATTTGAGAAATGCGAGTTTTAGTTAACCGAGGTGAAGTTTTTGGGTCATATGGTGTCGAGGGAAGGTGTAACTGTAGATTCTTCAAAGAGAGACACTGTGCAGGATTGGGGACAACCTAAAAATGTTTTTGAGATTTGGAGTTTTTGGAATTAGCTTGGTACTATCTTGGGGGATCGAGTTGGTAGAGTTTTACCATCAGCGTATGATCCGCGCGGGCGGAGTGAGCTTAGTTGTCTTCTTGCTAGCTTTATCAGTAGTGAGTGTGATGAAGCTTGGATTGAGTGGCCAAGAGTGGCTTGTGAGTACTCGGATGTCTTTCTTGAGGATCTTGTTAGTTTACCACCTTACCGAGAGATCGAGTTCTCTATTGATTTAGTGGCTGGCACGGCAGCGATTTCCATGGCACCGTACCATTTTGCACCAGCTGAGTTGAGTGAACTGAAGGTTCAGCTCTAGGAATTATTAGATAAGGGTTTTATTCGCCCTAGTAGTTCGCCTTGGGGAGCACTGACCCTCTTTGCTAAAAAGAAATATGGAGCCTTGAGACTTTGTATCGATTAGCAAAAGTTGAACCGGGTTACGGTTAAGAACAAGTATCCTATACCTCGTATAGATGACTTGTTTGATCAGCTGAAAGGGTCTCGCTGTTTCTCTAAGATAGACTTGAGATCGGGCTATCATCAGTTGAGGGTCAGGGAGGAGGATATCCCGAAGATGGCATTCCATACATGGTATGGCCATTATGAGTTTCTGGTGATGCCTTTTGGTTTAACTAATGCACCGGCTGTGTTTGTGGACTTGATAAACCGAATCTTTCGAGAGTTCTTAGATCATTTTGTGGTTGTCTTTGTGGACAATATCTTGATTTACTCACCCTCTGAGGAGGAGCACAAGGAACACTTGCGAGTGGTGCTTGAGTTGCTTAGAGCCCATAAACTGTATGCTAAGTTTGGAAAGTTTGAGTTCTGGCTAAAAGAGGTTAAGTTTTTAGGCCATGTGGTATCCGGGGAAGGGGTGACTGTAGATTCATCCAAGATAGAGGTAGTGCAGGATTGTGCACGACCTAAGAATGCTTTCGAGAACTGTAGTTTCTTGGGGTTGGCTGGATATTATTGTCGACTTGTGAAGGATTTCTCCAAATTAGCTTCATCTTTGACTAGAGTGACGAGGAAAGGGTTCAAATTTGTGTGGAGTGAAACTAGTGAAAAGTCGCTCCAAGAGCTTAAGATTAGACTTACCACTGCTCCAGTCTTGATTATTCCAGAAAGGGGTTTAGGCTATTTAGTGTATTGTGATGCCTCATGAGAGGGTTTGGGTTGCGTGCTAATGCAAGAGGGGAAAGTAGTAGCCTATGGCTTACGGCAGTTGAAAACACACGAGGGGAACTATCCTTCACACGATTTAGAGTTAGCAGCTGTGATTTTTGCCCTAAAGATTTGAAGGCACTATCTGTATAGTGAGAGGTTTGAGGTGTTTTCTAATCATAAGAGTCTGAAGTATCTATTTATATAGAAGGACTTAAATTTGAGGCAAAGAAGGTGGATGGAGTTCATAGAAGATTATGACTTCGAGTTGCATTACCATCCGAGAAGGCCAATGTTGTGGCCGATCCCCTAAGTAAGAAATCCATCAGTAGTGTAGCTTGTATAGCTATCTGGGAATGGGAGATGTTGGGTGCCCTTGGCGAATCTGTTGAATCTGCAACCTTGTTTTCCGTAGTTGCACAACCTACACTTGTGAACCGAGTGTTAGAAGCACAAAAGGGTGACTTTGAGGTAGAATCCCTCCGAGAGAAGATCTCCAGTGGGAAGGTGGAGAAGGGTTTGACTGTGTATCCCGACCTGCGTGTAAGATACTGCGACCGCTTGTTTATATCAGAGTCTTTCTGAGAGGAAGTACTCCAAGAGTTCCACCATTCACGCCTTGTGGTGCATCCGGGAGGCACAAAAATGTATCATGATCTAAGTCACCAGTTTTGGTGGGGAGGGGTATGAAAAAGGATGTGGTAGTGTTTGTATCGAAGTGCCTTACTTGTCAACAAGTGAAGGCCGAACATTAGAGGCCAGTGGGTTTGTTGCAACCCTTGCCTGTAGCTGAGTGGAAGTGAGAGCATGTCACGATGGATTTTGTTGTGGGCCTTTCGAGGACTCAACGGGGTAGTGATGCCATTTTGGTGGTAGTTGATCGACTGACTAAGTCAGCGCATTTTATTCCTATGCCCGTAAGAGATTCAATAGATTACCTTGTTGACTTGTACATTCGGGACATAGTAAGGTTGCACGGGGTCCCAGTGACGATTGTCTCAAATAGAGACCCGCGTTTCACTGCTCGATTGTGGCAGAGTTTGCAGAGTGCCTTAGGCACTAGACTGACTTTTAGCACGGCTTACCATCATCAGACTAACGGGCAGTCCGAGCGTACTATTCAAATCCTTGAGGATATGCTTCGAGGCTGTGTCCTTGACTTTAAGGGGTCGTGGGAGAGACACCTACCATTAGTAGAGTTTGCCTACAACAACAGTTTCCAATCGAGTATGGCATGGCATCGTTTGAGCCCTGTATGGCCGACCATGTAGATCTCCAGTGTGTTGGGCCGAGGTGGGTGATGCGCCTTTGTTAGGTCCAGAGTTGGTTCGGGAAACAATGAAGAAGGTGGAACTTATCCGCAAAAGGTTAGTTACAGCCCAGAGTTGCCAAAAGAGTTATGCCGACCGTAGGAGGAGACCTTTGTCATTCGAGGTGGGTGATCATGTCTTTTTGAAAATATCACCTAGACGGGGTTTGATGAGATTTGGGAAGAGTGGGAAGTTATCCCCTCGATTTATTGGCCCTTTTGAGATCCTTGAGAGGATTGGAGAGTTTGCATACCGTTTGACATCACCTCCGTAACTTTTCGAAGTACATGACGTGTTTCATATTAGTATGCTTTGGAAGTATGAGCCGGATTCATCGCATGTGTTGGATTGGACCGACTTAGAAGTAGACAAGGATGCCTCGTATGAGGAGAGACCGGTGCGAATCTTGGATAGGCGGGACCAAGTCTTGCGAGGCAAGACAATTCCTTTGGTCAAAGTATTGTGGAAACATCACGGGGTTGAGAAAGCAACTTAGGAGCGTGAATTGGAGGTCCGAGAGAAATATCCGGACTTATTTAGTGATTTTGAATGTATGTTAAAATTTTAGTTTTGTTGATGAACTATAAAAACATTGTATATGTTTTGGTTTATGGAACATTGTAAATGTTAAATATGTTTCAGAAATGCAAGTTGATTTCGACATTGTATATGTTGTATTGATTTTGAAAATGCAAACTTATCATAAACATTAAATGTGTTTTAAGAACCTGAGATGTATGTATTGAAATTAGTTAAACTTTTGGAATGAGCATATTGGTAAAATATATTGGGCTATATATATATATATATTGTGGATTTATTCTCTTGTGAAGAGATGGAATTACCGGTGGGTGGGTCATGGTGTTGAGAATTGAATTGTAATCAATTTGAAAATTGAGAAAGTCATGATTTTAAAACTTGTACTAAAATTTTGAGGACAAAATTCTTTAAGGAGAGGAGGTTATAGCGATCCCAATTTTTCCCTGACCTTCCTTGTGTCTCGGACTTGGGTTCTGTGGTTGAGTATTGTATCATTGTCCTGTTATTCCCTTTTGACTCTTTGTAATTGAGTTTTTGATTATGTTGGGCATGTTTCAAATAGGTTGGTTGTTAGTTGGTCTAGAATGTTGTTTCCTAGAGTTTGGCTTCTTCGATCGAGTGAGGCTTCTTGCGCTCGAGCGAGCATTGTGTAATCTGCTTCTTCACTCGAGTGAGGATTCTTGCGCTCGAGCGAGGATTGAGAGTTCTCAGGTTTCCTTCCAGACGCAGCTTTTCTGGGGAGGGGGAAAGCTCTTCGCTCGAGCGAGGCTTCTTATGCTCGAGCGAGCATTGTGTTAGTTGTTCCTACGCTCGAAGGAGGCTTTTTGCGCTCAAGCGTGTGTCTGCGTTTGTGGCAAACCTGAAGCTTTGCATTCTACGTTCGAGCGAGGACTGTGTATATCAGTTCGCAACAACGTTATTTTATATCATTTTTGGTCTCTTTTTCACTCAAAACCCTAGCACAGCTCCATCTCTCTCTAAAATACTCTCTCTCTCTACAAATAACCCTAGATCTAAGCATCTCTCAACCCTAGTCCCTTTGTTAAAGTGTTGGAGCATCTCAAGGGCTTTCCTTTGATCCGAGCAAAACCGAATTTGGGGCATTTTTGAAGCTCTTCATCATCTCCTTTGAGCTTTTACTCTTGGGGTAGGGATATTCTACACCTTGTTATGATGTTCAACCTAGGTATTTGTCATTTTTGAATGTATAAGGGGATTTGGGTGTGATTGGGGTGAAGTTAGGGTTTGTGTTCCAAATTCAAAGAGGGGACTTATTGTTAGCCTATAAAATAACTTTGAGGCTGTGTATGAGGTTTCCTAATGTTAAAATGGTGAAATTTAGACATATGGATTGATATTTTGGAATAGGGGGAAATTTTCCCTAGATTGGGTTGAATTAATTAGTTCGTGTAAATAATGAAATTGATATGGAAGTCATGAAATTGGGAGGTTATGTGATTGAATGGTGTAGTTAGATTTCATAAATCACTAACCTATGGGAATTTGATAAATTATCTGTTGATTGATTTATTTATCTGTTTAGAAATATCTGTTTGGGCTATCGGTGGAAGATAGCTATGATTGTTGTAGAATCTGCATGAGGATTAGGAAGACTGAAACTAATCAATTGAATTGTGTCATTGAATATGACGGTTTGATTAAATCATTGAATATGTGATTTGATTAGTCATTATATATGACAACATGTTTAAATATATTTTATATGTATCGTTGTTTGGGAGGAGATAGAGGATGTACTCCATTGTTTGGGAGGAGATAGGGGATGGACTCCATTGAGAATTAAGTTGGCCGGAGTGTCTAGGGTGAAAGTCCCAAAATCTTATATATACATATATAGGTGTCGATTCCCTTGGATGATTCCGTAAAATGGCAAGAAATAAAAGTGTTGAATTGATGAATGTATTGAAGTGTAAATCAGTGAGTTGTAGTTTCATTTTGGTTGTTTTGATAATAATGAATTTGATTAATGGATTTACCCGAAATGGATTAATGGGAATGAATTGAGGTATTGGTTACATATATTGAATGGCCTTGGAAAAAATATGTGTTGGTTAAGAATATTGCATACTCATCTGATGCTTATATCTTAGTTAAATCTCATATTTTGTTTTAGCATATCTCTACTGGGCTTTGGCTCAACCTACTTGGAAAACCATTTTCAGGTACAGGTGACATGCCGCCTCCAAGGTCTTAGATTGGGAGAACGGGGCTGAAGGCTCCATTTTTGCAGTCTATATGTTTACATGTTTTCTTCTTAAGCCGAGGACTTTAATTGTAAAGAGCTCATGACTCTTACTTTTGTTGTAACCAAGTTATCTCTTGGAAAGATGTAAGCCCGTAGGGCATTTATTTTGTTGTTATTAATTAGAGTTACATGCTATTGTTTCAAGATGAATATTTATGAAAGTGTAATGCATGTAATATCTTTTGTAATACAAACTCGGGTGAATGAAAATATAACGTTTCTATTATGTTTATAGATCTTATAAATGGTTGGTTTATATATTATTTTGAGGGCGTTACAGTTATAGCATTGGATTTTAGTGTAAGGTTTTGTTTTGACCGTTGGATTGTTGTTTTGAAAAATACTTACAATTTTCATATTTTATTTAGTTTGATCCCGAGTACTTCACTTATTCCGGAGGGTGCAAGGTCGGGTTCGGAGTATCGAGAGAGGAGCTGAAAATTTTGTGGGCTAGAGGGCCAAGGTCACACTTATGGAGAGGGGCCGCACGTGTGGAAAGCAGAGGAATGACCTGGGTGCACACTGAAATAAAAGCACTTGAAGCAACATGTGCGAGAAAGGGAGGACTGCACGTGTGGGGATGAAGGCCGCACGTGCGGGAGGCACGCTCCGCACGTGCAAGCATGGGTGCCGTACGTGTTGTAACGCCCCAAATTTCTAGCCCAAATGATAATGCAACAATCATGGCTCTCTTAAAGGAAAACCAAATATAACTTCCCATACCTGCATTACATAATAATAATACTTCCTCATGCGATATTATATTGATTCAACAATAAATAAATAACCAAATAAGCACCTCCAAGGATTTACAATCTTCCAAGGCTTAAGCCTGGTACACAAAATGGTTATTCAAACCCACACATACATAGCCCTGGGCTTACAAATAGGATCACAACAAATGAGAACTTTAGTGCTCTCAACACACACATTTCCACGCCCTCAATTAGGCAGATTCGCCATGTCTTTTCCTACACAAAAATCTAGTAGCGTGAGCATAAAGCCCAGTAGGAAATCCTTAACAAAGTATATACATTTTATACAAGTCTCAAGAGATGAATGCACATGCCATGCCATGCCATGCCTTATTGAAAATAAAACACATCTTCATCTTTTGAAAACCATCATGCTCAATGATGTTATGCAACTTCAACTGTTCAAAATTTATCAATTTAATTCAAGGGGGCGGTAAATACAACTATGGTAATCCCTAGGTCGGTGTCTGCAAGTAGACTATACGAGTATTACCAACTGTCATTTTTACCGGTATTAACCGGAAGGCTCGACACCTATCCACGCGATTTTCTGGTCTTTCACCAAGGACACTCAGGCCAACTTAAACAATTTCATCTACACCACTTATCAAGATTTACCACCGTATTTACCCCAAAACCATTTCCTGAAAACCCATTTCCCAACATTCTTTTCTCAATGCAAATTTCCAAAACTTAACATAGTCCAATGAATTGAAATGCCAATGTATGCTTAATAATGCAACGCAACATTACTTCCATATTCAATTGTTCCACACAATATACTATTGTGATCAAAATTCCCAATGCTCTTTTCAACACAATTCCACAAGATGAATATATATATATATATATACTTTATATCCAATTCATTCAAAAGAATAACGTAATTCCCACATTTCGAGCAATCTCAACAATTTAGTCAATCCAAGACTAAATTAACATTTTGACAACAATTTCCAAAATAAACAACATTTCTCATTTTTTTCACAAAATTCGTCATTTATATATAAATAAACAATTTTCAAAACATCCATTTATTTTGGTACACAAAATAAATATGACAACATCTTCCAATGATTTTCAACATCTTTCAAACAAAAGACCCAATTTTTAGGTTTTCTTAACAAAACAATTCATCTCCAAAATATTTAGAAGAATCTCCTCAAAATCATCTTTCTTCAATCAATATGGTTCAAAACCTTCAATTTCTATTTTAAAAGAAAAAAAAATTAAACCCTCTTTAAAAATCACTCATCTTCTTGAAATCAACAATCAATTTCACAAAGCTAATCAAAGGATGGTTTCGAAAATCATCTAGATCTTGCAAAAACATATATATAACTCTAAGAAAATCCCTACCTCAAGTTTTGAAGAAGAAATGAGATGAAATCCCAAAATCAACGGTGTCGAAACTCGATCTCCACCGCACACAATGAAACTCTCGAGATGATAACTAACTTTGGTGAAGAACTTAGGTCTAAATCCCAATGGATTTGGAGAAATCAAAGAGAGAAGATGACTTTTGGAGAGAGAAGCTCCCGATCTGAAATTCTAGAGAGTTTTAGAGAGAGAGAGGACTAAAAAAGTGATCTAAAATATCATATTCACAAACTGATATAACATGGTCCACTTGAGCGTGGAATGCCCAACTCGAGCGTCAAATACACTAACCCAGTACTTTTGCAGACAGGTCAAACTTCTGAAACCAAATATTCTCTGCTCAAGCTCATAAATGGTCGATTGAGCGGACAAGCAACTTCGAATGCAGTTTGCATTTTTGTTTTGGGGGTGCTACCCCTCAACCTCGCTAGGGCGTTGCCCTAGGACCCGCCAAGGGGCGCTACCCTCTGGACCCCCACGAGCTGACCGGGCAGCTCGACCCCTGCCAGGGCACTACCCTTAGACCCGCCAAGGGACGCTGCCCCCTGGACCCCCATGAGCTAATCGGGCAGCTCGACCCCTGACCGGCCCAGTTAAAGTGGCAAAACATGAAAGAAGGATCGAAACCGGGATCGCTACACATGTGGTGGTAGGTAGAGTCCGAAAATCTCACTTTTTCTCCTCTTTGGGTTGAGTGTATCTCATTTGTGTTATATCTCTCTCTCTTTAAAAACTCTTTCCTCTCCCTTCTCTCTACATCTCCTACACAAGACAAGATCAAATCCTTGATCTCTTTAAACCCATTAGAAATTTGCCCTTAGTTTCTTCGTGAAAGTTGAAGAACTCCTCGAGGGCTACATTGTGTGTGGTGGAGATTGGGTTTTGGCACCGTTGATTTCAAGGGTTTTGTCATATTTCCTTATTCAAAACTTGAGGTAGGGATTATTCTTAGAGTTAGATATATATTTTTGCAAGTTTTGGTTAACTCCGAGATTTCCTTTTTAATTGTTTTGAAAATTGGTTTTTGGCTCTAGAAGTTGGTGGTTTTTTAAGAGGAGTTCATCTTTCATTTCTTTTTAAAGGTTTTCTTGAATAGTTGAATCAATTGATTTACGAATGATGTTTTTTGGTGGGGTTTTACTAAGTATTGAAGAAATGTCTAGTTTTGGTGAAAAACCTAGAGATTGGGGTTTTTTTTGGAAAATGTTGAGAATTTATGGATTTTCTTGGATTAAATGAAGGAGTGAGTGGAAATTTCATATTGTTGTTTGCAAATATGGTAACTTCTTGATGCATGAGGATTTGGAGACCTTACTTGAATTTATTGTTAAATGCATATACATATGTAGTTATGAAATGGCAAATTGTTGAGTTCCATGAAATATGAGAATTGTAATTTTGGAAGTTGATATTCAAAACATTACATATAGTCTTGGAATGACTAAATCGTTGAGAATTGTACAAGATGAGGAAATGTTGCTACGTGTTGATAGACTTAATTGAACATATGGTTATTTTGTGAAATAACAATGAAGGGAGGAAAAATGGGAAATGTGGTTGTTATGGTATTATTGTTGAGATACTTAAAAATAGAGAAATGTTATGAGGCATTGATAATTATTGCATTACATACTCATTCAATTGATTATTTTACATTTTGAATTCAGTTTGGAAAAGTTTACATTGAGAAAAGAATATTTTGAAATGGGAATTATTGAAATATTTTGGGGTAAATACGTCGGTAAGTCCAGATAAGAGGTGTAGACGAGATTGATTAAGTTGGCCTGAGTTTCTGGGGTGAAAGACCGAAAACACGCGCAGAGGAGGTACCACTTCCCTTCCGGTTAGCAACCGGTAAAGTGGGGTTTTGGTAGTGCTAGTTAGGCCTACTTGCAGACACCAACCTAGGGATTACATGAGTCGTATTTATCGCCCCATTGAATTAAATTGTAAATATCTGAATTGTTGAGGTTTCAAGTTATCATTGGGCATGGTGGTTTTCAAAAGATATAAAAGAAATCTTTTTTAAAAGCATAGCATGGCATGTGCATTTCATATTGGGGATCTTGGATAAATATATATACTTTGTTAAGAATTCTCTAATGGGCTTTAAGCTCACCCCTATGGGATTTTGGTATAGGAAAATATATGGTGATCCCACCGAGTTAAGGGCATGGACATATTTTGTAGAGAGTAAATGACTCTTATTTTGTTGTCGTTTGTTTTGCTAGCCAAGGGCTATAAATGTGTGGGTTCATGAAACCATTTTTGTGTAATTGGGCTTAAGCCTTGGAATATGTAAACCCTTAAGGGCATTTTATTTTATTTTTTGGATTTGATGTTCCAGATACTATAGATTCATGTATTTGATGTCATTGAATGTATAATTCACATGTGGCACTATTTTGTACAAACTTTTTTGATTAATGATGTAAAGGTTGGAGAATTGCTATTGTGCTTTAATGAATGTTGGTTGATATACCTACATTATGTTGGAATATGTTGAGGCGTCACATATAGGATAAATTATAAATATACCCCTTGACATTTGCTTAGAAGACGGATTGTTCCCTGTGATTCTAAAAATTATATCTTGCCTATTTAAGTTTCTAATTACATAACAATTGATCTATTTTATTAATAAATCGTGAACTCAATTAGCAATTTTTAATGATATCATAAATATATTTTAATTAATTCAAGTTATTTTATTATTGTATAGGAGAGTAGTTAATGATTTTATTTTTTATGACAATTATGTTACATAAAAAATTCTGACAATAGGTTATTTATAATTTTCAAAACTATAAGAGCCAATCTGTATTTTAATCAAATCTCAAAAGGTATATTTATAATTTATCTAGAATTATAATCATAATTTTCCTAAGAAAAAATGCTAACTCAGGAATTATAGCGTAAATTATAAATACGCTAACCATAGAAGAGAAGACTGGTTAGAAATACATTATTATTATAAGCTTTGTATTGGAAAATATTAGATAATTTCTTAATGATTCTTTTAATCATATATTGATTAACAGTTCTAAATTTTTATTATTGTATGGAAGGATGGTTAGAAATTTTGTTTTTTCTGTCAACTCTATTAAATGACAAATTCTAATAAAAGAGTATTTGTAGTTTTTAGAACCACAAGAAATAATCTGTATTTTAAATAAAACTCAGAGAATGTATCCATATAATCATTCAAGTTATGAAAATAATCTCTAACATATACTCATTTATATATTTGCCTTTTTGATATAACTCAAAATGATCATTATAATTTGCCTAATCAAAGATGTTGAATAACCATTCATCATTTTATTTTATTTTTTTGAATGGCAAAACAAAAGATCTTTATTGATGAAAAATACGTCGTAAGACAAAATACATCAATAAAGAGGAGCTTGAAGCTAACACAAGCTTCAAGCTCTAGTTGGCAAGGAGCCAACAAGAACAAAAATAGAAAAACCAGAGCAGAACGAAGAAAGGTTAGGAACAGAACCAAAACAGAACCGCCAAGAACAAAACCAAACCAGAGCAGAGCAAAACTGCCATGAACTAAATTGCCATGGATAGCAGCAACCAGAATCCAGGAGACAGAGCACTACAAAACTGCCATGGACCTGAATGAACCAAAACTTGCGGCCATGAACTAGAACCAACACCTGAATGAATCAGAACCTGCGGCCATGAACCAGAACCACTGCTGCCTGAAGGCACTACTAAAAATAGACAGAACCAAGATAGAATAGAAACAAAACCAAAACCAAAACAAAACTGCCACGCCATCGACAGCAGCAACCAGAGAGCTCTTCCCAGAATCCACCAGACAGAGCACAACTTAACCAGAGCACATGAACCTGAATGAACCATAACCTGTGGCCATGAACCAGAACCAGCTCCTGAATGAATCAACACTGCTGCCTGAAGGCACTACTAACAAAACCTCAACATATCAGATTACCATGCCAAGAGCGTTATCAACCAAAGCTTCTCATGAGCGAATGCAGTGCCTTACAGTAGAAATATTGAAGAGAAGATCATTGATGGAGAATGGAAAATGATTGAAAGAGGACTTTAACCAGATCGCTAGCCTGATGATGATGAGATCCTATAGCAACTGAGTGTTAAGTTGGAAGGCTTTAAAGAGACACTCATTTCTGATCTTCCAGATGGACCAGAGGATGACCAAAGGAATGGCACGCCAGATTCTCCTCTCCTTTTTCTTGCATATGTACCCTGCCCACCATTGCAACAGATCCTCGACAGAGGCAGGAACCACCCAGAGGGTTCCCCAACATTGTAATAACCCAGTCCAAATTCTCCACACCAAAGGGTAATGAATCAAAACATGTTGGATAGTTTCCTGCTGTGATTTATAGAAGAGACAAAAGGTAGAAGCCGGCCTATCCAATACACCAATCCGTTGCAAGAAGACAGATGTTTTAACCTTGTGTTTCCAAGCGAGCCAACCGAAAAAATGCACTTTGGGTGGCAAATAATTAAGCCAAACCAAACCAAACCACTAGAATTGACAGTGTTGCCAAAGGCAAGGTTAGAATGATTATAAAGAGTGGAAACAAAAGACTGGCCAGGATTTAGTGCTACCCAAACTGCACTGTCATCAACACCTAGATTCAAGGAATAACCATTCATCATGGAATTAGACAAGGCAACCATAGAAGAGAACACTCGGCAAAAAGACATTATTATAAGCTTTGTATTTAAAAAAATTACAATCATCCTTAATTATATATTATATATAGAGATATAGATACGCATGACATGCTAGCTTTGTCACCTCATTTCAAGCACGTGAGCATAGAAAGGGCAATTTGCCCTCATTGGTGAACAACCTTAGCTCCTTTGGAAACATAATGACGAATTCAAAACTCTCGTTTAAGAACATCTTTAATTGAGCGGATTATATAAATATGATTAAAATTATTAATTTATGAGAGTCATATTTTGTTGTTTGGTTCAATTTTTATTATGTGAAATAGATTCCAATAGATATTTTACAACAAAATTGTGGAATTTTATAAGATAAAAAAAATAGGAAAAATTAGTGAAACATCCCTCTCCAACTTTATGTAGTATGAGATTTTATTAGCTAAGATCCCTCAACATTTTTATAATTTGACTCAGAGAAATTTTGTCTGACTTGGAAAAATTTCACTCGATTTAGATAAATTTTGAAATTTCTCTAGTGTGATCACAGAAAAATTTTCAAAATTTCTATGTGAAAATTGAAATTTTTCTGAGTTGAATTTTCTCTATAAAAATTTTGAAGGACCTTAACTATTATAAAAATATTGTACGTCTTTTAACTTATAAAATCTTAATATCATGGACCTTAAAAAAAGTTTCCCAAATGTCATTGCACGGATAGTCACTGAAAGGTTATTTCAAAAACTTAAAAAAAGTAAATAATAATAATAATAATAATAGATTTTTAGCAATAAAATTTTAAATGTTTTTATTAAATGCACCTTTGGAGACAAAATAATTTAGCCCCATAAGGGTTTACTTGTTAAGACAAAAAATTTAGTCTAAAAAAGATAATAATTCATCATTAAATGTTCAATTTTGTCACTAAAAACAAAATATTGACACATTTACACTTTTAGCAACAAAACATTTTCGTTCCTAAAAATTGGTTTTGTCTCTAAAATTTTCTCTCTAAAACCTTAATTTGTTGTAGTGATTTTTTTTTTTTTTTTTGATTTTTTTTATCAGCAAAAATTGAAATAGTAATAAATGAAAAAATATACAATGATATCCAAATATTGCAAAACTTTAATCTTTTTCTTTCTTCAACAAATATTTTAATAAGTTCAGATATAAATTATAGAGAAAATTATACCCGCGGTCCCTATATTTTACCTTTTGTGTCATTTTGATCCATACACTTTCAATTTGTTTAATTTTGACTCTTAATTTTAGATTTTTTGTCAATTTTGTCCAATTGATAATATTGTTAGTGTTTTTTAAAGAAAATTATCACTAAATTACTTTAGGTTAACTGACTAAGTTTAATAAGTTTATAATTTTGCCTTTAAAAATATGACATATGACACTTTTGTGCGTATTTTTCAAAAAGAGATACTAAGAATTATAATTAATTGGATCAAATTGAGACAAAATTATAAATTCATGGTCAATCTAGAACTTATTCATAAAAACTTATGGTAGATGATAGTGCGATGTGGCTGAAATTGTCTAGCTAAAATAATAATAATAATGATGACAAATGAAAAAAATGAAAGAGAAGAGTCAATAGTAGCGTTTCAATCAGCAAATTGAAAAAAAATGAATGAGCAAGGGGTTTAGTTTTTGAAGAACCGTTCGTCCTTGAATTAAATGGTGAATGAGGTAAAATGTTACCCATTGAGGACTTGGTAATTATTCTCTCATTTGCATTGGAAAATACTTAATGAAAAGTTCAACTACTATTATCTATCTATATCTATAAATAGACACACTTTCCATGCTAGATATCTATCTCCTCCTTCAAGCAATTAGCCATAGAAATTTCAATTTTCTTCAATTACAATGGGCACTCACTTTATCTTTGTAACCATAGCCATCATGGCTTTGGCATCGATTGTATCTGCTTCTGACCCTAATCCTCTACAAGATTTCTGTGTTGCTATCAATAACTATGCTGGTATATTTTATACATCTCTTCCAACTCTGTGCCTTTCAAACTAAAGTCTTAGATTTTGAAATATAATTTTAGTGACAAAACTTATTTATAGCGATTGTATTTTGATGATAATTAAAACCTCAATTTTTAATTTTTCATTTTGAAGTCAAATATTGATTGATTAATTGTGCATTGCATAAATATGTTTTTGTGTCAATTTGATAATCAATATTTTAGTGGTGCCAATTTATTTTTCAAAGTATTAAATATGTATTAAGTTGACTCCCTTGCTGACATCGTCTATATTCATCATCAAAATAAGCAGATTTTCAGCCAAAAAAATAAAAATAATTAGAAGTTAATTAAACTTTTGGTCCTCAAAATATATGATATGTTTCATTTTGGTTTCCAAAATTTTAATTGTTTAATTTGTGAAGGGCCAAATTTTAATTTGTTAGATGTCATTATTGTAACGTTATTGAAAATTGATTAGTTTATATAACATTTTCTTTCTTTCACCCAATCCTAACTGAAGCACAACTCAATTTTTTTTGCATGCAGTGTTCGTGAATGGCAAAGTCTGTAACAACCCAAAGCTTGCCACAGCTGATGACTTCTTCTTTTCCGGCCTCCTTACTCCTCAGAGCACATCGAACCCAATTGGGTCGAAGGTCACTCCTGTAAACGTTCTACAAATACTAGGCCTCAATACTCTCGGCATCTCCTTAGCTCGAATCGACTTTGCACCTTATGGCCTCAACCCACCCCACACGCATCCTCGTGCAACTAAGATCATCGTAGTCTTGGAAGGTACTCTCTACGTCGGCTTCATGACTTCCACCACTGACAACCGTCTCTTCACAAAGGTCTTGTATCTAGGAGATGTTTTTGTGTTCCCAGAGGGTCTCATTCACTTTCAATTTAATAATGGAAGGACTAATGTAGTAGCTCTTGCTGCCCTAAGTGGCCAAAACCCCGAAACCATTACAGTTGCTAATGCGGTATTCGGATCGAAACCAATGATTTCTGATGATGTTCTTGCCAAGGCATTCCAAGTGGACAAGAAGGTGGTAGACCATCTTCAAGCTCAATTCTGGTATCCCAACAACTAGAGAAATAAACAATAGAGAACCCATGAATCTATTTGTTAAACGTCAAGCAAATATGATTTAATATATAGCATAAATAAGTGGGTTGGTAAGGGATGATTTCCTTAAAAATTGTTTTCCTGTAATTTCATGATAATGAAGTTTGTTACATTATTTCCTTAAAGTTGTTTTCGTATAATTTTATAATATTGAAGTTTGTTAAATAGTACTGTCTCTCCCTCATATATTTTTTACACTCTCTTAATCTTTCAAACAATTCCCATATTCAATTGTTTAAGAGACGACAATGGACCAGCAAACTTCTGGTTATTAGAATCTTCAAGTAGTTTAACTTGTTTATACTATACTCTCTACATCGAGGATATTAGAATTTAGTAACCAAAGCACAATTTGAAAAGAGATATTCGCACCCATTTTTTGTTAGTTGTCCTTAGCTAAAAATAACTCCAACAAGCTAGCTAAATTCTTCCAGTGAAGTAGTCTTTTACACGTCTTGGGGGTCTACGCAGCTTAGTTATTTGCCTAATTATTTTACCTTCCCCAACTTTTTCTAGCTAAATGTAGCTATTCAAAAATCATTCTGTAAACATTAAAAAATAGAGAAAATTTAATTTTACTCTCCAAACTATACATTGATGATCAATTTACACCGGTACTTCTTATAATTTGAACTTTACACCTAAACTATTCAATTTTTGATCAGTTTCACCCTTCGTGTTAGCTGTCGTTTCTAATTAGACGACATTTGCTGACGTCTTCATTTGAGATTTCATTTTACTCTCAAATTATCCCCAAAATATAAATTAGACCCCTAAACAATATGAAGTTTGGGGGTCTATATTTTTTAGATAGCTTGGGAGGCAAAATAAAATTTCAAACAACATTTCGGTGCCATGTCTGCAACTTCTATTGGATTAGAAACTACAGCTAAAGGCAGTGGTAAAATTGATCCATAATCAAATAGTTTAGGTGTAAAACTAAAATTATAAGAAGTAAAAGAGTTAAATTGATCATTGAAGTATAATTTGGAGAGTAAAATAAAATTTCCTCTAAAATAAATATATTCACTCAATCTCCATTTCTCCTCTTTTTTCGTCTTTTCTTAAAAACCGACAACTAAAAACAAATAAGCATTCAAAATAACTAGCTAAGTAGAGAGTATTATTGGAATACATATTAGCTAAAGTGATTAGCTAAGATAAATATTGCATTTTTACTTTAGGCTTATAAAAATAGCTAGTAGTATTCTTAACATATTATTAGTTAAAATCTTTTCTTTTTTCTACCAAAAAAATGCAAACTCAATCATAATATGCACATGTGTAATGATTAAACACTATTGGGAGGATTTTGATTGTATTTGGTTCATGGATTTGGGTAGCCTTTTAAAAAAAGTAATGGAAAAAAATGGATGAAATATAAATCAAATATATTTGTTTTCTTTTTATTTCTCAATAACTTCCCAAATCAATGATCCAAACACATCATGAGCCTTGAATAAAGTGTTGTTGGTTGTCAAGATTCATGAGATATGGGTAGGGGTGTAAAAATGGCCTGAGGCCCGTGTACGGCCCGAAGCCTGCCCGAAGGTCGAGGTAGGTCCGGCCCATTTAGACTCGGTAAGGCCCGACCCGAGCCCAGCCCCAATACCTTGGGCCTGGGCCTTCCATTTGGGGTCCGGCCCAAAAAAAATTCTGGCCCTGCGAGTGACCCGGTCCACCCATCCGGCACTCTTTCTACCAATGGTCAAATTTCAAAAAATAAAAATAAAAAACAACTTATAATGGTTAAATAATTAAAAAAATAATAAATAAAATAAAATAAAAATATTGATCTTAAAAAAATAAAAAAGTTAAAATAATTAAATAAAAATTAGTCTTGTAAAAATAAAAATTTATACAATTAAATAAGTAACATTAATAATTTAAAAATAAAACAAGCCTGGGCCCGAGCACAACCCAGTACCTTGGGCCTAGGCCTGGGCCTTCCATTTGAGGCCCGGCCCGGCCCAACCCAACCCAAAAGAAATTTGAACCCCACGAGTGGCCCAGCCCATCCATCCGGCACTCTCTTTACCTGTAATGCCCTCCCTCCCCTCCAAAAAAAAGGTAGTGGTGATTGTTTGGCATGTATGGTCAGCATGGGGATAATGTTTTTGGGGTGGTGGAAAATTATTTGAGAGAGAGAGGCTAAGAAAAATTTGAGTGGGAAGGGTTTTTATAATATATCTCTCTCACATTAGGAGTGTGATAACCCTGTTCCGTATTATGCTAATTGATCTCAATTATGATTGTGATTATGTGTTTAATATGATTTTGAGTGCTATTTATATGATTATATGTGGTTTTGAATTTCTATTTGTTCACCGTAGGAAAATCTGTTCAACTTACTATGATGAACTGAAAATTGAAGTCCTTATCGACCACAGAAACCGAAATTGACTACGCCATTGTGATTAACATAATTTTTAGAGCCTACAGTGAAATTTAATTGAAAATTTATTCGGACCAAAATAATTAGATTTAGAACAATTGAATTAGGTTTAATTACTTAGCCTTAATCAATTTGATTAGTCAAGCCTATAAATAGGCTTATATGCACTCAATTATTTCCTTTGGAGCTCATATTTGCTGAGATAACACTCTAGAGAGAGAGTGTGCCGATTGTAGAGAGAGATAGGGAGCTCAAGTTAGAGAATTGAACAAGGAGCTTGAAGATCTTGAAGATCAACTCAAGAATTAACCATAATTTGGAAGATTTAAGCTTCTAGGTGAGTAATTGGACATGAATTCATTAGTTTGAGTTTGGAATTTTGTAAATTCAAAATTTAATGGTAATCAAGAACATGGATTGAGTTGATTATGATGAGATTGAAGTCTATATGCACATGCATGTCTAGAATTGCCATGAATTTGCATGAGCTAGCATGCAACATGTTAATTATGAAAAATTGAGCATTGAAGCATACATCCAAGCATGGTTTTGTTGAGTTTCATGATTACAAGCATCATTGGTGCCATTTGAAATGAAATTGGAGTCAAAAATTAACATGCATACTTGATTGATGGAGATATGGGGCTTGTATGAAGTTGAATGCATGGATTTTGACCATACAAGAGAAATGTTTGTTAATTTGAGAACTAGATCATGATTTTGAACAATTGGCCTCATATTGGTTATGTTCTCATATTATGTAATGTGTTTCTATATTTTTGTGTCCAAAACTTGAGTTTTGAACCCTTGGACATTGAGTTTGAGCTTGAAAAACAATTCTGAAAATTCTAGAATTTGGCATATCCGCTCGAGCAGGAAGGACGCCGCTCGAGCGTGGAATGTTAGCTCCCAGAGCTTTTGTAGACATTGATGTCTGCTTGAGTGGGAAGAGTTACGCTTGAGCGTCTGTACACGTATTTTGACTCTCAGCTTGAGTGCCCAAAGTCGAGCTCGAGCGTAGAAATAGGGTAACCAGTACTTTTGCAGACCAAAAGGGTCCGCTCGAGCGGGAAAACCTACGCTCGAGCTGGAAGCCCTATTTCAGAAATTTTACAAGAGTATTGTATGGCTTGCTTTCCGTTCTCTTTCTCTTTTAAGCTCTCTTAAGCATGCATTGAGCACTGTTAATGGATTATGAAGATAAGAAAAAGGCCAAAAAGGAATGAATAAATTAAGAACGGATTGAATTGTTGCTCATCATTTCCTTGTCCACTCCGGGCTGTCATGTTAACCGAAAGTCTATGTTCTAGCTTGCCTTGTTTATGGTGAGGCTATTCTGTTCCGACGTGAAGGGTTATCGTAATAAATGCTGCAGGGAAGCTCATTAATGGCTGATGTATGGTGCAATAACTCTACAGGATCTTTGTCTACTGATGTAGCTGGCTCTTTACTTTGCCAAGTGTTCAGATGTCATTGGTTCTTGGTGTAACGTTAGGTTTTGGAAATGTTGGGCTTTGTTATTTGAATCATGGATTGGGCCTTAAATGGTGGGCCATATCCTTTATGGGCTTACCCATGTCAAGTAGTATTTCTAGAATAAACAATTACACTTTTTGGTCCCTAAAATATACACTTTGCTTCATTTCGATCTGCAACATTTTAATTGTTTAAGTTTTATAAGGGGTAGGTTTTCATTTTATTAGATGTCATCATGTAACATTATTAAAAGTTTATTAGTTTATATAACGTCTTATTTCTTTCACCTAACACTTACTAAAGCGCATCTTCATTTCCTTTTCATGTAGCTTTTGTGAATGGTAAGGTCTACAATGTCCCAAAGCTCGCCAAAGCCGACAATTTCTTCTTTTCTAGCCTTCTTACTCCTCAAAATACATCAAACCTAGTTAGGTCGACTGTCACTCCAGTAAACGTCATGCAAATCCCAAGCCTCAACACTTTTGGCATCTCCTTAGCTCATATTGACTTTGCACCATATGAACTCAACCCACCCCACACACACTCTCGCATAATTGAAATCCTTGTGATCTTGGAGGGTACCCTATACCTATGTCGGCTTCGTAACCTCCAATCTAGAAAATCATCTCTTCACTAAGGTCTTGTACCCAGGAGATGTTTTTGTTTTCCTAGAAGGTCTCATTTGGTTTTAGTTTAATAAGGGAGAGACTAATGTAGTGGATATTGCTGGCCTGAGTAGCCAAAACACTGGTGTTACCGTTGCAAATGCAAAATTTGGGTCGAATCCTTAGATTTATGATGATGTTCTTACCAAGGCTTTCCAAGTGGACAAGAAAGCGATGGACTATCTTCAAGCTCAATTTTGGTGGCCCAACAACTAGAGAAATAAAGGGAGAACAAAATCCATGAATCTATTTTTTGTTAAATTTTAAACAGATATAATTTAATATATCAATAGGTGATTGGTTATGAACGAATTCCTTAGAATTCTTTTTTCTTGTAATTTTAAGATAATGAATAATTTTTTTTTTAATTGTACTCTCTCTTTCTCTTTTATATAGTGGGCGTTTGAAATTTGATTTTCATGTTGACTTATTTTTATTTTCAGTGAAATTTTAAAAAATATTAAAAAAAACTTTAAGTTTTCAGATTCTAATTGATGAGACGAATTGAAAATTTTTAAAAGTTCCAACAAAAGACAAAAATAAGTACAAGATGGTTATTTATTTATTTATTTATTTTCAAAACACCCTCATTATCCACTTGTATTGAAAACATGACCTACTAATTACTTTTAATGGCAAAGTCCTTGATTAATTTTTTTGTAGATTTAATGGACAAAAGAATATATAAATTAAATTAATGAACAACTTTGTCCTTCATTAAAGAACTAATTAACTCTCATATCCATATCTCTCTCTCTCTCTCTCTCTCTCTCTCTCTCTCTCTCTCCAAATCTTTATCATCTCCATCGTCCATCGATCATCTCTTATTGTCTCCATCATAGAACTTCGATGATTACTATATTTGAACCTTACTATGATTGTTTGGATCGAAATTTGCGATTGAGTCGTACAAGAGATGTATATTTCATTTGTTATTCAGATGAAAGAGGAAATAATTGTTAAAGATTGTTTTCATGTGAGATTGGAGATTGAACAAAGTGTATTTCGTTTATTATGATTATTATTTATTGAATATAATTGAATAATGGGGTTTTTGTTTATTTTTAGATTAACTTTACTTTGGTATGTTCTAATAATATGTCGGTACCAGTTTGATTTGCTGATACTCTGTTTTATATTAATAGTAAAATTTTATTCTCTTAACAGTATCATTTCATTGTTTTGCTGTGAATCAGAGTAAATTTTTATTGTGAGACGGAGTAAAATTTTACTGTTGACGTTAGTTTCGAAAGTAAAAATTTCACTATTTTTTTTTGGTAAGAATTTCACGGTCAATATTGATTTTGTTTAATAGATCTTGACGAGAGGATTCTAAAAATATTAATTTTATTAAAAAGCAACATCTAATTTTAAAGTTATGTCATTTCAAAGTTTAAAATATCAAGCTAGTCACTAAGGATATTTTGGTAATAATGGTGTGTGTTGGCCTTCTTAAGAAAAAATTTGTGTGCTTGACTGTAATCCATGAAAGTTTTATTATGATGAAAATTTGACCAAATTTTCCACAAAAAATATTTACTTTTGTGGCTTATTTTAGCTTCTTTAGTTTTTTATTTTATTTTTTTGAATTTTTCTTTAAAAAAATCTACTTTTAAGATTTGCCTACGCAATATTTTTTGACTTATTTTGAATTTTGAATTAAATTTTTTTTTTTTTGGACTTTTCTAAAAAAAAAATAACGTTTTAGATTTCTCTACACAAAACAATCCAGAAAAGTAACAAAATTTAACTTTTTTTTATTTTTTTATATAAAAAAGGTTACCTACAAAAACAAAAACAAAAACAAATTTTTTTTTTTTAATAAAAAATGTCACTTATTTGGAAGTTCCAAACAACCACATAATCATAATCAGAATATCTGTGCTTTAGAAAATTCATTTAGTACTCCTACATTTCACAGTATTTATAAGATGTATAACGGATGGCCCTATAGTTTTATGATAATCACTTATTAATATTATCTATTTCATCAATATATTACAATATATAATGAGATGACCTCCAACTGTTTCACATTCTAGTTAATAGCAACAATTTTATCGAGATAATTTTATTTATACAAGAAATACATGTTGTTTTTTTTCATTTTTTTTGTATTTTAAATCAAAGAGATATGTATACATTTTATTTACTAGATTAAGTCATCCAACTAGATGCCTTAAAACGGTGGTATAATTGATTGGAAAAGTTTACAATGTGCACCATCTAAAAGGTATACAATATACTCCTATTGTATGCATCATATTGTACCATCTCAGAAAAACGTAACCTTGGTGTAGACACCCCATTTTTGACCGACCTTAAGACTCAGACGTCACCGATTGAGTGCTTGGTGATGTTGCATATCGTGCCCATTCAGAGGTTTCAAAGACTCGGCTGCGAGCCTTGCCTCCAAACTTCCGAATTCTTTCATGCTTTGCCTTGGTTTGCGAACCAGGCTCGATTTTCTTTGTTTCTCTTCCAAAAGGGAGGGAGAGGTCTCGTAGATCATCTCTCAGTGGCCATAGGCTACGTTTTGTGGTCGTAGGCCATTTTTCCCATTTTGGAGTCTGGTTCCCGGTTTTTGGAGCCGTCAGGCCGAGTGCCTCGGTTTGGGACCGCCTAACCACCTTCGTTTGCTCTGATTTTTGGCATACATCTTATTTCCTCCCTTTTGAGGGACACTGTGGTCCGAGAGACCAACTCCGTGGTCGAATACCACTTCCGGTGCCTGGCCTCCCCCGAACCTTCATTTTGCATCGGTTTGGGCTCATTTTTGGCAGGGACCTCTGTTTCATTGTTAAAAAGGTCGTAGAAGGGTGGGAGGCCAATAATTGTTCTGACAACCAGTTTTATTCCTCCATCGCCCTCCGTCGCCCGTTTTTCTCACTTGGAAGCCAATGTTGACCACCCTAAGGCCACCTTTTCTTGCCCAAAACCACATATTCGTGTTATAGACACCTAGAAGGCCACCAATATCACATGGCCGGCCAGTAATTGTGTTTGACCCTTTTGAACCCCTCCTAAAAATGGCCTTTTCTCTCTCCTAGTTCACTTTCTCTAGTTTTTGACCACATGGTTGTGTTGAGCACACATGGGAGGCCACCAATCTGAGGTGGCCGGCCACTAATCTGCATTGACCCTTTTGACCCTTGGCCGGCCAGCCACCTACAACCTAAACACCAGGCCGGCCTGCATCGTCTCTGTTGGTACATTACAAATATGTGTTTTGTTTCCCCCAGATTGTGTATCCGGGGGGGCTGCAGTTTTGAGGGAAAATTTGAATTCATTTCCCCCCATTTTCTCCCCCCTCTTTTGCCTATATAACCAGACCTCCAGCTGCATTTGAAGGGGTTATAAATTTTTGCTTTGAGCCTCACTTGTTGCATCTCTCCCTCTCTACATCCTAACCCTCAAAACCCTAAAGTTCCTACACCATTTCTACACCACCACCTAGCACCACACCACCACCTCCATTCCAGCCACTTGGAGCTACTTTCCAGAGCTGAGGAGCACCATTTCTTGTGCCAAGAGGCTGTCAAAGATTGGTCTACAAGGGTGAGTCATTTTTTCCCTCTTTTAAGTTCATTTTTACATGCTTTCTTAGCCATTCTTGCTTACACTTTTGGGCTCTGACCCTAACTGAAAATAGAGTTTTTTTGAGCTCTTTTTCATGTTTTTTTAAGGGCCTCTCACTATTTGAGGCTTCCTTTTTGCACTTGCTTCTTTACCTCTCTTGTATGCCTATTTCTTGTGTAGTATTTTTGGCCTATGTATAAACTGTTTTGAGCTCTGTCATAAACTGTAAAGTGGCTTATTTTGAGCCCTTATTCAACATTGTTGAAGGGCTCATCACTGTTTGAGGCTTCCATTTTCCAGTTTCCTTTATATCCCTCTTTTGGCCTTATTTTTGCATGATTTGTTAGCCTCTTGTGCTTCTGTTTTTGGGCTCTGGTCTGAACTATAAATGGCCTTATTTTGACCCCCTCTTCATGTTTTATTAAGGGTATTTTACTGTTTGAGGCATCCTTTTTGTACTTTGTGTTTAAATCTCTTTTTTAGGCCTTATTTTGCATAGTATTTTAAGCATTCTTGTGCACTATTTCGGGTCTGGTCATCAACTGTAAAATGCCATATTTTGGGTCCCTCTTAAACATTCTTGAAGGGCCCTCCTATGTTTGGGGCCGGCAACCATCACTTCCTTCTTTGTCTCTCTTTTGGCCCATTTCTTGCATGAGAGCTTAGCCATACTTGTGTTTGTTTTTGTGGCTTGTTGTAAACTGTAAAATACCATATTTTGGGCCCTTCTTCAACATTGTAGAAGGGCCCTTCTCTGTTTAGGGTCAGAATCTTCTACTTGCTTCATTATCTCTCTTTCGGGGCCATTTTTGCATGCTAACTTAGCCCCATTTGTGTTCACTGCTTGGCCTTGCTTAAAACTGGAAATATTCTTTTTTTGGGGCTATATTGATTCTGTCTTCACACTTCATGTTCAAATAATGCATGCATTGCATAGCCATAGGTCATTCCATGCGCCTAATTTCATGTTTCGGGATTCATTTCATGCATCGGATGTCATTTTGCCATGTTTCGGGGCTGTTTTGCATCACTTTTTGCTACTGAAATTTGCATGCTAGTATGCCATATTCCATGTCTTCGCATGTCTTGTTAGAGTGACATTCGTGCCTTAGGATTGGTCCTCGGTTTGCGTTCATGTGTGCACCCATCTCGAGTGTCTCATTTTTATCTTATGGCCTCTTATGTGAGTGTGGCTAAGGTCCACTTGTGTCAGTGTAAGCCCATTATGCATTGTGTATGCCTTTTCATTCCATAGCATTGTGTATGCTAGGTTGTATTTTAGCGCATTGTGTATGCCATGTCACCTCGTGCATCGTGTATGCCATTTCATAGCATTTTGCATGTTAGGTTGTATCTTAATTGCATTTCATGCATGTCATGCATATTGCATTGTGTTCGGGATAGGAGTTAGCCCGAGCACGGAAAACGAGGTACGTTCCGTACTCCGAGTGACGGAACGTGTCTCAATTCCCAGTCACCGACACTCTGGATTATCCATGATGGAGTTAGGTTTTAGTTGAGTTTTCATGTGCATTCATTCCATATTGAGTTGTGCAATTCGACTCCTCGGCCATCATGCATCGAGATGCGTGATTGGTGGCACGAGAATCGAGGCATGCATACATTTGTGAAAATACATTGCCATGCCCCTTTCCTGCTCTCTGTTGCAGTAAATCAAGAATCAGTAGCATTTCGGAGCTTGGCACGCATTCCAAGAATAATTACAAACAGAGGCTAATTGGGGCATCGCCATGGATTTTCGTGCAAGGCAACCCGGACATGCATCATTCATCATCTGAAGAAGAGTCAAGGCAGTCCCTGGCTTGCATGCCAGTTTATTGTTTTCTTAGTTAATTTGGTAATTAATTAGGATTTTTGTACATATTTGGACTGTATTATTTATTCGGACTGTACTATTCATTTGGGACTGTATATTATTTATTCGGACCCTCTGTGCGAGGGCATAATTGCAATAAGTGTGTGTGTGTGTGATGTATGTCTTCCAACCCCATGTCTTTCTCCCTTTTATTTATTCGCTTATGATGGTTAGATTAGGGCATGTTTCAATTAGCATACAGTATGATAGCATGTTGCATTCATTCATCTGTTTTGCATGCACCGGGCTCGGCGCATCATAAACTCACTGCATTGTATTTCAATTCCAAGTTGAATACATGATAGCTGTTACATCTCATATGCCATGTTTAGAATAGCCGAGCCTGCTATAATTGCATTTTTGCATGTGTTGCATTAGGCATTTCTGTATAATTAGGATCATGCATGGATTTCTAATTAGCTTCTGTTTTGGCTTGGAGTACTCAGTGAGTTTTATGCTTTAGCATCCTTGCATGCGTATGAGTGCTGCCATGAATAGCATGCTTACCATGAGGCTATTTGCTTATGTGATATAACTGCCAGAATGCCTGTGGGTGAAGGTTGGGTTATTTGAATTGGAACAGTTCATCAAATGTGTGTTTTAAGCCCACTAGATAGTGGCAAAATCATGTTTTCTAAGCCCACCCGAGGGTGGCAAATCCACGTCTTAGCCTACTTGCGAGTAGCACCACCAAACCATCTTTCAAATAAACAAACATGAAATGTTTTGTTCCAATTCAGGCGACTCAGTCTATACTTGTATGATGTGTGCATCACATAGTAAATCTAGGCCAATAACCGGAATAAGAGCACACAATGTTTTTAAAACTAGATATCATGGTTAGTAGAGGCCGATCTTTGATCGGGCGAGCGGGGGTGCTCACGAAGTGACCTTCCCCAATCGTACCCAAGTTCCCGAGCCGAGGCAACTTTGGTGATGACGGACACGTGGCCTTAGGCACGAGTCAGGGTTTCCTAAATTTCCCAAAATAAAATATTTAGGTGGCGACTCTGTATCTAGCAAATCAGTCCATGTTTGGCACTTCTTTTAAAAAATCTGTTTTCTCAAAATGATTTGCCGGATTTGGATTCTTTGGTTCAGATTAAGAACCCTGATAAAAATTGAGTCCGAACTGTAGCGAGGTCCCCTCGCGGACTTGTTACACTTGGTCATCCAACAAGTCACACTATTAAAATATAATATAATCACAATGAAAAATCTTAAAATTCCTAAGATATTAATTCATGATTATATTCCAATTTAAAACAATAAATAACAATCCCAAACAAACAATCAAGACAGATCAGCACAACCATTTAATCGGAAAAAATTAGAATTGGAGCGCCTCCAATTGTGATACAAAAACCACGGGCCAAAGCCATAAAACAATCCACAAAAAGACAAAAAAAGAATTACACAAGTGTACCCTCAATTACCTAGCAAATCCACGCTCAAATTGAATTGGCCCCTATGTGCCTCTTCTACCACCATCTTCACCTCGGAATTGTCTTGCCTAACGTTAAATCCACAACACCAATGTCGAATCCACAATGATAAGCAACATTGGAATCCACCAAAGTTTCAACCCCAAGTTCCCCAGAATCCATCGAAGAACAACTCTCTCTTTTGTGAACAAAACCCTTGATATTTGATGATCTGTAGTTCGTTGATCAATTGATCACCTTCTATAAACCAAAGAAACTCGTATAAAACAACCTCCAATAGAAAATACTTTGTCTTTTTTTTTCTCCCTAAGATTCTAGACGGCTTTAACCCTAAAAGCAGCAAACTGCGCACTTTATAGTACACTGAATTGCGAAGACCGCTCAAGCAGTGTGATTAAAGGCAGTGAGAAGCATATAGGCTGACTGCTTGAGTGGTAAAACTTTTTTCCCAAAAGTTCAGGCACTTTGCAAAAGTGCTGGATGATCATTTTCTCCGCTCGAGCGCACAAATGATCACTTGAGCGGTCAAACAACCTCGACTACATTTTTGCTTGCCCCCTGGAACCCCACAAGTAGACTGGGCAGCTCAATCCCCATACATAGTTAGCGAAGTAGCAAACATGAAAGTTTCAAGATTATGAACTCCTCTATATAGACATAATTCGGGTTGGATTCGCAACTAAATGCTCATAGCCTCACTAAAATAAAAGAGCGAATAAAATTACAACAAAAATGAGTTTTGTCAAACGGGATTGCCAATTACAAAAACCTAACACACAAGTAAAATGTTTGACAGAAAAAGAGAGATGAAGAAATAAAGAAAGAGAGAGTGTGGGTAAGAGGAAGAAAAGAGGTCTGAGGGAGAGAGAGAAATGAGAGGATTGAAGAGACCAAGTGAGTAGTCAAATCTGTTCTTGGGAAGGGATTTTTTTTATTTATTTAATATATTGATGGGAAGTATAACAATTCTGGTTTAAACCCGACCCATTCATTGTTTTGGATTTGGGATTTATTGTCTTGATGGTTGTTCATATCTTCTTCCATCTTATTCCTTGTTGAGATTGGTCATTGGAGTGTCATGGTTGTGTTTGACATAGGTTGGGGGTTAGTTTTTCAAAACAGTTGCTACCTAGATTTTGGCTTGATCGCTTGAGTAAACTTTCTTGCGCTCGAGCGAACTTTGAGAACTTTCAATACTTTTACAAGTCTACAAAACTACTGGGAGTATGTCATTCTTCGCTCGAGCAGTGTTTCTTGCGCTCGAGCGGTCTTTTGGAACTCTTAGTACTTTTGTAGATTTGCAAAAGTACTGGGAGGGTAGTGTTCATCACTCGAGCGGTACTTTGTTTGCTTAAGTAGTCTCTCTTTTTGTGTCTAGTCTCTTGAGCGGTGTTTTGGTTACTCGAGCGATCTACGTGTATATTAGTCTATAAAAGTCACTTTTGAGTCACTTTTTTATCTCTCTCTCTCTCTCTCTAAACATTTCAAAACTCTAAATCTAGAACCTCTCTCTCTAAAACTCACCTTCAACCTCCAAATACTCTCAATCTATTGATCTTTATACCCTAGTTCCTTTGTTAGAAAAGCTAAGCTCACCTAGAGCTTTATTTTAATCGGAGCAAAGTTAGTTTTCGACTTCGTCGAGGTTTCTCCACTCTTTCCCTTGTCTTCAAGCTTTGAGGTAGGGATTTCTCTGTACGTTAGTATGATTTTAAACTTGGTTATTTGTCTTTTTAAAGAAATCTTGATATTTAAGATTTTTGGAACAAAGCTAGGGTTTTGGTTTGAAATTAAAAAAGGGGTTTCCAAAATGGGTTCTTGAATATGAATATGGGTTTGAAAATGTGGTTGAGTTGTGATGAAATGGTGGATTTTTATCCTTGGAGTTGATTTTTAAAGAAAATGGATTTTGCCCTAAATCGTAAATATTTGATTTTGTAAAGAGAAAATGGAATTGATGTTGGCTTTATGAAATTGGAATGATAATGATAATGGTGGTGGAGTTGGATATGAATTATCATTCATATCTTGAAATGTTGGAGAGTATATCTTTATTGGAAATTATTTATCTGATTAGAGATATCTGTTTTGGGCTATCAGTGGAGGATAGCTATGATTGTCATAGAAATTGCATGAGAATTAGGTGAATTGAAACTAATTTTTCATCCATTTGAGCATTGTAACATATGTGACGCATTGAAAATGTTTATTGTTTTGAGAAAAATGGGCGAATGCCTTGGTGTATCTTGGTAAGGAGTGTAGTTATGGTATTAAGTTAGCCTGTGTGTCTTTGGTGAAAGTCCATAAACCCGTGCGGATAAATACCGAGCCTTTTGATTAGTACCGGTAAAAATGGCAATTGGTAATGCTTGTAGCCTATTTGCAGACACATTCTAGAGATTCCTAGTGTTGTATCCACTGCCTTATTTTCTATTGTAAAGCAAATGATTTCATGAACTGTGATATAAACTTAGCATTGCATGGTTTTGAAAAGATGTATAAAATGTTTTGACACTAGCATTGCATTTGCATTCACCTTATAACTTTGTTAAGATTCATACACTTTGATAGAGTATCTCTGCTGGGCTTTGGCTCACTCTATGTGGAAAACTATTTTCAGGTGCTAATGATATGCCTCTACCAAGGCAGTAGCTTGGGAGGACTAACAGCCAAGAGCTTCATTTTTTTGTTATTGTTGTATCTATTTTTGTATAAGCCTAAGGCTTTAGTTGTATTGAGTTTAAACTCACTTTTGTTGTAACCAAACACTGTCTTGGAAAGTTGTAGCCACTAGGGTATTTATATATGTGCTTGACTTTTATTTCATATCTTTTCCTTACGACACATGCTATAAATTCAGGGTTAGGACTTATGAATGTATTATTGCATGTGTTACCTTTTTGTAAAATGGAATCATGGGAATGTGAAGATATCATATTTTAAAATGTATTGTTAATTGGTAAATATTGTGAGATGGTTTTATTGTTATATTTTGGGGGCGTTACAACTTGGTATCAGAGCTACTGGGTTTGAATACTTTGGGATCGTGGGAAGTGATTATTACCACTATGGGTTCCCTTGTTAGATGAGATTAGGAATAACCCGGTATGCTATGTGATAACATGCTTATGTGACTAAGTGGGTATGGAATTTAATTTCTAAGATATTGATTGGGTCTATGAGTTTGTAAAAGTCCTGTTAGCAGAGCACTTGATCACTGTTATTTCTAACTAGAACTCTGGCAACGTAACAGAACGATCCTTATCCAGAAAGGAAGTTTGTATGTGTTTATATGACTACGTGCTTATGTGGAGTGAATTAATTGTTATCCACAACATTAGGATGTGAGTGAGTTAGCTTTCACACATTTGTAAATGTGCTAAACTCTTGTGTTACCTTCATTAGAATGTCAAACGTGGATATGGTGGTGGTAAGCATGGTAGGCCTAGACAGTACGAAGTGTCGTTACCGGATGATATTCTGGTGTAGGAGGAAGGGGTTTGTAATAACCCTCATCTTGACTTAGCCATGCTTGCATACATTTCGTATGATCTTGTCTTGTCATGATTATAAAATCTTGTTGTCTTGTTTTGACTTGCCTTGTTACATGTTGCTTGCTTGATCTTGTTCCTTACTTGGTGTGTAGCTAGTCCGCCTTTGAACCCTTGCATTTAGAACCGTTTTGGAACACCTTGGTTGACCTCCATCTTCGCCTCGGCATGTTTGCCGAGATGTCACTCTTTGGGCCGATGTGTTTAGAGCCAAGGCCGAGATGTTTTGTACTTGTGACCCTTGTCCATGGGTGTATGGCAGTCAAGTGTCGCCCTCCCTAGCCGATGTCTTTGTTATCCAGCTTTGTCTTTAGCCGATGTCATTACTTGCCGATGTGTCTTGCCATCAAGCTTGTTGAATACGCTTTGTCGAGACTTGTCTTATCCATCACCACCTTTTGAGTTGAACCAACCCGTAATGCCACGTGTCCGTGTTAAGATAGCAGACTTAGAAACAAATCATTTTTGTCTCAAATCTTTGTTTTAAGCTCTAAAAGGAGAAGGAAAAGAGTTCTAGAGAGAGAGGTGGAGTTCGATCTTTGAGGATCGAACCGTCGGATTTAAGTTTTGAGGGCTTTGATCTTTGCTTGAGCCGACACCAAGAGCTAGGTGAGTGGTGCTTTTAATAAAGCTATGTTCTTTTGATAAACCTTGTCTTGCTTTGTTTTAAGTATTTGTTAAGCATGAATGATTAGCCTATTTCGATGTATCAAGTATAAGCTTTGTTTTGATGTTGTCTTGAAAGTCCCTTGAGGACTATAAACCTAAGTGTAAAAGTCCCTTAGTGGAGGACTCTAAACATTATGGATAAAAGGATACGGTCCTTTCTTGGAACACAAGTCCCCTAGAGGACTCTAAACTTTTTTGTCAAAAAGGGCTTGACACCGATCTTGTATTAAAAGGATACGGTCCTTTCTTGGAAAAAGCCATTGTGTTAAAAAGGGCTACAACACGAGTCCCGAGGACTATAAACTTCCCATCTTGTCTAAATCGATTCACGGATCGTCAAATCCTTTGTTTTGCCACTAATGGATCATTACGGACTATTGTTTGGAAAGCTTTTGGGCTATGTTTTGCCGATGTCGTGAGCATCCTTGAACTTGTAAGACTTGATAGATGAATACGGTTCATCCTTTGATTTAGTAAAGTTTTGTCGTGTTTTGCTTTGAAAGGATATCGGCTAATATTTGTATAGTTTTGGGCATGTTTGTTTCAGAAAGACTTGACTATATTCATGCAAAACCTTTATTACTAGTATCATTCATGAGTTTCCATACTCACCCTCTATATATATGTAGGTGGCCTAGATGTGTTTGCAAGCTTGTTTTGGACTCTTGACTTTTCGTCGGCTTTGTTTTTGCATTCTTGTCGTGATGTTGTTTCTCATTTTGTGTTTATGTCGGCTTTTGTATTTACCAATCTTGAAAATCATGCTTCTTGGCCCGTATTTCCTGTATTTTGTATATGTCGGCCTAGAAGCCTTTTGATCAAGATGTAATTTGTATCTTGTTATTTATGAATTGGTTGTAAGATCATATTGTACATATCACCTCATTTGATTTACGCACGGCTCTTATGGACCACTTGTATTTTGATTTATTGCTTCCGCATTTGTAAGCCCCCTATGTGTACTCTGTTGTGTGTGAATTTTGATAAGTTGGCCTTCGGTAATCACGGGTTACTGGCCATCACGGCACCATCCTACTAGGGGCGGGTTGGGGTCGTGACAGGGTTGGTCAGGCCAATGTGGCCGAACCAATTGGTCAGGACGCCATGGGTACTTTAGTCCTCGAAATGGCCGCAGCTTTGCGGGAATCCATAGACATTCTCATAACTGAAAATCAAGTCTAGGCCCATGTTGTTGAGACAGTGCCGTCTTTTCTGAAGAAAGAGTTTTTTTGGTCGAATCTAAATGTGTTGTTGGGGGATCCAAAGGAGCCACTGAAGAAGGATGAATGGATAGAATAGATGGTGAGGACATTCAAGATACTTGGCATTGAGGACGATGGGCTGAGAATGACCTTGGCCTCTTTCCAGCTGAAGGGAGATGCGGGTTACTGGTAGAAATATATGTGTAAGCGCATAGGGGTGACTTGGGAGGCTTTTGTCAATGCCTTCCAAGATAAGTTTTTGCCTTCCACTATTAGAGAGAAGTTGAGGGAGCAGTTTTGAAGCTCAAGCAGCTTAACACACCGGTGGCTGAGTTTGAGGCTACCTTTACTAGTTTATCGAGGTTTACACATGAGCTTGTAGCAATGGAGGAATGTTGTTGTTTGTAGTTTGAGAAGAGGTTGAGGATCGAACTTCTTTTCAAGGTGGTCGTGTCCATGATTAGGGATTACAGTTATCTTGTGGAGGCAGTGACTCACCTAGAGACCATGATTCAAATTGAGGATGAGAGAATGAGAGGCTCCAGGCAAAGGAGTCAGGAGAATCAAGGGGAGACTTGGGACAGCAAGGGGCAAAAGGGTCACAGCAGTCCCAGGGAGCACAGTCTAGGTCCACTTTTCCTATACTGAGTTCTGGGTCAGAGAGAGGTGGTCAGGGTGGGATCACTTGCTTAAGTGTGGTTAGTTGGGCCATAAGTCTGTAGTTTGCTCGCAGAGGGGTAGAGGGCAACAGCATGTGCCGTCTTCAGCTCGTTCTCAGAGCCAGAGTCAGGAGAGAGGGCAGCCACCTACCTGTTATCAATGTGGCCCGTCGGGGCACTTGAGGAGTTTTGCCCTTAGGCATGTAAGGCCCCTGAAATATGTATTTACTTTTAAGACCCTAATGTTGAATTATATTTATTTATTTATTTATTTTTAGCCCCTCGATTACTTGAATTAATTTGAATCTTGTCGGTTAGCAATTGCTATTTTTATTTTTATCGAAACAGAAATTTCTCTAACCAGATTAGGTTCCCTAACTTAATTTAATTCTACCCAGGTTACATGTATTTAACTTCAAGCCCTCATATTTTCTTTTAAAATTTCAAAACTTGCCCCAAAATAGTACTCATATCTTGTACATTGGTATGCCATCAATCTTGCTATATATATATACATATACACCTAGGAGAATGTGCCTAGAACTTAAAATAATTAAAAAAATTAGTCCCTTCACATCCCTATGGCTAGCCCTTCCTTGGAGAATGTGAGAAACCTATTTCCAAGACACACCATCATGAGATATTCTAGGAAATCCAAACCTAATGACCTAGACCTAGGTTGCAAATCTCAAGACTAGTTATCTTTTAACTAAAAATCAACTAATTGATGCCAAAACCTATGATTTAGCACCTTAGTTACTCCCATCCCTTTTGACACCAACCAAAATCCTAGCTTTCCATCCAATTCCAACTAAAGGGCTTTTATGTCCTTTTACCCCAAATTTGCCTATATATACCACACCCTCCCTAGCTTGCAAACATGCACACAACACACTCACTCACACACATTTTGGTTAGAGAGAGCAAGGAAGAGAAATCTAGAGGAGAAGAAGGAGGAAGAAAGGAGAGTTTCTTGTGCAAAGCTTGGAGGGTAAGCCACCAACACAACCCTCTCTTCATTTCCTTTTCTAATGCATGTTTTTAAAGAATCTAAATAAAGTTTCAGATCTGTTATTATAAAGTTCCTATGTTGAAAATACTAAGATTTGAGTATTGTTTCCATCTCTCATGTATTTTACCCATTTTGGCACAAAACCATCTTCTTTTGTACACATCTCTCAACTTTTCATGTGTACTCTTTCAAACAAATTTTCTGAGTTAAACATATGATAGTTAGCATATTTTCTTCACAAAAGAAATGAAACTTTCCCATGGTGGAACCCCCTTTTTATAAATTTCCTTGTTTTGGACATTCTACCTTAAAACCTGTTTTTTTCAGTCAACTTTCAAAAATTCCAGAAAAATATACAAAAATATTCAGAACCTCTATTTTATGTCAAAACCTTCCTTAAGGAGTTAGCTTTCAACTAAAATTGGTTTCATCAAAAAACATTAAGCGGTTTGAAAGAAAATCAAGTTTTCGTAACGGTCGACAGATCTGGACAGATTCTGGACAGCGTTGGACTATTTTCTAAATAACTTAAAATCTAGAAAAGCAAATCCATTTCCGAAAAATGTTCTAGAAACTAGATCAAATTCTCTACGAACCATAGGAAGACCAAGCTCGGTGGATGATCTAAAGTAGTCCTTTCGTATTAATCTTCACGTGATGTTAAATCTGGAAATTTGTTATGTATGGATGTTTTGTGCCCTTGTATTCATGAAAATCTTTAATGGCTTATGATCATATCTTGGCAAGATGTTGTATGTGCATGTTATGTTATTTATCTTTCTTATCTTGAGGATGCATGCTTATGAGGATATTATTATATTGTTTAGTTGGACTAACCTTGACTTAAAACACTTAATTCAACGGGAAACCTAATTGGGTGGGTATTGGGTTTTCGAACACTTGAGTTATGAAAAGACGATAATATGTGGTATATGGATTATTGGGATGCGTTCCTATTTGAAGTTAAAGTCTTTGCGCAAGTGGTTTTCGAACCCTTGAACGGAGCGGTTGTATTCGGACCCTAGGTAGCTTGGTGTGAGGAGGATTTGGGCAAGGCCCATTATTACCGTCTCTTTTGAGGCCTCGGTTGGCGCTCGCGATATATAACCGTTGGTAGGCATCCGAGGTTAGTTCTGCAACAAAGCAAAGAAAAGATGGGGCATACCGAATAATCCGTCCGATTCTTGTGGTCGGAGGACGGAATCTCTTTGGGGATTTCTAGTTTACTAACATCTAACTTAACCCTTTATTTATTTATTTGAGAATCATGATTTACTACTTGGTGCCATCATTGTGATTGTGTATTGGGAAAAAAGTGGGATGTGTGTGTGTGTTTCTTGGGCATTCAAAGCTCACGGGTATCATGCCGTGAAGGAGCGGAACTCATAGTTGAGACGACGAGCCCGAAACCTTCGAGGACTTTTGGCTATCTTAGGAATAATAGAAATTTCCTTTTTGTTATTTTGTAAGAACTCATGTAGAGTTTAAACTTTCTATTGGGATGTAATGTAATGAAACAATCTTTTGAATTAAGTATAAATGTGGTTGTTATGTATTTATATTCTATGTATGAACCTTATCGTTGCTTATGAGACCTTGTGTCAATGCCTAGTAAGATCTGTCAAAAAGGTAGTGCGCTGCCTAAGAAAGCTGCTATTTTGACTCCTCCGGCGATCTGGGATCTTACTTGGTTATTGACCATAGGACTCACTAGTGACTCTCCCTTGACTGCAACCTATAGTGTAGAATCGGGGCGTCACAAGGCAGGTGGCACATCAGGTGTGTCTGGTTCGAGGCAAACACAGAGCCATCAGGTTACACTATCAATTCAGGCCTCAAGGGCCAATCAGAAAGCTTCTTCGGCTCAATCTATGTATCAGATTTATGCTTTGAGGGGTGAGTAGGTAGAGTAGAGACCTACAGGGTGTATCTATGTTGTTACCACGCCAGATTTGTTGCCAGCACCTTCGGTAGTGAGAGGTAACTTCTTGTTGTGTAATTCTATTGCCAATGTGTTAATTGATACTGGTGCATCGCATTCGCATCAGCATTGGTGTTAAAAGTGGCTCAGTTAGCATCTCTACTCAGGGTGGAGTCACCTCTTGGTAGTGAGGTTGTGTTGGACCAGGGGTGTCGGGGTTGTGAGATAGAGGTTGTGCTGACTTCCTTTTGTTTTTGTGTTGATTGACATGTCGAGTTTTGATATTATTTTGGGCATGGATTGGTTATCATCCTATCGGGCCATTATAGACTGTTACTGTCAGAGGGCTGTGGTGTGGACCTCAAGCGGTGATTGTTTTTATTTCCTAGAGGACTGAGTTGATACAACCTTGTTGCTAGTGTGTGATCCCCGTGGTCGGGGTGAGCTTAGTCTCCTTCTTGCTACATTCTTGGGTGTTGAGAGTGATGTGGTCCAAAGAGAGTTGCCGAAGGTAGTTTGTGAGTACCCGAATGTCTTTCTTGAGGATCTCACTAGTTTACCACATCACCGTGAGATTGAGTTCTTTATTGACTTAGTACTTGGCACGACACCGATTTCTATGGAACTATATAGATTTACACCCATCGAGTTAAGTGAGTTGAAGATTTAACTCCAAGAATTGCTAGATAAGGGCTTTATCCACCCTAGTACTTTACCTCGGGGAGCACTGGCTCTCTTTGCCAAGAAGAAGGATAGCACAATGCGACTTTGTATTGATTTTCAGAAGTTGAACCGAGTAACTGTTAAAAACAAGTACCTATTGCCTCGTATAGCTAACTTGTTTGACCAGCTGAAGGGGTCTTGTTGCTTTTCTAAAATAGACTTGAGATCAGGTTATCACCAGTTGGGAGTAAAGGAAGAAGATATCCAGAAGATGACATTCTGTATATGGTATGACCATTATGAGTTCCTAGTGATGCCTTTCGGGTTAACCAACGCACCGACCTTGTTTATGGATTTGATGAATCGAATCTTTCATGAGTTCTTATACCATTTTGTGGTTGTCTTTGTTGATGACATTTTGATCTACTCACCCTCTGAGGAGAAACACGTGGAGCACTTGTGGATTGTGCTTAAGTTGCTTAGAGCCCCACAAATTGTATGCTAAGTTCAGAAAGTGTGAGTCTAGTTGAAGGAAGTGAAATTCTTAGGCCATATGGTATTCGGGGAAGGGGTAACTGTAAATTCTTCTAAGATAGAGGTAGTTCAAGATTGGAAATAACCTAAGAATGCCTTTGAGATCCGAAGTTTCTTGGGGTTAGCCGGGTATTACCGTCATTTTGTGAGAGATTTCTCTAGATTAGCCTCACTATTGACTAGACTAACGAGGAAGGGAATTAAGTTTGTATGGAGTGAGACTTGTGAGAAATCATTTCAAGAACTTAAGGTTAGACTTGCCACTACTCTAGTGTTGATTATTCCGAAGAGGTGTTTAGGCTATTCAATGTATTGTGATGCGTCTCAGGAAGGTTTGTGTTATGTCTTGATGCAAGAGGGGAATGTAGTGGCATATGGCTCACAATAATTGAAAACATACGAGAGAAACTATCATATTCATGATTTAGAGCTAGCAGCAATGATCTTTTTCTTAAAGATTTGGAGACATTACTTGTATGGTGAGAGGTTTGAGGTATTATCCGATCACAAGAGTTTGAAGTATCTATTTTCACAAAGAGATTTGAATTTGAGGAAGAAAAGGTGGATGGAGTTTATGGAGGATTACGACTTCGAGTTGCATTATCATCTAGGGAAGGCCAATGTAGTAGCCGATGCCTTGAGTAGGAAATCCATTATCAGTGTAGCTAGTATTGTCATCCGGGAATGGGAGATGTTAGACGCTATTGGCGAGTTTGACTTGCATCTTGGCGAGCCTGTTTAGTCGGCATCTTTGTTTACTATGGTTGCACAACCTACACTTGTGAGCCGAGTTATGGAAGCACAACAGGGTGATCATGAGGTCAAATCCATCCGGGAGAAGATATCTAGAGGGAAGGAAGAGAAGGGCTTGAACATGTATTCTGACTCTAGTGTTAGATATCTTGACTTTCATTTCATGCTGGAGTCTTATAGAGAGGAGATACTCCGAAAGTTCCACCATTCGCGCCTTGCAGTACACCTGGGAGACACAAAGATGTATCACGACCTTAGTCACCAGTTTTGGTGGAGGGAATAAAGAGAGACATAGCCTTGTTTGTTTTGAGGTGCCTTACTTGTCAACAAGTGAAGGCCGAGCATTAGTGGCCAGCGATTTGTTGCAACCCCTTACCTATAGCCGAGTGGAAGTGGGAGCATATCACAATGGATTTTGTTGTGGGTCTTTTGAGGAGTCAACAGGGTAACGATGTAGTGTGGGTGATAGTTGATCAGTTAACTAAGTCAGCACACTTTGTACCTATGCGCACCAGTGACTCGATACATTACCTTGCTGACCTTTATGTTAGGAACATTGTCAGGACCCAAACCTGCCCCTATAGATTTAGCGTCGTAACCGGCTAGTAATTCGTAGATTACATACGACCTCAAAGACAAAATTGTAGAATATTTAAATAATATCGTGGCCTAAAGCGGAAGCAAAACAAAAATAATAATATCCATTGAGCTATGTGTACATGATCAATTGTAGTAGTTAAAACATTCTTAACACACTTTTATATATACATGTACGAAGGCATATTTTATATCTCACACACTACATGAAGGACTTTCAACAAAATACAAAGTTTAACCAAAGCTTGACAAATAAAACGAAGCCTCTACGCAGAGGCACTTCTTGGGTGGTTTGACAAAAAGATGGTCAATGGGGCAAATTCTAATGTTGATCCTTCAATTGCTCACCTACCTATATATATATATATAAAGAGTGAGCTAACGCCCAGTGAGTAATACCAAAATAAAGAGGCTGCATGAATAAGATTCTTAATTAAGTAAATCATATCACTACATATTACATGTAAATCAAAATCAGAACGACCTCAAGTCTAATCCATCATGCTCAAGGCATATCAGAGTGGCAAAACGACCTCGGGTCCAAAGTGCTCATTCATACGGAACGACCTCGAGTCCAAAATACTTCTCCAATGATATTACAAAACGGCCTCAGGCCCAATCATAACACAGAACGGCCTCGGACCCAATCACATTACAGAACGACCTCGAGCCCATCATTTCCATATTTATATCTATGCGCATATTCATATTCGCGATCATGATCACATTCGTATTCAAATGGCCTTAGGCCCATTTTGTGTCCTTGACACACATATCAAACGGCCTTGGGCCCATTTCATATCCTTGTCAAACATATCAAACGACCTTGAGCCTATTTCATATACATACAGAACGACCTTTGGTCCATGTAATCAAATATACAAAACGGCCTTTAGGCCCATTTCATATTCATTCAGAACGACCTTTGGTCCATTCAGATGATTTCATACTTATCAATTTCATTACAGAGTCTTACATAATCAGACAAATAGAAGGCTCATTCATAATTTGAATTCACAAATCTAGAAAACTTACACATGAGTAGTATTTAAAAATAGCATATATGAACATATATGTACTAAAGTATTACTCGCAGTGTTCACATGCTTGGTTCACCCTTGTAGTTAACCCTTAAGATGATTTTTCCACAATTTTTAGCTTGAATTTTTGTATCCCACAAAACCCTCTTCTCCTTTGTTCTTCCTTTTTCTTGAGCCTAAACTCAATTCTTCATCCCTTTCTAACTCCCAAATTTCAAGCACACTTGCATTACCCTTGTCTTTGACTTCAACTCTCACTTCCTCTCTCTCAGTTTTTTTTTTTTTTTTTTTTTTTTTTTTTTTTTTTTTTTCAGCAAGGGAATTGAAGGCATTGCCTCAACATAATACATATACACACACACCTTCATCTCTTGACCCACACAGGCACACGTGCACACACAGAGATTTCTCTTCACACACACATACTTCTTAGCACACACACCATATATATCCTCAAACTCTAAATCATTTTACAATTTAATTTATGGTTAAGATTAATTTAATTAAATAACACTTATTCTTAATAAATCTTGATTAACACATAATTAAATTAATCATGACTAACCACAATCTCACATAATTAATTAATCTAATTTGACTTCCATTAGAGCCAAATTAATTATATTTATCAGTCTGAATCAAATTTTTAATCCAGCTCCCAAAAGGCTCCAAATATCGAATTAAACTTATTTCCATCATCAATTTTGGTTTCTTAGATCTTTAAGGCCTTCAATTTCTAATCAAACCCAAAATCCTTGTCAATGAATTTCATATTCAAGTTGGATACCTCATAAATAGATTTAATTCATAATAATCATAATTTCTCAAACCTTATAACATAATTAACTTAATTAACTCCAATTTGGACCCAATTAATCAAATCTTGATTTTACTAAACTGAACCAAATATTAATTAAACTTCCAAATGGGTCCGTATTTAAAATTAAATTGATTCAACTTATTAATTTCACTTCCTTAAGCCATTGGACCCTTAATTTCAAATTCCAAAATAAATCATTACTAAAATCAAATACGAATTAGACTCCAAAATTCTCATAAATCCCAAATTACATTAGAGTAACAATTAATTAGAATCCAAATCTCCTTAATCAATTAAATAAAATCTTACACATGATGTGGTTGGCTTAATCTAAGGTTTATGCTAGTTAAACTTGATTAATTCATTATAAATCGAAATTTTGGCAAATTTCATCGTAGGCTCTAAAAATCATACTAAACACGGATGTAAAGTCGGTTTGGATTTCTGGCGCCTCTGAGACTATAAATTCTTAGTTCAAAGCCCCAATTGCAATAGATTTTTCTACACTCAACATATATAAATTCATAATTGCATAAATCACATAATTAAACATACAAATTCATATCAAACACATAACCATGTGCATAATTAAGTATATTACGGGTTGGGTTATCACAAACATAGTCCGACTTCATGGGGTCCCTGTGACTATTGTTTCAGATAGAGATTCGCATTTCACGGCTCGGTTGTGGCAGAGCCTACAGAATGCCTTGGTTACTAGATTGACATTTAGCACCGCTTATCATCCTTAGATTGACGAGCAGTTAGAGCGTACCATTTAGATCCTAGAGGATATGCTTTCGGGTTGTGTTCTTGACTTTAAGGGGTCGTAGGAGAGACACTTGGCTTTAGTAGAGTTTGCCTACAACAATAGCTTTCAGGCAAGTATTAGCATGGCATTGCTTAAGTCCTTGTATGGTCGACCATGTAGATCTCCTGTGTGTTGGGCCAAGGTGGGTGACGCACCTATGTTAGGTCTTGAGTTAGTCTGGAAAACGACGGAGAAGATTGCACTTGTCCATAAGAGGTTGGTTTCGGCCCAGAGTCGTCAAAAGAGCTATGCCGACCGTAGGAGGAGGCCGTTATCATTTGAGGTAGGAGATCACGTCTTCTTGAAAATATCACCTAGACTGGGTTTGATGAGGTTTGGGAAAAGTGGGAAGTTGCCTCCTAGATTTATTGGGCATTTTGAGATCTTAGAGCGCATTGAGGAGGTAGCTTATCATTTGGCCTTGTCGCCACAACTTTCCGGAATTCATAACATGTTTCATATTTGTATGCTCTATAAATATGAGATGGATCCTTCACATGTGTTGGATTGGACCGAGTTAGAGGTAAATGAGAATACCTTATACGAGGAGAGACCGGTTAGAGTCCTAGATACATGGGACCAAGTCTTGCGAGGAAAGACAATTTGATTGGTAAAGGTGTTATGGCGATACCATGGTGTTGAGCAGGTGACTTGGGAACGTGAGGCGAAAGTCCATGAGAAGTATCCGGACCTTTTTGTTGATGTTTGAAACTTGTAAGGAAATTTTTGTTATGTTGATTAAATGTAAAACATTGCCTATGTTTTGGAAAAAGTGAATTGTATATTTAGTATTGAGAACCTTGTTTATTGTTGTTATGAGAATGAATGACTAGTGGATGGGTCATGAATATGAGTTGTTGTAATCATTTTAAATACAATGGTTATTGTGTTGATTTTAAAATTTTGGGAACGCAATTCCTTAAGAGGGGAGGTTATAACGATTCTGGTTTAAACCCGACCTGTTTATTGTTTTGCATCTGGAATTTCTTATCTTGACAGTTGCTCGTGTCTTCTTCCATCTTATTCCTTGTTGTGATTGGTCATTGGAGTGTTTTGGTTATGTTTAAAATAGGTTGCAGTTAGTTTTTCAAAACTGTTGTTGTCCAGATTTTGGCCTAATCGCTCGAGCAAACTTTGAGAACTTCCAATACTTTTGCAGGTTTGCAAAACTACTGAGAGTATGGAATTCTTCGCTCGAGTGGTCTCTCTTTTTGTGTCTGGTCGCTCGAGCGGTCTGCACGTATATCAGTCCGTAAAAGTCACTTTTGAGTCACTTTTTCATCTCTCTCTCTCTAAGCATTTTAAAACCCTAAATCTAGACCCTCTCTCTCTCTCTCTCTAAAACTCACCTTCAACCTCCAAATACTCTCAATCTATTGATCTTTATACCCTAATCCCTTTGTTAAAAAGATAGAGCCTACCTAGAGCTTCATTTTAATTGGAGCAAAGTTAGTTCTTGACTTCGTCGAGGTTTCTCCACTCTCTCCCTTGCCTTCAAGCTTTGAGGTAGGGATTTCTCCTCACTTTAGTATGGTTTTTAACTTGGTTATTTGTCTTTTTAAAAAAATCTTGATATTGAGGATTTTTAGAACAAAGCTAGGGTTTTGGTTTGAAATTAAAAGAGGGGTTTCCAAAATGGGTTCTTGAATATGAATACGGGTTTGAAAATGTGATTGAGTTGTGATGAAATGGTGGATTTTTATCCTTGGAGTTGATTTTTAATGAGCAAAGAGATCCCTTCCTCAAAGCGAGAAGAGGAGACTACTCAAAAAATCAACTTTGCCGAAATTTAATCTCCACTGATCAAAACGTAGCCCTCGAGACACTTGTCATTTTTATATAAGAAACTAGTATCAAAATCTCACTTGATCTTTGTAGATCAAAGAAAATGTGAAATTTGGTGAGAGTTTAGAGAGATGGAGAGAAAAAAGAACTTAGAGAGAGAGAGAGAGAGAGAGAGAGTGTGTGTGATGAGAAAGGGATCTAATTTGAGTGAAAAGGGCACAGAAATCGATCAAAGTAGGGGTAAAATTGATCTTTAATCAAATAGTTTAGGTGTAAAATTAAAATTATAAGAAGTACATGAATTAAATTGATCATCAAAGTATAGTTTAGAGGTAAAATAAAATTTTCTATACAATAGATGTATGCACTCAATCTCCGTTTCCCCTTTTTTTTTCCCGTCTTTTCTTAGAAAACAACAACTAAAAACAAATAAGCATTCAAAATAACTAGCTAAGTAGAGAGTATTATTGGAATACTTATTAGGTAGCTAATATAAAGATTGCATTTTTTGTTTAATGTACTTTAAGCTTGTAAAAATAGTTCTTAACATATTATTAGTTAAAATCTTTCCTTTTTTCTATAAAAAATGAAAACTCAATCATAATATGCACAAGTGTAATGATTAAACTCTATTGGGAGGATTCTAGTTGTGTTTGGTTTATGGATTTTCTTGATTCATGAATACTCATATTTTTTTTTTCTCGACGTGGGATGTTTGCTTCAGAAATCATTCATTACAATATATAAAAGGAAAATTCTAATATACACCTTGAAAAATCTCCAAATTCTCAAGATATTGATTTGTAATTATAATTCAATTTTAAACAATGAATAGTAATCCCAATCAAACAATCAACGACAAATTGACACAACAATTTAACATGAAAAAAAAAAAAACCATAATTGGACTCCTTCAATTGTGATAAAAAAAAATCACGGGCCAAAGCTACAAAACAATCGACTAAGAAGACAAAGAATTACACACGAGAACCCTCAATTGCCTAGCAAGTCCACGCCCGAATTGAACCGAACCTAATGTGCCTCTTCCACCACCATCTTCACTACGAAATTGCTTTGCCTAATCTTGAATCCACAACGCCATTGTTGAATCCACGATGATGAGCCACTTCAGAATTCACCAAAGCTTCATACCCAAGCTGTCCAGAATCCACCGATGAACACCTTTATCTTTTTATGAATAAAAGAACAAGACCAACCTTTGGTGATTGTCAATATGTAGTTCGTTGATCAATTGATCACCATCTATACATTAAAGAAACTCATATTTAAACAATGTCCAATATGGAACACTTTGTATTTTACTCATCTACGAGAATCTGGACGGGTTCAACCCTACAAATAGTAAATAGCGCACTTTATACTAAACAGAGTCATGAAGATCGCTTAAGCACTTATTTCATTGCTCGAGCGCTGTGACTGAAGGCGGTGCTCACATATAGGCCTACCGCTCGAGCTCAACTTCTACCTCGAGCAGTAAAACTTGTCCCCCAAAAGTTTAGAACATGGATAGAGACACCAAATGAACCACTTCACCACTCGAGCACACAAAAGATATTGGATGCCCCTTGGACCCCCTAGTGAGCTGATAGCTTGATCCTTGTACTTAGTCAACAAAGTGGCAAACAAGAAATGCTCAAGTCAAGATCAGAATGTCAGCACATACTCCTCTACATAGGCGCAACTCGGGTTTGATTTGCATCTAAACTCTCATAACTCACAGATACAATAGAGTGAATAAAAATACAACTGAATAAGTTTTGTCTAACGGGATTGCCAACAACAAAAAACCTAACACACCCCTTTAAAAATGGTGTACCATATGCACCCCTAGTTATGTCATTTTCTTCTTTAGTTATGACCAATTTTCTTCTTAGTTATGACATTATTTTATTTATTTGGTAAAAGTGAAAGTATTATTACAACTCATAAGTTCTTTAATTATATCCCATGCTGTATTTTGTTGTGATTTTTTTTTTTTTTAGTTATGACTTAGAAAATTGAAATTATATCATTTTTTTTTTTAGTTAAAAGGTGCATATGGTGCACACCCTTTGAAAGGTGTGCATCGTAATATTTCCCTACATAAAAATTTTAAGGACTGACTTTTTTTTTTTTTTTTTTGTTCCTAAAAGTGAAAATTTTGTTGCAAAAAATATTTGGGGATTAATATCGGTCATCGTGAGGATAATAACTAAAACATTGTCCCAAAAAGTGAAAAAAAAATAAGACTTTTAACAACAAAATTTTGAAAATTTAATGCATAAAATGTTTAATTTTTTAGACAAAAATTATGGTGCCAAAAGGATAATAATTCGTCAATAATGTCCAAAATTCGATAACAAAAATATAATAATGACACTTCAGATAATAAAAATATTTCGTTTATAAAAAATAATTTTATCTCTAAAATCTTAATTTGTTTTAATGATTACATGTTGTATGTGAAACTCAAAATACATAAATATCTAGACATAATCTAATAATTAAAAATATATTTAGGACATAAGAAGAGAGAAGTTTCGAGATGAAGAATCCCATGCCACAAGTTCTCTATTTTCCATAGTGATCCCCAATCGTCCTCTCTAACCTCATAATTGGATCAAACAAAGAAAGGATTACTGGGTTGGGGACATACCCTTCAAGGTCTTGTTAAGGATGTGATCAATCATTTGAATTTTGTAATCATCAGCCCATTTTATTGTTGTTGCATTTTTGGTGTACTCTTTTTGTGTGTGTGTGTGTGTGTGTGTGTGTGGACTTTGTCAATGTTTGTTTGGTCTTTGGTGCTTGAATATGATATGCTAATTATGTTCATGTGCCCAATTTATGAAAAATTATATGGTGGTGCAGGGGCATTACATGATTATATTCTTGACCAATCACAATTCATCATGTCCTATCTTATTTTCTAATCACATAATAACAAATTGTGAGTCTTATCCTATTCACCAATCACAACTCACCTAAGACACCTAGGACTACCAAATAACTTTTACTACTTTATTGAGATATGATCATTTAGCATGGTTAAATGCTGAGTGCACCTCGGTGTACCTACTCTGTTTTATTTAAGAACTCTCTTTTTTGCTGATAAAAGGATGTTCAAAAATCCAAATCACTCGAAGATTCAACCCAAACCTGACTGACCCAACCATAATATGGGCAGTTTCACCAATCACACAGTCGGCTGCAGTTCAATTACATAAAACTTTTTAAATTTTCGATCGAATGTCGGGCTAAATGATTTAGAATCTACCTAACTTGAACTGACCGAAATATGTATATGCATATATTTATGTACTTCAATAACGATGTTGGATTTGTTCGCCTAAATATTTTAAAAGTGTAAGACTCACATTTAATTTTAATTCTTTTCTTCCCAAAGAAAATATATCTTTCCAATACACAAACTGGCCCTTTCTTAATAATAAACAAATAAATAAAACAAATGATTTGACTACACAACAACTCTTTTGTCACCCCACTCCTCAATCCTCTCGTTTCTCTTTGTCATCTTTCTCTCACACATTCTTGTCTTCATCCCTCTCTCTTTAAATCTCTCTCTCACCCCTCATGTAACGCCCCCAAAATATAACAATAAAACCATCTCACAATATTTTTCCAATTAACAATACATTTCAGAATATGATATCTTTACATTCCCATGATTCCATTTTACAAAACAATGACACATGCAATTATATATTTATAAGTCCTAACCCTGAATCTATAGTATGTGTCGTAAGCAAAAGTTAAGCAGATATATAAACACCCTAGTGGCTACAACTTTTCAAGATTGTGCTTGGGTACAACAAAAGTGAGTATAAACTCAATACAAATAAAGCCCTAGGCTTATACAAAAATAGATACAACAATAACAAAAAATAAAGCTCTTAGCTCCTAGTCCTCCCAAGCTACTGCCATGGCGAAGGCATATCATCAGCACCTAAAAATGATTTTCCACATAGGGTAAGCCAAAGCCCAGTAGAGATACTCTATCACAGTGTATAAATCTTAACAAAGTTATAAAGTGAATGCAAATGCAATGCTAGTGTCCAAACATTTTATATTTCTTTCCAAAATCATACAACGCCAAGTTTATATCACAATTCATGAAATCATTTTCATTACATTAGAAAACAAGGCAGTGGATACAATACTGGGAATCTCTAGGATGTGTTTGCAAATAGGCTACAAGCACTAGCAAATTGCCATTTTTTACTGGTACTAACCGGAAGACACGCCACCTATCCGCGCAGGTTTATGGACTTTCACCAAGGACACACAGGCCAACTTAATATCACAACTAGACTCCCTACTGAGATTCACTAAGGTATTCACCCATTTTTCTCAAAACAATAAACATTTTCAGTGTGTCACATATGTTACAATGCTTAGTGCAAATGGATGAGAAATTAGTTTTAATTCACCTAGTTCTTATGCAATTTCTACAACAATCATAGCTATCCTCCACCGATAGCCTAAAACAGATATCTCTAATTAGATAAATAATTTCTAATAAAGATATACTTTCCAACATTTCAAGATAGGAGTGATAATTCATATCTAACTCCACTACCATCATCATTATCGTTCCAATTTCATAAAACCAGCATCAATTCCATTTTCTCTTTACAAAATTAAATATTCACAATTTAGGGCAAACCTCGTTATAGATAGACATGTGATAGTTTTTATTGCATTAAAAACTTGATTTGTTGGGTATTTTTGAAAAGCATGCGATAAGGGTTAGGATTTTATGATTTAGAATTAAATTGTGTGTTTTATTGCCAATATATGAGATTGTATGTTTGAGGAAAATGTTTAAAAGGATTAGAGTAAAAAGCCCTAATTAATTTTTTATGGCTTATGAGAAAAAGGAAAATTTTGATGATTTTATTTTATTTGAACCATATGGGGTATTGTGTATTACACATGTGAAAACGGGTATGTAAGAAAATAAAGAAGGGAAAATAAATTTTGGAAATCAATAAAACATTTATATACTTTTGTAAAATGAAAAGTAAGCAGTGTTGACAATTTTTTTTCTTTAAAACAAGTGAATAATTGTATCCGTGACGAATTACTACTTGTTAAACCAAATTTGAATATTTTGAATTGAATCATAAAGATGGAATGGTAGTGATGGAAGAGACTTTAATTATGAGTTTTGAAAACGGCGTGAATTGTGTTAGGGAAAATTAATGATTCCCCACGAGTAAATCAATCAATGAGAATAAAAACTAATGCAGAAAAATTAAATCAAAGGCAACATAAGAATTTTTACGTAGTTCCCTCAATGTGAGGTACGTCCATGGGATCGAAATCTGATTCCACTATCAACCAAATAGTTTCCAAACGATTATAAACAAGACACTAATGGTCTCACAAAACCACCCTTAGGTGAATTTCAAATAATCACCAATAAACAAGATGAAATACCTCACCAAATAGACGAACAAAAATCTTCCGAAATAGAGTTGTAGAAGACCCAAAACAATCTACCCAAATCAATTCACACGCACACTACAATGTGCATAGTAGCCACCAAATCCGAAACCAACCATAGCACGATTTGCCCAAAATTGATGACCACAGATGCAATCCTCAAAGAATAGTCAAAATCTGCAGCTACCACTTCGGAAGAAAAACAAAATATATATGGTACACTTGTGGGCTTTTTTCATCAAACCCTAGTTATAACCAAATTGAATTGGGTCTCCACAAAATTAGATATAATATATAAAAATATATTATAACTAATACCAAACCAAATTAAACTATTTTAATAAACCAATTGGGTCCCACAATCCAATAAGGAGGTATACCCAACAAATTGGAGTTGAAAGATGAAAGTTATGTAACATATAAATGTTGATAAAATTTAAATCAATACGATGAAATTGAATTCATGGACTTGGTACCTGCTGTTTATGAGGTTACGTCTTTGACCATTAGTAGAGGATGGTATTGCCATTATTAAGTAATTATTGAAACTTGGAATAATGTGCCAATTGTTGAGTTAAATGAAAGTGTGCATTGATATGGATTCCTCTCCCCTTCGGATTTGCGCCCGATAAAGTTTGGCACTTTGACATAGGTTCCTCTCCCCTCCTGTTCGCACCCGGTAAAGTGAGAATGGGTTTCTCTCCCATTTGGCTCGAGGTTTGGTAAAGTTTGGCACTTTGAAATGGGTTCCTCTCCTCTCCAGGTCACTCCCGGTAAAGTGGATTGTAGTAGTTATGGCTTGATGAAGCTGAGGTCTGTTATGTGTTAATTACGCATAATGTATCTTTATACTTGTGTTGTGATGAGAAGGGATGCATTATTGGCTTTCTATGCATGGGACTGGTAAAATATGGTAATGCGTGTTGACACTTCTATTGCTGCTTATATATATATATATATATATGTATTTGTGAACGTTCATTTTATGCTTGTGTTTAAAGCCATAATATATAGTAGTTGTCTTCGTAGCTGTAATGAGTTGTAATGTAGAACGAGTATATTGTTTAGATCAATCTTAGGAGATCGTGGTAATGTCATGAATGGTTGAGATTTCTTTAAATGCAAATGAAAAGTTTTGAAAGGTAAGAACTGATCTTTTGTTTCTTGTTATGTTAAAAAGGATCTTTTGAAAAATTGTATTTATGTAAGTATATTTTGAAGTATGAAATGTCAGATATCTTATATATATACATATACGTGGAGCATTCATGATCACAGTTATCTATATGATGCTATTATTTAGGATTATTGGGATTCCTACTAGACCTTTGTGTTCATCTCACGTTGCTAATCATTTTTCAGGTATGGAGTGAAGAATTGCTCGAGACTTGAAGTCTGTTAATGGTTGGCCATGGGGCCTTTTAAATGCAGGCGGAATGCCAATGTATTGTAAAAAGGGTTAATCCCTTTTATATATTTCGTTATTTTATAATTGATGACGTAACGCCTATGTGCGTGTATTGTATGTCATTACATGTACACGAGAGAGAACATTGTAACTTATTTCTTCCTAAATATCTTTGATGTTTATTATTATTGAAATGGACTGATTTAAAGGAAAAATGTAACATTATCCAAGTAATAAAAGTTGGGGCGTTACATTTCTAATATCCTTGACGTAGAAAATATAACCAAGTTCCCCAAAAGTTAGCTGGTCTATTATCGTCTCTTAAAAATTGATTATGGGAGTTGTGAGAAAGATTAAGAGAGTGTCAACAATATATGAGAGAGAAAGAGAGTACTATTTAACAAACTTCAATTTTATAAAATTATAAGAAAACAATTTCAAGGATCATTTAACAAACTTCATTATCATAAAATTACGAGAAAACAATTTTTAAGGAAATCATTCATAACCAACCCACTTGTTTATGCTATCTATTAAATCATATTTGCTTAAAGTTTAACAAATAGATTCATGGGTTCTCTATTGTTTATTTCTCTACTTATTGGGATACCGGAACTAAGCTTGAAGATGGTCTACCACCTTCTTGTCTACTTGGAATGCCTTGGCAAGAACAGCATTAGAAATTGAAATATCTAGAAGTCTCCTAGATATTGATTTGTGATTATGTATCAATTTTAATGACTAAATAGCAATCCCAATCAAACAATCAAAGATAAATCAATACAACGATTTAACATGGAAAAACCAGAATTGGAGGGCCTCCAATTGTGATAAAAAAAAAAAAAAAAAACAACAGGCAAAAGCCACAAAACAATGCACTAAGAAAACATAAAGGAATTACACAAGTGTACTCTCAATTACCTAGTGAATCCACGCCCAAATCGAACCGACCCCTATGTGCCTCTTTCAGCCCCGTGTTCACCTCGAAATTCTCTTGTCCAACATTAAATCCACAATGCCGATGTCGAATCACGACGATGAGCCACTCCGAAATCCACCAAAGTTTCAAGCTCGAATTCCATGGAATCCACTGAAGAACAACACTCTCTTTTGTATTGAACGAAACAAACAATTCTTTGATGTATACTTTTCAAACCAGATTTAAACTAAAACAAATATCAAATAAACTAGCAAAGAAGCCCCAGATATAAACCCTAATATCCAAGAAGAAGATCTGGAAGCCGTAACTCTAAAATCTGATTGACACACATATTTGTAGCAATCTGTTCCGCGATCTCCGCTCAAGCGCAAGAATGGCCGCTCGGGCAAAGTGACGCTCGAGCACAAGAAATTCCGCTCCAGCAGAAAAATGCAACTCCCAGTACTTTTGCAGGAGATCAAACTTCTAGAAGAAAAGATTCTTCGCTCGAGTGCACAAACAGCCGCATGAAAGAATTAAACACCACAAATTTCTATGCAAGGCACAATTTGGGTTGGATTCGTATATAAAATTGATAACCTCACTGAAATAAAAAGATCGAATTCAATTACAACTGAAAAGAGTTTTGTCAAAAGGGATTTCCAAGAATAAAACCTAACAGAAATCATTGGATTCGACCCGAATACTGCATTAGCAACTGTAATGGTTCCGAGGTTTTGCCTACTTAGGGCGGCAAGAGCTACTGCATTAGTCTTTCTAAAATTAAATTGAAAGTGAGTGAGACCCTGTAGGAACACAAAAACATCTCCTAGGTACAAGACCTTTGTGAAGAGACGGTTGTCAGTGTTGGAGGTCACGAACCCGACGTAGAGAGTACCTTCCAAGACCACGATGACCGTAGTTGCACGAGGGTGCGTGTGGGGTGGGTTCAGGCCATATGGTGCAAAATCAATTCGAGCTAAGGAGATGCCAAGAGTATTAAGGCCTAGTATTTGTATAACGTTTATGGGAGTGCCCTTCGATCCAACTAGGTACGATGCGTTCTGAGGAGTAAGGAGGCTGAAAAAGAAGAAGTCATCGACTGTGGCAAGCTTTGGGTCATTGTAGAATTTTCCATTCACGAACACTACATGCAAAGGAAATAGAGTTGTGCTTGGGTTAAAGAAAGAAAATGTTATATAAACTAATCAATTTTCAATAATGTTACAATAATGACATCAAACAAATTAAAACTTGGTCCTTTACAAATTAAAACAATTAAAATGATGGAGACCAAAATGAAACATCATATATTTTGAGGACCAAAAGTGTAATTAACTTTTTTTCAAGACCAAAAGTGTAATGATTTTATTAGGACTTATTTTCTATAACACTTGATGGGAATTCAATCTAACTATTAGGACCTATTGATATTTTATCCTTTAATATTTAAATGGTGTGAAAACTAAGGAACATTTAAACTTCCATTTTGTAGTTTGGGAAATCAAATTGACAAAATTTAAAAAGAAATAAAAATTAAGAACTAAAGTGCAATATTTGACTACAATTTAATCAATACTCATAAGGAAATCATTCATAGCAAATCCACTTATATTCAAATTTAACAAAGAGAAGATTCATGAGTTTTCTCTTTATTCTTTAGTTGTTGGGCCACCAAAATTGAGTTTGAAGATTGTCCACCACCTTCTTGTCCACTTGGAATGCCTTGGCAAGAACATCATCGTAAATCTTTGGATTTGACCCAAACACCGCATTAGCAACGGTAATGACATCTGGATTTTGTCTACTCAGGCTAGAAAGAGCTATTGCATTAGACTTTCCCTCATTAAACTGGAAGTGAATGAGACCCCCTAGGAACACAAAAACAGCTCCTGATACAACACCTTTGTGAAGAGATTGTTGCCAAGGTTGGAGGTCACGAAACCAACATAGAGAGCAACCCTCTAAGACCACAAGGATCTCAGTTGCACGAGGGTGCATGTGGAGTGGTTGAGGCCATAAGGTGCGAAGTCGATGCGAGCTAAGGAGATGCCAAGAATGTTGAGACAAGGTATTTGCATGACATTTACGTGAGTGACTATTGATCCGACTCGATTGGATGTGTTTCGTGGAGTGAGGAGGCTGGAGAAGAAAAGTCATTTGCGGTGGCGAGCTTAGGGTCATTGCAGAATTTCCCATTTACGAACACTGCCTGCAAAGAAATAATATTTGGGTGAAAGAATATCATCACAATATTAGGCCAACTACAATTTTCATCTTCAAAGTTTACGTTTTGCGTCATTTTAGTTTCCAACATTTAGAGTTACAAAACAAACTAAGTTACTCAAGTTTGACTTGTTGAAAACTCATTCGATATCGATTTGTTATGTAAACAAATCAAATTTAAATACATTTTAAAAATTGTTAAATTTTCAAGTTAATCTTAAACATCCTAATACTTGATTAAATAAAATTATATATATGTTATAAAAACCAAACTACTTGAACTCGACTTGTTATCAGCTTGATTAAAACTCATTTAAGATCCACTAGAAACATGAACAAACAAAACTCGAACGTATTTTGAAACTCCTTGAGTTTTTCATTTGAACTTAAACAACCTAATACTTGTCTTGTCTTGTTTCATTTATAGCCTACCAACAATTTAATTGTGTCGATTTCAACCGAAAGTATTAAGAGTTTTAAAGTGGTTAACATGGCTAACACCATCAATAAGTATTAAGAGTTTAAAGTGGTTGACATGGCTAACACCATCAATATTCATCATTAGAATCAGGAGTGTTTTTTGAACAAAAACAATACACCTAAAAAAACACATCCATTTACAAATTGACAAATATATATATATATATATGTTAGAGATAAAAAATGAACCAAATGCATATTTTAGAAAACAAAATTTGTAATTAATCATTTTTTAATTTTTGCTGTGGTGTAATTTTTTGTGCCAAAAATGCTTATGATTTTGACAATGAATGTTGGCGGCAGTAATTATGGATACCACTATAATACGCATTTAATATTTTGGAAATGAAAATAACACAAATTAAAAAACCAAAATCATATATGCTGCATATTTTGACAACCAAAATATATAATCAACCATTCAATAAATGACTTCAAAATGAAAAGCCTATATGGACTATTAGAAGCTGAAGTTTTAATTATAATCAAAATGCAATTGCATTAAATAAGTTGTTACTAAAATCATATTTCAAAACATGGGACTTGAGTTGGGAAGGTATAAAGTTGGGAGATAGAGTTGAATTACCTGTAGATTTAGAGTCATTAACAGCAACACATAAGTCTTGTAGAGGACATGAGTCAGAAACAGAGACAAGTGTAGAAGCTAAGACCATAATGGCTATGTTTACAAGGATAAAGTGAGTGCCCATTTTAGTTGAACAAATTTGGAATTTCTATGCCTAATTGCGCTTGAAAGGAGGGTGGTAGATTTAGTATGGCAAAAGTGTCTATTTAAAAGTGGAATTTCCAAGGTTGTTCCAATTATCTGTGGAAAAAGAAGGGTCATTGACTTATTTCATGCAAAGGAGGGATAGCTCAGGGGTTTGGAAGCTACTGTTCAAAAGACCACTTCTTACTTGGGAGGAAGAGGAAGTTAGTAGGCTGCAAGTGTTGATAAGAGATGCTCCTTGGCTTAATGTGGGGCTACATGACTCAATTAGGTGGGATATATCCCTAGATGGTCAGTTTACTGTGGCAACAATTAGAGAATGGTATGAGTCGAGTCAAGGTCCAAGATTGCAGGTCCTTAGGTTGATATGGAAAGGTGTAACTCCACCAAAAGCTTAGTTTTTGAGTTGGTTGGCATGAAGATAAAGGGTGAAAACAACTGGTATGTTAAAGAGGTTTGAGGCTGTGAGTAGCATTGTGGATAATCTATGCCCTTTCTGTAAGTTAGAAGAAGAGTCAGTGGATTATATTCTGTTGCAGTGCTTTAAGGTTTGGTCATCTCTACTAAATTGGTGGGGCTTATCTTGGGTCACACCTGCTATTGTTGATGGTGTGTTGCTATGGCGGCTGGGAACAAAATTTAAGAAGACAGTTAGGAAGATTTGGCGGCTTGTACCAGTTGCAATGCTATGGTCAACATGGAGGTTAAGAAATGATTGTGTTTTTAATGGGAGTCAGCTGAACATGGAGGAACCTGGTTAAATGGTAAAAGTGAAGATTGGGTTGTAGGTGAAGTCTGGGTTGCTTGCGATCCTTATTCAGTGTATGAGATTGTGGACAATATGAATCAGGTATGCTATTGTGTGAAGTAGGGAATCAGTTTTGCTACTGCTGCTAGTTTTTGCGGATTCAAAGTTGCTGCTAGATGTTGCTACTGCTGCAGAGTTGTATTGGCTGTTTGATTAGGGGTGTTTTATTTTAATTTTTTTCTATTTTCTTTTTTTTTCTTGGCTGTTTGATTGGACTCTCTCCAATCTTGAGCTATTTGATGGCATATGATTGGGCTATGTAACGCCCCAAATTTCTTGTCTAAATGATAATGCAAGAATCATGGCTCTCTTAAAGGAAAACCAAATATAACTTCCCATACTTGCATTACATAATAATAATAGTTTCTCATGCGATATTACATTGATTCAACAACAAGTAAATAACCAAATAAGCACCCCTAAGGGTTTACAATCTTCCAAGGCTTAAACCCAGTACACAAAATGGTTATTCAAACCTACACATACATAGCCCTTGGCTTACAAATATGATCACAACAAATGAGAACTTTAGTGCTCTCAACACACACATTTCCACGCCCTTAATTAGGCGGATTCACCACGTCTTTTCCTGCACAAAAATCTGGTAGGGTGAGCATAAAGCCCAATAGGAAATCCTTAACAAAGTATATACATTTTATACAAGTCTCAACAGATGAATGCACATGCCATGCCATGCCTTTTTGAAAATAAAACACATCTTCATCTTTTGAAACCCATCATGCTCAATGATGTTATGCAACTTCAACTTTTATCAATTTAATTAAATGGGGCGGTAAATACAACTATGGTAATCCCTAGGTCGGTGTCTGCAAGTAGACTATACGAGTACTACCTTGTCATTTTTACCGGTATTAACCGAAAGGCTCTATACTTATCCGCACGACTTTTTGGTCTTTCACCAAGGACACTCAGGCCAACTTAAACAATTTCATCTATACCGCCTATCAAGACTTACCACCGTATTTACCCCAAAACCATTTCATGAAAACCTATTTCCCAACATTCTTTTCTCAATGCAAATTTCCAAAACTTAACATAGTCCAATGAATTGAAATGCCAATGTATGCTTAATAATGTAATGCAACATTACTTCCATATTCAATTGTTCCACATGATGAATATATATATATATATACTTTTATATCCAATTCATTCAAGAGAATAACGTAATTCTTACATTTCGAGCAATCTCAACAATTTAGTCAATTCAAGACTAAATCAACATTTTGACAACAATTTCCAAAATAAACAACATTTCTCATTTTTTTTCACAAAATTCGGCATTTATATATAAATAAACAATTTTCAAAACATCCATTTATTTTGGTACACAAAATAAAGATGACAACATCTTCAAGGATTTTCAACATCTTTCAAAGAAAAGACCCAATTTCTAGGTTTTCTCACCAAAACCATCCATCTCCAAGATATTTAGAAGAATCTCCCCAAAATCATCTTTCTTCAATCAATATGGTTCAAAACCTTCAATTTCTATTTTAAAAGGAAAAGAAATTAAACACTGTTTCAAAATCACTCATCTTCTTGAAATCAACAATCAATTTCTCAAAGCTAATCAAAGGATGATTTCAAAAATCATCTAGATCTTGCAAAAACATATATATAACTCTAAGAAAATCTCTACCTCAAGTTTTGAAGAAGAAATGAGATAAAACCCTCAAAATCAACGGTGTCGAAACTCAATCTTCACTGCACATAACGAAGCCCTCGAGATGATAACCAGCTCAACCCCCTTGAGAATCGCCTTGCCCTGGACCCCCAAAGAGCGCCAACTTGGATCGCCCAAGTTGAAAAACATGAAAGAAGGACCAAAACTGGGATCGCTACAAGCTAGCTCTTCGGTGCCAACCTAGTTGGAATTGTTGAGTTTAGTTATGATGCTTGTTGCACTCCCCTGCTTTATTGATGGAAGTTCTCTACATGTATAGCTTTTTCATAAATAAAGTTTACTTTTTTGCTGATTAAAAAAAAAAAGAAGATAGTGAAGAGTAGTTAAATTTGTTATTATATAATTTCCAATACCAATCAAAAAAGACTTACCAAGTCTTCAATGGCTAATTATTTTCTACAATCATCTTCTCCCAAAAAATAAATAATAAATAAAAAATGAACGATTCTTCGACAACTGCAACCATATCTAGTCTATTTTTTTGAGTACTTGCATCATTCTATTGATTTTTTATTATATATTTCAGTTATTTACTATTATTTTTTTTTTATTAAAGACAATTTTAATTGTCTCATCCTATCATCTAATATAAATTTTTATGAATAAACTTTCTGAGAGTTTTTGCGTCAAGTTGAGAGTTTAGAGTCCCAATTCAAAATAAAGCTAAGCTCATAAAACTATTTTACAATTATTGAATGACTGCCATTACATGTAATGGAGAGAATCTCAATCCTTTAACAACTGAACTAGTGTGCGGGTTTGTACTTTTATTAACTTTCATGAATTTTCTCACTGCACCTCTTATGTGAGAGCACAATTTCCTTGAGAGAGGTGGTGTAATGAGAAAATTAGTAGCCGTAGATAGAAACACCATAACAAATATTTCTTCTTATTTTTTTAATTTAATTTTTTTTTTTTTTTTACTTCTTTTATATTTTTACATAACATTTTCTCTCTATTGTATTTTATAAAGAAAATACAGTAGAAAGGAAAAAAGTTAGGAGAAAATATAGAAGAAGAAAATGAAAAAATAACGTTTTGCCCCCAAAAATGCTTATTGTGAGAGTCACACATGACAATTTGTGTTAGACAATTAAACACTAAACTAATAGAAGGGTCACATTAACTTAATTGAAAGTGTAAGGAATTGACTGTTATAATTTACAATTGAAAAATAACAAGGGATCAAAATAAGATTTGACATAAAGTGCAGATGCCAAGTGTAATTTACCCTTATTATTATTTTATAAAATTGTGTTTATTATTATTATTATTAAAGTAAAATGTTGTTTCTGCTTGATTAATGCAGTTACTACTCGTGCACTAAGCCAGATGATTTTAGTTCTTAAGTGCATTGAAAAGAAAATTCAGGTAATCACCTAATATAACAAATTAAGATTTTAGAAATAAAAAATTTAGAAACAGACTCATTTTTTAATAATGATATTTTTTGTTGCTAAAAGTGTTATTATTATATTTTTAGAGACGAAATTGAACATTTAATGATGAATTAGTATATCCTTTTACGACAAAAACTTGTCTCAAAAAATAAATTTTTTAATATCAAATTATTTTATTTCTAAAAGTACATTTGTTAGTGACCTTTTAAAAATTTTATCTCTAAAAGCATTTTTTATTTTTACTTTTTAGGATTATCTTTTAGCAACTATTCTCACAATGATAAAAATTGGTTCTGAAATATTTTTTGTCACAAAATTTGCACTTTTAGGGATCAAAAAATTTTATCCCTAAAACTCTTATATGTTGTATGCTGATAACAGATGTGTTTCTTATGAATAATATGAACTTTATTATTCAGTTTCAATGTTAATTTACATGCTCATTGACTATTTAATTATATAATTACTTCATTTATTTATTTTTTAATTTATCTCAACGAGTGGAATTACATGAAGATCTTAAATTTGAATTCATTAAAGAGGCTAAAAAGTCAAGAACTTCAATTTTAATTCGCTTCTTTTATTTTTTATTTTTTCTTTTATTTTTTTTTTGGGGGGGGGGGGGGGATATTCAATTTGTGGCAGGAAGTGGACACTTCGTCTTTATTTTTATTATTATTATTATTATTATTATTATTATTATTATTATTATTAAGTTTGAATTCATTATGGCTTGGTTTGAGAAGTGGGTTGGCTTTTTAGTTTTTTTTGGCTATTTTAGTCTGGGGCTAAAAAGTCTAGTTTGGGAAAGATTTTTGAATTTTTTGATTTTTTTTGTGAGAGAAAGAATGTAATGGTTATGGGTTAAAGGTTATATTTTGTTTTATTAGACTAAAACATTTATTTTATTTTTTATGACTATTTTAGCCCCAAACCCACCCAAACCCACTTCTCAAACAATGGCTAAAGAGGTTAACGTGTTCCCTACTCCCTACCACAAATTGAATATGCTTAGAAAAAGTGTCCCACTCACTTTCAATTCCTTTGCACAAACCAACACCACAAAATATTTGCAAAAAGCCACCTTTCTCCAGTATATCTCCCTTCACACAAATGTTGGATCCAGATGCAAATTTTCAAACTCTGGAATTTATTTTACCTATCATGTAAAATATCAATTTTGTAACCGTAACATGTATATCGAATTCTTCTGTCTTGCTAATATAAAATACAGACTAAAATAATGTATCCAATGAAATATAAGTGCGCATATATTCCATCATGTGTTAAAACTATTCCAGAGAACAACTCAGGAAGTTTTCTTTATATCATAAAGAATGTTCCATCTATTTGAAAAATGAAGTTGTTAACTCTCTTTGTTCATTTCATGTTTTTTGTAGATGACAAGTTTTCCTTAAAAATAATAATAGAAAATAAAATTCCTTAACCATAATCAGGGAAAACTCCAAAAAAAAAAAAAAAATCACATTCATTTGTACAATGGTCGGAAGTCACTCTCACTTTCTTATAACAAATTAGAAACTAATGGGGAAAAAAAAGATATATGGTAGCAGAAATCCTTCAATAGAGGGAACAAAAATTACAAGAAACAAACAAACAAACAAACAAGAAATGACCAAGCATCATATGTTGATATCAAGGTAATGTATAATGCAAAATTCTTACAGAAGATATGCTTTCTGTCAAAAAGTTTAAGAAACAAATAAATTCATTAATCTAATACTAATAAAATGCCGAGGAATTTTGAATTAAGCTCATAGTTTTCATTGTCTTGCCTTTTTCTTTTCAACAAAAATGGAAGCGAATAAGCTGGAATAGACAAACAAATAAGGTAAAAAGACCTTATAATTGATTGAACTTAAAATTGATCATCAATGACAAGAGTTACGGTGGATCCTCCAATATTACCAAATGTTTATCTGCAACTCTATTTCCTCCCTAAGGTATGACCGAGAGCAATTGCATCTTTTTAATAGAAAGTTTGCATAAATGTCTTCATTATGCTCATTAAACATGCTCTCTATATTTTTTATTGTACGACACTCTTTTTTTTTTGGGATCAATGTGTGTACACCTTTTTTTTTTTTTTTTGATCAGCAAAAGAGAACTTTATTGATGACAAATAACATACAAAAACATATGAGATGAACATCAATAAAGAGGTGGGAGAGCAAAAGCGCATCATAGCTAACAAACCCAATCCCAACTAGGTTGGGACCGAGAAGAAAGCTCAATCATCTTCGAGCTCAACCACAAAGGGATGGAGAGAATCCATGCCCAGAAAGAAAATAAAAACACTAGCAACAGCAAAGCTAAACAAATTCATCCAAGGAGCAACCCATCACACAACAGATTCAAAGATTAGTTCAGACCATCCAATCTTGCTAGCAGAGACAACCAGCTGACCACTCAAATACAACCAAGAGCTGCCAGAGACACCAAGCATGCACAAATACAACCCAGCCTAGCGAGTCTCAACTATCGGGCTAGGGACTACAGTCATACTAACAACCATCAAGTGCAACCCCAAAAGTGCTAAAACTAGGCAACTCCAATCCTCGCAGACAAGACGGTGTAAATCGACAGAGGCACCTGACCATCCACCGCAATTGACAGAGGCACCTGACCATCCACCTACAAACAGCTATAATACCAACAACATACACCAAGCATACACAAATACAACTAGCGACCAGAGAGACAGATCGAGTCTCAACTATCGGACTTGGTAGACATCATCATGTCTTTGCTAGACGTTTGTACAAATTATTACTTTGGACCAATTCCAAACACTTTACTTAGCAAAACCAAACTAATCTTTGAGCAAAATCGCCAGAGAAGCCCACTAACCAACAGAGCAAAATCAAAAAGCGAGCACCTACTACGGATCGAATACACCACCCAAACAGATCGAATCTGTTTTAGCCAAGAATCCACCCATGCTAACAGATCATACTATCAATCGAAGCTCAACAAAGACAACAACAATAGAAAAATCTGTAGAAGTAGCAAACAAACCAGTAGCTCATCCAGCAAACAAACCACCATCTTGGTGCATACCCAATTCTAGCAAAGCAGACAGCAGAGCAAGCAACTGATAGTAGAAAACCCACACCAAATCTGTAGAAGTAGAAAACCAGTAGCAAACAACTGATGCACTGCAGCTAAGACACCAGAGCCCACTAACCAACAAATACACACTCAACCACCACTCCTCAGGCAGAACTTGACCTGCTGCAAGTTGTACACCAAATCATTTACAGAAGCTGCCACCTGCAAACAGCATAAATACAGCATACACCTGCCCAGATTCACACAACCACCTGCCCAGATTCACAACTAACCACCTAAACATCACACAACCAACCACCTAAACATTGTCTAAACAGGAACTTCACAGCCATGAACTCCATTCAAAACTTCATCTATACACCAACTTTTATGCTTCACTCCACACCATCACAAAGAACCATAACACCATAACAAAGATCAAGACCAAAGAAGACATTTAACTCAAAGAACATCAACAACATCATCCACACTGACTAACACCCAGCAGGACATTTAACCCAGCAGCATCAACAAGTGGACCCAGCAACACCAACACTAATCAACTACATTCAAACCACCTATGCAGACTCCCACAACAGCAAGCCAACCTATACAGACTCCCCTCCAACATCCTCCAAAGAAGAATCGCAACCAGAACAACAAAGAAGATCTCCCCTGAGAACCAAATCAACAGCTGAAGCATATAGATAGGCAGGGGGCTTGCACCAGCTTATTCAACAATGCTAGACCAGAGCTTCACCAACAAACATATGCTTCTGCTGCTCAGATGCAGAGCATGCTCACGCTTCAGATGCAGAATAGCAAACACTAGCAACTGAACCTCCTCAGACAGACTAGCAGATGCATAGCAGAATCACACTACAGACTAGCATACTCCAAACAGATCATACAGACTACAGATTACCGTACATACTAGCATACTCCAAACAGATTAACAGATGCATACAGCAGAATCATTCACCAAACAGACCAAAACAGATCAAAACATACTAGCAGATGCAAACAGCAGGAAGACACTACCAGCTGCAAACTTCCTCAGACACATGCCTTTACCTGATCAAGGTTGTTGATAAAATCATTAACAGAGTACATATTTCCTAACCGGGAAGCCTTACTCCATAAGGCAAATCGAACCTTAATAAGCTCACCAAGGTCTACTCCACAAGGCTGCGCTCCATTAAATACACAATCATTTCTCAACTTCCAAATGGACCATAGAGCAATCAGAGGTAAAACCCTCCATAATCTCCTAACCTTTTTCTTAAATTGGCCACCTAGCCACCAGTAAAACAAACAGTCAACAGACCTAGGCACCACCCACAGGCAACCCCACCATTGTAACAAATCTGTCCAAACTTTCCAGGAAAAAGGACAATGCAGCAACACATGGGCAGCAGATTCATTCTCATTGTCACAAAAGGCACAAAGTATTGAAGCACTACTATTAAGAATACCAATATGATGGAGAAAAACTCTAGTTTTCACTCTATTCCTCCAAGCTAACCAGCCAAAAAACTAGACTTTAGGAGGTAAAACATTGTTCCACACAAACTTACCTAAAGACAAATGAGGGCCAAAAGGAGAGTCACTGAACCTGTACAAAACAGATGCCTTGAGGCAGCCAGTTGATCCATTCCATGTAGCACAGTCCTCCACATTAATGCGTAAAGAAGGGGCATCCTTTAAAACAACAACCAATCTATTCACTTCATCCTTTTTCCCAATCATAGAGGTTTCTCCTAAAGTTAAAATTCCACTCCTCCACAGTAGATCTCCTTTCATAGAAGCTGAAGAGTGATCCCCCTTTATCCATAGACAAACTAAAGAGTCTAGGGAACTCAGCCTTTAAACATCTGCTACCAAGCCAACAATCATGCCAAAACTTGATCCTTTTCCCATTCTCAATCCTTAACCGAAACTTCTCTACATAGAACACCACTAACTGTTGATGATGCTTTGCCACTGTGATAATATCAGTCCACAATCTAGAGTGACTATGAGACAAGCTCGTAGATGGGATCCAGCTACCCTCCTCAATTCTGTATTTGCTACACAACAACCTTCTCCATAGAACATTTACTTCCTTCCCAAATTTCCACCACCATTTAAGGAGAAGGCTAGAATTGACATCCTTGATTCTTCTAATTCCCAGTCCACCTTGCTCCCTACTTTTTGTCACTTCAGTCCATTTTACTAGGTGGACTTTCCTTTTCAGATCATTACCTCCCCACAGGAAAGCAGCTTGGAGCTTTTCAATTTCTCTAACAACACCATTGGGCATTCTGAACAGAGAAAGATAGTAAATAGGTAGACTAGATAGGACAGACTTGATCAACGTTAACCTGCCTGCAAATGATAGAGTTCTTCTCTTCCAACCCGCCAACCTAGCTTTAACCTTATCCAACACTGGCTTCCAGGTTGATTTCCTACCTGGATTAGCACCTAATGGAAGGCCCAAGAATTTCATTGGTAACCCTTGGACCTTGCAATTTAGAATATCAGCACAGGATTTCAAGTCCTCAACATCCACACCTACACCACACACTACACTCTTATGAAAGTTTATCCTCATTCCAGAAAGTATTTCAAAACATCTTAGGACCCTCTTTATATGAACTATTTGCTCCAAGTCAGCCTCACAAAACAACATTGAATCGTCCGCAAATTGGAGATGAGAAATCATCACTTCCTTCGCCCCAACTTTTACCCCCTTAATGAACCCTTGTTCATGAGCTCTGTGCATCAATATATTCAGCCCTTCTGCCACTATAATAAATAAAAAAGGAGATAGAGAGTCACCTTGTCTAAGACCTTTTTGTGGAGAAAACTCCTCTGTTGGTGAACCATTCACAAGAACAGACAACCTTGTTGTGGAAACACACACCCTCATCCAAGAAATCCATTTTGCCCCAAACCCAAAATTGGCCAACATAGAAAATAGAAATTCCCAGTTAATTGAGTCGTACGCTTTTTCAAAATCAAGTTTAATAACAATCCCTTTCTTTCTAGCTTTTTTCCATCCATCCACAATCTCATTTGCAATAAAAAATCCATCAAGTATACTTCTCCCACCTAAAAAAGCAGACTGAGAATCCCCAATAACTTCAGGGAGCACTCTCTTAAGCCTATGAGCAAGAACTTTTGAGAGAATCTTGTACATACTCCCCACCAAACTAATGGGTCTAAAATAAGCTATTCCATTAGGATTATCAATCTTAGGAATAAGAGTGATGAAAGAACTGTTAATTCCAAATGAGAGCTTGGAAGTGGTATGAAAATCCCTCATGAAATGCAACACCTCAGATTTCAATAACTTCCAAAATTTCTGAAAAAATAACAGATTAAAACCATATGGGCCTGGAGCCTTATTTCCATCACAGTCCATGATAGCTGCCCTTACCTCACATTCAGAGAAAGCAGCTTCCAGGTCAGAAAATGCGTCACTAGTCAAGAATCGACTTAAAGGTGCCTCCCAGAGTTGGTCTAATTGCCCAGCTTTCCGTGAACTGCCTCCTAAAGTGCTGTAAGACTGCAAGTCGTACAGTAGCTGGCTCCTGCATGACAACTCCATCAATTGAGATAGAATTGATTGAGTTTCTATTCCTTCTGTTACTAGCCATAACATGGAAAAACTTAGTATTCCTATCCCCATTCAAGATCCAGTTTACTCTAGACTTCTGATGCCAAATCCTTTCCAGCATCCTACTAAGCTTCCATACCTCCCTTCTTCTGTTCTTTTCAGATTCAGACAAGGTTCTGTCTTCTGTAGTAATGTCGATGCCATGCAGCTCTTCCTCTGCCTCCTTTAATTTTGTAGCTACATTCCCAAAAACTTCAGAGTTCCATTTTTTCAGCTCCCCCTTAAGCAATTTTAGCTTATGAAGAAGAATATACCCAGCACTCCTAGTAATCCTTTTTTCAGTCCAGAATTTTTCCATAACAGAGGGGAAACATGGGTGCATAATCCATGCATTAATGAACCTGAAGGGTCTTGGCCCCCAATCCCTCTCATCTTCCATTAACAAGAGTGGGCAGTGATTAGAACAAGTTCTAGGAAGACCCCATAGCTTGAAGTTAAATCTTTGCAACCACTCAGGATTTAACAGGACCCTATCAATCCTACTCCATTTCTCCCCCTCCTGAGCATTACACCATGTGTACTTCCTACCAAGCAATGGTATATCATTCAACTCACACTTATCAATGAATGCATTTAGTTCCTTCATCCCCTTGTCCCTTCCAGAGCAGCCCCTCCTTTCCCCATTAAATCTGATCTCATTGAGATCCCCCCCAAGCACCATGGATTTGGAAAATCAGACTTTAATTTTATTAAAGTATCCCAAAGCATACCTCTACCACTCACATCATTAGGGGCATAAACATTTAGTATAACACAATCAAAAGAATTCAGGAGAGTACCTGACAGGAGAACAACAAATGAGAGTACCTGACCGGCCCTCTTTGAATCTATTTGGCTGAATCATGATGTGTGTACACCTATTTACTAGTATATTTTAGAATTTTGTATCGTTATCACCGTAATGCTTCATGCAACAAATGAATATTAAATTACACACATATTATACTCCAAGAGAGTTGTATAACTTTAGTAATTTGGCTGATAAAAAAAATGATAATTTAAGCTTTAGTTTAGTTGTTTTTATTTTTTTTATTTTTGTTATCCAAGAACCTTATTTCAATCACACAATCAACAATAACAAGAAGAACAAGTATACACACAAACACAAGACATACATGATTCGGCGTCTATGGTGAAAAAACGATCAAATCGATTATACGCATTAAGGATTACAAAAACAATCCGTAGCTCTTTGTTTTCTCTCTTAGCCCTAAAACGTATAAACTAATACAATATATAGGGTAAAGTCCAATGGGCCGAAACTAACATTATAGGCTCATAAATATCAATTTCGGCACGATCCAGACCTGTTTGGATTGTAACACACCTTCAATGCATCGCAATGCCTGTCCCGTCCCCAGACTGAAGGTATAATAAATATAAGACACCTCACAATATTTTTATTTTTATTTTTTTTAGCGCTAATCATGTGATGCATAATGCCTGCACCAATATATTAATAAAAGTTATTGAATTCGTCCCAATATATAAATAAAAGTTGTTGAATTCGACTAGTGTTTTCCACGAATACCACGCAGAGACGCCTTCTATGTTAGATTTACCTAAGTCAATTCTTCAACTGCACCCATGCATTTTTTATTGGATAAACCTCAACAAATATTCTCTAGAGTGGATTAGTTCTTTGTTGTTTTATTAACAACTGGAAAGAAGAGAAAAATGAAAGAGAAATTACACTGGTAACTGTAAGATTTAAATCCAAATATTACATTTGATGAGATAGTATCTCGTCCATTAAGTCAATCTCACAATTTTTTTGAATTTTACTTTGGTTATTCTAATTTTGCACATGATTTGTTTTTGTTCACAATTCTAACCATAAGTAACAGAAGAATCACACTGCAATAAAGTTAAAAATATCAAATTAAAATTGTACAAATTAAAACTATAAGAACTAAAGTGAAATTTTATTCAAATTAAAAAGACCACCAATTTAATTTGCCTATGTTTATATAAATGCGTTCACTCATCTATATCGTATATTAAAATAGTTCTATTAATTGAACCTGACTAATGACTTCCTCTTCAACATTTCACAAATCAGGTATTGCTTAGGTGGAAGGGCCTAGGGGGTATGTTATGTATTAAGAAAGTATGAGTCAGGGGAGTTGTGGTTGTTGGTTTGTGGTTGCAGGTTTGAAGTTCTGCTTGTTGTTACATTTTTCGCTATTGTATTTTCTTCTTTGTCAACCTTTGGATTGTTGAGGCAAATAACCACTTGAAGGAGCCCTTTCCATTAACACAAGGATTCATTACTATTATCATCATCTGGCTTTCTGCTGTGAAGTTCTGTGGCTGCTTAGTATTAGTGCCTCATTAGAGGGTGTATTGGTTGAACTATCTGTTAGTATGCTTTGCTATGCTGATATGGTACTCTGATGTCAATCTTGGCGTTAGTCTTGGTGCTTTTGTGCTGGTTGCTTATGGTTTGCTCAGCACTATCTTGGTGATTTTGGTTACTAATAAGAGGGTGTGCTACTATTCTGCTATTCTGTTTTGCCCTTCAGGGGCTACATAGTGGTTGTTTTGTTGGTTGGCTTTGTTGCTTGTGTTATTTTTGCTTTGTTTGTTGGTTTCTCACCAACTGGAGCTTGGAGCTTGGAGCTTGAGTTGGCTCCAAGCTCTTCTTTATTGATGTACTTTTCATACTTTGTATATTCTCATCAATAAAGATTTCTTCTGTCGTTCCAAAAAAAAAAAAAATTGCACCTATGTAATGCCCCGAAATAATTCAACATAACCCAACCATATCTGTGAGGGTAATTTATACAGGTGAATTGGGCCAGGCTAAGTAATGGGCCGGTGTGGGCCAGAGTATGAAAAGCAGAGTAAAAAGACTTCATTCAAGTAGTCTGGTCGCGGAAGTGTGTTATCTCGGTCACGATTAGCCCGGTCAAGAAAGAATGTTGTTATATCGGTTCAAGAGAGCGCTACGGTTAGCCCAGTTGGGTCTTCTAGCTGAAGTAAGAGAAGCTATCTTCCTGACTGTCCTGAGTTAGTTCTGCAAGTATCTTCTATGGATAGCTCGGTCGTAGTATGGGAAGCCGAGGTAGGAGACAGTAAGGCAGAGCTAGACTAGCGTATAGGTTGGTCACTCCGGTTAGTCTAACATGGCAATGATACTTCGGTCGTAAGGTAGTTCGGTTGTGGTAAAACCATCTCACTTGGTTTAAGCAGTGAGGGGGTGTTGAGAGAAGCATTATCTCTCAGGAGTATGAATCCTAGGAGGACTCTACATGGAGGAGTAAGAGTCCTACTAGGATTGTGCCACACGAAACCTATAAAAGCTCACCAATATCACCTTTGGAGAGGTAACACAACTTTGTTTTCTGAATACACAGAGCTTTTGTCTATTTGTCAAGCTTACTGACTTAGGCATCGGAGAGGTTTCCGGCACACACCCGCCGGCTAGCTCACGTTTGTGTTTTCAGGTGATAAAGCGACGTCGTACGGAGGAGCGCAGACTTGATCAACAGGATTATACGAGAAGGTGTATTTCTTTCCCGTACAATTGGCGTCGTCTGTGGGAAAACAGACAAGAACAAAACCTCTTGATCAAGCTTTTTCTCTCAAAAATCAATGGCGAACAATGAAGAGTTACCTTAGTCCGCCATTGACGGACAAACTCCAGATGGGGGTGCAAGGCGCGAAGGCCTATCCTTGGTCACTCCTATGGCGAACCTGGAGCCGCAAAGACAGAATTCCAAGAGGGATGCAAGGGGACGAAGGCGGAACAACAACCCTCATCCCTCTCGTTCGCAAAGCCTAGAAAGACAAAGGCGCAGGATTGATCCTCAGGCTCTGGAGGATCGCGTCGAGAACAAGGCGAGTTGATTAAATCGGATGGCGGCGGACATGGAATCTCTTAAGCGCCGGATGAAAGGAAAAGAAGTGGCGGCAGAGAGGCGCAACAACAAGGCGCCCTCGCCACTCGGAGGGTCGTAGTAGGAATTCTACACCCTCTCAAGCGAGAACGAAGCCTCGGGACAAGCGATACCAATCCGAGATCTTCGGGACTCGTCCTCCAGTCGAAGAGGACAAGATCTGAGAGGTCGCTACTGAAGGAAGCACATATTGGCCCTCGCATACACCAGACAAGGTCTAGACAGACGGAGTTGCCCAGATCGTCCGACCTACAGTCTGTGCTAGGAGAGAAGGCACGATGGAAGGAAGACGCCAGGGCGCGCGATCCACACAGGGTTTCTGCCTTACAGCGGTTGGCTCCTCGGACGCATGGAAGCGTCGAGGTTGGAATGCCAATACCGCGCCCGACCTACGAACCAACAGACAAGGCGTTGGTGAGGCTGTAGACCTCACCATTCGTCCCAGCAATAGAGAACGCGCCCCTACCGTCAGGCTTCCTACAGCCCAAATTCACAACATATGAAGGGAAGACGGACCCCTACTCACACTTGAGCCACTTTCGCTAGGTCATGGCTGTATACCGGCAGAATGAGGCCTTGATGTGCATCCTATTCCCTTCAAGCCTTGGCGACCTAGGCCTGACTTGGTTTGAGAAACTTCGAGGCGGCATAGCCTCTGGGCGCAATTGGCGGAGGCGTTCGTGACAAGGTTCCGAACAAACACTAAAACTTCGGTGGAGATCGACCAGCTACTCTCCATCGACATGGGCGACAAGGAGACCCTAAGATCATACAACAGTCGCTACTGGGAGACATTCAACCAGATTGAGGACTGCCCAACCAATCTCGCCATTGCGCAATACAAAAGAGGCCTTCCAGTCGGGAACAGACTGAGGGACTCTATCACCATGACACCGCCCCTCACCATGGAGGCTCTGATGGAGAGAGTGCATCAGTACATCAGGGTAGAAGAGGATGGCGCTCGTGCCAAAGCAAAATTTGGCGCGACCACAGCACCAGAGAAGAAAACCTCAGCAAAGGTCAATACGGTAGATCGCCAGAACCGAAACGGACGGGGCAGGCGAGACAACGGCGAGGACCAGGACAAGAAATGGTTGAGAGTCCGCACTGCCATAACCACGGTATTCAAGAAATCGATCTACCGAATACTTAACAAAATTCGAGACGAGCCTTTTGTTAAGTGGCCAGCCAAGCTAGGCGAGGCACAGAAGGACTACGATGACAGATCAAGGTGCACATTCCACAAAGAAAAGGGGCACCGCACTGAGAATTGCACGCCATTGAGGCAGCATCTGGAAGAGTTGGTGGCAGCAGGCCACCTGGACAAATACATTGAGGGAGGGGCACAACCAGCCCCCCAGGACCATAATAACCCCAACGGCATGCCGATCAACGCCCCACATCAGGGCATCATCAACGTAATACATGGAGTCTTTGAACCTGAGCGTGTATGCGAGCTCAAAGGTTCAATCAAAAAGGCTGAGCACTTAAGAGAGGTGCTAAGTGCCCAACCAGTCGTCAAAAAGGGGAAGACAGAGGCCACAAATGTCATGTCTTTTTCGGATAAAGACTTGGCAAGGATTTATTGCCCTCACAACGATGCCTTGGTCGTCACTCTCTGAGTTAAGGATTTTGACGTCAAGCGGATTCTGATTGACCAAGGTAGTTCATGTGAAATCATGTACTATGAAACCTTCAAACAACTAAAGTTGCAAGATAAAGACTTGGCGCCTGTCGTATCTTCCCTTATCGGATTCAACTCCATGCCAGAATGGCCCGTCGGCAAAATTATCCTCCCAGTCAGAGCCGGGAGTGTGATGAAACAAGTGGAGTTCTGGGTGTTGAAGGTCCCCTCCACCTACAACATTATCTTGGGCAGAACATGGTTGCATGCCATGCGCTCGGTGGCGTCCTCCTACCACCAAGTGATGCAGTTTCCCAACGACACCGGAGTAATAGAAGAAGTATATGGAGATCGGATCATGTCGAAGCAGTGCTTTGTCACAGTGAACGGTAGCCGTGCTGCCAAAGGATACGTTCATTCGGTGGAAGAGCCTGAGAGTAATGAACTATTCGCAGATGTTGGCAAAGCGGCTAGTCAGAAAGCAGTGGAGGACTTGGTGGAGGTCAGAATAGATGAAAAGAACCCGGATAAGTTCTTTTTACTTGGTTCGTCGTTGTCCAGCACTGAGAGATTGGAGGTCTTGGAATTTCTGACCTCCAACATCGAAGTGTTCGCCTGGACCCCATACGACATGCCAGGCATTGACCCCAACTTCATCTGTCACCAACTCAATGTCCACCCTTCTGCCAGACCAATCATTGGCCTAGATCGGCACTCCACCACGCCGAAATAGTGGCGAGAAAGTAGGAAACTTCTTTGGAGGCAATCAGAGAGGTGCACTACCCAAGATGGATCTCCAACACCGTTGTAGTGCCAAAGAAGAATGACAAGTGGCGTGTTTGCGTCGACTACAAAACGGTCAACAAGGCGTGCCCAAAAGATAGCTTTCCTCCACCAAGGATAGATCAACTGGTAGACTTAACGGCAGGGCACAACCGACTTAGTTTTCTAGACGCATACAGAGGTTACCACCAAATCGCCATGCACGAACCAGACTAGGAGGTCACATCCTTCACCACTCCAAGGGGACTCTACTACTACAAAGTCATGCCCTTTGGCCTAAAGAACGCAGGGGCGACGTTCCAGAGAATGGTCACCAAGATGTTTGAACCATTGTTAGGCAGAACAATGGAAGCTTACATCGACGACATGGTGGTCAAGAGCAAGGATGAGAATGACCATCTCAAGGACCTAGGTGAGATGTTCGAGATCCTAAAGAAGCATAAGTTACGCCTCAACGCGTCGAAGTGTGCGTTCGGAGTAGGATCTGGCAAATTCCTAGGCTTCTTGGTGACCAACCGAGGTATAGAAGCAGACCCTTCTCAGATCAAGGCAATACAGGATCTGGAGAGGCCAAACTCAGTGAAGGAAGTGCAGCATCTCACCGGCATGGCGGCTGCGCTCAATCGGTTCATAAGCCGGTCGTCAGACAGACTACGACCATTCTTCCATGCACTGAAGGCTAAGTTTGAGTGGGACGAAGAATGCGACCACGCACTGGAAAGCCTAAAAGAATACATGTCTTCTCCACCACTACTTGTAACACCAATTCCTGGAGAAGAACTCTTCTTATACTTAGCGATGTCATGACATGCAATTAAGCGGTGTTGGTCCATGAGAAAGAGTCCAACATCTCCCCATCTACTATGTCAGCAAGACATTGCTGGTCGGCGAAACAAGGTACTTGCCCTTTGGAGAAACTGGCATTGGCCTTGATGATGGCCTCAAGGAAGTTATCGCATTACTTTCACGCCCACACCATAGTTGTTCTCACAGCCTTCCCATTAAAGGCTTTATTTGAAAGAGCAAACTTCTCTGGGCGAATTCTGAAGTGGGCAGTAGAGTTGGGACAATACGACATCAAGTTCCAACCTAGGACCGCAATAAAAGCGCAAGCATTGGCAGATTTTGTCGCAGAATTCACACCAGGAAGTCATCACATCTGCCCAGTCGACCTAACTGAAACAACCGAACTAGGGATGGAAGTTGACGTCGGAATAACGCAACCCCTAGTACTGGTTACTCAGTCAGGCCCCAAGGCAGACCAGAGTAAAGAAAGGAAGGAAGAAACAAACCATGCTACACCAAGTCAGGACTCACCGACAAATAAAGACTTGGTGCAAACAGAAAGCAAGGGGCAGACAGCGAGCATGGACTCTGAAGAAAACACCAGCAACATGGAAGATCCCAAGGCATCATCTGATCCCTCCACCTGCTGGAAGTTGTTCGTCGGAGAGATGTGGAAGCTCTTCGTGGATGGAGCATCCAACCGGCATGGAGCAGGACTTGGCATAGTCCTCATCTCTCCAGACGGCCTAGTAGTGGAGCAGGCAATCAACCTTGGCTTCCCAGCATCAAACAACGAAGCGGAGTATGAAGCGCTTCTGGCAGGCCTCAAGTCAGCATTCTACATGAAGGCCACCGAGCTAATGGTTTACAGCGACTCGCAGCTGGTGGTAAACCAAATATCTGGCGACTACGAGGCAAAGGATGATAGAATGGCCAAGTACCAAGAATTGGTCAGAACAGAGATAAAGAAGTTTGAAGTGGTGAGGATAGAACAGATCGGCAGAGAGGAAAAGCAATGAGCAGACGAACTCACAAGCTTCGCCTCATTGCCAGATACCTCCATACCTTACCCACTACTAATCGACTATCTGCCTAGACCAAGCATTGAAGACCCAGAAGCGGAAGAGGTATGTTGTACAGAGTTAAGCCCTTCTTGGATGGATCCCATCATACTGTTCCTGAAAGACGGCATCTTACCAGAAGAAAAGAAAGAAGCCAACAGAATAAGAGCAAAGTCACAGCGATTTTGGCTCTCTCCATCCTTGGCATCATACAAAAAGTCGTTCTCAGGACCTTACTTAAAGTATGTTCACCCCAGTAAAGTGGAAGCGTTCCTGTTTGAAATACATGAGGGTGTATGTGGCAACCATCAAGGAGGAAGATCATTGGCATATAGAGCAATTTCACAAAGATATTGGTAGCCATACATGCAAGCAGATTCTGAGAAGTATGTTAAAAAGTGCGAAAAGTGTCAAAAATTCGCATACCAAATACACCAACCTGCCAGAGAACTTCTACCTCTAACCAGTCCATGGCCTTTCGCAATGTGGGGATTGGACATAGTAGGCCCACTTCCAACAGCTCCAGGCAACATGAAGTTCTTTCTTGCTGCAACCGACTACTTTACAAAGTGGGTGGAAGCAGAAGCCTTGGCGTCAATCAAGGAAAAAGATATGAAGAAGTTTGTCTGGCAGAATATCATCACTCGATTTGGCATACCAAAGGCACTGATCTCAGACAACGGCACTCAGTTTGACGGCAGAATTTTCAGAGGCTTTTGTGAAGAGTACAAGATAGAGTTCTACAATTCTACACCGGCATATCCCCAAGCAAATGGTCAGGCGGAGGCATCAAACAAGGTAGTCTTGGATGGATTGAAGAAAAGGTTAGAGAGAGCCAAAGGCAAGTGGGCAGAAGAGCTCCCTCATGTTTTATGGGCTTACCGCACCACGCCTCGACGATCAACAGGAGAAACACCATTCTCCTTAGCTTATGGCATGGAAGCAGTCATCCCATTAGAAGTTGGCCTCCCCACAATTCGAAGCGAAAACTTTGATCCAGACTTAAATGGCGAAGCCATAGCATTGGAGCTTGACCTTGCGGAAGAAAGAAGAGACAGAGCATTGGTTCACATCGCCTCCTACCAACAAGAGTTGTCCAGAAAGTATAACAAAACAGTGCATCCAAGGCAATTCAAGATCGGAGATTGGGTACTGCGCAAAGTGATGGGAAACACCTTGGTTCCAGGAGATGGCAAGTTGGGGCCTAATTGGGAAGGACCTTACAAAGTGGTTGGATTGGCAGGCAAAGGGGCATACCACTTGGAAGATGAGGACGGCAAAGCAATTCCCAAGCCATAGAACACAGCAAATCTCAAGTTGTTTTATTTTTATCTTTTTCCCTTTTAAGTATGTGTAATTTTTTACTTTCTCAATAAAACAAGTCGATTCTTTTTTAGCATAATTGTTTTCAGTAGAAAGTAGCTTTAGTAAGTTCGTAGCATTGTAAACATAGTTGGCCGGAATAACCAACTATGACCCTTCCTAAGCCCAGGATCAGGATCCAGGCTGCAGGACGTTTTGGTCGGAATAACCAAAACACTTTATTCTAAGTTGGCTGGAAAAACCAACTTAGAGGTTGGCTGGATTAAACCAACTCTTGTTACTCTTCAGCCGAAGTATGGGTATGGCTGAAGAGTGGTTGGCTGGATTAAACCAACTCTTTGTACTCTTCAGCCGAAGTATGGGTATGGCTGAAGAGTGGTTGGCTGGATTAAACCAACTCTTTGTACTCTTCAGCCGAAGTATGGGTATGGCTGAAGAGTGGTTGGCTGGATTAAACCAACACTTTGTACTCTTGACCAGTAAGGGTATGGTGAAGAGTGGTTGGCTGGATTAAACCAACTCTTTGTACTCTTCAGCCGAAGTACGGGTATGGCTGAAGAGTGGTTGGCTGGATTAAACCAACTCTTGTTACTCTTCAGCCGAAGTATGGGTTTGGCTGAAGAGTGGTTGTCTGGTTTAAAGCAACTCTTTGTACTCTTGACGAAGTATGGGTATGGTGAAGAATGGTTGGTGGATTAAACCAACTCTTGTTACTCTTGACCAAGTAAGTATATCGGCTGAAGAGTGGTTGGCTGGATTAAACCAACTCCTTATACTCTTCAGCCGAAGTAAGGGTAGGGCTGAAGAATGGTTGGCTGGATTAAACCAACACTGGATACTCTTCAGCCGAAGTAGCTATATCGGCTGAAGAGTGGTTGGCTAGTAAGTTAGATAGCTAAAACCGAGATCACAGTTAAGCAAATGAGTTCGTGGAAAATTCATTACAAATGCAAGCATGCTCAAACAGGTAATAAAACCGAAATAAGAGTTAGAGCACAGAAGAAGATTTTTTCATTGAAGTAAAAAGCAAGTACAATTGAGGGGCCGTAGCCCGGTTACAAGTTCAAAAGAAAAAAAAGAAAAAAAATACAATCAGCGGAAGAGTTCATCAATTTCGGCATCAAATTTAACATCAGCATCTGGACGAAGTCCAGTTTGAGGTGGGAGCTCGGTTTCAGTTCGGACCGCGGTGTCAATCGGCGACCTGATGTCGATCGGTAGCTCATCAGTCAAGTCTTCAACTGCTGACTCTAACCAAGTTGCTTGATCGATGGGTTGCCCATTGACGACCGGAGTAATGGTTGGCTCCTTATCCTCATCATCATCATCATCATCATCATCATCATCATCATCTTCATCGTTGTCAGACCCTTCCAGAAATTGCCTTTGAAGATCAGCAGCGTATTGTGACAGTGAAACCGGAATAGAGTACGGTGGAGCATTGTAGACATCGGTGTCCGGCGAACAACCGAGCTGCTCCACCGCACTCCTCCAGCCGCACTTAAAGAAGAGATCCTTGGCTGCATCGCATTGGAGGGTGTATGCATCTTCGGCCTTCTTAAAGCCTCGTTTTTCGGCTTTCTTCATTCCAGCCTTCAGTTGGTTTATCTCAGTGTCTTTTTTCTTCTCAATCTTTGCCAAAAGGCGCAGGTATTTGTCTTTTGCCTCGTTGGCAACCTTCTGCTTTTCGGCCTCGGCCGAATTAACCACTTCGGTCAGTCGACCGTTCTCAGCACGTAGCTCGGCCAGCTGCTTTTTTGCTTTCTCTAGCTCGGCCGTTTTAGCTTCGGCCTCTACCATGGCCTCCCTTGTATTTCTCCTAAGCTCCATGACCCTCATGTGTGTAACTTGGTTTTTCTGGATGGCCTGCAAAGGAGAAGTAACTTTAGCCGGACTGAAAGTTGGAAAAAATTACATAGAAAGAAGAAAGCTATTTACCAGGATCATGGACTTGGTTGAAGACCGAATGGACTTCAGTTCGGTGTTAAGTTGCTTGTAGTGGTGCTCCATATCTTTTGGAAGGCACACACTTTTGGCTAGATTAAAAGCCATCAGGTGGTCCTTCTCTGTGACAACCGAATCAGAAGCGGTGATATCTCGGTTGTTGAAGGTCAGTTCGGGAACCCATTTGGAGGAGGAGGCAGTTCGGTCTGATTGCTCCGGTTGGGGGCTTGGTTGAATGTTTGGGGGAGGACTTGGTGGCAGAATGGTCTCGTCCTCATCAACAAGTCGTGGCTCGGTTTGGCTAGTCCGGGCACGCTTGTTTCGGCGAGAAGAAGATGGCTGCTGGGATGGAAGGGCCACCACGGTCTCAGTGGTTTGGCCGGTTGGTTGTACATCGTTTGGAGTTGTTGCGGTCAAAAGGGCCTTCAGCCTACTCTTCTTTGCCATTTCTTGTTCGGCTGTGAGTGGGATTAGGTTTATCTGGGGCAAGGATGGGTCCGGTTCAGGTGCTTCTTCAAGAAGAAAGTCAGTAACTCTCGCTTTTCGGCGACCAGTGTATCTGTATGTCGGCTCAAAGCTGAGAAGTTTAGCCCAACTTCTTTCTTGAATACGTAGTGCGGCGCGGAGAGTACCGAGGTTGGGGTGGCTGTACAATGAGTGTATATGGGCTGAGTCTGCATGAAGAAGACAACTGTTAGTCCGGTCTAAAATTGGAAACCGAAGTAAAAAATAAGAATGCATGGAAAACCGAAGTAACTATACCAGGTATCCCTTTATTCCAATTTATACGTCGGCCAGGAATCTGGGCTTGATGATCTTCAAAATTCCCAGAGACCCAGAAAAAATCGTCGTCGTTCAAGTCCTTGTCCGGTGTGTCCTTAATTATTTTTTCACGTCGGCGGCGTATTCTTAAATAGTATACCCACCCATCCTCTTTTGAACCTAAGGAATATTGGTGGAATATTTCGGCTAGGCCGAGGTTTAGACCGGCTTGGAGGTTTAGTTCGGCTATTCCCATTATGATTCGATAGGTGTTGGTGGAGAGTTGGGTTGGGCATAGTCTGGTTTGCCTGAGAAACTCACAAATCAAGGGTTGGACTGGGAATCTTAGTCCGGTTTCTATTATGGAAAGCAGGGTAAAGGGTACAAAGCCTTCATTCCCCCATGGAATGGTATTCGGTTTGGCTAAGGTAAGGTGCACGTCGTCTGGTATCCTATAATCCTTTCGGAATTCGACAAGGCCTCCTGGGGTTTCTACTAAAAATCTGTACTTCCCCATTTATTGTATAAATAAAGAATAAATTAGTTCGGTTGAGAAGTTGTACTCAGAAGCTCGGTCGAGCGCTCAAGAGGATGGCTTGGGCAACCTATAGTCTGTAAAGTGGAAAAACAGGGTATTAAGCACAGATCGTTGACCATGCTACAAAACAAAGCAAGAAAAGAGAAGTCTTACTTCGGCTACATAGGGCACTACAGGATCTACCTCGGTTACAACAAGGTGTTTGTTATCTCGGCTCGGCAGGATGTTTGGTTATCTCGGTTCTACCGATGGGTTTGTTACTCCGGTTGGGCATCAAGGGGCAGCTTTCTGAGTTCAGTTTAGAAACTGAGAAAGCTGGCTTAGCCCCTGAAGGCTCAGCTCAGTTGTGGCCAAGATTTCTAGTTCGGTGTGTTTTTATTTCGGCTAATGTGAATCAGATGGTGACCTATTAAAACTACTGTAATTTGCACAAGTTCTAGTTCGGTTCCAGTCTGCCTAAATCTATATGTAGCAAAAACAGTTTCCTAGTTCGGTTGCTTCGTGATTATGGATCAAAATAAGTGTTCTATGAGCTATTTCTTGAAATTCAAGTGTTCTTATAGCTAAGTTTTTTCGAACGAATAAAAAGTGTTTTGCAAAAAACAGACTACGAAGATTGAACAAAGTACGAAAACAAAGGAAAACAAGAAATAAATTCATGATACTTACGGTAGAGAGGAAGAGAGCAAGATGGAAGCAAATGGCAAGAAAGACGCTCTTCGAGTGCAATGGAAGAACAAAGAAGAACATAGGAGAGAGAGAAGAGATGGAATAGTAGAGTGGTTGATCCAAAATGAAAGGTTTTTGTTTTGGGATGAAAGAGAAAAAGCGGGAACTGTTTAAAAATTAAATCTGAGGCGTTCATGTAGATGACCAATGAAAGACTGCCATGTGTCACTTGGAAAGGAAGCGTTTGATTCTTTTGCAATTGAAGAGCGTTTTGACGGACGTGCCTGCTCGGTAACTTCATTTGGATAAGCTAAAAGGTTTTTTAGCTTGGCTGGAGAGGCTAAAAGGTTTTTAGCTCGGCCGGAATAGCTATAGGATTGTAGCTCGGCTGGAAAGGCTTGCAATTTCTAGCTCGGTTGTTAAACAGGTAATCCTTATTATGCTGCGCAGATGGAATTAAGGGGCAATTGTGAGGGTAATTTATACAGGTGAATTGGGCCAGGCTAAGTAATGGGCCGGTGTGGGCCGGAGTATGAAAAGCAGAGTAAAAAGACTTCATTCAAGTAGTCCGGTCGTGGAAGTGTGTTATCTCGATCATGATTAGCCCGGTCAAGGAAGAATGTTGTTATATCGGTTCAAGAGAGTGCTACAGTTAGCCCAGTTGGGTCTTCTAGCCGAAGTAAGAGAAGCTATCTTCCTGACTGTCCTGAGTTAGTTCGGCAAGTATCTTCTATGGATAGCTCGGTCGTAGTATGGGAAGCCGAGGTAGGAGACAGTAAGGCAGAGCTGGACTAGCGTATAGGTTGGTCACTCCGGTTAGTCTAACATGGCAATGATACTTCGGTCGTAAGGTAGTTCGGCTGTGGTAAAACCATCTCACTTGGTTTAAGCAGTGAGGGGGGTGTTGAGAGAAGCATTATCTCTCAGGAGTATGAATCCTAGGAGGACTCTGCATGGAGGAGTAAGAGTCCTACTAGGATTGTGCCACACGAAACCTATAAAAGCTCACCAATATCACCTTTGGAGAGGTAACACAACTTTGTTTTCTGAATACACAGAGCTTTTGTCTATTTGTCAAGCTTACTGACTTAGGCATCGGAGAGGTTTCCGGCACACACCCGCCGGCTAGCTCACGTTTGTGTTTTCAGGTGATAAAGCGACGTCGTACGGAGGAGCGCAGACTTGATCAACAGGATTATACGAGAAGGTGTATTTCTTTCCTGTACAATATCTATGAACATTCATTCAATAATGCCAATAATTCCTCCATCTTTACATGATTAAATAGTAAGATATTAGAAAGGTTTTACATGCAAATTATACATTCATTAGTAAGAAAACTCATGAATCTACAGCATGTGAAGCACGTAATCACAAGATAATAAAATGCCCTTAGGGGCTTACATCTTCCAAGGCAATAGCCCGGTTACACAAAATGGCCTCTTGGACCCATACCAAATTAGCCCTAGGCTTTACAAAAATTCCAACAAAAGAAAGAGTGATCTCCTCTTCATCAAAACATATCCACACTCTTAGTTAGGTGGGATGACAACATCTTTACCTGCACCAAATCCCATAGGGGTGAGCATAAAGCCCAGTAGAGAATTCTCACAAAGTATATACAATTACGCAAACTCTAATTAGAAATGCAAATGTCAATGCCATACTATGCGCCTTTTAAAGCAAATCCATTTCATGCTCCTTTAAAGATCACCATCTTTCAATAAAATTTGCAATCTCAACTTATTTCAAAACCTCCAATTTTTTATCAATAGGGACGGTAAATACGACACTGGTAATCCCTAGGCTGGTGCCTGCAAGTAGACTCTACGAGCACTACCAAACTGTCATTTTTACCGGTATTAACCGGAAGGCTTGACACATATCCACGTGATTTTCTGGTCTTTCACCATGGACACTCAGGCCAACTTATCAAAGTCATCTACACCCCCTAACTAGACTTACCAACGTATTTACCCCTTTCACATTTCCGTTAGTTCTCATTACAATACAATCCTTCTCAAGTAAACATGATGATGATGCAATAATGGTAGTAATTCATTTCATGCACATTAATGATAATATATATCAATGAGGACATGATGCAATAGTTAATATCTCATAACATCTCTTCATTTTTTAATGTCTCCACGATAATGCCAACAATCACAATTCTCATTTCCTTTCTTTATTGTTCTTTATTGTATTTCAGACTCGGTTCCGTGGATGTGTTGTTGTCTTTTTCCCGTTTCCATCCTTTACTCTATGTATATGAGTCTTGGGTCGTGTTGGGTAGGTTTAAAACAGGTTAGTTGTGTTTGGAAACCAAGGGTTAGTGTCCATTAAATTTTCATAATGGTTCATTTAATGCCAACTGGTGTCTTTTCATATTTCTAACTAGTGTTCATTTAATTCTAGTTAGTGTTCATTTAATGCTAGTTAGTGTTCATTTAATTTCAATTAGTGTTCATTTAATTTTAACTTGTCCTTTCATTTTCCAATTAATGGGCTTTAATAACAACCTTTCAATATCACTTGTTCATCTCCCTTTTGATTTCAAAACCCTAGAACCATCTTATCTCTCTCCCTACACACCTTCTCTCTAGGTTTTCATCTCCCTCTAGTGTAAATCTATACTAAGTCCTTTGTAAGAAAGGTAGAGTGGGTTGAGGGCTTCATTTTAATCTGAAAGTTTGGCAATTTGGAGCACTTTGGTTTTGGCCTTCACTACAAGAAAAACGACTTTTGGCGACTAAATTTTTAGTCGCCAAAAGTCTATTTTTAGTCGCCGAAAGTCCAAATTTGACCTTCCCCGACTAAAAAAATTAGTCGCCATTAAATTCGCCTATTTGTGGTCGGTAGGAGGAATTGGCGACTAAACCTTTTTAGTCGCCAAAATAGGTTTTTCCCACTAATAAATTAGTCGCCAATAGGGTTTTTCACTTTGGAAAGTAATACATTTACCGACTAAACTTTAGTCGCCAATAGTACTCAACGCCGACTAAACCTTAGTCGCCAAAGCACGACTTTTGGCGACTAATATTTTAGTCAAAGGTGTTATTCAAAAAAAAAAACTCCACTTTTTGCTTCTCTGAGTTTTTACAATGACTAGCCCACATGCGCCTTTTTTGCAACACACTCCTCCACTTTGCCACTTCAATATCACATGAATATATTTGCAATATAAATTATTTATATAATATATTTTCGGTATTAATACAAACCAATAAATATAAATATAATTAATTTAATTAAATATAAGTTATGTAAAAAAAAAAGTATTTATAAAAAAAAAATTTGGGCCACTTTTGGCGACTAACTAATGAATTTAGTCGCCAATTCTATCATTTTTGGGCTACTAATAATTTTTGGTCAAGAAAAAACAAGTTTAAATTAAAAATAGTGGTTTCATGACTAAATCTATTTTTAGTCGCCAAAATGTGTCCTTTGGCTACTAAACTCAATTTTAGTCGCCAATTCACTATTTTTAGCTACTAATTTTTTTGTAGCCAAAAACCTTCCTTTTCGTGACTAAATGTTATTTTAGTCGGAAAAACAACTAGAATCAGCGACTAAAATGATTTTTAGTCGCAAAAGCATCACATTTACCTACTAAATTATTTTAGTCGCCAAAAGCGTCACTTTTGCTACCAAAAACCGTAGTCGCTAAAAGCGCAACATTCGGCGACTAAAAAGCAGTTTAGTCGCTAAAACTGATGTATTCGGCGACTAATTCATTTTAGTCGGGAAAAGTGTGATTTTTGGCGACCAAAACCAGTTTAGTCGCCATATGTTCCACTTTCAGCGACGAATTTCTAAACTTTAGTCGGCAATGATGATTTTTCTTGTAGTGCTTCATCTTCTTCATTTGGTCTCTCCATTTGAGGTAGGGATTCTCTTTGTTTCTTTTCAATACTTCGTCTATAGATAGACATGTGGTAGTTTTTGTATTGCATAAAAATTGTATCATGTTGGATTTGTGAAAATCATGGGACTGAACCTTGGGTTGGTTGTTGAATTTGGGTTTATTATCATTAGTTGTGGTTTGGGCGTTAATTAGCATGTGGTTGTTCAAAGGAGAGGAAACCCTATTTTTTTTATTATTTGATGTAATAAATTAATTGAGGGGTTTTGATCTTTGGGCAAATACTTAGGTATTCTGAGTCTTAATTGTGGTTATTGTTGTTTGTTGATGTTAATTGAGCCTTTTTGGTCAATATTGAGAAAGAGGAAAGAAAAACCCTAATTGATTGATTATGACTTAATTTGCATAATTAGTTCGAAATGGCTTTGAAAAGAATGTAGTGAATTAAAATGAGTTATGGCTTTTGTCCATGGGAATGATTTTGTGAAAACAAAGGAAGTGGAATTCATTTTGTGAAATGGGAAAAGTATTTTGAAACAAGTATAAGAAAATTGGAATGCTGTGTCTTGAGTGTTGAACACACTTGTGTGGGGTATAGCTTTAACTACCATGTTCATGTTGTTGCTGAGTTTTGTAATCTCATGTTAGTTGGGTCTGTTAATAGATGTACAATATGCATGCATCTAGAGATTTTGTCTTGGTCATCGATGGAGGATGATACGGTTGTGTTGAATTGTTGTGTATGTATTACACCATTGTTGATTGAACATCGTATGTGATGAAATGCTTAATTACATTATATTTGTATACTGGTTGGGGAGAAGAGAGGGGTTGTACTCCAGTGTGTGTGAGAAGATAGGGGATGGACTCCACACACTTATGTGTTCACATATATATACTCTGCGCTTATAATCAGAGGTATCATACCCTTCCAGCTAGCACCTAGAGAACTGACGCGCTAATAATCTAAGGTACCATACCCTTCCAGCTAGCGCCTGGTAAACTGGTAGATTGTTGTGAGAAGTGTATCTTTGGCTTAGTACGCATATAGCTGGTAGAGCAGAGTTGTGTTGTTATTGTTTCAGTGTATCTGGAAACATTGTGGATTGTATTGGTTACAGTGTTGGAAGGACGAGTTGCCTCATTGATTTATTTTATGCATGTAGTTGAGTTGTTATCTCCCTTTTTATAGAGGTGTGCATGGATAACTATGATAGATTGAACTAAAATGCCCTTTTGTCTTTTGAAAGTGTGAAAAAAACCGAACATTTTAGAAATATGTATTGAATAGGCACATTTGTTGTATGTGTGGAAAATGGAAAAGAGTAGTGGTCTTAGTGAATTTATCTCCTAAGTAATTGTTTATGTATGAAAGAGTGAGAAGGGGGGGTTAATGAATGAAAGGAAAGGAAAGGAAAGATGAATCATTTATAGCGTCAAATGAAAAGGTTGTTTTCGAGAAAAGTTCATACATATATATATTTTGTATTAAACTGTCACATTACTATTCTAGTACAAGAATGAGAGTTCATGATCATAGCTATCTGTAATGTTGTTATTGTTGAGGATCATGTTGAGATCCCTACTGGACTATATGTTCATCCCACGTTGTTGAATCTTTTTCAGGTGTTTTGCAGGATGTGCTACAAGATTTGGATCTTCTTATTTGTTGGCCACGGGGCCTCTTTGTTTTAAGCGGAATGCCATTTATATAAAAGGGTTGCACCCTTCTTTTGATTATTTAAATGTTGTAAGCCTAAGGGCAATTTATTTAGAATGCTCATGTTACATTTAATTCGCATTCGAAAGAGAGAACCATTGTTCATTTCTTTTGGTAGGACTGTTGAGTTTATTTCCGCACGTGATCTCTGAAATTGAATTAAGTTAAGGAACTTTGTAATGACTTCGAGTAATAAAAAGTGGGTCGTGACAACTTGGTATTAGAGCGAGCCGGGTTTGAATACTTTGGGCTCGTGGGAAGTAGTTTTTACTATAGTGGGTTTGCTACATGTGGTGAGGACGTTGCATAGAGTTAACATGAATGTTAGGACTTGTTTGTTGCATTTATATGAGCATGGGATTAAGTTTTCTGGATAGTACTCGTAGCCGGTGAACTTGCTTTGAGGTCCTCTTAGAAACACGCCTGATCAACGTGGTTTCTGATAGGAATTCCTTGAGAGTTCTGGGATGAGTGACTATCTTTATGGACTTGATTCGATTATGTGTTTAAATGTTTATATGCAATAGAATTGTATGTTTAGGGTGGTAAGTGTATGCCTCGGGGAAGGCTGTTGTGTTGTGCACTAAGTGTGGTTTTGTTTTTGGACTTTATAGGATGTCTACACGAGGGAACATGAGATTTGTATCTCGGGTTAGAGGGAATGGTACCAGTGTGTTGATTAGTGTTTTGGGCTTTGCTAGTTAATGAGTTTGTTGTGATCCCATCAGTTATGTATTTGGGTGGTGTTCGTATTGTGACTTGTTATCAGTTGGTGACTATGTGTGGGTGAAATGAGTTAGTGGTGTTATTGGTTATTGGGTATGGTTTGTGAGTGGGAAGAGAATTTCTTGAGTGGATGCTGATGGCAATCTTTGAAAGGAAAATCAGTTTGTGTCCTCGAATAATGAGGGTAGCATTGGTTAAAATTGTCATTTGTATTAGGGATTGGGTGATTGAGGTTGACCATATTAGTCTTGAGTTTGAGGAGAAGGGCAGGCTTGCTATGTAGGCCTGGGGGTGAAGACTCCCTTAGAAGCAGTGTTGGTGTGGTTCGATTTTAGGAGATACGGTGAGATTCCAAAATTTGGGGTTTGTGTAGAGAACTCCGTATCTGGGGTTAGTGGTTTGAGTGACACATCAGTGTGTGGATTACTGAGTGTGGAGTGTATTGAGTTGATTAGTTAGCTTGTAAATATCGGGTTTTGGGTTGACATTGATCACCTTGGGGTTAGTCTCGTTTGTTGTAGACTTTGTGAGTTGATTAGGGAAAACTGAAACTAATCATCCGGTTATGTCATTGAATATGACGGTTATAATAATACAGTAAATACGTGTATTGCATGATCATTGTGAATGATTGGATTTTTTTTTATACATTATGTATGTATATTGTTTGGGAGGAGATAGGGGATGGACTCCAATGATACAGCACTAAAATGTGTATCTATTGAAAGATTGATATAGCTCTTATGCTTATCTACTGTGAAGTGAAAAAAAAAAATATTTTATATGAGTTACTATCTCATTTAATTGTTTGGCCAGGTTCTGAGACAGGTATATGTTATTAAATTGGTTAAGTAAAGGGAGGCGGGATGAAATTACAAAATCATGAATTTCTTATGCCTTATGTGTTGATAGCAAGGTTGCTATTTCTATTAACTATCATTATAGAAATGTTATGTTTTATGTTGGTTGTGGCATCACCGTGTGAGGGGTGGGTGTTATGTTGGAAATAGATTGGAACATAAATTCTTCCTATTGTTTTGGCCTTCTAAGGGCACTGTTAAAAAGGAAAATGTTGAGGATTTGATTTAATTTGAATGTTATGAGAATTTCCAAAGGACTTGTTTTTGGCAAATAAACTGGATATGTTTATGTATTATGGGTAACACTGTGTTTATGAAAAATGTTTACAAAACTTTTGAGTTTCGCATGGAAAATGCAAAATTTATTTTTGAATGTCGACGTTGAAAATTTGATTATCTTTGAGAGATGTCTCATGAACAAAAGAATGATTTTTCTTATATTTATACAAAAGATTTGCTTTGATTGTCTTATGTGAAGTTATGAATGTTGAGTAGTGACATAGCTTGGAGCGCTAGTCGGGTGTTTTGGTGATTTGTTTCGGGAAGGGTTTGGTTTTGTTGAGGCTTTTGTGCCAGAGTGTTGCCTTTTGAAACGTGTTTCCTTGGTAAGCCCTTTCTTTTGTGAGAGTTAACCAGAGGTTTGTGGTGAGAATAGTTTCTTTTCTAAGTGCTCGGGTGTTGAGTGCTATGTGATTAGTTGGCCTTGTGTTTCTGGTGCACTCTTAATTTCAGGGACGAAATTCTTTAAGGAGGGGAGGTTATAGCGATCCCGGTTTTCCCTTCATTGTTTTATTGTATTTCAGACTCGGTTCCGTGGATGTGTTGTTGTCTTTTTCCCGTTTCCATCCTTTACTCTATGTATATGAGTCTTGGGTCGTGTTGGGTAGGTTTAAAACAGGTTGGTTGTGTTTGGAAACCAAGGGTTAGTGTCCATTAAATTTTCATAATGGTTCATTTAATGCCAACTGGTGTCTTTTCATATTTCTAACTAGTGTTCATTTAATTCTAGTTAGTGTTCATTTAATGCTAGTTAGTGTTCATTTAATTTCAATTAGTGTTCATTTAATTTTAACTTGTCCTTTCATTTTCCAATTAATGGGCTTTAATAACAACCTTTCAATATCACTTGTTCATCTCCCTTTTGATTTCAAAACCCTAGAACCATCTTATCTCTCTCCCTACACACCTTCTCTCTAGGTTTTCATCTCCCTCTAGTGTAAATCTATACTAAGTCCTTTGTAAGAAAGGTAGAGTGGGTTGAGGGCTTCATTTTAATCTGAAAGTTTGGCAATTTGGAGCACTTTGGTTTTGGCCTTCATCTTCTTCATTTGGTCTCTCCATTTGAGGTAGGGATTCTCTTTGTTTCTTTTCAATACTTCGTCTATAGATAGACATGTGGTAGTTTTTGTATTGCATAAAAATTGTATCATGTTGGATTTGTGAAAATCATGGGACTGAACCTTGGGTTGGTTGTTGAATTTGGGTTTATTATCATTAGTTGTGGTTTGGGCGTTAATTAGCATGTGGTTGTTCAAAGGAGAGGAAACCCTATTTTTTTTATTATTTGATGTAATAAATTAATTGAGGGGTTTTGATCTTTGGGCAAATACTTAGGTATTCTGAGTCTTAATTGTGGTTATTGTTGTTTGTTGATGTTAATTGAGCCTTTTTGGTCAATATTGAGAAAGAGGAAAGAAAAACCCTAATTGATTGATTATGACTTAATTTGCATAATTAGTTCGAAATGGCTTTGAAAAGAATGTAGTGAATTAAAATGAGTTATGGCTTTTGTCCATGGGAATGATTTTGTGAAAACAAAGGAAGTGGAATTCATTTTGTGAAATGGGAAAAGTATTTTGAAACAAGTATAAGAAAATTGGAATGCTGTGTCTTGAGTGTTGAACACACTTGTGTGGGGTATAGCTTTAACTACCATGTTCATGTTGTTGCTGAGTTTTGTAATCTCATGTTAGTTGGGTCTATTAATAGATGTACAATATGCATGCATCTAGAGATTTTGCCTTGGTCATCGGTGGAGGATGATACAGTTGTGTTGAATTGTTGTGTATGTATTACACCATTGTTGATTGAACATCGTATGTGATGAAATGCTGAACTACATTATATTTGTATACTGGTTGGGGAGAAGAGAGGGGTTGTACTCCAGTGTGTGTGAGAAGATAGGGGATGGACTCCACACACCTATGTGTTCACATATATATACTCTGCGCTTATAATCAGAGGTATCATACCCTTCCAGCTAGCGCCTGGAGAACTGACGCGCTGATAATCTAAGGTACCATACCCTTCCAGCTAGCGCCTGGTAAACTAGTACATTGTTGTGAGAAGTGTATCTTTGGCTTACTACGCATATAGCTGGTAGAGCAGAGTTGTGTTGTTATTGTTTCAGTGTATCTGGAAACATTGTGGATTGTATTGGTTACAGTGTTGGAGGGACGAGTTGCCTCATTGATTTATTTTATGCATGTAGTTGAGTTGTTATCTCCCTTTTTATAGAGGTGTGCATGGATAACTATGATAGATTGAACTGAAATGCCCTTTTGTCTTTTGAAAGTGTGAAGAAAACCAAACATTTTTGAAATATGTATTGAATAGGCACATTTGTTGTATGTGTGGAAAATGGAAAAGAGTAGTGGTCTTAGTGAATTTATCTCCTAAGTAATTGTTTATGTATGAAAGAGTGAGAAGGGGGGGGGGTAATGAATGAAAGGAAAGGAAAGGAAAGATGAATCATTTATAGCGTCAAATGAAAAGGTTGTTTTCAAGAAAAGTTCATACATATATATATATTTTGTATTAAACTGTCACATTACTATTCTAGTACAAGAATGAGAGTTCATGATCATAGCTATCTGTAATGTTGTTATTGTTGAGAATCATGTTGAGATCCCTACTGGACTATATGTTCATCCCACGTTGTTGAATCTTTTTCAGGTGTTTAGCAGGATGTGCTATAAGATTTGGATCTTCTTATTTGTTGGCCACGGGGCCTCTTTGTTGTAGGCGGAATGCCATTTATATAAAAGGGTTGCACCCTTCTTTTGATTATTTAAATGTTGTAAGCCTGAGGGCAATTTATTTAGAATGCTCATGTTACATTTAATTCGCATTCGAAAGAGAGAACCATTGTTCATTTCTTCTGGTAGGACTGTTGAGTTTATTTCTGCATGTGATCTCTGAAATTGAATTAAGTTAAGGAACTTGGTAATGACTTCGAGTAATAAAAAGTGGGTCGTGACAAGATCCAAGATGAGGATTCTTCAATTTCTCCTACACCAAGAAAGCCCTAGCTCTTGATCTCCGAAGCTTGAGAGGGAGAGATGATGAGGATGATGAATCTAGATCCAAGGGATTTGAAAATCAAAGAGTTTTTAGTGTTTGAGAAGGTTTTCTAGAGAGAAGGGAGAGCAAAATGGCCTTCAGACTGAGAGAGTGAAGCCCTAAAAATGATATACAACTCGGCCCTAAAGATACAAAAATGCCAAAATTCGGACCCAGGTCGACCGCAGGTGTAGCGCCCTTCCCCGTACGTGCGAAGCGTGCCCTTCCGCATGTGCGGCTATCACTCCCTCACATGCGGCACCTTCCGCACCTCTCTCATGCACGTGCATATATTACAGCCCTCCTGCACGTGCGGCCCTAGGCCTCGCACATGCAGCCAGCCAACCAATCCAGAAAATGTTCTGGTTCAACCCTCGGTCACTCCAGACCTAACCTCACGCTCTCCGGAACTAACAAAAATCAACACTGAACCAAACAAGAACAAGGACTCAAATCTAGAGAACCATCTCTGAACGTTTCATGCCCAATCAAGATAAAAGGAGAATGGAGGGAGAAGAAAAATAAAGGAAACAAGGACCCGGTCATCACAACCTAACTACCTAATTTGGACCCTTCATAATTTCTTTTTTAAAATTTTTTTTATTACAAGTTTAGGTATTATGAAATTTCAATCCTACTTTTACAGGTAACCTTTTAAACCCTAACCTTAATTTTACACCGCTTGACTATCGCCACCATCAATTGCCACTCCCAACCCCTCTTCACCCCTCCCTTTCCTAGCCTCTCCTCACCATCCATCACCCTCCCTGGACCCTCTCTAGCTCCTTCCCACTCTCCATCACTAACCATCAGCCCCTTATCCACTTCTTCAACAACTCCCACTTCTTTTATAGGGAGAAAAATCATGTGTGTGTGTGTATGTGTGTGTGTGAGAGAGAGAGAGAGAGAGAGAGAGAGAGAGAGAGAGAGAGAGATCTTGATAGAGAGATCGGGGTACTACAAGAAATTAAGGCTTTAGAGAAAAACATTTAAGGACAAAATCACTTTTTTGGGACAAAAAAATTTTGTTGCCAAAAGTGATTATTTTATTTTTAGCAACAAAATTGGACATTTAGCAATGAATTACTAACATTTTGGGATCAAAAGTTTTGTCTAAAAAAATAAACCTTTTTAGAACCAAGTTTTTTTTTTTTTCCCTTCTTAAAAGTGCATTTATTAACAATAAGTTCAAAATTTTATCCCTAAAAGCTCATTTTTTTGATTTTTCAGGACGATCTTTTAGCGACTTTGCTTGTTACAACTGAAATTAGTCATTAAATATTTTTTTAAACAAAATTTACACTTCCAGACAAAAAAAAAAAAAAAAAAAAAAAAAAAAAAAAAACCTTATATCTTGTAGGGAAGACGAAGAAGAAGAATTAGGAGAACAGTATGAGAGAACATGAGAGAGGTGGGATAAGGGTAAGGGTTAAGGAGGAGGGGTGGGGAGGCTGCAATGATAGCAATTGGATGCTACTAAAAATGGTGGGTAAAATTAGGATTCCAAATGCTAGGAATGATGGTAGATTTGAGATTAAGGTGGGTGCTTGAAGATATATATATATATATATATATGTATATGTATATGTGTTGGTGGGTTCTAAGGAAAAAAGACAGAACTATTTAAGAGCACTCGTAATAAAATCCACATCTGTTGTGTGTACAAAATCATTTAAAGAAATAAATAAATTACAAAAGTCTCGTTCTCTACCAATCAAAGCGCTCAATAATTTTAGGACCAATCTATTATTTTGTCACATTTTATTTAGTCATCTCATATGTCATTATTACATTAGTTTAATGGGTTTTATTACTTTTACTAGTTTAATGGTCGAGTGGAAATTATGAAAGTGGCTTTCCACCCCCAAAGCATACCATACCATACCATACCATACTAAACCAAGTGTTTCAATTAACCAAGGTCACTTATATGAATGTTTTTCTAAAAGAAAAATGATATATAAGCCTACTTTTGATGTGTAAATGATGTGTAAACGATATGATTGGTTAAAAATTAGAGAAGATATGAGATACAATATTGCCCTAAAATATCCTAATTGATTGCCACATTATTGGGCTTGAAAAATGAATTTATTTTTTGAACTTGAATAGTAATGATCTTTTTATAATTATGTTATGTTAAAGGTTATATAATTAGTTAAATTTAAAAAATATATATATATATATTTATATTTGATTTATTTAACTAATGTTCCACCTTTTGGAAATTAAGAAAGTGTCCCTTGGCATCACTTTTACTTTGACATTCACAATAACTAATAATTGAACAATAATTATATTATTTTATCATATTTTATTTATCATCTTAAATGCTTGTCTACTGCTCAAATGGTGGTGGAAATTTGGAACTCAAATCAATTCACTTTGGAGGAGAGCTATATGCAGCAACTACAAAATTGATGAGGATAGTTGGCATCCACCTTTGAAGTTCTCTTACAAGCATTCTAGAGTTTGGAAGGACATCTTATCTATTGCGAATCATAGCAGTAATATTTACAATTTCTATGTAGATAACTGCCAAATTAAAGTGGGTGATGGAAACAGAATTAAATTTTGGCATGACAGATGGTGTGGCAACTCTTGTCTAAAGACTACTTTTCCCCTCCTCTTTAATCTTTCAACTGATAAAGAAGGCTCTCTCCACCAATTCATTGCAAGGAAAACCAGCCTAAACAATTGGAATTTTCCTCTTAGAAGAGTGTTGTTTACTTGAGAATTGGATGAAGAAGCTAGCTTACTTGGAGTCCTATCCTCAGCTCCTTCTCTGACACTTGGCAGGGCTGATTGTTTTATCTGGGCTAGTGCGTCTGCAAGCCCAGGTGTGTTCTCTGTGTCTTCTCTCTACTCTTTTAGTAGCTCTACTCTTGGCCCTCTCATTTTAGAATTTGTAAGCGTATTTGAAATAGGGTTGTCTCCCCTAAGGTTTCATTTTTCAGTTGGTTGGCCTGGAAAAACATAATCAAGTCAGCAGAATTTATGCACAGAATTGGCATTTTAGATGCTACTGTTTCCATCATTTGCCCCTTTTGTTGCTCTGAATCTGAATCTGCTATCCATATCTTGCTCCTTTGCCCATTTTCTTGGTTGATTTGGTCTTCTATAATTAATGATTGGGGGCTTTCCTGGTGCATACAAGGTCCAGTGGATGATCTCCTCCAATGGTGGATGGCCATCAATTTCAAGAACATTGATAGGTTAATTTGAAGAGCTATCCCCCTTATTGTTCTTTGGTCGCTTTGGAAACTCGGGAACAAATGTGTTTTTGCAGAGGCTCAACCCAACTTCTCTAGTTTGAGCGAAACTATCAAAATTAGAGCAGCTCTTTGGCTGAAAGCATCTATTAAGGACCTTCCCTACTCAGTTGATGATTTAACTTTCAATTGGAGACAAATTAGAGGTTGTTTTTTATTTTACAGCTGGGCTTTACAATTCAGTTGCTGCTACTGATCTTTCCTGGGCTGGTTTGTGTGGTTAATGTGTTCTGTGTACTGCTTCAATGTACTGCTAATGTGTTCTGTGGCTGGAGCTTCAATGTGCTGCTAATGTGTTATGCTAATGTGTTCTGTGCTAGTAATTGGTTTAGCTGGTTGTTGCTTGGCAGTGGAATGCTTCCTGGTTTTCCTTTCTTTGGCTCTGTTTGTTGGTTTCTCACCAACTAGGAGGTTGGAGCTTTAACTAGCTCCAAGCTCCTCTTTATTGATGTATTTTATCATACTTTGTATATTTCTCATCAATAAAGCCTTCTCTTTGCCGATCAAAATAAAATCTTATATGTCATTACATTGGTTTAATGAATTTTACTACTACCAATATTGTAATGCCCCAAATTTCTAGCCCAAATGATAATACAACAATCATGGCTCTTTTAAGGAAAACCAAATATAAATCTCCAAACTTCCATTACATGATATAATAGTTCTTCATGCAACAATACATTAATCCAATAACAAGAAAATAAACAAATAAATACCCCCAAGGGTTTACAAGTTCCCAAGGCTTGAGCCTGGTTACACAAAATGGTTATTCAAACCAACACACATATAGCCCTTGGCTTACATACAGAGTCACAGCAAAATGAGAGTCTCGTACTCTCAACACAAATTTCCTCGCCTTTAGTTAGACGGCATCACCACATCTTTTCCTGCATAAAAATCCCATAGAGTGAGCATAAAGCCCAGTAGGAAATCCTTAACAAAGTATATACATTTTATACAAGTCTCAAGAGATAAAATGCACATGCTATGCTATGCCTTTTTGAAAGAAAATCACATCTTCATCTTTGAAAACTATCATGCTCAATGATGTCATGCAATTTTAATTCTTCAAAACTTAACAACTCATTTCAAGAGCGGTAAATACGACTCTAGTAATCCCTAGGTCGGTATCTGCAAGTACACTTTACAAGTGCTACCAATTTGTCATTTTTACCAGTATTAACCGGAAAGCTCGACACCTATCTGCGCGAGTTTTCGGTCTTTCACCCCGGACTCTCAGGACAACTTATTCAATATCATCTACACCACCTATCAAGACCTACCAGCATATTTACCCAAAAACCATTCCATGAAAACTTGTTTCTCAACATTCTTTTCTCAATGCAAGTTTTCAAATCAACTTTCAAAGTTTAATGTAATTAAATGAATTGATATGCCAATAACACAAGATGAATATAAATACTATTATTCCAATTCATCATCCAAGGAATAACACAATTCCCTCTTCTCAAGTATCCTCAACAATTAGTCATTTCAAGACTATTTCAACGTTTTGAACAATAATTTCCAGAATGAACAATAATTCTCATATGAAATTCATCATTTATATAAATATAAATAAGAAATTTTTCAAAGATCCATTTATTTTGACAGGCAAAATAAATATAACAATATCATTCATGGATTTTCAGTCTCTTAAAATAAATCCCCAAATTCTAGGTTTTCTCACCCAAACTATAGAACTCAAATCTTTTGAAAGAAAACTTTCCAAAATCATCTTTTCTTCAATCAACGAAGATCAAAACCCATAAGATCATTTTAAAAGAACAAGAGACAAGCCCACTTTCAAAATCGCTCAACTTCTTGAATCAACAATCAATTTTCAAAGCTATCAAAAGATGATTTCGAAAATCATCTAGATCTTGCAAATATATATATATATATATATATAACTCTATGAAAATCCCTACCTCAAGTTGGAAGAAGAATAGAGATGAAACCCCAAAATCAACGATGCCTAAATTCGATCTTCACCGCACACAACGAAGCCCTCGAGATGATAACCCACTTTAATGAAGAAGCAATACCAAAACTCAAATGGATCTTGAGAAATTAAGGTTTTTGATATAGTTTAAGTATAGAAATGTAGAGAATGGAGAGGAAATGTTTTTAGAGAGATATACCAAAGCAATCTAAAATATCAGATTCATGAACTGATATAACATGGTCCGCTCGAGTGTGGAAAGCCCTGCTCGAGCGTCAAATACACTAACCCAGTACTTTTGCAGACAGGTCAAACTTCTGAAACTAAACATTCTCTGCTCGAGCGCATAAACGGCCACTCGAGCAGATAAGAAACTTCGAATGCATTTTGCATTTTTGCTTCGGGGGCGCTACCCCTCGACCCCGCCAGGGCGCTGCCCTTGGACCCGCCAAGGGGCGCTGCCTCCAGGATCCCCGCAATCTGACCGAGCAGCTCGATTCCCGACTGGCCCAGTCGAAGTGGAAAAACATGAAAGAATGATCGAAATCGGAATCGCTACAAATATAGTAGTAACACATCACGTGATAAACAAGTGTAATAGCAATGTGATCTTTATAGCATTATCCCTACCATTTTGACACATATAAATATATACAAAACAAAATTGCATCATATATGAAAATATATATAGGATGTGCTTGGGACATTGTTTTCTCATTGATTACCCAAAAATAATATACAAATAACTTTTTCATACAAACCATTTTTCCAAACTGACTTGGCATCCAATAATAAAGGCTTAGGATTCAAATAAAAATTATTGAAACAAGCTACATCAATTTGTAAAAAAAATGATTGCAGAGCATTAGTTGTCATTTGCTACTTCTATATTGTCTCTCAAAATATCAACATATGATGAGTCCTATTATATCTATTTTTTGGTGGTGTTAATTAACATTGTCAAGTTCAAACTCGATATATGTGTAAGATTTCTCTATCTGTGATATTGGTAGAGATAGGTAGTGATTATTAGTAGTAATAATGAAAATATCAAGTAATAATCCGATGGGCAATGTGGATGGCAAGTACACATCTGCCAAACCCACTCGTATAAATAAATAAATAAATAAATAGAGAATCTCTAACATGGAATCCTTTATCTCAAAATCTCTAGTCTCATATCTTAATACACTCTTAATTATTAGATTATGTCTCGAGATTTATGTATTTTTAATTTGTCATATCATGTAATGGTTTGATCAAACATATATGTTAAACCTGATGTGTAGCCCAAAATGGTGAGGCCTCACCAGATTTCACTACGACATATAAGGATTTTAAAAATCAATTTTTTTGGGTCTAAAAAAATAAAGATTTTGTTGCAAAAAATATTTGGAAAAGAATTCTTATTGTAGCAAGGGTCATCTCTAAAAACTTTTGGCGACAATTTTGAAAAGGTTGCTAATAAATGCACCTTTAAGATCAAAATAATTTGGTGCCAAAAAAGTTTAGTTTTTGAGAGAACAATTTTGATCATAAAAGGATAGTAATTTGTCACTAAATGTTAAACTTTGTCGCTAAAAATTCAACAATGACACTTTTGATAATTAAAATATTTCGTTTATAAAAATGATTTTCTCCATAATTTGTTTTTTCTAAAACATTAATTTGTTGTGATGTTCCTTGTGTTTCAATCATCTTGCGAAAGACTCCTTCATATGAAGTAGAAACTCTATTGTTTTAAGAGTATTCATAGATCAGGATAGGCTGTTGTGTTATTGTGAATGATAATGCAAATAATAATAATAATGATAATAAGTGTACCCAGAGGCGGAGGCACGTTGGGACCAGAAGGGTCACGTGCCCCCTCCCCCCCTCCAAAAAAAATAAAATAAAATAAAATAAATAAAAAAATTGGAAATTACACTTTTACCTTTATTTGAAAAATAATTAATTTTTAAAACTCAAAGTTTGTTATAAATTTTTATATCTCATCTTCTATTTTTGTTTTGTTTTTTTTTTTTTTTTTTGACAAAATCTTTGCAAAACCAATAGGGTTAATCTATCAAAATTCTTGCATTTTTCATTATGAGGTTAGGAGTTCAAATATCTCAATTTGGTTATTGGTTGTATTTTCCTTGTTATTTATTTATGATTTCTCTCTCTTATTTTTGAAAATATTTATTCATATTAGTTATATGGTGTATTGATTTTCATTATGATTATAATTCATTAGTTTCATTATAACATGATTCATTAATTAAAAATAAAATACAAATTCTTGTAATTTGTCACTCTAAATATTTAATTTTGCTAAAATATTTTCTTTTAAATTCTATATTATTTCTCTCTCTTTTCTCATGTCTTTCTCTTCCACTCTCTTTTTTCTTTGGGTGTATTTTGGTGTAATTTTGTCATTCTCATTTTTAATAATAACATGTGATCGCATTTTAAATTATAATGATCATCATGTTCCCAAAACTAAAATAGCAAATCATATTAATAATAAATAAGCAATCAAAGATCAAAAACATAAAGCAAAAAAATTAACCAACTTGAGTATAACTTTAAAATTTTAAATACGAAACTATGTTCATTTTTAGTTGTTTTACCTTCAATTAGAATCAAAGTTATTTGTATTGTGGTAGATCAGTATGATCTTAACTCAATGTTACCCCTCCTAAATCGAAATCTTGACTCCGCCACTGAGTGTACTCATATCTCATGGATCTAGACTTCACTCAAAACTTACAAATTCCTTCCAAGGGTGTTTAGTCATTATACATGTGCACATTGTGATTGAGTTTGCATTCTTTCTAGAAAAAAACAATAGAATTTTAACTAATAATACGTTATTATAAGGCTACAGCTATTTTCACTAGCTAAATAGTACATATAAAAAATAATCCTTATCTTAGTAACTCATTTTAACTAACATTTACTCTACTAATAATCTTTACTTAGCAACTCAAACGCTACTCTTTATTTTTCATTAATTAAAATACAAAAAAGACATATTGTTTATTTTCTAATTTTTTTTTTAATTTTTTTTTTTTATATGTGCTTCAACATTACTATATATTTTGCCTATCCATTCATACAAAGTGTTTAAAGAAGAAGCTCCCAAATCTCTTCAAATGCAGTTAGCATGGAGAATAAGTGTTAAAATAAATATTGTAGTAGTTATCCTGCTGGTGGGATTAAAATGGATTGAAAGTAGCTACAATAATCAACAAACCTTTTTTTGAAGAGCCTATTAAAAATGCACTTAGTTATTATAGAATTTTTTTTTTTTTTTTGGTAATGTTTTTTTATGAAAAGATGAAAAAGGAGGAGAGGGAGTGTAGAAGTTGTATAAGAAATGAAAATATTTTTTGATAATAGATCTTGAGGACAGAGTTTACTATTTATACATTGTTAGAGTTTGCTATGTAGCTGTACTATATCTAACTATGTAACTGAAAATAGTTGTAATAGACTTGATACAACTAAATTGAGCTTAATATCTAATGAAATAATATCTAATGAATTACACTGCTTGAGCCTTGTCTTTTTGTTCTGCTTGTGTTATCTCATCAGGGAGAAGGAAATTGAGTAAATGTTTCTTTTATTGTTTAGCTAGTGATTTTGACCAACTAAATTTGGCTAGGAAAAAGTCGGGAAAAGAAAAAAGAAGGTAAATTACAAATACACCTCCTGAGATTTGATTAAAATACGAATAGCCTCCTGTAATTCTGGAAATTACATTCCACCCTCTAAGGTTTCTAATTTCATAACAAATCGTCCATTTTATTAATAAATCATCAAGTCATTTAACAGTTTTTAAGGATGTTAGAAATATGTTTCAATTAATAATTTAGATAATTTTATTATTGTATAGGAGAACAATTATGAATTTCAATTTTTTAGTTAATTTTGCTAAATAAAAAAATTCTAACAAGGAGGTATTTGTAATTTTTCAAACCATATAAGGAAATCTGTACTTTAAACAAATCTCAAGGGATGTATTTATAATTTACCCAAAAAAATAAAATAAAAATGCAAACAGCTATAACTCATTGGAAAATTTTAGATGGTTTGTTGGAATTATTTTTTAATATTAAAAAATAGGCAAATAGCTATACCTCACTGGAAAATTTTAGATGGTCTGTTGGAATTATTTTTAAATATTTTGCCTTGTTTCTAAAATCTAAAATCATCCACATAAAGAGCATACCCAAGTTAGACTAATTTGAGGATTTCTGTTGAGTTTTTGTTATTGGCAATCCCGTTAAACAAAACTCTTTTCAGTTGTAATTTTATTCGATCTTTTATTTTAGTGAGACTGAGTTTTTAGATGCGAATCCAACCCGAATTGTGTCTTGCAGAGGAGTTTGTGATCTTGATTTTTTCATTTTTGTCACTTCGCTGACAATGATCATCCAGTATTTTTACAGAGCGCCTGAACTTTTGAAAAGAAAGTTTTACCGCTCAAACGGTGAAAGTTACGCTCAAGTAGTCAGCCTATATGTTTCACACCGCTTTAGTCACACCGCCCAAGTGGTGGAATGTGCACTTAAATGGTCTGCGCGATCCTGTTTTCTATAAAATGCATTGTTTGTTGTTTTTAGGGTTTGTGCCGTCCAATTTTTTAGAGAGGAACAAGATACAAAGTGTTTTATATTGGAGGATGCTTTCTGAGTGTTTCCTTGATGATTTAAGAGTGATCAGTGGATTCATGAACTTGATATCAACATCATTAAGGATTTGTTTGTTTTCGCTTATTCACAAAAGAAAGAGTTGTTCTTCGGTGAATTCTGGAGAACTTGAGCTTGAAGTTTTGGTAGCTTCTGGAGTGGCTCATCATCGTGGATTAGATATTGGCATTGTGAATTCAACGTTAAAACGGTGGTGTTAAAGGGACATAGGGGTCGGTTTAATTTTGGCATGGATTCGCTAGGGGTCTGTTTGGTAATCATTCCATTTTCAGTTTATATTTACATAAATTTTAAAAACTGTCATAAAAACTTATTTGATAATTTTTTTAGTTTATAAATGGTTATCTCAGTTTATAAATTTGAAGAAAAAACGTAAACTCAAAAAATAAGTTTACGTTTTCAGTTTTTTTTTTCAATTAAAATTTTTTTTTTTTAGTAATTTTTTTTCAATTAATTTATTTTCATTTTTTTTTTCAAATAATTTTTTTGAAATAATTTTTTTTTTCAATTACTTTTTTTTTCAAATAAATTTTTTTCAGTAATTTTTTTTCAAATACTTTTTTTTTTCAAATAATTTTTTTTCAATTATTTTTTTAATTAATTTTTTTTTAATTATAATGTGTGTGATCCCATTGTCATAAATCATAAAAATAAATATAAATATTTTAGGTTTGAACAAATATATTGTTTAATTTATGTTTTTAAATTTTTTTAAACATTTTGTTCAAACCAAACCCGTTTGTAATTTCTGTTTTTCTAAAAATAAACAAAAATCAGTGTATAAAATTTTTATAAACATAAACAAAAAACGTAAATGTTACCAAACGCTACCTAGGTAATTGAGAATATACTTGTTTAATTCTTTTTTGTCTTCTTAGTGGATTATTTTGTGGTTTTGGGCCGTGGTTTTTTTTTTTTTAATATTGTGATTTTTTCACGTTAAATCGTTGTGTTGATTTTTCTTTGATAATTTAATTGGGATTATTATTTACTGTTTAACATTGATATATAATCACAAATCAATATCTCGGAGATTTTAATATTTTTTAATTTAAACGACCAAAGGTTTCATGGTCCATTAATATCTCCTAACTATTGAATATGGGAGACTGGAGAAAGATCAAGAGGATGGCATCCTTATATGAGTTTCATGGTCCATTAATATCTCCTAACTATTGAATATGGGAGACTGGAGAAAGATCAAGAGGATGGCATCCTTATATGAGAGAGAGAGAGAGAATTATTTAGCAAACTTTGTTATTGTAAAAATATAGGAAAACAGTTATAAGGAAATTATCCACAACCAACCCACTTATTCATATGCTATATTAAATCATATCTATTTAAATTTTAACAAACAACAGATTCATGTGGGTACTTTCCCTTTGTTTATTTCTCTAGTTATTAGGCCACCAGAATTGAGCTTGAAGTTGGTCTACCACCTTCTTGTCAACTTGGAATGCCTTGGCCAGAACGTCATCAGAAATTTTTGGATTTGAGCCAAACACTGCATTAGCAATGGTAATGACACCAGGATTTTGGCTGCTAAAGCCAACAAGAGCTACTGCATTTGTCTTTCCCTGATTAAACTGGAAGTGAATGAGACCTTCTGGGAACACAAAAACATCTCCTGGGTACAAGACCTTTGTAAAGAGACGATTGTCAGGGTTGGAGGTCACAAAGCCGACATAGAGAGTACCCTCCAAGACCACGAGGATCTCAGTTCCGCGAGGGTGTGTGTGAGGTGGGTTGAGGCCATAAGGTGCAAAGTCGATGCGAGCTAAGGAGATGCCAAGAGTATTGAGGCCTGGTATTTGCATGACATTTACGGGAGTGACGGTCGATCCAACTGGATTAGATGTGTTTCGCGGAGTGAGTAGGCCAGAGAAGAAAAAGTCATTGGCTGTGGCGAGCTTTGGGTCGTTGCAGAACTTGCCATTCACGAAAACTGTATGCAAATGAAATCAAGTTGTGCTTAAGTAAGGATTGGTTGAAAGAAAGAAAATCTTATATAAAATAATAAAATTTCAATATCGTTACGATGATCTAATCTAAGAAAATAAAAACCGACCCTTTACAAACTTAAACAATTAAAAAGTTAGTATATTTCAGGTAGCAAAAGTGCAATTAACCTTTTTTAGCTTATGTGTATTTTTTGTTCCAAAAATGATACTTATTCTTACAATGAATACTAACGAGGGGAGTTTGGAAGATAACTTTCATACACATGTAATCCTTTGAAAGTGAAATTGCCACAATTAAATGTTGATTCCTAAAATGACAAAAAAAATATACTAATTGAGCTTTGTTTTTTATTAAATTAAATTTGCCACTAAAATCATATTTGAAAGCATGAGACTTGAGTTTGGAATGTAAAAAGTTGGGAGATAGAGATGAGTAAAAGATATACTAGCAGATTTGGAGTCTTTAACAGCAACACAGAAGTCCTGTAGTTGACTTGGGTCAGAAGCAGAGGCAAGTGTTGAAGCAAAGGCCATGATGGCTATGGCTACAAGGATGAAGTGAGTGGCCATTTTTATCAGTTGAAAGCAAAAAACACAAAATTTGTTTGTTTGAAGCAAACTGGAATTTCTATATATGGCTAATTGCTTGGAGGTGATAGATATCCAGCATGGAAAACCTGACTATTTATAGATATAGATAGAGACGAGAGTAGTTGGATTTTGTGATTATATTATTTCCTATGCCAAAAAGGCAAGAATTACCAAATCCTCAGTGGGTAACTTTTTTCCTCAACCACCATTGAATTCAAGGATGTGAACGGTTCTTCAACATTTTCACAGTGATATAATTGATTCAAAATCAAATAATTTAGCTATAAAATGATGGTACTAAAAAGAATGGATTATATTTGATTTTTAAGTGATAATTTGCAAAGTAAAATAAAAATTTTATTTGTGATTATATTTTCAACGGAGTTGTTATTCGGTGGTCCGCATTGGTACATACTATTCATTTTGCCACATTTATTATATTGTATTTCAAAAATCAACATAAAAATGTAGGTCCATAATAAGGTAACAAAGCTAGCATGGCATTGACATAGGTAGATATAACGTTTAAGAGTCATTGATGAATTTGTCTTATATTTTCTAATACAAAGCATATGATAATGTGTTTTTACCCAGTCTTCCACGGTTACATGATGAATGGTTCTTCAACTGCACCAATCCATTTTTTATTAAGTAAATTATCATATGACCATTTTTTGGATTTGTAAAAAATAAAATAAATCTTGTAAGTTTGGTATATAATTATATTGACTATCTTTGAATAAGATTAGGGGTGACTTACGTGTAGATCTTAATAGGTGAACTTATTGCTCAATAGGTCCTATGATAATTAACGGCGTTTTTCATCAAATACTATTAAAAAAAGTCATTAATTGTTAATTTTCAACAACAGATTTCAAATTTTGTCATAAAAATGTCATTAATTATAAGTTTTAGGGACAATTTAGAAAAATCATCACAAGAAAGTCACTAATTTTCAACTTTCAGTGATAATTGAAAAATTCGTCTTAGAAGAATGTTACTAATTGTAAGTTTTAGCTACAATTTAAAACCGTGACAGAAAAAGTTACTAATTGTCAATTTTTAGCGGCATATGCAAAAAAATGTCACAAAAAATTATTTTTAACTATAATTTTAGTAAGACCTATTTTCTGTAGGACTTTATGGGAATTAAGTCTAACTATTATGACCTATTGGTGGTTTACTCTAAGTGATTTAAAGCAAATAGATTTAATACGAGTGTGTGTAAATTCAAAAATAAGTAAAAATGATTACATTGTTTTTTTATTTATATAACTAACGAATTATAGTTATGAAAATGATTTAAAAATAGATTACAATCAAGTAAATTTTAATTATTTTTTAAATGAGCTATACTTCAGGGGTGTGTTTTGTTTTGTTGTCATTAATTTTGTATTATGAGTATCAATTAAACACATTTTTTTGGAATAAATTGGAGGGCGGAAACACATGTTTTCTAACACAATTAGCAAATTATAAAAGTACAATTATGATAAAGCGTTAAAAAATACATTTCACTCCCTAGTTTTCATAGCTTTATTTTACCTTATGTCAAGGAAAGCCACAACTGTGAATTTAAACATTATTCTTTGTCTTTTTGTGAAACTCAATCAAAACTAATGAAAATGAAAACTAAATTGGGAAAAAATTTCGAGTAGGCAAGATAGTTGTATTAGCCGTTTCTTTATTGACAATTGTGTCAGTATTATTTGTATATTAAATTTTATTCATAAAGTTATTTCATTTTGCTAATAAAATAAAAAAATAAAAAAAATAGCGTGACCCTTTCTCAAGCCTCCACCAATTCCCTTTAACCTCCACCCAGTACAGCCTCTATATACTCCTTTAGTTTTGATTTTTTTTCGTTTTAATTTTATTTTGAATATATATTTTTTGAGTTTTAGAGGAGAGTGGATCCGAAATGTGGTCCACTAAACAAAGGAGAAAATTATATATTTTTTTATATTTCATTTTTTGATCAAATTAATTTATTACCTTGATAATAAAAATAGGTGTATATATATTATGAGAAATAATAATGGTATTAGTAAAATAGTTGGTCAATTGATGGTTAAATAATGAGAATTGCTATTAATCATTGTAATTATTTTCCCTCTTATATGTATTCATGTGATAAATGATCCACTGTATATATGAGGCTCATCATATTTTAAAAATGATCGAACCATCATGCCACATGAGAAATCACTTAAAGAAGTGAAAAGTTTGACAAATTTTTAATAATATATAACATACCTCTTAATTAACAAAGTAGAATTATTTTAAATTGACTTTAAAATTGGAAGAGGATTTATAATTTTTAAAATATTAAGAGAAGGTCGGGTTGCTCATGGGTCAGGTTATATTTACGTCAACCATTGAAAATACAAACTAAATGTTATACTTGTTATCATGAGCTTTTAAAATATAATTATATTAATTATAATTTATATTAAGAAACATTTTGAAGAATTTTTTTTTGGTTATTTTGAGAATTCTTTGGTTAAAGAATTAAGGGTAGTTTTGTAATTTTAAAAATGATGATTTTTTTTTCTTCTTATGCCCACTTTATAAATTCTGATGTAATAAGAGCTTTTGTATTTGTTGATAGTGTGAGGGAATTTTCATAATTTTGCTAAATTTAAAGCGGGATAATTTTCAAAATTTTAATGCTCATATAATTTAGGGTAAATTACACTAACCTCCTCAAAAATTTGAGAAAAATTGAGGCAAGTCCACAAGTTTGGTACAATTCCACTATATCTTAAAGAATAAATTCTTATAACACTTTGTTGCTGACCATCAATCATGTTGTTAGTAATACACTTGAAAAATAATGTTGCCATCTAATTGATATTGAAATGTAAATTTTACGTTTGATTTTATATGTGTCTAGGCATCACCTGTATGAGCTACACTTGTTTTATTGGTATTAAAAGATAAATCACTATAATTATATCAAACTATCTTGGGAATGTCACTGTTGTATATATATATGTAGTCTGATAGTGGTGTGGTGCAATCGGGCTGGCAAAACAACCGTGAGGTGTTGGTGGTCCATGGAGGTGCTGTTGAGTAATGGTAGTGGTGATTTTTTCATAGTGTTAAATCAACTAGGTTGTCCAATTCATGCTAGAAATTACTCTGTCACGATTCCAACCCGCCCTAAACAAGATGTTGTAGTGAGCGGCCTGTAGTCCTAGACTACCAGAGGCCTAACTTACAAAACAAGTTGGACTCATACAATAATTGGGGCAAATTTTCTATTTTTAAGTAATGAGTCCATTTGAAAACATCTATTCAGAGCAGTGCATAACTATATAAAATGAAAGCATACATTCCTCTTGGATTGTTATATGACAAAAGTAAAATGCAGCACATATAACAAAGCTTTACAAATCTAGTACAAGCGTACAAGACTGGCTTCTATTCAAACTTCTCTTCGTAATTGAACTCTTCACCACCTACATATCTATGAGAGAGAGTGAGCCATTGCCCATTGAATAGTAATACGGTAAAGTGTTAAATGAATGAAAACTGACAAACTTTTAAACGTAGCATCAAATCATAGTTTGAACATAACTTTAACTTGGCAAGACATTGCATAACTTGACTCGAAAACATTTACATAACGATGAGCGTTCCAAAGATTAACAAGGTGTTATTGGTATTAGAGCCCCAATCACTGGCCTCACTAGAAGGTGGCAAGTTACAAACCCGCGCACGATAACAACATGATTGGATATTCCCCAAACTTTGGAACATGATTGGTTATTCCCCCAATTATGGGACATGATCCATGAATGTCATAAAATAAGATGTTCGTTCATAACAAAGCAATAACTTAACTTTCATACACATAGCATAGCTTTGCATTTCAAATCATAATTTTAATAATCATAACTTCACTATACTACTACTCATAACTGGCTCTTGAACAAGGGTTTCTCCTTCAAAGTGCTTGACCTACACAAACAATCATACAAACATTGATAAAGCGAAATATGAAACGAATGTATCAGCTTAACTTCGGTTTTCTTCCTTAACTACTCTTACTTTTCTAAGCCTTATTCAATTCTATTTTAGGTCTCAAAAGAGTATAATGAGGCTTGGTGCATCAAAACGAGTGAAAATGATGAAATCGGGTGAATGTGCTAGCAAATTTGCTCAGGCAAATTTGTTAAGCCTGGAAAATCCGCTTGTACGGATTGAGGCAGTGACTACCATCAACTATGCAATTCAATTCGCTCATGCGGAATTCAAATCCGCACGAGCAGTTTCAAGCACGCAAAATGAATTAGTGTGTGTTCTTGTTCTCTTTCATTTTCTTCCACCCAAAGCTTCAAATCAAGATATTTCAAATCTCAAAACATAAATTAATGATGGGAAATCCATGGAAAAACATTTGTATGCAACAATTCAAGGTTCAACTTGAATTAAAACAAACAAATCTTCAAAACCTTTTTTTTTTTTTTTCCCAACCTTTTCTTGTTTGTTCCAAAATATGAATTTAACTTTGCCAAAACTCTTGAAAATCATGAGAGAACATGAGGGTTTTGCTTTATATGCAATTAGAACATCGAAATCATGGTCAATATAACAAGAATTCTCATCATACATTTGGTGTTTGTTGCATCCCAAAAGTAGTCTCCAAAAAGTATGCAACAAGGTAGTTGGCAAAAAGTAGTCTCCAAAAGTAGTCTCCCAGATCAAAATACTCCTAAAGACAAAAGGAGCTGATATGGTCTTTTTCCAAGAAACAAAACAATCAGACATTTCTGTAAGGTTTGTGAAGTCATTATGGCCTGGGGTTGATATGGATTTCATGATGGTTGATTCTGACGGAGCGGCTGGAGGTTTGTTGTGCATTTGGAAAACAAGTGTCTTCAAGTTAACTCAATGTTGCTATTTTGATTGTGTATTTGTTAACATATATGAATGATGTGTCCAAGAGGGAAAGTTAGGAAGTTATGTTAAAGTTGAGGGATTTTAATAATCCATGGTGTCTTGAGATTTTAACGAAATAAGGCACCTAAGATAAAGGAATGATGGACTTCAATCAGTTTATTGAGAATATGGAACTCACAGATCCTCCTATGATGGGTCGACAATTTACATGGTGCAACTCCAATGATGGTGAAAGGTGGAGTAGGATAGATAGGGTACTCATGGCATCGGAATGGGTGGTGAGGTTTAAACTCAAATTGTGGGGTTTGGAGAGAACAATCTCAGATCATTGCCCCTTGTTGCTTATGGAGGATGGTAGGGACTGGGGTCCTAGGCCATTTAGGTTCATTAATGCTTGGTCCTTACACCCACAATTCCGTAAGTTTGTGAAAAAAGCATGGGAGGAGTCATCTATATCCGGCTGGGCAGGGTATATGATTATGTGTAAATTAAAAGACCTAAGGCTCGCACTTAAAAAATGGAACTGTGAGGTCTTTGGGAATGTATCGGAGGAGCTAAAGGTTGTTAAAGCGGAGCTTCATACATTTGATCTAGTGGCAGAAACTAGGAGTCTGGATGAGGAGGAAATAAGGAGGAGGCGAGAAATTAGGAAGAAGTTCTGGTCTCTTAGTAGAAGGGAGGAATGGCTTTGGCTACAAAAATCACGGATGAACTGGAGCATGAAGGGAGATAAAAATACTAGATTCTTCCATGTGGTGGCCACAAGTCGTCAGAATAGGAATTTGCTGAACTCAATTGAAGTGAATGGGGAGGTACATGAAGAGCCGCAACGGGTAAAGGAAGAAGTGCTTAATTACTTTCAAAGTAGATTTGCTGAAGATTGGAAGACTAGACCCAAGTTGATGGGTGAATTCAAGCGTATTGGAGAGGATGAAAATTTTTCTAGGTTGTTAGCTCCTTTTTCTGAAGTTGAAATTTGGGGAGCAGTGAGAGATAGTGATGGTAACAAAGCTCCGGGGCCCGATGGCTTCAATATGTTGTGTTTCCAGCAATGTTGGAATGTATTTAAGGGAGATATCCTTAAGTTCTTTAATGAGTTCCACTATAATGGATGCCTGGCTAAAGGAGTTAATAGCTCGTTTTTAACACTAATTCCCAAGATAGAGAATCCTGGTGGGCTTGCTGATTATAGGCCTATCAGCCTTATTGGGTCTCTTTATAAAATTCTATCTAAAGTTCTTGCTAATAGACTTAAGAAAGTTTTATCTCAAATTATAGGTGAAGCTCAATATGCCTTCATAGGTGGTAGGAACATTTTGGATGGGGTGTTGATATCAAATGAGATAATTGATTGGTGGAAGAAAAGAAAGAAGAAGGGGATTATTCTTAAAAAAAGCTTATGACAGATTTCATGTCTAAGTTTGGCTTCCAAGATAAGAGGACTAGTTGGATGAAAGAGTGCTTGGCCTCAACAAGGGCTTCAATACTTGTTAATGGTTCTCCAGTTTAGTCGAAGGGTCTTAGACAATTCTTTAACATGTTGGTGGAAGGCCTGAATATGCTCTTCCAAAGAGCTAGATCTTTGGGCTTCATAAAAGGAGTTGCAATTGGTCATAGGGAAATCAATGTTACTCATCTTGATGATACAATTGTTTTTGTATGAGCTTGAAATTCAAAATATAAAAAGGATTTTGAGGTGCTTTGAAGTGATATGAAGATTAACTTTCATAAAAGTCAGGGTTGGGGTCAATGAGGATGTTGGGGAAGTTTATAAAACTACCATTTATGTATCATTAACAAATTCAAGGCTAAATTGGCTTCTTGGAAAAGAAGCTTCTATCATTTGGTTAACACTTGTTTCTACCCATCTTTATCTTTAGAATGAGACTACTTGAAGTTGCATTTGGTCAAATGGGAGGAGGTCTCAAAGAGCAAAGACATTGGGGGGTTGGGCATTAGGAAGTTAAGAATGGTAAATGACTGTTTGTTAGCTAAATGGTGGTGGAGATATGGTTGTGAAGATAAGTCATTGTGGAAGTCTATCTTAATTAGCAAATATGGCAGCGCTGGCGGAAAATGGCTTCCATTCACTGAGGATGGTCAGCAGAGATCGAAATTGTGGGGTGATATTCTCGAAATTCAAGTGGGGGATGGAACTAGAATCAGATTTTGGGAAGACCATTGGATGGGTGAAAAGTGTTTCAAGGAGGAATATCCAAGGCTATTTGAGTTGTCGTTGGAGAAAGAGGTTTTGAAAGGAAAAGAACCAGGTGGGACAGTTTAGAAGGAGATTGAGGGCTTGGGAGGAGCTTGAAGTTGAAAGACTCATGGATAAGTTAAATAGGAATACCCATGAAATGGGTTGTTAATAAACTTAATTTATTTGGAAGAATGTAAGGTTAAATTTTTTGCTTGTTTGGAAAGGTAGAATCAAATCAAGAGCATATCTTCAAAGCTTAGATCAAAATACCAGGTCTGATTGTGTTTTTTGTAATGAGGAATTAGAATCTTTGAACCATGTTATGCTATTATGTCCTGTTGTTTGGCTAGTATGGTCAAATCTACTAAAGTGGTGGGGGATTCAATGGGCTTCACCCCAAAGTGTTGTAGGTTTGCTAGATTGGTGGAGAGGGTTTAAATGGAGAAAAGTTGAAGGCATGAAGGTCATCCCATTTTGGAAGATGAGGAATGAGTGTGTGTTTAATGGGAAACAACCTTTGATGGTGGAGTTGTTGGATTAAGACAAGAGTCATCTTATGGTTTAAGATAGTTTCGTGTCAAATTTATGTTAGGAGGATTCTCGTTGGATTGTGTGCGGTGATCTCTTGTGGATTATGCTAATTTGGTGTGCTGTTAATTGGCTAGTATGATGTGAGTGCTATGGTTGGTTGTGGTGTATGGTTGGTTGTGGTGTCTTGGTTGGACTCATCCTATGCCTCGGTATGTAGTGATGTGCTTCCTTGGATTGTGCTAGATCATTTTGGGCTGTGATCATTTTGTTGATTCATGTAGAGTCTTTGATTGGCCTCTATAGTTTTAGTTTTTCCTTTTGCTTTGGGTGCCCATCTTTTGGGTGCCCTTGGTTCTCACCAATGTGCTAGCATATGATTGCGCTTTCTTAGCGGTGCCAACCTAGTTGGGATCGCTAAGTTAGCTATGATGTTTGTTGATGTAATTTTGCATGTTTTATGCCTCTTTCATCAATAAAGTTTTTATTTGCTGATCAAAAAAAAAAAAAAAAGTAGTCTCCCAGTATTAAATGAGGAATTACTACAACATTTATTCATCTCCCTTTTTTAAAGCTGATGCGTTTTTTGTTCATAAAATACTGTTTATTTTGATGTTGAATATTGACGATGACAGTGAAGGTGACAAAATATAATGCATATTTAATACTTTGAATACTAAAATATTGATTATCAGAATGACACAAAAACATATTTACGCTACAAAAAGTATAATTAATCAATCAATATTTGACTTCAAAATGAAAAACTGGCATGGACTATATATAATTCCAAAGAAAAAAATGAGGTTTTGATTATCATCAAATACAGCCGGTTTAAATAAGTTTTGTCGCTAAAATCATATTTCAAAATCAAAGGCTTAAGTTTGGAAGGCATAACATTAGGGAGATAGAGATGAGTTTAAAAAATACTAGCAGAGTTATTGATAGCAACACAAAAGTCCTGTAGAGGACTAGGGTCTGAAGCAGAGATAAGTGTGGATGCCAAGGCCATGATGGCTATGGTTACAAGGATAAAGTGAGTGTCCATTTTTATCACTTGAAAACAAAAAAATACAAAATTGTACTAGCCTTTTTTTTTTTTTTTTTTCTTCTTGAAAGGAAATTGGAACGTCTATGCCCAATTGCTTGATGGAGGAGACAGATATCAAAGCATGGAAAGCCTGTCTATTTATAGATTTAGATAGATAGGAGTAGATGAATTTTTAATAAAGTATTTTCCGATGCCAATGAGAGAAGAATTACCAAGTCCTCAACCATTTAATTCAAGGATGAATTGTTTTTCAACAACTAAACCCCTTTCTAATAAGTTCTTGAGCAATGGATTTGAATTTGTCATTATATTCCAAAGGATTTAAGACTGTTCCCAAGGAAAGCAAATTGGACTTTCTATGTCCATGGCATACGTATCTATATTAGGGACGGATTTAGAATTATCAATACGAGTGCAAAGATATGTTTGGAGATGCAAATTTTTTATAATTTTTCATGTTTTAAAAGTTTTTAATCTAATATATGACATTTTTAAAATTTTTGGCAGTGCGGTCACTTCCACTCACACCCCTTAGATCCATCCTTAATATATATCTCTATATATAATATATAATTAGGAGTGATTGAGAAATTGTCAAACATTTTTAATTGTCTAATATTTTTAATTAAGAGCAGGCCCAACAACCTCCCAATAATGCTGATAGAAAAAAGGCTAGATACCATCTGGACCGGGGGCTTTAAATGGACCCATCAAGAATAGTTGAATATAGATATAGATATAGATATAGATAAGAGTAGTTGAATTTTTTGTTAGGGTGAATTATACTCGCTATAGTTTAGGGTTCGTGTCATTTTAGTTTTTAACTTTTCAATTATGACATATTTGATCATGAATTTTGAATCTTGTTCCAAATAAAGACAATTGAAGATACAATTGCTCAATTTTATGGGTGAAGTCGTCAATTTAATAAAATATGAACTAATTTGGCAAAAATAAATGTCAAAAAAATATTTTTGAATTTTTTAAAATTATTTCTACCCACCGAAGATAAAATTATGTAAAATTGATAATTTTTTTACGCATTTATTTATTTATTTTATCAAATTAATTTTTATTAAGTGTTTAGATGATGACCATGTAATGTGATCTTTAGTGCCGAAGGCTTCCTGGATGACAGAAGTAAAAGCAGGCCCAACAACTTCCCAATCATACTGATAGAAAAAAGGCTGGATACCATCTGGACCGGGGGCTTTAAATGGACCCATCGAGAATAGTTGAACACAAATATAGATAAGAGTAGTTGAATTTTTTGTTAAGTGTGTTCCAATGCTAATGAGAGAAGAACGTCTTCAGTGGGTAACCTTTTTCCTCATTCACCATTTAATTCAATGATGAACTGTTCTTCAACAGCTAAACCCCTTTCTAATATCTTTTTTCTAACTGCTTAATGAAATGCTTCTATTGACTTTTCTATTTCATCTGTTTTAATTTTTTATAACGGCCAATTGCAACCACTCCACACTATAATCTGTTTTAGTAGTATGCAGGAGGCATGGGCAATATCCATGAAGAAAGAAAATGATTAGTTTAGCATTACGTCTATGCATTATATATTATAGTTTGATCTCAACTTATTGAAAAATTTGTTGCAGAAAGAAAAAGATTAAAGTTTTACAGTATTTGGAAATGGACATTCTTTAAGTGATTAGGTTCAACAAGACAAAAACTACTTACATTCTTCAATTAAATTGTGTGCATAGAGTAAGAAATAATAATTCATATATTCACCACACATAAATGCCTTTAAAATAGGAAAATATGCATTTTATAAGTCGCCATAAAGGTAAGAAAATAATAGTCTGTTTATGTTTGTATATTTTTTTATTTGTTACTAGTTTAGTTTTTGCTGATAATATACTTTGCCCTTTTATGTTTAACCACTTTTCGCTTTGGCCCTTAAAGTTTATTTTTTTACTTTAACCCTTCATGTTTCAAATTTTTTTCAATTTAATTCTAAAGCTATCTTCTATTCAAAATTAGACAGAAAATGACAAATTAATAATCGCGTAGTATAAAAATATTTTATTATAGGAGAAGGATCCCCTCTCCTATAAAAATATTTTATTATAGACTGGAGAGCATTGTTTCAATCCGTGGGGTCCACTATGGGTTTCGTTTCGATGATTCAAACCGTTAATTTTGTCGGACACTTTGTATATTCATCTACACAAAAAATTAGGTCTATCTAATAATTATAACTTGTTCAATTTATCTTTTTTTTAACAAAAAAAATTTGTGTTTTTAAAAATAAATCATACATTTTTTTGGTTAAAAGCACAAATTGAACAAGTTACAAAATTTTTTATGTGAATAAAATATACAAAGTGTTCGACAAAATAATTACGATCATCGAAATGAGACTCATGGTGGGTTTCCTGAGCTAAATAAAGACACTCCAGTCCAAAATATGAACTAGAGGAGATCCTATTCCTTTATTATATATATATATACTCAAATCTTTGATACATACTCAAATCCCAGTATAATAATTTATTTTTTATATTATGTGATAGTTATCGTGGCATTTTTTGTGTAATTTTAAACAGAAGCTAGTTTTAGAAGTAAAGTATAAAAAACTTAAACATGAAAGGCTAGAATGGAAAAAATTAAACTTTACGGGTAAAAGTGGAAAATGGACCATACATAAAGGGGGCAAAGTGTATTTCACCCTAAAAAAATATATTAATAAAAATTCCTACAACATATTAATGTTTTACTGACCAAAAATTAGGTAAAAAATCGCTTTCTAGGGACCACATTTTTTGTTGTTAAAAATGTCATTATATTTTTAGCGATGAATTAGAATTATTATACTTTTGGGACCAAATTATTTTGTATCAAAAGGTACACGTTTATTAGAGACATTTTCAAAAATTTGTCACCTAAAGCCATTTTTTGACTTTTGAAGACAATTTTTTAGCAACTATTCTCATGACGGCATGAATTGGTCTCCAAATATTTTTTCCAACAAAATTTTCACTTCTGATAACAAAAAAGTTTAGCCTTTAAAACTATTTCTGTATGATTGGTTATCAAGTTGGATTAGTGAGATAAATAATTTTCTCTTATGTCTATTTGTTTTGCAATAGATATGCAAATATATAATCCCAATTGTATGATTGTTTTGTATTATTAGTTGTAAAATTAAAAAATTCCACAATTTTGTTGATAAAATGTCTAATCCAAAAAATAAAACTTGCACGATAAAATGTGAGTCTTATACATTAATAATTTCAATCATATAATATAATTCGTCCAATCAATTAAGGGATATTTAGTCTAACATCTCTCTCTAACTTTTAGTATTATAAGAGATCCATAATATTTTTTCTTGTAGCCTAAGTCCCTCACCAACACCCATGTATCACACTCACTCTCTCATTCTCTCTCTTCTCTCTATCTTCCTCTCCCCTGTTGTAGCCTCCTCCTCTGCCTCCCACATCGACGCCTCTTCCGCCACCTTGATTGCCACGACCACCACTGCCGCCACCATCACCTCCGTTGTCCAACACCTATTCAAAGGAAGCAATGTGGTCCGAAGTTGAAAAAGGTTGAGAATGTTGTTTACCAATACAGAGAGTGGGTCGACGACTTGAGCTGATACTTCTCCGCCCAAGGAAAGGTGTGCTTGGGTGACGCCAAACACTGGTATGTTAGTATTTTGATTTCTTGAACCAATTACTTCTGCTATTTTTCTCAAAACTATAATGGTTGCTTTACTTTTATCTATATATGATCTGTATGAATGAGAATTTTAGCAATTGACCAAACCTTGGGGAGATATATTACTTAACAAAAGTAGTAGTCTGTAGTACATAACATATATCGTTATCACTATGTCGGGGAGAGAGAGAGAGAGAGAGAGAGAGAGAGAGAGAGAGATCAAGAAGCTTTAGTCAATTAGGTAAGAATACACCAATATATATACATGTTTTTTTGTATGTACTGCGTAGAAATATGTTCGATTTTCTTTGATTTGGTCAAAATACAGGGAAAAGTGTAAGCAAACCAAAGAAAATTGGTCAAAATACAGAGAAAATTGTGGGCAAATCACAGAAAATTGGTCAAAATACAGAGAAATTTTTGAGCAAACCAGAGAAATTTCAACCCAGAGAAAATTTCAAAACACAGAGACAATCAGTGAAATTAAGCAAATTAGAAAAATTTCAAACTGGAGAAATTTCAAAACATAGAAAAATTTGAGAGAAAATCAGTGAAATTGGTCAAATCAAAAAAATTTCAAACAAGAGAAATTTCAAAACATAAGGAAATTTGTCTCAATTTTCTCTGTATTTTGAAATTTGTCTAAATCAAAATTTCTCTAGATCGAAATTTTTTTGAAAAAATATTGAGGGAACCCAATGTAGACCGCTCGAGAACTCCCAGCTCCGCGCGCGAAGGACGCGAAATCGTTTTGTTCTTAGCTACTACAAGTTCGGACTCGTGTCACGGTTCTGAATCTAATCTCACAAAGTGCAACGTGAGACCGATAAATCACCAAAGAGTCCAAATCCGACAAATCGTTTTGGAAAACTGATTTTTATAAAGAAGTGCCAAACATGGACTGCTTTGCCAGATACAGAGTCGCCACCTAAATGTTTTATTTTTGGGAAATTTAGGAAACCCTGACTCGTGCCTAAGGCCACGTGTCCGTCATCACCAAAGTTGCCTCGGTTCAGGAACTTGGGTACGAGAGGAAGGTCATGCAATGAGCACTTCGCCCGATCAAAGATCGGCCTTTACTAAGCATGATATGTTGTTTTTAAAAACACATATGTTCTTATTCGGTTATTAACCTAGAATTACTATGTGATGCGCACAACATACAATATAGACTAGATCGCGTAAGTTGGATCAAAACATTGCATGTTCATTTGTTTTATAAATAGTTTGAAGTTTGCTATTCGCAAGTAGGCTAAGTCGCGGATTTCAATGAATTGTTCCAATTCAAGCAATCCAACCTTCATTCACAAGCATTCAAGCAGTTAATCACTTAAGCAGTTTGCCTCATGGAAAGCATGCTAACATGGCAACATACACATCTCATGCAGTATGCTAAAGCGTAAACACTCACAGTGTACTCCGAGCTAAAATAAAGAACTAGTTAGAAATCATGCATGATCATAGTTCATGTCAAGATGGCTAATGCAACACATACAAAAATGCAACTTAGATAGGCTCGGCTATTCTAAGATGGCATGTGGAATGCAACTCGATACATGTATTTAAATAAATGTATTGAAATACAATGCATTAGTATGATGCGCCGAGCCCGGTGCATGCAATACAGATGAATGGATGCACGCATGTAAAGCATAAGGTATGCTAAACAAAATATGCCCTAAAACTAACCATCGTAAGCGGTTAAGCAAAAGGGAGAAAGAAATGGGGGTTGGAAGACATGCATCACACACACGTACACTTATTACAACAGTTGTCCCTCTCAACGGAGGGTTCGAATAATGAGCTAACTAGCTAATATAAGCTAATTAAACTAACTATTATATCACAAAAACAATTAACTAACAAGCTAACTAATTATTACAAAACAAGCTAATTAACTAACAAGTTAACTAACTAGTTATTACAACCCAAATAAGAAGCTAAATACATTAACTACTTAAGTACAAAACCAAAGCATAAACTAGCTAAGGAAAACAGTAAACATAGGTCCTCGGGATGAGGTGTGCATGCATGCTCGATCCCCTCATTCGGAAATCCGTCGCGATGCCCTAATTTGCCTCTGTTTTTAATTGTTCTCAAAACCTTGCACCAAGCTTCAGAAAGCTTCAACTCCACCATGGAAACTTGTAGGAGCATGGCCGACCACCTAGGGGTGTTACCAGCCACTGGCTGACCACTTTCCATTGCTGCAGACCAGAAAAAGTGGTCAGCCAGCTAGTTTTTCTGGTTGGCCGACCAGTTGTTGTTGCACTTCTCCAGTTTGCTACAATAGAGAGCAAGAAAGGGCATGACAATGTATTTGCAAGGTATGTGTGCACCACCACCCTCCCTATCATTTCATAAGCTCAAGGGAGTGTGGTTCTCGACCCTCGGGCCACCAATCATGCATCTCGATGCATTATGGCCGAGAAGCCAAATTGCACAATTCAATGTAAAATGAATGCACAAATAAACACATAAAGCCTTGACCTCTATCATGCTTAATCAAGAGGGTCAGCGACCGAGAATTAAGGCACGTTTCATCACTTCAAGTATGAAACGTCCCTCGTTTCTCGTGCTCGGATTAACACTTAATCCATACAAATGCAATGCAACTTAAGCATGCAAACATGTAATGTAACATGGCATACACAATGCAAACAACATAAGCATGCACAATGCAAAGAACATGGCGTGCACAATACAATGAACAACATGGCATACTTAATGCAATGTAATATATGCATGCAAACGATATGGCATACATAATGCTAAGAACAACATGGCATACTCAATGCAATGTAACATAAGCATGCAAGCAACATGAAAATAAACATGCTAAATGGACTTAAACCGAATATGGATAGACCTCAGCCATGCCCAAAACAGTGGCCATAATGCAAGGAAATGAAGGCACGAAAGCATATACAAGCATGCACATGCATTGGCCTATCAATTAGGCCTAAGAACACTACTCTCGAGAGTGCTCAAAGAGTGAAAAGTATGGAGGTGTAACAACACTAAATGCACTGAAATAAGGTATGAAATGATGCCAAATCATTCAATCAACACAAGTATAGCATGCAAAGGTCCTTAAGCATAAGGCTAGCAAAGAGGATTACTCTAGAGACATGCAATACATGGCACAAGTGCATAAACCAAACATGGACAGAGTTGAAATAGGTCAAGACAATGACCAAAACATGCTAAATTAGGAGCTCAAAGGCCAAGGCATGTAAGCATACAAGCTAAGCCACAAACAAGGCAACAAATGCACAACCCTAAGAGGCACTCAAAGGGTGAAAGAAGTGGGAACATGGCATGGCTACATGCTCTGAAATGTCATGATAGATGATGCCAAATCATGTACATGATGCAAATGAAGCATGCTATGGTACCCAAAGCTTGAAGTTAGCATAGGCATTTGTACTACAACTATACAAAACATGAAGCATATGGAAAAGGCAACCCAAAACAGTCCTAGAGCATGTCAAAATGAGTCTAAAACATGCATATAAGGAAGCCAAAACAAGCTAGCATGAAGGGCTAAGGCATGATGCATACAAGGCCAAAAGGGAGGATTACACTACACCTACCAAGACCAAGCATGAGATGACAATTCATTTTGTTTTACCGCTTTATTAGCTTAGTTAATTTGCTTAACTAGTTAAGTGGTCTGTAACTATTTAATTGGCTTGTTAGTTAGTTAAATTTGTATTATTCTTTTGGTCCCTCCGAGAGAGGGCGAATTGTGTAATAAGCATGTGTGTGTGTGATGCATGTCTTCCAACCCCCACTTCTTTCTCCCTTTTACTTGCCTGCTTTTGATGGTTAGTATTAGGACATGCTTTGATTAGCATACTTATGATAGCATGTTTGCATCCATTCATTTGTATTGCATGCACCGGGCTCGGCGCATCATACTAATTGCATAGTATTTCAAATCTAACTTGAATACATGTCAAGTTGCATTTCACATGCCATCCATAGATTAGCCGAGCCTATTCTAGCTGCATTTTACTTGCGATGCATTAGCCATCTTAACATGGACTTAGATCATACATTTGATTACTAACATGCTCCTTATTTTGGCTTGGAGTACTAGGTGAGTATTTATGCTTTAGCATCTCGCATGAGTGTGAATGTTAACATGAAAGCATGCTTGCCATAAGGCTAATTGCTTAGTTGATTTACTGCCTGAATGCCTGTGGGTGAAGGTTGGATTGCCTAAGCTAGAACAACTCGTTGAAATCTGTGTTTTAGCCTACTTGCGAGTAGTAAATTTCAAACTATCTTTCAAACGAGCGGATATGCAATGCTTTGTTCCAAATTAGGCGATCTAGTCTATACTTGTATGCTGTGCGCATTACATAGTAATTCTAGGTTAAATAAACCGGAATAAGAGCACATGATGTTTTCAAAACTCGATATCATGGTTAGTAGAGGCCGACCTTTGATCAGGCGAGCGGGGGTGCTCACGAAGTGACCTTCCCCAGTCGTACCCAAGTTTCCGAGCCAAGGCAACTTTGGTGGTGACGGACACGTGGCCTTAGGCAACGAGTCAGGGTTTTCTAAATTTTCCCAAAATAAATATTTAGGTGGTGACTTTGTATCTGGCAAAGCAGTCCATGTTTGGCACTTCTTTCAAAAAATCTATTTTCAAAAATGATTTGCCGGATTTGGACTCTTTGACGATTCATCGGTCTTGCATTGCACTCTGCAAGATTAGATACAGGACCGTGACATTGAGTCCTGAACTGTAGTGAGCCCAATGAACAAAACGGGATTCCCTCACGGGACGTTCGGGGACGTCTACAACAGCTTCATTTTGAAGTTTGGCCCTAATCATTTTTTCAACTCACTTTTCTCGTCCATGTTTGCTTGGTGTATCTTTATTCGACTTGGCTATCCAATCTATGTTTAATTAACTTGTCCCTTTTGGTTCAGTTACAAGACAAATTCAATTGTACATCTCAAGGGTTGATTTCATGTGTGGTTTGGTAGTGATCATTTGCAAAAATAGATTTTGAGGACTTTTAATGAAATCGACTAGCTTTTCTAAAAAATTATTTCATTTTTACAAAACCAGACCACTATTTGGACCAAAAAGAGAAAATTTTCAATGCTTACAGCTTGACTCATATGATTTTAAAATAGAGAATGGAACAAAAATGCTAATCTAAGTCTCCTGTTAGTCAAAATCTTTACAGAAAATCAGGAGAAAAAAATCAAAGCAATGAACTAGGGGCATAGTCGAGTCTGAGATTCTGTCTTCTCCTTGCTCGAGTTAACTATTCACCACCGAAAGTTACTATTCATCCAGCGGGGTTCGATTCCAGTCATTTTGCTTCATCTTTCAGTTGGCACGACAACTCTTTGGCCAGTTCATCAGTTCGTTGGCCAACTTTTCGGTCAGCTCACCAATTTCGATTTCAACCCATAATGACAAACTGCAAATCATGTAGGCTCAATGGTTGTGTTTCAGAGTCACGTTTTTTAGTTCCTTTCATACCAGTTGTATATAAGTGTGTCTGGATTGTTTTTCTTCGTTTTTCTTTCGTTAAGTCATTCTTTGATTCTGATTATTATGGAATCAATGTCCAATTCAGAGTTCAAAATTCAATCATTCTCAAATTCAATCAAAGAAATGGTTTTCAAGCTCAAAGTGATGTGCTAGTCACGCTATTGATGTGCAAAAACAAAACTCATTTTATTGAAGTCAGGGGATGAAATCCCTGATTACAGAGACAAAAATAAATAAATAAATAAAATAAAAAGGAGAGAAGAAATCTGAAGCTATACATCGGTGCTCCTTCATAGGAAAAGACAAAAACAACAAATATAGGAAAAATATAAAGATTGAAAAGAAAGAAAAAAAAAATAGAGGGACATGCTCTTAGATTTTGGCAATAGTCCGGCTGCAAGATGTACGCCAACCTCTTTGCTGATAGCTTCAGCACTCGACTCTCCTACCGATCACTTTCTTTTGACTTCATTATGGGAAGTCCTTGAAGACCCAGCCTCGGTGTTTACAAAATCGCCGAAAGAGATAATCCCTCTCAAGCCATCAATGGTAGTCCCATAACGAGCTGCGATGGTCATTTGTCATTTCAGTTCCTTGATTTGTTTCTTCAATCCGCTAACTTTCCCCGAGAATCTTTGTATGTACGTTGAAGTAAAGAAAGTTATGCATTCAATCGATGCACTTCATTTGTCATGCGCTCCAAGCGACGGGACAGATTAGAGACTGCAGTTAGGGTCTCCATGCATGCTTTCAGCGTGAAATAATTGGCCTCAATGTTATACTGAGTAGCCATCAGTTGCTCGACTGGCATTGTAAGGAAGTTAAAAATAGGGAAAAGAGGAGGAGTACGTGGTTGAGGTGAAAAATTGGAATCAATTATCTCTATCATGGACTCAGTGAGGTCTGGAAAGAGAGTGAGTGAACAACAGGAAGAGGCCATATCAGAGGAGAGTGAGGCAAAAGAAAGGGGTTGCAGGGTGGTGGCAGAGAGAGTTTGCAGCCTTTTGCTCTCCAGGTCTTACAGGCCTTAGTTTAAGAAGAGAACGAGGAATGAGAAGAGGACAAGGGGTGAAAGTGCCGAGGCAATCGTTAAAAAAATCAGTGAGGGTTTGCACTGTCGGTCAAGCGCCGTGTTTGTTGAAATCGCGTACCAGACACAACGTTCAAAGAAGATGAAGAAGGAGAGTGAGACAAAAACACGGGAGGCGAGAAAGATATAGATATGTATATGTATTGTGTTTGTATGCATATATGTTGTGTATATATTATTTGTATATACATTTTGTCAAAAGAATTGGTTTGGCTCAGTGGTCAAAGATTGAGAGGCTGAGCCTGAGGTTAGAAGTTCGAACCCCCATAGCAGTGAGCGTTTCTTTTTGTGTTTTGGTTTTGTTTGTATATCGTGTATATATATGTACGCATTTTGTATTTTGTATATATATATACGTATATGTATATAATTTACAGAAAAAATGAAAAATCAGAAAAAAGAAAAAAAGAACAACAAAGAAAAAAAATATCATTTGTGTATTGCATTCGTATTCATCTGTTGTGCATCCGTATGCATTTGCATTTTGTTGTCTCACATTGCCCTTTGTGTTTTTGTATTCACTATCACACTTGCACCAACTATTACATCTATCTACATGGTTACACCTATTACACTGTTGTATCGCTTGGCTACAACCTATTCACATCACTTGCTTATAGTTGTTCAAACACATTGGTTACAACCCTTTTCTCCTTTCACTCGGTTAAAACCTTCTATAGACACCCGATTTTTGACCGACCTCAAGACTTTGATGTCATCGGTTGTGCACTCAATGATTGCGCATGTTTGTGCTTGTTTTGAGCTCCCGAGGGTCTCGGCTGAGTGTCTTGTCTTTGAGCCTTTGAACTCTCTATGTTTTGCCCTTGTTTTTGAGCCAAACCTTGTTGTCTCTGGCCTAGGGAGAGAAGAAGGCCTTGCCGGCCACTTGTGGCACTTGTAGGCCACTTCAAGTGGTCGACCGGCTAGGGGAAGTGGCCGGCTGGCCACCTTAACTGGCCAGTGGCCAATTTTTCTCTTTTTTAGATATTTTCAGATCTTTTGAGCCAGCTGTGGCTCACTGAAACTCATACTCCATACACGTGTATGGAGGGATCAAGCAAGCCATTTTGCTTGCTTGCTCTATATAAAGGGAGCTCCCTCCCCCTTTAGAGGGTTTACAAAAATTTCAGAGTTGAAATCTCCCTCTCTCTCTAGAATTCTCTCTCTCTCTCTCTCTCTCTCTCCATTGTGTGATATTGAGTTTAAAAATGAGTTTTCTTCATACGTTTGCACTAAAACACCTAGTCAAACTCCTTCACCTTAGTGTTGAAGATCTTGGAGGCCTTGTTGGAGCTCCTTGGAGTGATTTTGGCTTAGAAGTTGGCTGTTTGCTTGCTGTTTTAAAGTTGTGCTTCATGGGTGAGAATCTACCTCTTTAAGCTTTGTTTTTGTACATTGGTTTGGCCACCCTTGCATGCTATTTTTGGCCTATCTTTCAACTGCAAAAATCTCTTTTTTTAAGTGTTAAAAGTGATTGTTTGAGGCCCTGTGGGAGTTAAGAGTGTTTCACCCCTTGTGTGCCTTATTTGCTTAAGCCTTGTGCCATCTCTTAAGGCTTTTGAGACACCCTTTGTTTGGCCTTTCTACCACTGAAACTCAGAGAAATTTCAATGGTAGAAATCATGTTTTGAGGTCTAAAGTAAGAGGGTGTGGCCTCCCCTCTTTGCTTCTTGGTTACATGTCTTGTTGGCCTACTTGTTGAGCATGTTTTTCTACCATCACTTGACTTGATCTCAGCCTACTTTTGACCTTGTTTCAGCATGTTGTAACTCTGCTTTGGCCTGGTTGAGTCACCTCATGCATGCTTCTTACACTTGTAGTGTGATCTTGCTAATTAGCCTTGTATGCTTGATGCTTTAGCCCATCATTCTAGCTTATTTTGGCCACACTCCAGCATGCTTTTACCTATGTTTTAGCATGCTATAACTCTGTTTTGAGTGGTTTTTGTCATATGGGGCTTGCTTTGCATAGTTGTAGTGCAATGGACCTCACTAGCCTTGTGTTTTGATGCATCTAGGATGCTTTGTTTGAGATGTTTGCATGCAATGACATCATTTCACACATGATTTCAGAGCATATTTCTCTGTCACACTCTCATGCATGTCACTCTTTCATTGCTTCTAAGAGTTAGCCTTATGCCTTGCTTGTTGGCCAATTGGTATACATGACTTTCTTGCCTTGTAAACTTCAATCTCAGCATGATTTGGCCATTATTTCGGCATGTTTAGGGTCTGTTTTGATTTAGTTTAGCCCTTTGAAGCTTGTGTTGTAAGGTGGTGGCACAACCCCTTTCATTAGCTTAATGAGTTAAGCCTTTGAGTATGCATTACACGAGTTGTTTGCATTGTTTTTAAGTCACTTAGCATGCTATTTCTGTGATAACCTTGTTCCGTATTATGCTAATTAATCTTAATTATGAATGTGATTATGTGTTTAACATGATTTTGAGTGTTATTTATATGAATACATGTGGTTTTGAAATTCTATCTGTTCACCGTAGGAAAATCATTTGATTTTACGCTTTGGAATTTAAATTGAGGGCCTTATCAGCCACAGAAACCAAAATTTACTACGCCATCGCGATTAGCGTAATTTTTAGAGCCTACGGTGAAATTTAATTGAAAATTGATTTGGATCAAAATAATTAGATTTAGAATAACTAATTAAAGCACCATTACTTAATTTTAAGTAATTTGATTAAGAGAGCCTATAAATAGGCTCATTCACACTCAATTCCTCTCTTTGAATTCATTTGGCTTAAATTAGCTATCTAAAAAGAGAGAGAACCGAATTTAGAAAGAGAGAGTGAAGGCAATTGAAAGCTTTGATCAAGGGACTTGGGAACCTTGAAGATAAACTCAAGAATTAGCTAAAATTTGGAAGATTGAAGCTCCTAGGTGAGTAGTTGAGCAAAAATTTAAGAGTTTAAGTTTGTAATTTTGTGAATTCAAAGTTAGATGGCAATTGAGGTCATAATTGAGTTGAACTTGTTGAATTTGGAACTTGTATGTACATGCATGTCTAGAATTGCCATGAATTTGCATAATCTAACATATAGCTTGATAATTATGAAAAATTAAATGTCGAATCATACATGCAAACAAGGTTTTGTTAAGTTTCATAATTATAAGCATCATTGGTACCATTTGAAATGGGATTATAGTCAAAAATTTGCATGTATGTTTGATTGATGGAGATATGAAGTTGTATGAAGTTGGATACATTTGCCTTGACCATGCCAAGAGAGATGGTGGTTAAATTGAGAATTTGATCATGGTTTTGAATAATTGGTTTCAAATTTCCTATGCTCTCATGTTATGTAGTCATATCCCATGTTTTTGGTACCTAAATTCGAGCTTTGGAGCCTTTGAATGTTGAGTTTGAACATTAAGAACAATTTTGGAAATTCCAGAATTTGGCGTGTCCGCTCGAGCAGGGAAAGGGCCGCTCGAGCGTGAAATACTAGTTCCTAGAACTTTTGCAGACATGGATGTCAGCTCGAGCGGGGAGATTCATGCTCGAGCGGGGAGCCATGTAGTGTGACATTCAGCCCGAGCGCCCGAATTCAAGCTCGAGCGTAAAAATGAGGCAACCAGTACTTTTGTAGACCTAAGGGGTCCACACGAGGGTCCAAGCCCATGCTCGAACGGGGAGCCCTGTCTTTGAAATTTTGAAAATATGCTTTGTGTTTCATTTTTCCATTCTCTTTCATTTCTAAACACTCTTAGGCATACATTAAGCATTGTAAATGAGTTAAAAGAGATAATAAAGAAGCCTAAGAGGAATGTGTGAATTAAGAACAGATTGAATCGTTTGTGACCCATTATGTTCATGAAATGTGTAGGGTCAAGCACGAGAGCAAATCCACCGGCAGATCACTGTGAGTAATATCTTAGTAAAGATATTTTGAAGTATGTTATTTGTCCAATTGCTTATTTCTATATAAGTCTCATAACCTTGTTAATTTGAATTGTGGACAAATGTTTGTTATGCCATATGGTTGGGCCAAAGGCAATTGGATACAATTGATTGGGCCGAAGGCCGTTTGACATGCATGAATGTTTGGGCCAAAGGCCGTTCGACATGAATGAATGGGTAGAAGGCCGTTTGATATGAATAATTGGGCCAAAGGCTGTTGTGAATAAATGATGGGCCAAAGGCCGTTTGATACGAATAATTGGGCCAAAGGCCACTGGAAATAAATGATCGGGCCGAAGGTCATAGGATATGGATAATCGGGCCAAAGGCCGTTGGAAATAAATGATTGGGCCAAAGGCCGTCGGATATGAATGATTGGGCCAAAGGCCGTTTGACATGAATGAATTGGGCCTAAGGTCGTTTGTTTAGGACAGAATGGGCCAGAGGCCGTTTCATATGTTCAGGCTTGAAGCCGTTTAATGTACTGAAGGGACATATGAATGGGTCTAAAAGACCGTTTGATGTATCTGTTTCGAGTTTCATTCATGTACCTTCTTTATTTGATATTATTCACTTTGCTTTCGCTCACACTCATTCATGTGTATGTAGGTGAGCAAAGAGATGTCCAAACCCAGCCCTGGTGAAATATCTGGGAAACAGTCAAAGTTTTGAAGAGTCAGCCCTAACGTCTCACGCACGAGACTTGCTTTCGCCTCTTTTGTTCCTTTGTTAAAATTTTGTCGTTTTGGCAAAAATGTTGAATCACCCTTGTATATAAGTTTTGATTTGGCTGACTTGGACTTGAATGATCCTGTATGTATAGAACTTGAATTATCTTTCGTTTGGGTGTGAGTTATTTATGAATACATATACTTTGAGGTTTTGACGTGCCATGTAAGCACAGCTCTATGGACAACTTGTAAGTTTGCTTCCGTTTGGCCCCCTTGACTTTAATAATATATGTTTGTTTGATTTGAGGCCGCAGGTAATCCCTTGATTACTGGTCGGTTGTGACCTTAATCCATAGGGGCGGGTTCGGGTCATGACAATTTCAGTGCCAAAATGTGTGTCATTGCACTCCATTGTTTCAAATGTTCATTCACCTTGAAAGTAGCCTTAAGCCCCTTGTCGGCTTGAGCATGAACTTGAGGCATTCATGCCTATTGGTTTAATCCTCCCTTGAGGATTTCTACTAACCAATAGCATGATATTTTCTTCATCCTCAAGGCACTCGAAGCTTAGGTCATCTTTCAAATTAGAGGACTTTTCACAATTGGACTTAACCAATTAAGGAATGGTTTGGTAATGTAAATGAGTAAACAAGAATTGAGCGAAGCAAAATATACCAAGATAACATATGTGTGTTGCATTGCATGTGTTTGGATCGGACATTAATCCAAACATAAGAAATGCCAGACGTTTCATACTCAAAGTGATGAAAGGTGTTGCATTTCTTGGTTGCCAACACCCTTGATCATGCATGATAGGGTGGAGGCACTTTGAGTCTTATGTGTGCATTCACTAAGCTTGTACAAGCTTGGTTTTCGAGCCATCATGCATTAAGATGCTTGATTGGTGGCTTGAGAGCCAAGTACCAGACTCCTTTGAGCTTGAGACACTATGAGGAGGGTGGCAGTGCACACATTTCTAGCCAAATACATTGCCTTGGCTCTATTGCTCTCTGTTGCAAGATAAGGCGGGATTACGGAAAGAAAAGTGGCGGTCGGACCTTGCAGCACTTGCCGACCACTTATCTTGGCCGGCCAGTTGAAGTAGCCTACTGACCAGTTGAGGTGGCCAGCTGGCCATCTGAAGGAGAAATTGTCCCAAGTGTTCCCATTTAGGGGCAAAAGCCATTTGGAAGCTTGTGCAGTGTCCTAAGATCACAGTGAGTGCAAACAGAGGCAAATCATGGAAAGGCAATGCGTTTTCGGGCAAAGCACACTGAGCATGCATGTCTCCCTCCCTCGAGGCCATTTTACAGCTTTCTTAGCTAGTTAATTTACTAGTTTTGTAATTAATTCGTTAATGTGTTTAGCTAAGTTAATTCGTCTTTGTAATATTCTAATTAGCTTAGATTAGCTAGTTATTCAATCTCATTTGGTTTGTAATAATTAATTAACTAAGTTAGTTAATTAGTTGGTTTGTAATAAGTAGCTTAGCTTAGCGTAGCTAGTTAGCTTATTCAGACCCTCCTTCGCGAGGGCACAATATTGTAATAAAGGTGTGTGTGTGTGTGTGCATGTCTTCCAACCCCACTTCTTTCTCCCTTTTACTTAACCGCTTTCGATGGTTAGTTTTAGGGCATTTTTCAATTAGCATTCCTTATGCTTGCATGCGTGCATCATTCATTTGTATTGCATGCACCGGGCTCAGCGCATCATTCAAACTGCATTGTATTTCAATACTTACTTGAATATGTGTTTTAAAGCATGTTATCAAATTGCTTTGTATGCCATGATTAGATAGCCAAGCCTATTTAGTTGCATTGTTGTATTAGGCATCTCGTATAGTTAGGAATCATGCATTGTTTTCTAACTAGCTTTTGTTTTGGCTTGGAGTACATTGTAAGTGTTTACGCTTTAGCATACTTGCATGAATGTGAGTGTTGCCATGATAGTATGCTTGCCATGAGGCTATTTTCTTATATGCTTAATTGCTTGAATGCCTATGGGTGGAGGCTTGGTTGCCTGAATTGGAACAATTCGATGATTGCGAGTTGGAAGTGGCACATCATGTTTTCTTAAGCCCACTTGAGGGTGACAAATCTGCACTTTAGCTTACTTGCTAGTAGCACTTTCAAACCATTTTCATAAACAAACATGAGTTGTTTTGTTCTAATTCTCGTGATTGAGTCTATACTTATATGCTGTGCGCCACATAGTAAAGCTAGCTAATAACCGGATAAGAACACATGAGGTTTTTTAAAACAACATATCATGCTTAATAGAGGCCGATCCTTTGATCAGGCGAGCGGAGGTGCTCATTTCAGGACCTTCCCGAGTCGAGGCAACTTTGGTGATGGCGGACACGTGGCCTTTGGCACGAGTCAGGGTTTCCTAAATTTTCCAAAACAAAATATTTTGGTGGCGACTTTGTAATCTGGCAAAGTAGTCCATGTTTGGCGCTTTTTGATTCAAAATTGATTTTCCAAAACCAATTGCCGGATTTGGACTCTTTGGTGTTTATCAGTCTTGCATTGCACTTTGTGAGATTAGATTCAGAACCATGACAGGGGTTCAAACTGTAGTAAGACCAATTCGCGCCCTCTCCGAAAGGGGGGCGCCCGAAGAAAGTCGGGAGGTCTACAGTTTCTAGCGACTCTGCTGGGTATTTAGAGAACTTGACTCAAAACTCATGATATGATGTTTTATCTACACTTATGTGTTTCTTTGCATTGCATTTGCATTGGTGTGCTTAAGTCACTGTGTTTGCCATCTGTTATTCCTGAACGGTTTGCCGGAGGCTTGCCTGGAAAAGCGTGCCATAAGGTTGACCGGTTACGGGCTCTGCCACGATGGAAACACAAACCTTGGTTTTGCCAAGGCACCATTTTTGACCATTTGACCTAGTTGCATATCGGAAGCCATAGAGACTGTTCCAAACTAGGACATGTTGCTCACCTGAATGCAGGATTGTTCGAAACCGCATGCGTGCGTAGTGAACCCCTAGTTCCTGATGAAATTAGGACAGTGAAACCCTACCCCACCATAGGGGTGTTTTTCTCTCACTTGCTTGATTTGTGCTTTTAGAGTGTGTCTCTACAGGGAGTGCATGTATCAGTTTGCAAGTCTGGGTATCAGTCTGAGGACATCAGTATTTGGGGGTATCAGATTTGAGGCAGTGATTTGGGAGCAGAGATCAGTGTTTGAGAATATTTTGTTCAGCTTATGATATCAACTGTGTGTTGTCTTTATCTAAGCTGAAATGCTGTCCGGTTTTTTGATTGTTGTTTTCTTATTTTGCTTTATTTTCCTTTTTGCAAGGTAGTATTACATCATTGCTTCCAACGAGGCAGATCCTCTCCAAGCACTCTGGACCCAGATTGGGAGAATTCATTGATCTGAGGATCTAGTTGATAGACAACCAGTGTTTGTTGCATTGCCCCCAGTTACTAGACGGAGGTTAGTTAGGTGCAAGTCATCAGTACAACAGTTATCAGATCAGCGGTCATTATCCACCTCACCTGTGCACAGTTGGGCTGAGATAACTACTTCCACCTCAGACAGGGAATACATACCTGTTCAGTTAGATTAGCACTTTACAGTTGGTATGGAGGACATGATGCATCAACTCCAAGAGACCATGCAGGCCATGCAGCGGGATGCTGCTCGCCAGGCAGAGGCTACCGCACGTCAGGCAGAGGTTGTAGCCCAACAGGTAGAACTAATTGCTAGGCTCCAACAACAGCAGCAACCACAACAAGCTGGAGCATCTGCTTCGCATCCACCCCCACCCCCACCCCCACCCCCACCTGGGGAAATAGCAAACATCTAGGAAAATACGGACGTTCCAATAGGGCCAGTCCCACCTCTAATCCTACCTCAGATGTCTAAAGCACCGGCTAATCTAGTGGACACGCCATTCGAATTTGAGGTTGATCCAATTGCGTGAAAGTGAGTAAGCTTGAAAAGCTGTTCAAGCGAGCCTAGGGAGTTAACTCGATCTCGTATATAGAAGGTGGATACACTGATTTGGCGGTGACATTGCCGGACAGGTTCAAAATGCCGCACATAGATCACTTTGACGGCTCAGGCGATCCTATGGTTTATTTGAGGTTGTTTTCTGATATTTTACACCCGATGGGCTTGACGAGACTCTAGAAACTATCACTCTTCGGTCGGACCCTATCGGGTGTTGCGGCCACTTGGTACGCCAAGCTGGAGGACTCAGTGAAAAGAAGTTGAGAGGAGATGGCCGAGGCCTTCATCGCCCAATATGCTTACGATACCCAAATCGAGGTCACAACCCGTGATCTCGAAGCAACCAGGTAAGAGCCGAGAGAGGGCTTTTCTGACTTTGTCACTCGATGGAGGGCCAAGGCCTCCATGATGACAATTCGGCCACCTAAAAAGGATCAGATAAGGATGGTTGTGCGCAACCTATAACCCAAGCTGATGCAAAAAATGATCGTCTTACCCCTTCCCACCTTTGCAGACTTCCACGAGATAGGGGTACAGATCGAAGATGCTATGAAGCAAGGTCTGATCGACCAGGAAAAGGAGCAGCCCAAGAGGGTGTTTTCACGCGATTCGAATGCAGCTACGAGTAGTAGTGAAGCCGCAAGAACTTTTGATGTGGGCATGGTCACCACCACCACCACCACCCCAAAAACAGCCACACCTTTCACCGGCTTGTCTGGAACCACCTCTCAACCAGCAAACTATCCACCCCGACGCAAGAGGGTTTTCACTCCACTTTATATGCCTTTGTTTAAAGCTTTAGGGGTCCTACTCAGGAAAGGACATCTGAAACTGTTAGAACAACGGCCTCTACCCGATCCTCTCCCTCCAAAGCATGACCCGACCAAATATTGTGCCTTCCATCAGCAACACAGTCACAACACTGACCAGTGCTTCAGATTACATCATGAGATTCAAGATCTCATTGACAACAAGGTGATTGTGCTGCCCAAGAAGCCAAATGTCACCACTAACCCTCTCCCACCACATAACAAACCGCCTCCTCCACCCAGGTAAATAAACCTGATTCAAACCACGGCTGTCTCGTACGACCCCACCATATACATCACTCCCTCCCACCTACCTAAGCCTGAGGTGTTTATTCCAGAATCCACAGATTTATGCATGATGAGCACCTCTCTAACCCAGCCCAAGCCAATGGTGGTGATTGTTAAAGATAGAACTGGGGTGACCTTGGAGAAGAATGGGAATGTTGGTTCGGAACCTGATGGATCTGGGAGCTTTACTGAGGAAACATACAACCTGGGCAGTTATATCGTGCCAACAGATCAGGCTAAGCCGAGGGTAGAGTTGCCAACTGGAGCAGAGATTGACGTGGTCCGGGAGGATGGACCGAGTCTGGGGCTAGATGACCTAGCAGAGTTGGAGGAGGACATTGGCAACCTATAGTTCTATGACGAGCAAGACCTGGGGGATGTACAGGTTGGTTGGTGTGATGCGAACGGAGCAACAGATGCTACAGGGTGGCTTAGTGACGAGCCAGATGTTGTTGAGGAGTCTTAGCCGAAACAGCGGCAGTCAGAAACTGGAACATCTACAGTGGCCGGAAGGGCCGAGAATACGGAAGAATTGCCGAAGAGCACCGGTACGAAGAATTTTGCTCGGGACTTGGGCAATTTGTGTACAGTAGATACCGAATAGGAAGATACGCTGAGGCATTTTGAACAAGAGAAAATCGAGAATAATGACAGGGCTAGAAAAGTCAAGGCCCCTGCGGGGACAAAATGTGCTGTGAGCACAGAAACAACTATAGTAGAGCCGGATAGTTGTCTATCGGTTGCTGAGGCCATGTGGTGGGAAGACGACGATTTGCGTCTGGCCCATACCAATGAAGACTGGGGGCAGAACCTCCCAGATGACACCTAGTATACAGAAGAAATGGACCATATGACCCGGAGTGGGCGGTGCTTTAAGCCCCCACATTTGGACCAGCCGGAGGCATCGGGGAAAGCTAGAGAAACTGAGAAACAGAAGGACAGACTATTAGAGGAGGGAGTTGTACTGAAGTAGCTAAAGAAAATTCAAGCAGACATCTCCATTTGGGGACTGCTTATGGCCTCTAGGGTACATAGACAAGCTGTCCTTTCAGCCATGGACAAGGCTAAGCTTTCAATTGATTCAATGCCCGAACAGTTGGTGGGACTGGTGTTCCCGAGTGGTGCTACACCGACTCTGACCTTCACAGACAAAGAACTACCACCTGAGGGCTCCGATCACAACAAGCCGTTGTATATCTTTGTGGAGTGTAGAGAAAAATGGATAACGGTGGTCTTGGTTGATACGGGATCTGCAATCAATGTATGTCTGTCACAAACGGCGTATGCTATCGAGTTAAAGCCCTTAGATTTCTCACCAACAGCCCAGGTGATACAGGATTACGACAACACCAGCCAGGAGCTGATGGGGACGGTACAAATTAAAACTCAGGTTGGCCCAGGGCAGCAGGACATTGAGTATCATGTCGTAGATGTTCCAGCTACCTTCAATCTACTCCTTGGTCAGCCGTGGCTACACCAGGTGAGGGCTGTCTCTTCCACCTTACACCAGATGTTGAAGTACCCCCATAGGAAGGGGGTAGCAATAGTTTTTGGGAATTCTTCAATACATCCGCTGCCAGAAGTTTCTATACCAGTTTTGGAAATTGAGCACGGCGTGGAGGATGTCTTTCTGTCGGGGTTCACCTTAACTGAGGCTCTGGTAGTACAAGATCTGCTAGCTATTGATGAGGGGCTGTACGTTAGTGCACAATCTGTTTACCTCATGAACAAGCTTCAACATGTGCCTAGATGGGATTTGGAAGGGGTGGCTGGAAAGGCGTCGCTACATTGGCCAAAGTACCACACAACCCGTATACCTTTGGTTTAGGTTACTCACCTACCAAGGAGGATTGGGCAAGGAAAGGAAGGGAGATGGCTGGAAGAGCCAAAGCTAAACAAGCTGGGAAGCACTATGAGTTAGTGTATAGACCTATCTAAAGGACCCTAAACGAACGATTTGTGCAGGAGGAAAGATTTCCCGTTTTGCGGCTTTTCCGACCCATGGCTGAATTCAGAGAGGCGGCGCTTGCCGAGTTTTGAGATCTTCTTTGACTTACAATTACCGGGGGATGAAGTTGCTGAAGAGCAGACTGGCCCAACAGCTGTGGCTGAGCAGTGCAATAAGGATAAGTCCGATAGTGCAGAACTTGAAATGGCTTGTCTCCTCTCAGATCCTCAGATCACATCGGAGTGCTCAGGGGGTGATTTCTCAATGTCCGTGATTGGAGATAGCTCGGCTGTGTGCCCATCTTCCGGCATTCTGGATGCATCCATTGCACCCTCCCTTGTTTGGCAATATGAGGAAGGCTTTTTATCTAGCAGGTCTGGGTCAGGTATTGAACCAGAATCTGATTCCACCGAGTTTGTGGAGTCAGAATTAGATTCCAGTTCTTCTGAGTCAGAGTCTAGTATTCCCGGGGGTGATAACCCGGATGCCACTATCCTGTCCAGGTCGTCATTTTCATTTTCTTTTGAGTCGGTTGTAACCGAAGAATCAGACGATCTGGAAGTTAATGAGAATGGTACTGCAGTGGCTTTTGAGTACTTTTTTGTGCCTTCAGTTTATTGCATTAATCAGGATTTTGAAAATTTTGACAAAAATGACAAGAAAGAAATTCCTCTAGTTTTAAAGCATTTGATTGACCGAGAGCAGGAGAGGTTTGTAAAGCCTTTGGTTGATGAAATCACCTCAATTAATGTTGGTATTGAGAAGGATCATGGTGGTCGGATCGGGTCCATGTTGTCGTCGGAGGAGCACGAGCGCTTAGTCTCTTTATTAAAAAATTTCAAAGATATTTTTGTGTGGTCCTACGAAGACATGCCTGGAATCGATCTTGAGATTGTACAGCACCAGATCCCTATTGACCTAGAGGCCCAACCTGTTAAACAGAAGCTCCGAAGGATCCGTCCAGACTGGGCTCTACGGATAAAATAAGAGGTCACCAAGCAGATTGATGTAGGGTTCCTATTGGTATCTGAATACCCTACTTGGTTGGCCAATATAGTTCCAGTGCCGAAGAAGGAAGACAGAATTTGGGTATGTGTGGACTTCAGAGATTTGAACAACGCCAGTCCGAAGGATAACTTTCCTCTGCCGCATATTGATAAATTGGTGGACTTCACTGCGGGGCATGCGCTGCTCTCATTTATGGATGGGTTTTCAGGCTACAACTAAATTTTGATGGCACCCGAAGACAGGGAGAATACTACTTTCACCACCCTGTGGGGGACCTACTGCTATAGGGTGATGCCGTTCGGCTTGAAGAATGCTGAAGCTACGTATTAACGGGTTGCGACCACAATCTTGCACGATATGATCCATAAAGAGGTTGAGGTGTATGTGGACAACATGATTGTCAAGTCCAAGGAAAGAGAGGGCCATTACACCGCCTTGAAGAAATTTTTCCAACGGATCAGAGAGTATCGGTTGCGACTGAATCCTCAAAAATGTACTTTTGGTGTCGCAGCAGGGAAAAATGCTGGGGTTTCTGATTACACAAAGGGGCATCGAGGTCGACCCTTCCAAGTTTAAGGCCATCTTAGAAATGCTACCACCAAGGATTGAAAAGGAGGTGCGAGGCTTTCTAGGTAAAGTGCAATTCATAAGACGGTTTATTACAAAATTAACCTTGACTTGTGAACCACTGTTTGGTCTCCTGAAGTAGGAAAGAAATTCCAATGGGATGACCGATGCCAAGTTGCTTTCGAACATATCAAGCAGTATCTACAGAACCCACCCATGTTGTCATCGCAGGAGCTAGGGAAACCGTTGATATTGTATCTGTCAGTAACCGAAACAACAATGGGCTGCATGCTTGCACAGGAATCTGAGGACAAGGTGGAGAAGGCTATCTATTACCTGAGCAAGAAGATGCTAGAATATGAAACCCGTTACACTCCGCTTGAGAAGTCTTGTTTGGCCTTGCTATGGGCTTCCAAGAAGTTGAGGCACTACCTGTTAGCTCACTCGGTAATACTGGTTTCGAGATTAGATCCCATCAAATATCTCTTCGAGAAACCAGCACTTACGGGTAGGCCAGCCCGTTGGTTTCTTCTTCTCTCCGAATTCAATTTGAAGTACATGATGCACAAGTCTGTGAAAGGGAGAGCGGTAGCGGAGTTCCTAGCCGATCACCCAGTGGAGGGAGATGAAGCAATAGAATATTTGTTCCTAGATGAGGCCATTTTGCATGTTAAAGAAGAAACTTGGACTATGTACTTTGACGGAGCGTCAAACCAGTATAGGTATAGGATAGGGGTGTTGCTGATAGCACACGACAATGCTCGCATACCTTTAGCCTTCAAGCTCGGTTCAAAGTATCAAACAATGAAGCAGAGTTTGAAGCATGTATCACTGGCTTGGAAGCTGCCCTAGAACTAGGGGCAAAGCGGTTGGACGTCATCGAAGACTCGAACATAGTTATATCTCAAGCAAAAGGAGACTGGAAAGTTAAAAAAGAAAGATTGAAAATCTATCACCAGACCTTGGACATCCTGATTCCTCGGTTTGAAAAGTTGAACTTTGTCCATCTATTAAGAGAGAACAACTGGTTCGCCGATTCTTTAGAAACTCTATCTTCCATGATAGACATCCCTTTCGGAGTTCGGATGCATCCGATAATTATTGAACAGAAATTTGTGTCGGCCTATGAATTGATTGCCGCCATAGATGAAGTACAAGATCAAAACCCCTGGTATGACAACATCTAGAACTTCTTGGAAAAGAAGGCTTATCCACCAGGGGCAAATGCAAAAGACAAGAGGGCAATTCGAAGAATAGTTGTTCAGTTTATCATCTGCGGCGGTAAATTGTACAAACGTGGTCATCTTAGGATGCATAAATTGTGCATTGATGCTGAAGAATCTAAATGCCTGATGAAGGCCATCTATAGAGGAGAGTGTGGAGTGCACATGAGCGGGTGATGCTTGGCTTGAAAGATTCTCAGACAGGATTATTACTGGTCAACCATGGAGGAGGATTGTATTGGTTTTGTTCGGCGATGCCACAAGTGTCAGATCCATGCAAATCGCATGAATATCCCGCCATCGAAGCTGTATAACATGACTTCGCCATGGCCATTTTCAGTCTAGGGGATTGATGTGATTGGGGCAGTTACTCCAAAGTGGTCGAACGGGCATGAGTATATCCTGGTGGCGATAGACTACTTTACAAAGTGGGTCGAGGCCCAATCCTATGCAGTGCTGAAGGCGTCGCATGTAGCTAAGTTCATCAAGAATAACATTATCTGTCGTTGTGGAGTCCCGAATGAGATTATTTCAGATAATGGTTCCTACTTCAAGAAGGAGGTGATAGACTTGTTGGAGATGTACAACGTGACTTTTCATAAGTCATCTACATATAGGTCGTAGACCAACGGAGCAGTTGAGGCCGCCAACAAGAACATCAAACACATTCTGCAGAAGATGGTGGAAACCTATAGGGACTGGCCAGATAAGCTGCCATTTGCTCTCTGGGGCTACTGGACATCAATTCGAACTTCTACTGGGGCAACTCCGTATTCCTTGGTTTATGGGATGGAGGCATTACGCCTATCGAAGTTGAGGTTCCGTTGCGAATAATGGTGAGTGCCGGATAGTTGCAGTGATTGGTAGCAGAGCAGGTTCAAAGAACTCATGCTATTCGCTGAGAGAAGGCTAAAAGCACTGTACCACATTCAAGGTTAATCAACGCAGGATTGCCAAGGCTTTGAACAAGAAGGTTAAGTCTAGGAATTTAAAAGAGGGGGATCTAGTGCTCAAAGACAACCGAGCTCCCATCCACGACCCTAGGGGCAAGTTCAGACCCAATTGGACTGGCCCTTACATCATCAAGTCTATCTGGTCTGGTGGAGCTGTCATTCTGATGGATTTAGATGGCCTTGAGTTCTCCCAGCCGATCAACATGAACAAGTTGAAGAAATACTATCCCTGAGTGGCTCGCTAGGCCGAAAACCCGAAAGGGCGACCTAAGCAAAAGTTAGAGCACAAAAAATTTGAAATAAGAAAAACTGAGCTCGCAAGGTTAAAAACCCAGAAAGGGCGGCCTTGGCAAAAGTTAGAGCGCAAAAGGAGAGTGTTAATACACGAGTGAACCCGAACCGAACTACGTAAGGCTTGATTCCCATCTTTAGGACACGTAGGCAACTTCATTCTGAAATCCAGCCATAAACACTTCCAAATCAACTGTGTCCATGTGATTGTTTTGGTCATCTTTGTCTATTCCACAACCGAACGTTCAGTTGTGATCTCCAGTGTAGTGTTGTTCAAACAAGGGGCAACTTTTCAGTTGCTGGATCCGGGGTTGTACATCTTAGTGATAGATCTCGGTCATGTCCAGTTGTGATCCATATCGAAAATGGTTTTGAAAAGTTTTAATAAAAGTTGATTTTGTTCAAATTAATCTTTTACAATTTAGACCATTTTTGGACCAAAACGGAAAATTTTCAGTATCCACAACCTTCAATTTCATTGATTTCATTACAGAGCTCTCTGACTCTCGATACAAATTGAAGTTGCTTTTTTATTACATTCATAAAGAAAACTTGAAAGTACAGATTAAAGCAATAAACTAGGGGTATGGTTTAGTCAGGTGTTCCTATGCCCCCTCCCCGAGCTTGTGGAAGCTTCTAATGCTAAAGTAGGCCCGATTTGTGCCTCTTTCTCAAGCCAAGCAATGCATTCGCCAGAAAGAGCAAAACTGAAAGTGGGAGCGGGGGCCAGTAGCTCTCTTGTCCTCCATGCTGTAGTATATCGGGTTAGATGTGAGCCTTTGATCGAAAATGCAGCGGGGTATTTTATCCCCTCTTCCAGGCAAGTCTGGTCGTGCTTGAACTAACATAGGAACCGAAATGGAAAGTAAAAGACACAGTGTGTCAGGCTGATCAACTGAATACTAGATTGCCGGGAAATGCCATAGCTCATCGCCGGTAGATTAAGCCAGGGACAGCACCAACAAATGTTGGCAGTAGATAGGCTGCACATCCATTCGCGCCACCATCCCTTATCTGGGGCATCAACTAGTCGTTGTCGGAAGAAATAGCCACGTGCTGAATATGCTGGGCATGAGTCCACTACTCTCAACTTATCCATGAGCCATATCTAGGGAGGGATGAAAAATAAGAGAGATTAAAGAATAGAGAGGTGTACGCAGAGAGAAAAGGTGAGAAAAGGGTTTTGAGAGAAAAATATAGCCTGAGAGCCAAGTGATATGAGAAACACATGTGAGAAGGGTGGGAAGCATTACCTGTAGGAGTAGTGAACTCCCTGCAAATCTGGTTGTCTCCCGGCAATGGAAAGCATCCAAACCCATTAAGGTTTCGGCTAATGTCATGCCAATGCAGCTTTTGCCCACTTTCAAGCCTTGGGCAACCTCAATCAAACGAACGATGGACCCTCTAAAGCCAGGGGCAAGTAAGAAATGAGACAATATGCACAAGTAGAGGGCGTGTCGCCAAAAACTCTGCCAAAAATGGTCGCCGTGGTCACCGACGTCAAAAAACCGACGAATCAAGCTCGGAATATCCAGTTCCCCGCCATGAATCAAAGACCGAGTGTCATGTAAAGTAAGCCCACACATCCGTCCTAAAGCTTGGATGTGACCAAAACGGAATTGGGGCAAGACCTTTTCATCGCGCCAATATTCCATCAAAGCTTGGAAATCTTCAAAAGTGGGGCACATCTCTTGACCCCTAAAGCTAAAAACATGGGTTACGCGGATTCCAACACCTAGCTGCGGCATGGAGGAATGAAAAACGCAGTGGGGTGCGGCTGAGCGTGAATAGTTCATTTATGCCAAAACCCCAAAAATTCAACTTTTCTTAGCCATCTAAAGCCGCAATCCAATCAGAGAGGCTTTGGACAAGAAATGCTTCCATTTGGGGCAAAAACAAAGTTAGAATGAAGTAATCACAAAGTTGGAGCTTTTGTAGAAGATAAGGCATTGAATGGAAGACAGGTGGCAGCAATCTGGAGGCTCCCACCAAAACTGGCCGACCGACCAGTAGGAGTAGCCGATTGGTCACGTTTCTGGCTGGCCGGCCGGCCACTTAAGTGGTCCACAGAAGTAAAAAGTGGCCGACAGAAGCAATAAGTGACCGGCAGCCTCTGTTTGTCTCCAGTAGAGTGCTTTTTAGCCTTCCTGTGTGTTGAGGATGCTGAAAACCTAAGTTTGATTCTATTTTGGATGCATCTTGCTGTTCTGCTTAACAGTTGCATTTGCTTATTGAGTTGTATTTGTTTTATTCATCGAGTTGTTGCAATTTGTTTATCGAGTTGTAATTACATTGGTTGGCCTGTCAAGGCCTGGTGTTGTTTATCGAGTTGTTTTGTTCTTACAGTTGTTAGTTGGTTCACTACCTGATTAAGACAATGCATTTTGAAGGTTCAATTTTCATCAATCTCATTTTTGTGTAAAATGGTATGATGCAATGCTCGGAATACAAAATACAACACTTTTTCGATCAAAAAGCTATTTTCCATTCCATCATGGTGTCTTTTACAAAGGTACAAGTTTTAAGAAATAAAACTGCCTAGGACTGTACAATGAGCTAATACTACTAGCAAAAAGAAAACAAAGCAAAAACATCTAAATCGGTGCCGGCCACCTCAGGATCGAGAGGCCCTCTTCATCCTCTTCCTCTGTTAAGTGGACTCTGTATCATCGCCGTCAGCACCACTGCCTGAACCAGATCCGCCTCTGCTTCCACCCTCAGAACCTGAGCCGGTGCCGTCGCTTCCACCCTCAGATGGCTTTGACTGAGGACTCACTAGCTCCTCCTTTCCACTAGACTCGTCATCGTCATCGTATGTGATAGGCGCCCGACGTCTCCCTCGGCTGTCTGCCGGAACCTCTCTCTCTGCCGCTTGAGGAGGCTCTGAGGGTCATGTCTGCAAGGGTGTGACCTGAAAAGACAAGTTTGAATTTATCAGCAAGTATCAAGTGCAGGTGCGGTACGCAGAGTATATGCAGAAATTAGAATAGTATGTGCATGCAGTGTGTTGTGTCAGATGTGATCCGTACATGTAGTGTATCAGTACAATGAAATGTTTAGTTTCAGTGTATTAGTAGAAGTATGATAAATGCAAGGAAACTGAAAAACTACAGGAATCCCGTTGGAGGTCAGCATCATCTCTCTCCTCAAGACCATGCTCTCTAATAAGGCCATCACCTGGAGTAACCCCTCGACATACTCTGCAGAAGGCTGCAAATGCAAGTTGAAATCATGAGTGCATGAATGAGTAATAATTTGAGTGAAACTGAAATCAATGAAAGCTGTAAAGTGTACCGGTGGTGAGCCAGGCGTCCTGACATATCGATGATCTGGCAATGGAGGCTCGAGTGGAATCTGATAAGGCACTCCAAAGATCCGCCATCTGGTCAGCTTAGTCAGGGGATTCGACCATCCAACGCACTGCCTAGTAGAAGGCATCCCTCTGACCTCACCTCTCGGTATCCGAGCCCTGCTCATCGAGGGGGCACTTGTTGTCTGAGCCTTGCTCGACGATGCAATATCAGCTGCTCTTCCTGTATGAGCGCGAACACCTGCCAATGGAGGCATGAGATATGTTTGGAGGTAGATCGTGTAGTCTCCCTCTCTGATAAACCGGTTTGCATCTGAGTCCCGCATGACATCGATAAACTCTGAAGGGGAGAAGCACTCTGTGGCCCACCTAGACGGTAGAAGAGGCAAAGGAACTGACTACAATGGCAAGCCCAACGTCTGGCGCATGAAGCGCTCGCCTAAGAATCGGGCTCGGCCCACGGGTCCCTCAAGCACAAGTCGATATCGGGTGGCGCCCCGAGCTTCGGCAAAATGAAACCGGGCAAACTCTGGCATCACCACCCAAGGCTGCCTTGTAATCTGCAGATAACAAATGCATTAGTTTCCATTTAGATATGCAAAGTGAATTGAAGATGAAAACATGAAAAACTATAGGTTTTGTGTTACCTCGGTCACCCGCACGGTGTCAAAGTACTGGCACAAGTATGGGAGGGTGTCTCGGGTCCTGGGCTGGCACCTACCATCATACCTATGTGAATAGGGTACCTCAGGCGGCGCCTCAACCTCTAGCTCGGGAGCAAGTGCGGGGAAATAGGCATATGCCCACAGCTGTGAAAAGCAAGACAATGGCAATGAGAATACAGAATATAGGAAATGCAAAAAACAGAGTACGACACAGTGTATAGAAAGTACAGTCTTGAGTAGAGATTAGACTATGTGTGTGCAATGTGCGGTGTGTGCAGTGTACAGAAAGTGGAAAGCAGAAAACATAGTATAAAATGTAAAGTAGAAATGTAAAGTGTACCTCCCAGGCTCACCATTAACCGCCCACTTTGTTTCCGCTCTTGCGGAAGGTCAAGCTCATGTAGCAGTAAAGGGTAGCAAGGCCGGCGCTTCCCCAGTCATAGTGTCGCACCTCTGATAGGTCCACTAAGGTGCTTAGAAAGTATAGCCCCACTGTGTTCCCTCTGTCGGCAAACAGGGTAGTCCCGAAGAGGAACATGAGGAAGCCCCGAGCGTACTACTCTGTCTCCTCGACCATCGTAGGCTCTCTCCCCCTAAAGTGGTCGGCGAACCAAGTGTACCGAACCAAGCCTGTCGAACGGAAAGTAGGCGGGTGCACTCCGAACAGATAAGTCCAGGTAGCCTCTCACTCGCCCATGTCGGAGTCATATGGGATCGGCTGACCTCCTACGTGTAGGCCTATCAGCATCGCAAAGTCATACGGGGTCATCGTCATGTCCCCGGTGGCAGAGAAATGGAAGGAGTTGGTGGTGTCCCACCATCTCTCTACCAGTGCTCCTAATAGGGTCTTGCTCGCAAAGAGACGCGAGTGCCCTGAGCAGAATAGGCCAAACCCTGCCTCATCGATAATCTACTAGACACCACCGGGGAGCTTTAAGTATCACTCCCTCGCTGTGGTGGCCCCGTACCTATGGGTGAAACGGGTGGTAACCTATGTGAATGGGCAGAAATACAATATGCACGTGTTCAGAGCGAGCAGAAATATAGTATGCATGTGTTCAGAACGAGCATAAATACAGTATGCGTGTGTTCAGAATGAACAAAAATACGATGTGTGCAAGTGTTTAGAGCGAGCAGAAATACAGTATGTATGTGATCAGAATGAACAGATGAAATACAAAGCAAAAGTGCGAGCTATGCAAGAAATGTAAAGTACATCGCAGAAATTGTAAGAGTGCAGTGTGAACCTCTGGGGCGTCATGACACAAGTGGGACTCTAGCTCCCGTAGTAGTAGATCTGCAGGCGTGCGTTGCGCAAAACCAGTGAAATGGCGCATCGTGCTAGGTAGTAGCACATGTACCTTAGGATGGTACGTCGCTGGGTCGAATAACTGAATCCTCGGCGGCAATGGGATGTGCTCGGGCTCCTCCTCCATCCTTGGAGAACCCCTTTCATGCGGCGCGTCGTCTGCCATCTAAAAATAAGGTGAAAAATGAGCAAAATGCGCAAAAGATGCTAAAAGTCAACAAAAGTCAACCCTCGGGAAGAGAAAAAGTCAAAGAAAGTCAAAGCCTGGGAAAATGCGCAAAACTGAAGACAAACTTGGGGGAAGCATACCTCAAATGGTGAAAATGGAGGAAAAGGCTCTGAAAACAACTTTTGTTCGGTTCAAAACGAAGAGAATCGAAAGGTCTTAGCAAATCAACTTTGCGGGGTGCGTTGGAAAATGCATAAAAAGTGCAGATCTAGGAGGGAAAAGTGTTTGGGGATGAAGAACAAGAGATTTCCGAGTTGTATGTGTGAGGAAATGTGATTTGGGGAAGTGTTTTTAAAGTTCTCTGTGTAAAATGACCAAGCTGTCCCGAAAATACAAAAACTGGCCGGCCGGCTAGTTTTTGTGGCTGGCAGATGTAAAAAGTGGCTGGGAGGGTGCCCCTATTCCCTTTGAGTGTTTTCGATTTGTTTTGAGTCATTGGGTTCCAAGAAATGCAATTTCTACTCAAAGTTTGGTTCAAAATGCCTCTGCGGAAGCCCAGAATTGTGTTCTCGGCGTGCAGTGGTCATCGCCCATCAACAGACACAAGGTGTATCCTTTTTAATACGTCACAACTCTTCCGGGAGGTAAACTGGAAGTTGCCTTCGAGTTGTCTTTATCAAGCATGCTTTTGTTGTCACATAGCATTCGCACGTTACATTGAACATGCATTCTAAATTGTTGCATAGACCATGCATTACCGTGTTTGCATGGATCATGCATCGTTAATTATCTTGCATTGAATATGCATCGTTGATTATCTCGTGTAGAACATGCTTCGGTTTCATTTCTTGATTATCTCGCGTGAGACATGCATTGTATTGCATTGTACCTATTGAGTTTCTTTCTCATGTATGCACAATATTGTATGTACGGTTCATTTGAAGCTGGCGCAACCAGGTGATATTCGATGTGCAGTTCATTCAAAGAAGTTCCATTTAAGATTGTTCAACTTTGTGTATCTATCACACATGTTCACTTTCTGTATCTATTGCACATGTTTACTTTGTGTATCTATCACACATGTTCACTTTGTGTATCTATCGCACATGTTCAAACTTTGTGTATCTATCGCACATGTTCACTTTGTGTATCTATCGCACTTTGTGTATCATGACATGTTCAACTTTGTGTATCTATCGCACATGTTCATCTTTGTGTATCTATCGCATATGTTCATCTTTGTGTATCTATCGCACCTGTTCACTTTGTGTATCTATTGCACATGTTCACTTTGTGTATCTATCGCACATCTTCACGTTGTGTATCTATCGCACATGTTCACTCTGTGTATCTATAGCATTTAACCTCGTATTCCTTAGGCATCGTTGTTCTTTCTCCTCGCGTGTGCGACGGGTTAGGCCTTCTTTGATTAAGAGCATTTGGAATGTGTTCCGATGCTTATACCACCCCTTTTCCTTTCATGTGCAATGTGTCAGAATCTTGTTTGAGACCTCGGGTGTGCCCAATAGTCACTTTTAGCCTTTCTTGCGTGAAGCGTAGTGAAGATTGCATAATTTTCTTACATCCTTTCTACATGAACTATAGTTCGGTTTGTAATTCCCACGCATAGCTATAGACACCCCATTTTTGACCGTCCTTAAGACTTGGACGTCATTGTTTGAACACTCGATGATCATCCCTGTTCGTGTTCGTCTTGAGTTCTCGGAGGTTTCAGCTATGCGCCTTGCCTCAAGACCTCTCGACTTGTCTGTTTTGTATTTGGTTTTGCATCAAACACTTGTTGTTTTGCTTATGAGGGTGGGAAATAGCTTGTAGGCCATCCCCACACCTCACCGGCCATGGCTTGAGGCCACCAGCCTTGTTTCCTTGCCACCGGCCACTGATGATGGCCGGTCGGCACTATTGATGGTTGGTCGGCACATTTTGTGGTCGGTCGGCCAACTTTGTTGGCCGATTAGCCACTTTTTCTGGCCGGGCCCTTTTCTTGAGGGGCTTTGAATCTTTTGAACCCCCTGTTTTAGCTTCTTGAGGAAGCTTGAACCTTTTGAACCCTTGGTTTTTGGCTTCTTGAGGAAGCTTGAACCTTTTGAACCCTTGGTTTTTATATTCTTGAGGAAGCTTAAACCTTTTGAACCCTTGGTTTTTGGCTTCTTGAGGAAGCTTGAACCTTTTGAACCCTTGGTTTTTATATTCTTGAGGAAGCTTAAACCTTTTGAACCTTTGGTTTAGCTTCTCCAAGAAGCTTGAACCCTTTGCACCCTTGGTTTAGCTTCTCCAAGAAGCTTGACCCCTTTGCCTAGCTTCTCCAAGAAGCTTGGCCCTTCTTCTAAGCTTCAAAGAGAAGCTTGACCCCTTTGCTTAGCTTCTCTTAGAAGCTTGCCCCTTTTGACCCTTTTGCCTTAGCTTCTCCAAGAAGCTTAGGCCTTTTGCCTTGCTCTATAAATAGAGGACCTCTCCTCCCATTTCAAGGTTGAAAAATCTGATATATATCATATATATATCACTCCCTCTCTATGTCTCCCTCTCTTTCTACATTTGTGTGGGTTAGAGGGTGCAAAAGGGTCTAGTTCTTGGCCATTTGAACTACACCTCCTAGCACAACACCTCCATCATCCAGCCAAGCACCTTGGAGCTGATTTCCAGAGGTTGAGGGTTGCATTTTTGGGTCTAAAGGCTGCTGATTCTTGCTGGTCTTCAAAGGTAACTTCTTACCCTCTTTATTCCCCGTTTTTGCATACACTTTTAGCCTGTCTTGCATGCTGTTTTGGGCTTTGTCATAAACTGAAAAAAGTTCTGTTTTTGAGTCCTTTAAATAGTTGTTTAAGAGTGTTTTGAGCTTTGAGGTTGTTTGACCTCTCTTAAGGCTTGTTTGGCCTTTGTTTTTGTGCTATTTTGGTGAGCTCTGGGACCATTGTGTTTGGGCCTCCTCACCACTGAAATCTTGAGGGATTTCAGTGGTGAGGATGGTGCCTTGAGGTCCCAAGAAGGAGAGGGCCACCCCCTCTCCTTATAGTCCTTGAAAAGGGCTATTTTTGCCTCTTGAGGGAGCATCTAGTTTAGGCTCATGGTGATCATGCCCTAGCTATTATTTGTGCTTATTATGTCATAATATAGCATTGTTGTGTGTTGGTTTAGGTACACCATGCTTGCTTAGCATATATGCCTTGTAATGCCATGTTTAGGTCTTAACATGCTTTAGGTTTTGATCCTTGTTCTAGCATGATTTTGGCCAAGCTTTGTGAAGCTTTTCTGTTTGTTTTAGCATGCTTAAGTTCTATTTTTGGTTGTTTTGGTCGACAATAGCATGCTTAGCATAGCCACCTTGCATTTTGGCTTGTTAGCCTTAGGTGTGTGAGTGTGTAGCATGCATTACTTGCATTATTTCAGTGGTTTGGAACCACTTACCATGCTATTTCAGTCCTTATAACATGCTTGCATACTTGCATTTGATGCTCCTTTGTTGCTTTAAAAGGTTGTTGACTTATGCTCCATGAATGTGCTTCTTTGTATGCTTGCATGTTTAAACCACTTAGATGCCATCTAGGTGTTCCCTTAGCATTGTCTAGGTTTGCCTTGAACCTGTTTTAAGTCTTCTTGGCCTTGTGAGGCTTGGTTGACTTAGCCATGGTTTAAGTCTCCTTAGCTTGCCTCAAGTACTTGGACCAATTGCATGCCATGTTTGTCTTGTTTAAATTGGTTTGGCACCATCATTAACATGATTTTCAGAGTTTAGATTGCATGCTAAGTGTCCATGTTTAGGCTCTTTTAAGTGTGCTTAAAGGTTGCTTGTTTGATGCTTAAGTGTTGGCCCATCAACATGTGCATGTGTGTGTGTGTGTGTAGGCCCTCATTTCCATAGCATTGGCCCTTTGTTTTAGGCTTGTTTGAGGGCTGCCTAAATTAGTTTAAGTCCACCCCTTTGCATGTTGTTGCATGCTCACCTTGTGTGTTGTTGCATACTAGTTTGTTGTTGCATGATTGAATGAAGTCACATGCTTGCTTGCATGCTTGAACATCCACATTGTGTCTTGCATACTTGTAGGTTGCATTGCTTCATGCCTTACATGCTTCTTTACTTAGGTTGTGTGCCTAACCTACATTGCACATTGCATTGCCATGTTGTATACTAGCCTCCATACCTAGGACGCATTGCATTGGCATGCATGCTTCACCTCTTGAGTTGAGTATGATAGACGTTGAGCCCCCTTTGTTTGATTACATGCATTGCATTCCATATCGAAATGCATACTTGGTTTCTTGGGACATCATGCATGAAAATGCGCGATTGGTGGTCCAAGAATCGAGAACCATATCCCTTTGAGTCATGAATATGATAAGGGGTGTGATTGGTGCATACATTGCTTGAAATGCATTGCCATGCTATGTTTTTCCCTCTGCTGCTGTCAAAAACAAATTCTGCAGGAAGATTTGGCCGGCCGACCATCTACAGTGCCGACTGGCCATCCATAAGTGGCCGATTAATTAATTTGTGGCCGGTGACCATTCTCCATGGCCGGTGACCAATTCCCTCAACTGGTGGTGTTCCACAGCATTCAGAGAAACAACCCTGATATTTGTGCAGTCTTCAGAGAAGGATAACAGTCAAAGCAGAGGCAACTTGTGCATGGCAGTGGCTTTCTGAGCGGAGCCGAGCGCACATTGCATTGGGCCCTCTTCCCGAGGCTATTTACTTCTTTCATTAGATTAGTTAATTTGTTAATTAATTAATTGGTCTGTAATATTTAATTAGGCTATAGGTTAATTAAATTGTATTATTCTTTCGGTCCCTCCGAGCGAGGGCAAATTTGTAATAAGTGTGGGTGCGTGTGTGCATGTCTTCCAACCCCCACTTCTTTGTCCCTTTTACTTACCTGCTTTTGATGGTTAGTATTAAGACATGTTTACTTTAGCATACCTTATGCTATGCATGCGTGCATCATTCATTAGTATTACATGCACCGGGCTCGGCACATCATGTTAACTGCATAAAGTATTTCAAATCTAACTGGAATACATGCTATCTGTGCATTTTCACATGTCATCCTTAGATTAGTCGAGCCTATTCTAGATTGCATTCTGCATGTGTCGCATTAGCCACCTTAACATGAACTAGGGTCATGCATATGATTGCTAACATGTTCTTGTCTTGGCTTGGAGTACATTGTAAGTATTTTTATGATTTAGCATCTCGCATGAGTGTGAATGTTAACATGGCAGTATGCTTACCATGTGGCTAGCTGCTTATGTGATATAAACTATCTGAATGCCTGTGGGTGAAGGTTGGATTGTTTGAGTTGGAATAACTCGTTGAAATTCGTGTTTTAGCCTACTTGCGAGTAGCAAATTTCAGACATTTTCCAAACAAACGGATATGCAATGCTTCGTTCCAAATTAGGCGATGTAGTCTATACTTTTGTGTTGTGCGCATCACATAGTAATTCTATCTAATTAACTGGAATAAGAACACATAACGTTTTCAAAATCGGATATCATGGTTAGTAGAGGCCGATCTTTGGATCGGGCGAGAGGGGGTGCTCATAGCTGACCTTCCCCAATCGTACCCAAGTTCCCAAGCCGAGGCAACTTTGGTGATGATGGACACGTGGCCTTTGGCACCGAGTCAGGGTTTCCTAAATTCCCCAATTAAAAAATATTTAGGTGGCGACTCTGTATCTGACAAAGCAGTCCATGTTTGGCACTTCTTTCAAAAATCTATTTCTCAAAACGATTTGCCGGATTTGGACTCTTTGGTTCAGATTAAGAATTGTGACACAATTGAGTCCGAACTGTAGTGAGGCCCAAGGGCGCGTCTACAGTAGTGTGTTTGCTTACGAGTTTGTTGTAGCATTTCTTTGCATAACCTTTGCATCTAGATGTTTCATTATAGCCCTCTTTGCATGATCATAAGTTATGTTATGCATTGTGCATGTAACTTGCATTTTGCCCCTACCTGCGGGCGCATCTATTTTGATATCTTGCATGTTTGTCTAAGCCTTTGGCCTTGTCAAAAATGGGTCGTCTCTGGGCTTTGACAGTCATTCCTGTCATTTCATGACTCCTGAGTTCTGTCAAAGAGGGGTAACTATAGACACCCCATTTTTGACCGACCTCAAGACTTTGATGTCATCAGTTGTGCAATCGATGATTGCGCATGTTTGTGCTTGTTTTGAGTGCCCGAGGGTCTCGGCTGACTGCCTTGTCTTTGAGCCTCTTAACTCTCTGTGTTTTGCCCTTGTTTTTGGGCGAAACCTTGTTGTCCCTTGCCTAGAGGGAGAAGAAGGCCTTGCCTGCCACTTTCCTCTCCTGTAGGCCACTTCAAGTGGTCGGCCGGCTAGGGGAAGTGGCCAACCGGCCACCTTAACTGGCAGGCGGCCAATTTTTCTCTTTTTTAGATATTTTCAGATCTTTTGAGCCAGCTGTGGCTCACAGAAACTCATCCTCCATACACGTGTATAGAGGGATCAAGCAAGCCTTTTTGCTTGCTTGCTCTATATAAGGGGAGCTCCCTCCCCCTTTAGAGGGGTTAGAAAAATTTCAGAGTTAAAATCTCCCTCTCTCTCTAGAATTCTCTCTCTCCCTCTATATTGTGTGATATTGAGTTTAAAAGTGAGTTTTCTTCATACATTTGCACTAAAACACCTCGTCAAACACCTTCACCTTAGTGTTGAAGATCTTGGAGGCCTTGTTGGAGCTCCTTGGAGTGATTTTGGCTCAGAAGTTGGCTGTTTGCTTGCTGTTTTAAAGTTGTGATTCAAGGGTGAGAATCTACCTCTTTAAGCTTTGTTTTCGTACATTGGTTTGGCCACCCTTGCATGTTGTTTTTGGCCTGGCTTTCAACTAAAAAAATCACTTTTTTTAATTGTTAAAAGTGATTGTTTGAGGCCCTGTGGGAATTAGGGGTGTTTCATCCCCTTGTGTGCCTTATATGCTTAAGCCTTGTGCCATCACTTAAGGCTTTTGAGACACCCTTTGTTTGGCCTTTCTAGAGAAATTTTGGTGGTAGAAATCATGTTTTGAGGTCTAAAGTAAGAGGGGGTGGCCTCCCCTCTTTGCTTCTTGGTTACATGTCTTGTTGGCCTACTTGTTGAGCATGTTTTTTTACCATCACTTGACTTGATCTCAGCCTACTTTTGACCTTGGTTCAGTATGTTGTAACTCTGTTTTGGACTGGTTGAGTCACCTCATGCATGCTTCTTATACTTGTAGTGTAATCTTGCTAATTAGCCTTGTATGCTTCATGCTTTAGCCCATCATTCTAGCTTATTTTGGCCACACTCCAACATGCTTTTACCTATATTTTAGCATGTTTTAACTCTGTTTTGAGTGGTTTTAGTCATATAGGGCTTTCTTTGTATAGCTGTAGTGCAATGGACCTCACTAGGCTTGTGTTTTGATGCCTCTAGCATGCTTTGTTTGAGAGGTTTGCATGCCATGACATCATTTCACACATGATTTCAGATCATATTTCTCTGTCACACTCCCATGCATGTCACTCTTTCATTGCTTCTAAGAGTTAAGCCTTATGCCTTACTTGTTGGCCAATTGGTATGCATGATTTTCTTGCCTTGTAAACTTCAATCTCAGCATGATTTGGCCATTGTTTTGGCATGTTTGGGGTCTGTTTTGATTTAGTTTAGCCCTTTGAGGCTTGTGTTGTAAGGTGGTGGCACAACCCCTTTCATTAGCTTAATGAGTTAAGCTTTTGAGCATGAGTTGTTTGCATTGTTTTTAAGTCACTTAGCATGTTATTTCAATGTCAAAATGTGTGTCATTGCACTCCATTGTTTCAAATGTTCATTCACCTTGAAAGTGGCCTTAAGCCCCTTGTCGGCTTGAGCATGAACTTGAGGCATTCGTGCCTATTGGTTTAATCCTCCCTGTAGGATTTTTACTAACCAATAACATGATACTTTCTTCATGCTCAAGGCACTCAAAGCTTAGGTCATCTTTCAAATTAGAGGACTTTTCACAATTGGACTTAACCAATTAAGGAATGGTTTGGTAATGTAAATGTGTAAACAAGAATTGAGTGAAGTAAAATATGCCAAGATAACATATGTGTGTTGCATTGCATGTGTTTGGATCAGACGTTAATCCAAATATAAGAAATGCGAGACGTTTCATACTCAAAGTGATGAAACGTGTTGCATTTCTTGGTCGCGAGCACCCTTGATCTTGCATGATAGGGTAGAGGCACTTTGAGTCTTATGTGCGAATTCACTAAGCTTGTATAAGCTTTGTTTTCGAGCCATCATGCATTGAGATGCTTGATTGGTGGCTTGAGAGCCAAGTACCAGACTCCTTTGAGCTTGAGACATGATGAGGAGGGTGGTAGTACACACATTTCTAGCCAAATACATTGCATTGGCTCTGTTGCTCTCTATTGCAATAAAGGCAGGATTTTGGAAAGAAAAGTGGCCGGCCGGCCACTTGCACTAGCTTGCCGACCACTTGTATTGGCCGGCCGGCCACCTGAAGGTGAAATTGTTCAAAGTGTTCCCATTTAGGAGCAGAAGCCATCTAGAAGCTTGTGCAGTGTCCTGAGGTCACAGTGAGTGTAAACAAAGGCAACTCATGGCAAGACAATGCGTTTTTGAGCAAAGCACACCGAGCATGCATGTCTCCCTCTCCCGAGGCCATTTTACTACTTTCTTAGCTAGTTAATTTCTTTGGTTTTGTAATTAATTAGTTAATGTGTTCACTAAGTTAATTCGTCTTTTAATATTCTATTTAGCTTAGATTAACTAGTTATTCAATCTCATTTGGTTTGTAATAATTAATTAGCTAAGTTAGTTAATTAGTTGGTTTGTAATAAGTAGCTTAGCTTAGTGTAGCTAGTTAGTTTATTTGGATCCTCCTTCGCGAGGGCGCAATATTGTAATAAGGGTGCGTGTGTGTGAATGTCTTCCAACCCCACTTCTTTCTCCCTTTTACTTAACCGCTTTCAATGGTTAGTTTTAGGGCATTTTTCAATTAGCATTCCTTATGCTTGCATGCGTGCATCATTCATTTGTATTGCATGCACTGGGCTCGGCGCATCATTCAAATTGCATTTTATTTCAATACTTACTTGAATACGTGTTTCAAAGCATGTTGTCAAATTGCTTTGTATGCCATGATTAGATAGCCCAGCCTATTTAGTTGCATTGTTGCATGTGGCATCTCGTATAGTTAGGAATCATGCATTGTTTTCTAGCTAGCTTTTGTTTTGGCTTGGAGTACACTGTAAGTGTTTACGCTTTAGCATACTTGCATGAGTGTGAGTGTTGCCATGATAGCATGCTTGCCATGAGGCTATTTGCTTATATGCTTAACTGCTTGAATGAATGTGGGTGGAGGCTTGATTGGCTGAATTGGAACAATTTGATGATTGCGAGTTTTAAGCCCACTTTGAAAGTGACACATCATGTTTTCTTAAGCCCACTTGAGGGTGGCAAATCCGGACTTTAGCCTACTTGCGAGTAGCACTTTCAAACCATTTTCACAAACAAACATGAGTTGTTTTGTTCCAATTCTCGTGATTGAGTCTATACTTGTACGATGTGCGCCACATAGTAAAGCTAGCTAATAACCAGATAAGAACACATGAGGTTTTCTAAAACAACATATCATGCTTAGTAGAGGCCGATCCTTTGATCGGGCGAGCGGGGGTGCTCATTTCAGGGCCTTCCCCTCTCATACCCAAGTTCCCGAGCCGAGGCAACTATGGTGATGATGGACACGTGGCCTTTGGCACGAGTCAAGGTTTCCTAAATTTCCCAAAACAAAATATTTAGGTGGCGACTCCGTAATCTGGAAAAACAGTCCATGTTTGGCGCTTTTTGATTCAAAATTGATTTTCAAGACCAATTGCCGGATTTGGACTCTTTAGTATTTATCAGCCTCGCATTGCACTTTGTGAGATTAGATTCAGAACCGTGACAGGAGTCCGAACTGTAGTAAGACCAATTCGCGCCCTCTCCGAAAGGGAGGTGCACGAAGAAAGTCAGGCAGTCTACACCTTCCCCCTCTTCGTATGAGATACGGTTAGGTACGCCTGTTGGTTACACTACATTTTATCTTTTCACATGAAATGTGTTAGGATTAGATGTTTACCAGGTTAAAACCTCCCCCCTCTCCATATAAGATACAATTAGGTACACCTGTTGGTTACACCACCTTTATTCCTTTCATGTGAAACGTGTTAGGATTTGATGTTTACCTGGTTAAAACCTTTCCCTTCTTTGTATGAGATACAGTTAGGTACGCCTGTTGGTTACCCCACCTTTGTTCCTTTTATGTGAAAAATGTTCGGATTTGATGTTTACCCTGTTAAAACCTTCCCCCTCTCCATATGAGATGCGGTTAAGTACGCCCGTTGGTTACACCACCTTTGTTCCTTTTACGTGAAACGTGTTAGGATTTGATGTTTACCCGGTTAAAACCTTCCCCCTCTTCATATGAGATACGGTTAGGTACGCTTGTTGGTTACACCACCTTTGCTCCTTTCACGTGAAACGTGTTAGGATTTGACGTTTACCCAGTTAAAACCTTCCCTCTCTCCATATGAGATACGGTTACGTACGCTTGTTGGTTACACCACCTTTGCTCCTTTCACGTGAAACGTGTTTGGATTTGATGTTTACCCAGTTAAAATCTTTCCTCTCCTGTAGGAAATCTGATTAGGTATGTCTGTTGGTTATACCACATTTTCTCCTCTTGTGTGAGACACTTTTGGATTTGTTCACTATCTTCTCTCATGCGAGACGTGTTTGGATTTCGAGTTTACCTATTATTTGTGTTGTGGAACATTTTTATGTGATCTTGTTGCATATTTGTATGTGATCTTGTGGCGCATTTATATGTGATGCACCCCTTGTTATGTTTTTAATCATTTGCATGAGGCTTGCCTCTCATGTTTCCATCTTTGTATCTTTATCATCACTCCATGACATTGCATTGCATTGCATAATCATGAATTTTCAAACAATCGGCTTCGTGAAGCGTGTAAGTCCAACTTTCAAACTGCATTTTGAGCATGTCACTTGCATTTTGCCCATGAATTACGCTGGTTTGATTCCTTACAAAAAGATACGTAGGTAAGCCTCGAGTTCAACCAATTGCATTTTTTTCTTGTTTGTTTGTCCAAGTCTTACAGCCTTGTCAAAAGGGTCGTCTTCGGGGTTTGACATTCACTCACGTCAGGAAATGACTTTGAGCTCTGTCAAAGAGGGCAACTGTAGACACCCCATTTTGACTGGCCTTAAGACTTGGGTGCTTTCTATTGATTACCCGATGATGGCAATCAGAATGTGTTTCTCACAAAATCCTCAGAAAACAGATGGAATTTGAGCTTTAATCCCAACCTTCACACATTTTTGGCTAAACTATTTTAGACCTTAAAACCCTCTTTTCAAAATATTTTTTCGAATGTTTCTTCGATGTTCCGAGGCTTCTATTTCAATTAAAATATTGTACTTTTCAGTAAATCGAGCAAGGACAAAGTGGAAATAAATGGACAGAAGGTGAACTCTTTGAAAAATATTTAAAAACATATTCTTTATAGGTTTAGAGTTGAAGGAAATAAGAGGGATGGAAGAAAACTGGTTTAGGAAAAGAATGAGCATTAAATCTTTAAGAAGGAAATGAACAGTCTTCATTAAATTGGGCGTATCTCTTTGAACACTTGTAATTTAGATATGAGGCTACCACCATTGGAAACTAGACTTCTGGGGCTTCAATTTAGACCTAAGAATCACCTAAAAGAGAGTCTGGATAAGAGAGATATGCCCGTTTGAAGTTGGGCTTAAGAGCAGACTTTGCTGACCTGGCCCGAGGGAAATGAATAGCCTTCACTAAATTCAGCATATCTCTTTATACACTTGGAATTTAGATGTGAGGCCACCACCATTAGAAACTAGACTTCTGAGGCTTCAATTTAACCCCAAGAATCACCTAAAACTTATTCTAGATAAGGGAGATATGCTCGTTTGCAGTTGGGCCTTGGAGTAGATTTTGTTGACCGGCCCGAGACAGTAGCAAACTTGTTTTTTTTTTTTTTTGGTTTTGGTTCAGTTAGGGCACCCCATTGACCCATTTTCTGATCCATTCAAGTGCACCCACTCATCCTCCATTATCTCCACTCAACCTCCATTATCAAAAGAGGTAGGATGAATCAAAAGCAACAAAATCTTGATCATCATTGTCATACCCATCACCTTTGTCTTCCACCTTGTCCCCCATTCCTTGACTTGTTTATTCCTTCATGGCTTATACATTCATATGGTATATTGAAGAGGGGGAGGATAGAAAAGGAGAGGATAAATCATTCGAGAGAGTTAGAGAGAAAAGAGAGCAAAAGAGGAAAAATTGTCTAAATTGCAACCTTGAGTCAAAACACTTCCATGCTTCCATGGCTATTGGAAATCCTCATTTCCATACACCAAAACCACTCCAAAAATTCTGATATAGCCAAAGGTCAATTGCCTTGATCATAAGGAAGAGTGTTTAGTGGTTGAAAGTGAGAAAAACTAGAGACTTAGCCACTTTCCATACCATAAACTCCACAATTTCGAATTAAGGATTTGAGAACACACTTCCTACACTTGAGGGTGATCAGGAGGGAGTTTGTGAACTAAGGAGTTCATCCTTTTCTTGGAAGGTGAATTTCACAAACTTTTCATTTTCTTGCATTTCTTACTTATTTTACTCTTTTGCTTTTATTTCTTTTAATATTATATATTGTTGTAATCTAATTGAAAGTGGTGAGTTGAGACTCCCATATATATTGTTTTTAGCTCTATTTTTGTTGTAGAAATCTAAGAAAACAGAGTTTGGCCGACCCTATTGGGCTACCCAGCCCGTTAGTTGGTCGGGTAGCCACCTAAAAGTACACCATCGCACTCGTGACCTTCATGACCGTGCCTGCGACCTCTAGGAAAAATCAAACAGCCTTCCGACGTTAAGAAGATCAACCTCCGATAGTCTTTGAGGCACTTGAAGCTGCTATTTTCTTATGTTTATTTTATTTTGAGCGTTTGTGGGGATTTTTATATTGTGTTGTAATATTTATTCATCTCCCTCGGATTTGTAATATTTAAAGTGTTGTAATAATTCCCCATCCCTACTTCTTATCTATCCCACTCTTTTACATACGTGTCATGTTTTAGAAGCTGGATCTTTAGAAGCATTCTTGTGTATGTATTGCATTAGGATTTTGTGTATAAGATCATGCATATTTTACTAATTTTGTTTTGTAACTATTCGCGAGATGTCGATAAATATGTAAGTTGTTATGCTTTAGCATCCCGTTTATATGAGTTTTTCTTATTACGTTTGAGCACCTTACCATGTGGCTACTTGCTTACTTGATATAACTATATGAATGCCAGTGGATGGAGGTTGTGTCTCTTAGTTTGGAATGATGTTGATTTTTCATATTCGTAAACTCAATTTATTTGGGTTGAACATCTTCAAAACTCTTTTAAAATACATGAAATCAAATTGTTTCAAAATGAATGGCATAGTCTATACTTGTATGCTTCACATAGTAAATTTTAGGATTATTAAATAATTAGAACTTGAACATATAAAGAAAATAAAATTCATATCATGGTTTAGTAAAGACTGATCTTTTGATCTGGTGAGCGGGGGTGCTCAATTGATGACCTTCCCCCTTCATACCTAAGGTTTCAAGCCAAGCATCCATAGTTACGATGAATAGTGGCCTTGGCACGAGTCACGGGTTTCTTAATTTTTTGAAAATAAATATTAGGTGGCGACTCTAAGATCTGGTGATGCAGTCCATTTATTGAAATAATTTTGTAATAAAATGGATTTTTCATAAAGTTGCCAAATCTGGACTCTCATCTATGTTTCACATTGCACTCGTGAGACTAGATCAAAGAAATCGATGGTCCGAACTATTTAACAGGCACGGGTACTCCCCAGGCATGTTACAGTAACTTTTTGTCCCAAAAATGGTTACGATTTTGACAATGAATATTGGCGGTAGTAATTACGGATACCACTATAATACACATTTAATATTTTGGAAATGAAAATAACACAAATTAAAAAACCAAAATCATATATACTAAATATTTTGGCAACCAAAATATATAATTAACGATTCAATAAATCACTTCAAAATGAAAAGCCCATATGGACTATTAGAAGCTGAAGTTTCAATTATAATCAAAATGCAATTGCATTATATAAGTTGTTACTAAAATCATATTTCAAAACATGGGACTTGAGTTGGGAAGGCATAAAGTTGGGAGATAGAGTTGAATGACCTACAGATTTAGAGTCATTATCTGCAACCTAGAAGTCTTGTAGAGGACTTGAGTTAGATACAGAGATAAGTGTAGAAGTTAAGGTCATAATGGCTATGCTTACAAGGATAAAGTGAGCGCCCATTTTAATTGAAGAAAATTGGAATTTCTATGCCTAATTGCACTTGAAAGGCGGCTGGTAGATTTAGTATGGCAAAAGTGTCTATTTAAAAGTGGAATTTCCCAACTTGGTCCAATTATCTATGGAAAAAGAAGGGTCATTGAGTTCTTTCATTCAAAGGAGGGATAGCTCAAGGGGTTTGGAAGCTACTACTTAGAAGACCACTTTTTGCTTAGAAGGAAGAGGAGGTTAGTAGGCTACAAGTGTTGATAAGAGATGCTCTTAGGCGTAATGTGGGGCTGCATGACTCAATTAGGTAGGATGAATCCCTGGATGGTTTACTGTGGCATCAATTAGAGAATGGTATATGTTGAGTCAAGGTCCAAGATTGCAGGCCCCTAGGTTGATATGGAAAGGTGTAGCTCCACCAAAATCTCAGTTCTTGAGTTGGTTGGCATGGAGATGAAGGGTGAAAACAACTGGTATATTAAAGAGGTTTGGGGCTGTGAGTATGTGGAGAATCTATGCCCTTTTTGTAAGCTGGACGAAGAGTCAATGGATCATATTGTGTTGCAGTGCTCTAAGGTTTGGAAGGTTTGGTCATCTCTGCTGAATTGGTGGGGCTTATCTTAGGTCACACCTACTATTGTTGATAGAGTGTTGCTATGGTGGCTGGGAACAAAATTTAAGAAGACAATTAGGAATATTTGGCGGCTTGTACTAGTTGCAATGTTGTGGTCAACAAAGAGGTTAAGAAATGATTGTGTTTTTAATGGGAGTCAGTCGAACATGGAGGGGCTTGGTGAAATTGTACAGGTGAAGATTGGGTTGTGGGTGAAGTTTGGGTTGCCTGCGATCCCTTATTCAGTGCATGATATTGTGGAGAATATGAATCAGGTATGCTATTGTGTAAAGTAGGGAATCAGTTTTGTTGCTGCTGCTGCTACTGCTAGTTTTTGTGGGTGCAAAGATGCTGCTAGATGTTGCTTGTTTGATTGGGGGTGTTATGGTTTTTTTATTTTTATTTTTATTTTTTGTTTTCTTTTTCTTTCTTGGCCGTTTCATTGGACTCTCTCCAATCTTGGGCTATTTGATGGCATATGATTAGGGTACTTCTTCGGTGCCAATCTAGTTGGGATTGTTGAGTTTAGCTATGATGCTTGTTACACTCCCCTGTTTTATTGATGTAAGTTCTCCGCTTGTATGTAGCTTCTTCATCAATAAAGTTTCCTTTTTTGCTGATAAAAAAAAAAAAAAAAAAAAAGATAGACAAGAGTAGTTAAATTTGTTATTATATAATTTCGAATACCAATTACAAAAGACTTACCGAGTCTTCAATGGCAAATTGTTTTCACCAACCATCTTTTCAAAAAAAAAAAAAAAAAAAAAAAACATGAACGATTCTTCAACAACTGCAACCATTTCTAGTTTATTTTTTTTTATTGCTTGCATCATTCTATTAATTTTTTATTATATATTTTAATTATTTACTATTTTTTTTTAATTAAAGACAATTTTAAGTGTCCCACCCTATCATCTAATATAATTTTTTATGAATAAACTTTCTGAGGGTTTTTGCGTCATATTGAGAGTTTAGAGTCCCGATTCAAAATAAAGCTAAGTTCATAAAACTATTTTACAATTATTGAATGACCTCCATTACATGTAATGGAGAGAATCTCAATCCTTTAACAACTAAACTAGAGTTTTGGTTCGTACCTCTATTAACTTTCATAAATTTTTTCACTACACCTCTTATGTGAGAGCACAATTTCCTTGAGAGAGGTGGGTGTAATGAGAAAATTAGTAGGCGTACATAGAAGCACCATAACAAATATTTCTTTTTCTTTTTTTAATTTTTAATTTTTTTAACTTCTTTTATATTTTTTACATAACATTTTCTCTCTATTGTATTTTATAAAGAAAATACAATAGAAAGGAAAAAAGTTATGAGAAAATATAGAAGAAGAAAATGAAAAATAACGTTTTGCCCCCCCCCCAAAAATGCTTAATGTGAGAGTCACATGATAGTTTGTGTTAGACAATTAAATGCTAAACTAATAGAAGGGTCACATATTTTTTATTTTTATTTTTTTGATCGGTAAGGAAAAGGAAACTTTATTGATGATGATGAAAGGTACAAGATGTACACACAGAAACATCAAAACACCAACAAAGAGAAGAGGGTGCACGAAGCATCACAATGGGCTAGATCATCCCAGCTAGGTTGGCACGAAAGAGCCCATCCAATCATTTGCTAAGTGCCCCAAAAGGGAGCAACAACCAAGATAGACGACAACCAAGACAGAACACAACAACAGGCCACAATGTGCCATCCTTATGATGCAAAAGATCAACCAGCTCAATCTATTTTGAAGACCAACTCAATCATCCTAGCTAGGTTGGCATGAAAGAGCCCATCCAATCATTTGCTAAGCGCCCCAAAAGGGAGCAACAACCAAGATAGACAACAACTAAGACAGAACACAACAGTAGACCATAATGTGCCACCTTTCTAATGCAAATGATCAACCAGCTCAATCTATTTTGAAGACTAGATCAAAAAAAATAAACCTCTGAGGTTTATATAGTCATTCTTGGACCATTCTTATGATTGACAAAAATTTGTTCTGCAAGCTTTGGAACATAGTGCCCTACACACAGTAGAAACGAACAACACACCAGATTAACACCTCCTCAAGCAATGACTGACCAGAAGCCATCCCCAGATTAACACCTCCTCTGCTTCACCCTAGAAATTCACTCAGCAGCAGCACATTTCCTCTGTTTTATACAGCAGAACCCATCTTCTACTTTAGACACCCCTTTATACATTTCTCAAACAAACCAAATAGAAAAGGGCAGTAGCAGGAAGAACAGGACAACAGTAGAGTTCTATGCTTAGCCAACATCCCTACCAGCAGAACTTTACTTGTTGCAGGTTATAAACAATATCAGTGACTGAATAACCTGAGAAAGAAGAGACAAAATCTTTGATCCACATTGCAACTCGCACTTTAATGACCTTACACAGCTCCTCAAAATTTGGGTGAATGCCATTGAAAATGCAATCATTTCTCAGTTTCCAAACAGACGAAAACACAACCAAAGGCAAGACCTTCCAGAACACCCTCTCATGTTTTTTCATTTTAGTATCAGTCTACCATTCCAAGAAGCTATGAACAGTACCAGCTTGAACCCACTGCATACCCCATCATTTTAGCATATGTACCCAAACCCTCCAAACAAAAAGATAGGCCAGTAGCACATGATTGACACTCTCCACTTCCACATTGCAGAAAATGCAATTCACATTGGCCTTAGGAGAGAGCACTCTAATTGTTTACAAAAAACTGGAAGTCTTAATCCTCCCTTTCTATGCCAACCAACCAAAAAATTGAGCTCTAGGTGAAGCTACATTGTTCCATATAAGATCAGTTAGTTTACTTACTGAACCCAAGGAACTGGTGCACCACTTATAAGTAGAAGAAACAGTGAAGCTTCCTGATGGGTCTGCATTCCATTTTAGAGAATCAACCGAATTTTCCCTAAGAGTTGCAGCATTAATCAGCAGTAATTTCAATCTATTCAATTCCTTCACCTCCCACTGAAAAAATGATCTTCTGAAATTGAGGTTCCACACCACCTCCCTATTTCTTCTGGTGTTTATCACATTCACAGATTCAAACTTATCCAAAGACAAGAAATAGAGCCTGGGGAAAGCTTCCATCAAGTAGACATTACCACACCATTTATCTCTCTAGAATAGAGTGTTTTTCCTATCTCCAATCACTGAAGCAGAGTTGTCTTTGTAGAATTCCACCAATTCAGGTCTGGTCCTAGCAACACCCAAAATATCAGCCCAGATACTTGATTGCCTCAGATTATCAACAGGTTTTGGAGACCACCCAACACCCACTTGATTGTATTTGTTTTTTTTTTTTTTATCACCTATTTCCACAGAGCATTTGGTTCAACTCCAAACCTCCACTACCATTTCAATATGAGGCAATCATTCATAAGTCTAATCTTTTCGACACCTAAACCCCCCTGCTATTTGCTTTTTGAAATGTCCTTGCATTTAACCAATTGTAATTTTCTTCTAAGGCCATCCCCACCCCATAGAAAATTAGATTGAATTGACACAAACTCCTTAGCAACCCTTGTTTGCAACTTGCACAAAGATAAATAATAAATTGGTAAGCTAGACAACACATATTTTATCAAAGTCACCGTATTGTAGACACCCCATTTTTGACCGTCCTCAAGACTTGGACATCATCGTTTGAACGCTCGATGATTTTGTATGCTCGTGTTCATTTTGAGTGCCCGAAGATCTTAGCCGAGCACCTTGTCTTTGAGCCTCTAAACCTTATCTGCTTTGTGCTTGGTTGTGAACCAAGAGCTTGTTGTTTCAAGTCTGGAGGAGATGGTGGCCTGTCGGCCAGCCCCACAGCCTATCGGCCATGACTTGTGCCTGCTGGCCATCAGTGGTGGCCGGTCGGCTATGTTGGTGGCCGATGACCATTTGTCTCCTTTTTTAGATATTTGTTTGCCAGTTGTGCCAGCTGTTGCTCACTGAAGTGCATCTCCATACACGTGTATGGTAGGATGATTTCAATCTTAAACCTTGGTTTTCTATATATAGGAGGTGCTCTCCTCCATTTGGAGGGGTTAGAAATTTTGGATCAAAATTGTCTCTCTCTCTCTCTCTCTAGAATTATCTCTCTCTTCTTATTTTATGCCTTAAAGCCTAGTTTCTCTACACCTTTGCACATCAATCCTTAACCAAACACTCTCACCTTTGAGCTGAGGTCCTTTGGAGTTTAGTTTGAGCTCTTGAAGGAGGTTTGAGTTGGAATTTGGGGCTGTTTTGTGCTTGAGCTTCAAGAGGTAGTTCACTTACTTAGTGTCCTTGTTTTGACTACTTATTTTGCCATCATTTTGTATTGTTTTTGAGCTGGTTTTCAACTACAAAAAACTCATTATTTTGAGGCTTAACATGATGGCTTGAGGTTATTTTGTGTTAAGGGGTGATCTATCCTTCTTATTGCTTAATTTTGTAGACTTTTGCACCATCTTTTAGCATATTCAAATCAAACTTTTTGGGCCTTTTAAACACTAAAAATCAGAGTTATTTTAGTGACAAAAACCTTCTATTGAATTCCAAAATTGGAGGGGTTAGCCTCCCCTCCGTGTGTCTTGTTCACATGCCTAGATAGCCTAACATGTGAGCATGTTTTCTAGCATTTTGTAACTTGATCTCAACATGTTTTTGCCACTGTTTTGGTTGGTTTTAGCTCTATTTTGGGCTGATTAGGTCCTTTGAGCCTTGTATTGCATGGTTGTAAAGCAATTTCCTTCACTAGCTTAATGTTTTAGGATTTTAAACATGAATTGCATGAGTTGCTTGCATGTTTTAGTGTGATTTTGCACTCCATTTCAGCACTGAAATCTTTGCAATGTCCCTCTATTCTTCACTCTTTTGTTTATTTTGAAAGTGGCTTTGAACCCCTTGTTGGCTTGGGTGTGAAATTGAGACATTCATGCTTAATGGTTTAATTCCTTTGGGAGTTCATTATCAACGGCATGAGGTCTCTTTCCTGCTCAAGGCACTTGTGGTTTAAGCTATCTTTCCATTAGAGGACACTCACTTTGGACTTCATCAATTAAAGAATAGATTGGTAAGCTAAAATGAGTAAACAAAATTGGACAAGTAAAAGAGGCAAGATAACATCTTTTGTGTTACATTGCATGTGTTCGGATCGGACGTTAATTTGAACACGAGGAAAATGGGACGTTTCATACTTAAAGTGATGAAACGTGCCACTTTCCTTGGTCATCATCACCCTTGATCGTGCATGAAAGGATGGTGATCTTTTGAGTCTTGTTTGTGCACTCATTAAGCTTGTACAAGCTTGGTTCCTTAGCCATCATGCATGGAAAATGCTTGGTTGATGGTTTGAGGGTCAAGAGTTACACTCTTTTTAGCTTGTGTGATGATAAGGGGGTAATAGTACACACTTCTCGAGAATACACTGCTTTGCCTCTATTTGCTCTCTGTTGTAGCAAAAAAGGAAGTTCAGGGAAGGGGTGGCCGACTAGCCCCCAGTAGTAGCCGACCGACTACCTGTATCAGCCGACCGGCCACCATTGGTAGCCGACTGGCCATCAATGAGAAAGGTTGCTCTGTGTGCTCCTAAAGGAGATTAGAGGTGTTCTGGGAGTTGGTACAATTTGCAGTGATCAGAAATGTGCAAATAGAGGCTGCAATGGCAAGGCGGTAGCATTTTCAGGTGGAGAAGCCGAGCATGCATGCATCCCTTGCCCTTCAAGGCCATTTACTTGCTTTGCTTAATTAGTTAGTTGTAACTAATTCATTCATAACAAGTGTTGTAACTATTTAGTTAATTAATTCGTTTTGTAATTGATTAGCTTAGTTCGGTTTGTAATAATTCATTAACTAGAATAGTTAATTAGTTTTATTTTGTAATAGCTTAGCTTAATTAGCATAGCTAGTTAGTTAGCTTATTTATTCGGACCCTTCTTCGCGAGGGCGTAATGTTGTTAAAAGCGTGTGTGCGTGCGTGTGTGTTTGTCTTCCAACCCCACGTCTTTCTCCTTTTTATTTAATTGCTTTTGATGGTTAGATTAGGAACATGTTTCAATTAGCATATCGCATGCTTGCATCTATTCATTTGTCTTGCATGCATCGAGGCTTGGCGCATCATTCAAACTGCATTGCAATTTCAATACACTTCTTTGAATACGTGTTTAACCGCATGTTATCAACTTGAATCATATTCCATATCATAGCGAAGCCTATTAATTGCATATTGCATGTGTTGCATTAGACATCTTGTGCATAGTTAGGATCATACATCTTTCTTACTAGTTTTTCATTTTGGCTTGGAGAAGTCGGCAAATTTTTATGCTTTAGCATACTTGCATGAGTGTGATTGCCATATTACCATGTTTCGCATGCTTGCCATGAGGCTATGTGCTTACTTGCTAAATTGTATGAATGCCTGTGGATGAAGGCTTGTTGTTTGAATTAGAATGATTCAACGAATGTGCATTTTTAAGCCCACTTTGTTGTGGCAAATCATGTTTTAAGCCCACTGTGTTTGGTGGAAAATCCCCATCTTTTAAGGCCACTTGAGGGTGGCAAATTTAGACCATTTTCAAAAATAAACACGAGTTGAGTTGTTCTAATTCTTGCAATTTTAGTCTATACTTGCTTGTGCGCATCACATAGTAATGTTAGCTAATAACCGAAATAAGAACACATGAGGTTTATAAAACATCATATCATGGTTAGTAGATGTAGCGATCCCGATTTTGACCTATCTCTTTGTCATATTCTGGGCTCGGGTTGGTATGGTTTTGAACGATGTTACGTATCTTAGTTCCCTATATTCCATTTATTTTGGTTATCGGGTTGTAGCGGTGTGTTTGGAACAAGTAATGTCTCATGTTTGTAGCGTGTTGTAGCATATCTTTTATGTTTTGCCACTTCGCTGACTATGTCGGGGATCGAGCTGCCCGATCAGCTCGCGGCGATCCAGGGGGCAGCACCCCTTGGTGGGTCCGAGGGCAGCGCCTTGGCGGGGTCGAGGGGTAGCGCCCCCGAAGCAAAAATGCAAAATGCATTCGAAGTTGATTGTCCGCTCGAGTGGCCATTTATGCGCTCGAGCGGAGAATGTTTGGTTCCAGAAATTTGACCTATCTGCAAAAGTACTAGCAAAGTGTATTTGACGCTCGAGCGGGGCTTTCCACACTCGAGCAGACCATGTTATATCAGTTCATGAATCTGATATTTTAGATCACTTTTGTATATCTCTCTAAAAACATTTCCTCTCCCTTCTCTCTACATTTTTGTACACAAACTAGATCAAAAACCTTGATTTCTTAAGATCTATTTGAGTTTTGCCATTGCTTCTTCATCAAAGTGGGTTATGATCTTGAGGGCTTCATTGTGTGCGGTGAAGATCGAGTTTAGGCATCATTAATTTTGGGGTTTCATCTCTATTCTTCTTCAAGCTTGAGGTAGGGATTTTCTTAGAGTTATATGTATATTTTTGCAAGATCTATACAATTTTTGAAATCATCTTTCGATAGCTTTAAAAATTAATTGTTGATTTAAGAAGTTGAGCGATTTTGAAAGTGGGTTTGTCTCTTGTTCTTTTAAAATGATCTTATGGGTTTTAATCTTCGTTGATTGAAGAAAAGATGATTTTGAAAAATTCTCGTTCAAAAGATTTAACTTGTATAGTTTTGGTGAGAAAACCTAGAATTTGGGAATTTTTTTTTGAGAGACTGAAAATCCATGAATGATATTGTTATATTTATTTTGTGAGTCAAAATAAATGGATGTTTGAAAATTTTCTTATTTATATTTATATAAATGATGAATTTCAGGAAATATGAGAATTATTGTTCATTTTGGAAATTGTTGTTCAAAATGTTGAAATAGTCTTGAAATGACTAATTGTTGAGGATACTTGAGAAGAGGGAATTGTGTTATTCCTTGGATGATGAATTGGAATAAAAGTATTTATATTCATCTTGTGCTATTGGCATATCAATTGATTTGATTACATTAAATTTTGAAAGTTGATTTGAAAACTTGCATGTAGAAAAGAATGTTAAGAAACAAGTTTTCATGGAATGATTTTGGGGTAAATACGTTAGTAAGTCTTGATAGGTGGTGTACATGATATTGAATAAGTTGGCCTAAGAGTCTGGGGTGAAAGACCGAAAACCCGCGCGGATAGGTGTCGAGCCTTCCGATTAATACCGGTAAAAATGACAAATTGGTAGGACTTGTATAGTCTACTTGCAGACACCGACCTAGGGATTACCAAAGTCGTATTTACTACTTTTGAAATGAATTGTTAAGTTTTGAAGAATTAAAATTGCATGACATCATTGAGCATGATGGTTTTCAAAGATGAAGATGTGATTTTCTTTCAAAAGGGCATAGCATGGCATGTGCATTTCATCTCTTGAGACTTATATAAAATGTATATACTTTGTTAAGGATTTCGTACTGGGCTTTATGCTCACCCTACGGAATTTTTGTTCAGGAAAAGATATGGTGATGCAGCCTAACTAAAGGCGAGAAAATGTGTGTTGAGAGTACGAGACTCTCATTTTGCTGTGACTCTGTGTGTAAGCCAAGGGCTGCATTTGTGTGGATTTGAATAACCATCTTGTGTAACTAGGCTCAAGCCTTGGAAACTTGTAAACCCTTGGGGGTATTTATTTGTTTATTTACTTGTTATTTGATTAATGTATTGTTGTATGAAAAACTATTGTATCATGTAATGTAAGTTTGGAGATTTATATTCGATTTTCCTTGAAAGAGCCATGATTGTTGTATTATTATTTGGGCTAGAAATTTGGGACGTTACAACTTGGTATCAGAGCTATCGGGTTTGAAAAGTGGGAAGTGGTTGTTTAACCATAATGGGTTCATTTAGCATTCTTAGGAATTGTTATGCATTTTGTGACTATGTGATAACATGCTTATGTGACTAAATGGGTGTGGGATAGGACTTTTGGGATGTTGTTTGTGCCTATTAAATTCCTTGAGGTGTTATTAGAAGGGTACTTGATCAATACTCATTCTACTAAGAATTCTTGGTTTTTCATGGGACGAATCTCATCATAAGAGTATAATCCGTATGTGTTTACATGACTAAGTGTTTATGTGGGGTGAAATTTAATTGTTATATAGTAGAGGGATATATAGAATTATTGTGATCAAACGTGTAAGGCAAGTTGTGGGCACGTGTGGGTTAGTGTGCTAAATTAATTCTATTGTCATTTATAGGATGTCAAGGGTGAGCAGCGGATATATCAATCCCCCAAAACCGGCCGAACCGAACCGATCCGCCGCATTTTGGACAGACACGTGATGACGAGCGAACAGTTGCGGATTGATTTTCTCCAATTCGCCAATCTGGCGGACGGATAGCGGATTTGAGATTTCTTTGGCTGCAATCGAATCGTCGAACCGTCGAACCGCCAAACCGCGAGCACCCCTAGTAATTTATAAGACTTTGTGTTTTCAGTTTATTTAAATATTTTGTTTGTGTTTTCAATTAAAAAAGAGTTTAAATATTCTGTTGAAAAAAGTTTTCAACTTGAATATCTTTTTTGAATTGAAAAAAAATAAACGTATTACTTATCTATATTTTTGGGTTTTTAAATCTATCTCTAAAAATAATAAATAGAAAATATGATATATGCTGGTTGGTTTTTGTTTTAAAAAACAAATATAGATGTAACAATACAGAGACATACAATCTCTACTACTGCTCTGTTCATGATTTTGGCGGTTTGAATTGTTTTTATATTTTAAGAACCACAGATTGTAATACTTTATGTGGATGAGGCATGTTGTGATTGTAGTATGTGGATGATGCATGCAGTGATTGTGATATTCTAAAGTTTCAAACTTTCTTGCTTTGGATGAGACATGTAGTGATTGTAATATTTTTTTAAGTCATTGACTGTAATACTTTCTTCTTTTTTTGATGAAGTGCAAAATTTGAATTATGTTGAAAATTTATAAAATTTTACACCGCCAAACTGATTCGCATCCATCCGCCAAACCGCCAATCCGCTCAATCCAGATCCGTTGGATTGGCGGACGAATGCGGATTGATTTTCTCCAATTCGCCAATCTGGCGGACGGATAGCGGATTGGAGGTTCCGTGGTCGCAACCCCACCCACGCCCACCCCTAGATGTCAGGAAGAGGTCAAACCCGTGGTGGTAGAGGCGGGAGGCATGTTAGGGCTCGCTGAGGTGTGCATGAGGTACCGGTCCATGAGGTTCCGGTGCAAGAGGAAGAGTCTGGCCAAGCTAATGTGGCCGAACAAGTGGGCAAGGCGGGAATCCTGGGACAAGCGAGTCAAACCGCAATGGGGGCCATAGCTCGAGAAATGGCAGGGCTTTAAGAGAGTCTATGAACTTGTTGAGGGTGGAGAATCAAGCCCGAGAGAACACCGCGAAGTCAAGGGTGAGTTTCCTTACTAGAGAGTTCTTGAGGGCCAAACTAGATGAGTTCCATGGTGGTCCCGAGTCCAAGAAAGTGGATGAGTGGCTCGATCAAACTGTGAAGACATTTGAGATGCTTCACATTGAAGATGTGAACTAAAAGTGACTCTAGCGAGTTACTACCTTAAGGGAGACGCGGGTCAATGGTGGAAATATGCCAAGGGTAGAGTGGAGCTGACATGGGAAGCCTTTGCGGTTGTTTTACAAGATAAGTACATACCTCCCACTGTTAGGGAGAGATTAAGGCAAAAGTTTAAAGACCTCAAACAACTCGACATGCCCGTGGCCGAGTTTGAGGCGGTTTTCTCTAGTTTGTCCAGATTTGCACCAGAGTTGGTGGCGATGGAAGAGCATTGTTGCATTGAATTTGAAAAGAAATTGAAAACAAAAATTATGTTCGAGCTTGTCGGAAATATGATTAGGAATATGACTATCTTGCGGAGACAACGACACAAGTAGAAATTTCCATACAAGCTGAGGAGGAGAGGCTTCGGAGTTCAAGGTCTAGGGGCCAAGAGTCTCAAGGAGACTATAGGCAGAACAAGAAGAGCAGGAACGCCTATCCATCCCAGTCCCAACCACAGCAGTCTAGATCCACTTTTCCTTTGCCAAGTGCGGGTCCGAAAAAAAGTGCATCGACTAGCTTTGCGCGTTTCAAGTGTGGCTAACCGGGTCACAAAGCCTTCTCATGCCCACAAAAGGAAGGAGGGCAGTTAATGTTACCACTAACTAACCGATCTCAAAGTCAGTCTCAGTTTCAGAATAAAGGTCAAGGGTTTAATTGTTATCAGTGTGGTCAGCCAAGGCATATGAAAAGAACTTGTCCACAGTTGGGAGGCGCATATGGCGCATCAGGGTCAAGGTAGGCTTAGAGCCACCAGTAGGCTCAATCAGTCCAAGCTTCATAAGTTAATCAGGGAGGCACTTTGGCTCAGTCAATAAAACAGGCCTATGCTCCGAGAGGGGAGCAAGTTAATTAGGGGCCATAGGGGCGCGTGTTTGCTGTTACCGTGCCAGAGCAGTTGGCAGAATCCTCAGTTGTGAGAAGTATTTTTGTTGTGTGTAATTCTTTGGCTAATGTATTGATATACACGGGTGTGTCTCATTCATTTATATCTACTGCATTTGCTTCTGCATTGGGGTTAGAGGTAGCACAATTAGTGCCTCCACTCAGAGTATAGTCACCTATTGGGGGTACAGTTGATTTAGACCGGGGTTGTCATGATTGTGAAATAGAAGTTGCCGGGCGTCGACTTCTGTTTGCTTTTGTGTTACTAGATATGTCGAGTTTTGATGTCATTTTAGGCATGGACGGGTTGTGTTCTTATCAAGCTGTGATTGATTGTTACCGTTAGAGAGTTACGGTGTGCACTTCGGGTGGTGATCGTTTCTATTTTCTGGGGAACCGAGTTGATAGAGCCTTGTCGCTAGTTGTTGACCCTCATAGTAGGAGCAAGCTTAGTGGCCTTCTTGCAACTCTCTTAGATAGTGAAGGTGATGGGGCTCGTGTTGAGTTACCAAGGGTAGTTTGTGAATACCCAGATATCTTTCCAAAAGATCTTACTAGTTTACCACCTCACCAGGAGATCGAGTTCTCCATTGAATTAGTGCCTGGCACGGCACCAATTTCCATGTTACCGTGTAGATTTGCACCGACCAAATTGCATGAGTTGAAGATTCAACTCCAAAAACTTTTAGACAAGGGCTTCATTCGCCCTAGTACATCACCTTGGGGAACACCAGCTCTCTTTGCGAAGAACAAGGATGGGTCATTGCAGTTGTGTATTGATTACCGCAAGTTGAATAGAGTTACAGTTAAGAACAAGTATCCTCTACCCAAAATAGACGATTTGTTTGACCAACTTAGAGGGTCTCGTTGCTTCTCAAAAATAGATTTAAGGTTGGGGTACCATCAGTTGAGAGTTCGGGAGGAGGACATTTAGAAGACGGCCTTTTGTACTCGTTATGGCCACTATGAATTCTTTATAATGCCTTTTGGGTTGACCAATACACTGGCTTCCTTTATGGATTTGATAAACAGAATTTTTCGGGATTACTTGGACCGATTTGTGGTCGTCTTTGTGGATGACATCTTGATTTATTCAACCTCTGAAGAGGAACACGAGACTCACTTGCGGGTAGTGCTGGGTTTACTTAGTGAGCACCAATTGTATGCCAAATTTGAAAAATGTGAGTTTTGGTTAACAGAGGTGAAGTTTTTGGGGCATGTAGTGTCTAGAGAGGGAGTGACTGTGGACTCCTTAAAGATAGATGCCGTATAGGATTGGGAACAACCCAATAATGTTTTTGAAATCTGGAGTTTCTTGGGATTAGCGGGGTATTATCAACGTTTTGTAAGGGACTTCTCTAGACTAGCTGCACCTTTGACTAGGTTGACTAGAAAGGGTATCAAATTTGTATGGAGTGAGGCTTGTGAAAAGTCATTCCAAGAGGTTTAGACGGTTTTGATAATTCTAGAAAGGGGTTTGAATTACACTGTCTATTGTGATGTGTTCGGGGATGGACTTGGTTGTGTCTTGGTGCAAGAGGGAAAAGATGTGGCCTACGCTTCATGACAATTGAAACTCATGAGAAAAATTACCCCACCCATGATCCAGAATTAGCAGCTGTGATTTTTGCTTTGAAAATTTGGAGACATTACTTGTACGGTGAGAAGTTTGAAGTCTTCTCCGATCATAAGAGTCTAAAGTATTTGTTTTCTCAAAAAGACTTGAATTTACGACAATAAAGGTGGATGGAATTTATGGAAAATTATGACTTTGAGTTACATTATCATCCAGGAAAGGCCAATGTGGTGGCCGATGCTTTGAGTCGAAAATCTGTGAGTAGTTTGGCAAGTGTGGCCATTCGAGAATGGGATATGCTAGATGTTATTGGCAAGTTAGATTTGCACTTGGGTGAGTCTGAAGAGAGTGCTACCTTGTTTACTTTGAATGCTTAACCTACCTTGGTTAGTAAGGTCGTAGAGGCACAACGGGGAGACCGTGATGTGGAATCAATCCGCATTAAGATTTCCAATGGGAAGGAAGAGAAAGGTTTGAACGTTCACACGGATCTGAGTGTACATTACCTAGACCATTTGTTTGTACCAGAATCTTGTAGCGAGGAAGTACTTCGGGAGTTCCATCACTCACGCCTTGTAGTACACCCTGGAGGTACTAAAATGTATCATGATCTTAGTCGTTAGTTTTGGTGGAGGGGTATGAAAAGGGATGTTGCTTTATTTGTATTGAAGTGCCTTACTTGTCAACAAGTGAAGGCCAAACACCAAGGACTAGAGGGTTTGTTACAACCCTTACCGATAGCCGAGTGGAAATGGGAGCGTGTTACCATGGATTTTGTAGTTGGGCTTCCTAAAACACAACGAGGCAATGACGCCGTTTAGGCGATTGTTGATAGGTTGAGTAAGTCTACTCATTTCATTCCAATGTGCACCAATGACTCAATTGAACGCTTGGCAGAGTTGTACATTGGAGAGATAGTTCGACTTCATGGAGTCTCTGTGACTATTGTGTCGGATAGGGATCCTCGTTTTACTGCTCGGTTATGGCAAAGCCTTCAAGAGGCGTTGGGAACTAAGTTGACTCTTAACACCGCTTATCATCCTCAAACCAATGGACAGTCGGAACGTACCATTCAGATTTTCGAGGACATGCTTAGAGCTTGTGTCCTTGATTTTAAGGGGGCCTTGGGAAATGTACTTACCATTGATTGAGTTTGCTTACAACAATAATTACCAAGCTAGTATTGGGATGGCACCATTTGAGGCCTTGTATGGCTGACCTTGTAGATCACCAGTTTGTTAGGCTGAAGTGGGTGATGCACTAGTACTGGGTCCGAAAATTGTTAGAGACAACAGAGAAAGTTGTTCTCATTCAGAAGAGGTTAGCTACGGCCCAAAACCGACAAAAGAGTTGTGCCGATAAGAGGAGACGACCTTTATCTTTTGAAGTTGGTGACCATGTGTTTCTAAAAATCTCACCAAGGTGGGGTTTGATGAGATTTGGTAAGAGTGGTAAATTATCTCCAAGGTTCATTGGGCCTTTTGAGACCTTAGAGTGAATTGGGGAAGTGGCATATGGGTTAGCTTTACCACCCCAACTTTTGGGAGTTCACAACGTATTTCATGTAGCTATGCTTAGGAAGTATGAACCCGACCCTTCTCATGTGCTTGATTGGGTTGACTTGGAGGTAGATGAGGATGCCTCTTACGAAGAACGACCGGTTCAAACATTAGATACCCGAGAGTAAGTGTTACGGGGCAAAACTATACCGTTGGTTAAGGTGTTATGGAGACACCATGGGGCTGAAGAAGCGACGTGGGAATGGAAGGCGGAAGTCCGCTCCAAATATCCAAATTTGTTTGAAAATGCTTAAGTTGCTTTTCTTTGTAATATTCCCTAGTGTTGAGGGAAACGTATTTAAAGTTGTTAACCACATGTTGATATGTGCATTGTTGTTTAAGCATAAGATTGTTGAGAGTTGCCATTACTTTTTGGGAAATTTCATGTTTATGCGTATTTGGGAGGTTGTTGTTAATGAGATAACCGTGGTGGAAATAGTGGAATTTGGTTGAGAGTTAGTATTGTGATTTGAAAATGAAATAGCGTGGTTTTGATTGCTAAAAACCCCTTTGTTTGGATAGTTTGATTTGAAATTTCGGGGACAAAATTCTTTAAGGGGGGAAGGTTACAGCGATCCCGATTTTGACCCATCTCTTTATGGTGTTCCGGGCTCGGGTTGGTATGGTTTAGAACGGTGTTACGTATCTTAGTTCCCTATATTCCACTTATTTTGGTTATCGGGTTGTAGCGGTCTGTTTCGAATAGGTAATGTCTCATGTTTGTATCGGGTTGTAGCGTATCTTTCATGTTTTTCCACTTCGCTGACTATGTCGAGGATCGAGCTGCTTGGTCACCTCGCAGGGGTCCAAGGGGCAGCGCCCCTTGGCGGGTCTGAGGACAACGCCCTGGTGAGGTCGATGGACAGCGTCCCCGAAGCAAAAATGCAAAATGCATTTGAAGTTGCTTGTCCGCTCAAGCGGCCGTTTATGCGCTCGAGCAGAGAATGTTTGGTTCCAGAAGTTTGACTTGTCTACAAAAGTACTAGGAAAGTGTATTCGATGCTTGAGCGGGGCTTTCCACGCTCGAGCGGACCATGTTATATCTGTTCGTGAATTTGATATTTCAGATCACTTTTGTACATCTCTCTCTCTAAAAGCATTTCCCCTCCATTCTCTTTACATTTCTGTACACAAACTAGATCAAAAACCTTGATTTCTTAAGATCCATTTGAGTTTTGCCATTGCTTCTTCATCAAAGTGGCTTATCATCTCAAGGGCTTCATTGTATGCGGTGAAGATCGAGTTTAGACATCGTTGATTTTGGGGTTTCATCTCTATTCTTCTTCAAACTTTAGGTGGGGATTTTTTTAGAGTTATATATATATTTGCAAGATCTATATGATTTTCGAAATCATCTTTCTATAGCTTTGAAAATTGATTATTGATTCAAGAAGTTGAGCGATTTTGAAAGTGGGTTTGTCTTTTGTTCTTTTAAAATGATCTTATGGGTTTTGATCTTCATTGATTGAAGAAAAGATAATTTTGGAAAGTTTTCTTTCAAAAGATTTGACTTGTATAGTTTTGGTGAGAAAACCTAGAATTTGGGGATTTTTTTTAAGAGACTGAAAATCCATGAATGATATTGTTATATTTATTTTGTCAGTCAAAATAAATGGATGTTTGGAAAATTTCTTATTTATATTTATATAAATGATGAATTTTAGGGACTATGAGAATTATTGTTCATTTTGGAAATTATTATTCAAAACTTTGAAATAGTCTTGAAATGACTAATTGTTGAGGATACTTGAGAAGAGGGAATTGTGTTATTCCTTAGATGATGAATTGAAATAAAAGTATTTATATTCATCTTGTGTTATTGGCATATCAATTGATTTGATTACATTAAATTTTGAAAGTTGATTTGAAAACTTGAATTGAGAAAAGAATGTTAAGAAACAAGTTTTTATGGAATGGTTTTGGGGTAAATACGTTGGTAAGTCTTGATAGGTGGTGTAGATGGTATTGAATAAGTTGGCTTGAGAGTCCTGGCGGAAAGACCGAAAACCCGTGTGGATAGGTGTCGAGCTGTAGACACCCCATTTTTGACCATTCTCAAGACTTGGACGTCATCGTTTGAACACTTGATGATTATCCATGCTCGTGTTCATTTTGAGTACCTAAAGTTCTTGGCGGAGTGCCTAGCCTTCGGACCTCTCAACTTGTTTGTTTTGTGCTTGGTTGTGAACCAATGTAGACCGCCCCGAACTCCGCTCCGCACGCGAGGGCGCGAATCATTTGTTCATTAGCTACTACAGTTTGGACTCGTGTCACGGTTCTGAATCTAATCTCACAAAGTGCAATGTGAGACCAATAAATCACCAAAGAGTCCAAATCCGGCAAATTGTTTTGGAAAATCGATTTTAATAAAGAAGTGCCAAACATGGACTGCTTCGCCAGATACAAAGTCGCTACCTAAATGTTTTATTTTTTTGGAAAATTTAGGAAATCCTGACTCGTGCCTAAGGCCACGTATCCGTCATCACCAAAGCTGCCTCGGCTAGGGAACTTGGGTGCGAGAGGGAAAGGTCATGCAATGAGCACCCCCGCTCACCCGATCAAAGATCGGCCTTTACTAACATGATATGTTGTTTTTGAAAACACATGTGTTCTTATTCAGATTATTAGCTAACTTACTATGTGATGCGCACAACACCCAAGTATAGATTAAATTGCTCGATTTGGAACAAAACATCTTATGTTTGTTTGAAAATGGTTTGAAGTTACTACTCGCAAGTAGGCTAAGTTGCGGATTTGCCACCCTCAAGTGGGCTTAGAAAACATGATAATTTGCCACTTCAACTGGGCTTAAAACTCGCATTTTGATGAATTGTTCCAATTTAAGCAATGAAGCCTTCATCCACAGGCATTCATGTAGTTAATCACTTAAGTAGTTAGCCTCATGGAAAGCATGCTAACATGGCAACATACACATCTCATGCAGTATGCTAAAGCATAAACACTCACAGTGTACTCCAAGCCAAAATAGAAAACTAGTTAGAAATCATGCATGACCCTAGTTCATGTTAAGATGGCTAATGCAACATATGCAAAAATGCAACTAAGATAGGCCCGGCTATTCTAAGATATCATGTGGAATGCAGCATTTGATGCATGTATTCAAATAGGAATTGAAATACAATACAGTTTGAATGATGCGTCGAGCCCAGTGCATGCAATACGAATAAATAATTGAAGTGATTTGTGGAGTTCACAAGATACAAAAAGGATATGGGAAGGGGTGTTCCTCGCACGTACAGAGCATCGCTCAAAAAGACACGGCCTGAGGTCAACTCGAAGGCCTACTAATGTTCCGAAAAAGTGCACTTCCTTGCACTGTCTTGAGTAATGAAGGTGCCAAACCATATAGTTGACCTGAACAAGGGCGCAAGTAGGTTTTGTTCTAAGTTCTAGTACTTTGATATGTTGGGAGTTGTTTGGTAATTTTGGGAAAAACCCTAGTGGTTGAAATAAATTAAATTGTATAATTAATTTAGGGAAAAATATGGAATTGAGTTTAATTCATGGAATTGGGGAATTTAGTGATTTAATGGTGTAATTGGTTAGTTTAATTACTCACCTATGAAAATGTTAAATTTACATTTGTTGGTACATTTATTTCCTGTTTAGAAATAATTGTTTTGGGCTATCGGTGGAGGATAGTGGTGATTGTTGTAGACATTGCATGTGGATTAGGGAAAACTGAAACTAATCACCTTGGTTAAGTCATTGATTTTGACTATTGAATTAATACAGAAAATACATGTATTGATTGTGTGTTGCATATGCATTTTGTTTGGGAGGAGATAGGGGATGTACTCCACGGTTTAGGGGAAGATAGGGGATGAACCTCTAAACCGGATATTGTTCGGGAGGAGATAGGGGATGGACTCCATTAGCATCACTATTATGTGTGCTTATTGATTTATAGAAGTGTTTTTACATATTGTTGATACAACACTAAAATGTGTATCAAATGAGAAGTATGGAAGTGTTTTGATATGAGTCTTAGTCTCATTTGTTTTGTTGATAAATGGAAGAAATGTTAATGTGATATGTAATTCACTGTTATAGTCTGGCCAGGTTCTGAGCCATGTTGGCAAAAATGGAAAGCTGAATAAATAATGGAAAGTGAAACTGATATTTGTGTTAACCATCTATTGAATGCTATTGCTTTATTCAATGCTTATATTTGGTTTAGTATCTTTCTACTAGGCTGTGGCTCACCCTATATGGGAACATTATTTTCAGGTTCAGGTGATGTGCTACCTCCAAGGACTTAACTTGGATGGATTTGGAGTTGAAGACTCTGTTTAGATTAGTTGTTTGTTTTGTTTTAATTTGATGTTACATGTAAACTCAAGCCTAGGGCTTAATGTGTAAATGAGTTAGTACTCATATTTTTGTGTTCAAGTGTTGGCTTTGAAAGATGTAAGCCCATAGGGCATTTACTTTCGTTATTATATGTAATGTCTTTTAATAAGATTATTCTGATGGATGAGATGATATTTGGTTTTCTTTTATCAATGCATGTTAATGTTGTATATTATGGGTTTATTTTTGAGGGTGTTATAGAGAGGATTCTGATGAGGATTGTGAGATAGATTCCAAGATTATGGATGCGTTTGTTAAACAATTTAAAAAATCTTTTTTGAAAAAGAATCCTAATCTTTTGGAATCTACTCATGCTCATAAATCTAAAGGCAAAGATAAACTCAAAATTTATTCTATAGCCAAGAAGGAGAAATGAAAGATATAAGGGAACTCTGAAAGAGTCCAATGTTATAAATGCCAAGGATTTGGCCACTTTGCTCAAGAATGCCCTACTCGTTTGAAGAAGAAGAAAGCACTCGCCGTCACTTGGGATGATGAATAAGAATCTGATGAAAAAGAAAGTGACAATGAAGATCAAGGTAAAGAGAGATGTGGTGAATGTGGTTTGGAAATACTCTTCAGATCCTGGAAGACGCCAGCGATCCTCTGCTAGTCACCTGCAAAAATACAAACTCCGGTCGGGGGTGCCGGAATTAGCACTCCGACGGACAAGTCAGTTCTCCTCCAGAAAGCTTGCTTACTCAGTTTATAGAAGTGTTTCTTACATACCTTTGTAAATCTGAAACTCTTGTATTTATAGTCATTTTTCAGCCTCGGGGCCAGAGTCTACTTTTTCTTTTGTTTATGTATTCTTTCATTCATCCTGACACGCTTTTTCCAGTTTATTCGGCCCAAAGATCCTACGTGGCGTCTTGGTAGAGCAGAAGGGAGCCGTTTAACACCCGGCTCCCTGTGCGTATCAGATTTCGTCCCCTTAATTACTCGGCTCCCACAATTGCCCCCCAAGCATCTTGTCAACGGCAGTTGGACGAGGTGCTTGGCTCTGATTTTCAAATACTACAAACCGAAGTTCTTGGGGCTTCGACTTATTACGCGGTTGTTTAATTACTCCCCCTTGAATCGTCGCCTCGCACTCCGCCCCTTCGCACGCATATTCATTATGACTTGGAGCCCGTGTCCTTCAATTCATGTTCTATGACGCCGTCCGCTAGATCGCTCTTCAATCATTCTTGCACCCTTCCATCTGCGATACTTCCACTTTTGTAAGTTTTCCCTTCTCAACTCAAGCTTTTCTTAATTTGTTTACTCGTCAGTATTCTTATAATCAATAGATTATGGCAAAGTATTTAAGAGACCTTCTTTCTCCGGTCGAGTTGTTGATTTTAGACGCCATTTCTCCATTCCCGACGATGTCCACCTATCGTTAGTGGCGGACCGCACTCGACATGGAGAGGGAGGAAGAAACCTCGATTGTCTTTCCCTTTGTCGATCGCAGAGGGGAGTTCGCTTTCCTTCACCCGCTTCGAGGGCGCTTCGCCATTGGGATTTGATCCTTCCCACCCAATGTAAATTTCTTTAGAATTATAATGGGGTCGAGCGTTGAACCGTCGCCTTGGTGTTAATCTCGGCATCCCCGCCATTCGCATCAGTATGCTCTCGCCAGATCCTCCGCCGACACGGACGCATTTCCTCGAGCTAAGGACACAGATCATCGCTGATCACTATGCTTTCCAGCTCGAAAACGAGTCGATGACGCCATGGTCATTGTCCGTGGCAACCGAATTCGGCGAGGAGGATCGCTACGATCCTATTCCTAGACGTAGGGCGAACCAGTCGCCAATGCCCTTTTGTCGATATTGAACATCCAGATTCCGCCATACCCTATTTTCTTGAATCTCACGGCTTATCTTATGCAGGAACGAGTTGAAAAAGTCCTAGCTTCAACCGACGACGCCGTTCTTTCGGACATCAGGATTGCTCTTAATTATTTCGGCCGCAGTCTTTATAAGCAGGGAAGGGCGGCTCACGTTCTGCTTTGCTACGAGCCTACGTATACGACCTTTTCGGCTGCGGAAAATATACCGATTCCGAAAGGGGAAGTTTTCCTCGTCGAGCGTATTTAGTCCGACTTCAAAAATGTGAGGCGATAGATTTGAAGGGTCCGATTCGGAGAATACGGAGTACCCGAACCGCCAGATCGATCACCGGAGGCCGAATCCGAGGAGGTATTGATTCGACGATCGCCCCGCTGGTGCGGGGAACGTTCGCTGACGACGCTCTTCAACGCATGTATAACCCTTCCGCCTCTGCTCACCGCATGGTCAAGTTAAGCCCGACAAAGCTTGCTAAGAAGGCGACGCGAGAGGTTGGCCGCAAGGAGAAGAGCGGAGGCCTTTCAAATTAACCGCCCATCGCCGATTCTCGCCGTTCTCCCGCCATCAATCGCAATCCTTGAAAATTGTTGAGGCGGCAACGAATAAGGGTGCCGCATCCACGCCGGTTAGAAGCCGCTCAGAAGTTGAGGAACGCTTGAGAAACGCCTAGAGCTCATGAGGTCGGTTTAGAAGATCGCGCAAACGCCCCTCGAATCGGTGGGATCAGTGAGGTCGTGCCTTTGTGATTCGACCGATGGTGAGAAATATGCGGTTCCATCGGATGCCTCGACTTAATGACCCAGAGGTCGCGTCGGGCGTGGCAACGCTCTTTGTCCTTACCGCTCGATGCGGAGGTTTTCTACCGAGCCGGATTTGAATGTGACAATGTTAGCCGGCAATGGCCCTTTTGGTGTGTATTCGATTTTTCCTTCATTCAAACGTTGTTCGCGGTAGGCTTGCTTTGAGTTGGTCTTTTGCAGCCGCTGGTAGGATAGCCGATGTGGGCCGCCATCTCGACGCCATCAATGAGATTAGTCGCTATAGAGCAAGCGGAGGGCCGGAGGAAAAGGGCCGAGGACGAGTTTTTAAGAGCGAACTGGGAAGCTTCTCGGGCAGAGGCTGCGGTGGAGAAAGCTCGTGATTCGGATAAGTTGAGAGCGGAGGCCGAGAAGAAGGCCGACGACTTGGAAGCTGCACTTTGCTTATCCAGAAAAGCCGTTGCTGGCCTGGAGGCCGAGTTGGCAGAGGTGAAAGCGGCGAAAGAGTGGCGAGTCGAAAGCGGCTGGGCTCGCCGAGTATGTGGACCAGGTCTCGCGGTTTGAGAATCGGGGATTCAAACATGGTTGGCACAGGGCCCTTGCTGCAGCTGGCGTTTCGCTGAATGTGCCAATACCGTATGAGCAAGTAGACATCGAGCCATTGGAGACTGATTCGGAGGATTGATGTTTATGATACACAAAGTACTTTCTGTCGGGTGGTTTTTGGTATTTTGTGTTTATGATACAGCAATGGACGTTGATACCTTTTGTAATTATAAAATGTTAGCAATTTATGCGCAATGTGATGATGTTTCCGTAGTTTTATGGTGACGTTTTATTTTTGTAATTATACAATGTTAAATCAATTCAAACCAAATATGCCGGTTCCCTTGGATCGCTCGGCTCGAGCGTGAAAGGTCTAGTTCACACGGGCTAGATCTGCCCTTGCGTTGGCTGCTTTCGAGCGTTAAAAGCGAATAGTTAACACTCGAGGGTCGGCCGAGGCATTGTTGAATATTTCACGAATATATTAATAACCGCTGCGTTGGACTGCTCGAGCGTTAAAAGCCGAATAGTTAACACTCGAGGGCTGGCCGAGGCATTGTTGAATATTTCACCGAATAGATTAATAACCGCTTGCATTGGCGCTGCTCGAGCGTTAAAAGCCGAATAGTTAACACTCGAGGGCTGGCCGAGGCATTGTTGAATATTTCGCCGAATAGATTAATAAATCTGCCCTTGCGTTGGACTGCTCGAGCGTTAAAAGCCGAATAGTTAACACTCGAGGGCTGGCCGAGGCATTGTTGAATATTTCGCCGAATAGATTAATAAATCTGCCCTTGCGTTGGACAGTGCTCGAGCGTTAAAAGCCGAATAGTTAACACTCGAGGGCTGGCCGAGGCGTCGTCGAATATTTCGGCGATTAGATTATCAACCGCCTGCGTTGCCAGGGCTCGAGCGTGTCGATACATTTTATTGTAATATTTAGGCACTTATTAGAATATTTTGCACCACGTGGCATAAACGTTCGGAAATGCCCCAAAGCGCGATGCCGTCAAAAGGTGTCATGCACCAAAAGGGGGCTTCGAGTCCGGAGACTTATTCTGGCCAATCGTGATATCCACGAAGGGCGCTCCGAATCTGGAGACTTATTCGGCCCTAAGGTGTCATGCACCAAAGGGGCTCCGAATCCGGAGACTTATTCTGGCCAATCGTGACATCCACGAAGGGCGCTCCGAATCCGGAGACTTATTCGGCCCTAAGGTGTCATGCACCAAAGGGGCTCCGAATCCGGAGACTTATTCTGGCCAATCGTGACATCCACGAAGGGCGCTCCGAATCCGGAGACTTATTCTGGCCAATCGTGACATCCACGAAGGGCGCTCCGAATCCGGAGACTTGTTCGGCCCTAAGGTGTCATGCACCAAAGGGGCTCCGAATCCGGAGACTTATTCTGGCCAATCGTGACATCCACGAAGGGCGCTCCGAATCCGGAGACTTGTTCGGCCCTAAGGTGTCATGCACCAAAGGGGCTCCGAATCCGGAGACTTATTCTGGCCAATCGTGACATCCACGAAGGGCGCTCCGAATCCGGAGACTTGTTCGGCCCTAAGGTGTCATGCACCAAAAGGGGCTCCGAATCCGAGACTTATTCGCCAATCGTGACATCCACGGCGGGCGCCCGAAGCCGGAGACTTATTCGGCCCTAAGGTGTCAAGCACCAAGAGGGCTCCGAATCCGAAGACTTATTCTCGCCAATCGTGACATCCACGGCGGGCGCCCGAATCCGGAGACTTGTTCGCCCTAAGGTGTCATGCACCAAAGGGGCTCGAATCCGGAGACTTATTCTCGCCAATCGTGACATCCACGGCGGGCGCCCGAATCCGGAGACTTGTTCGCCCTAAGGTGTCATGCACCAAAGGCTCCGAATCCGAGACTTATTCTCGCCAATCGTGACATCCACGGCGGGCGCCCGAATCCGGAGACTTGTTCGCCCTAAGGTGTCATGCACCAAAGGGCTCCGAATCCGAGACTTATTCTCGCCAATCGTGACATCCACGGCGGGCGCCGAATCCGGAGACTTGTTCGCCCTAAGGTGTCATGCACCAAAGGGGCTCGAATCCGGAGACTTATTCGCCAATCGTGACATCCACGGCGGGCGCCCGAATCCGGAGACTTGTTCGCCCTAAGGTGTCATGCACCAAAGGGGCTCAATCCGGAGACTTATTCGCCAATCGTGACATCCACGGCGGGCGCCCGAATCCGGAGACTTGTTCGCCCTAAGGTGTCATGCACCAAAGGCTCAATCCGGAGACTTATTCTCGCCAATCGTGACATCCACGGGGCGCCCGAATCCGGAGACTTGTTCGCCCTAAGGTGTCATGCACAAAGGGGCTCCGAATCCGAGACTTATTCCGCCAATCGTGACATCCACGGCGGGCGCCCGAATCCGGAGACTTGTTCGCCCTAAGGTGTCATGCACCAAAGGGCTCGAACCGGAGACTTATTCTCGCCAATCGTGACATCCACGGCGGGCGCCCGAATCCGGAGACTTGTTCGGCCCTAAGGTGTCATGCACCAAAGGGGCTCCGAATCCGGAGACTTATTCTGGCCAATCGTGACATCCACGAAGGGCGCTCCGAATCCGGAGACTTATTGGACTTTGAAGTGTTGAGCTTAAACATGTGAAAACGCGAGATCTTGGATTTACGAGGATATTGTGTACAAATATCAAGCCCACAGGTCGGGTCATTGATAAAATTTTCGTAGATGTGTTGAATTCCACAGCCGTGGTAGGTTTCTCCCTGACATGTCTGACAGCCGATATGCCCCTGTTCCTGCAACGGAATCTATTTGATAGGGGCCGTCCCAGTTTGGACCAAGCTTTCCATCGGTCGGCCTCCGATCGGCCGGTAGCACCTTCTTCAGACGCTTCTCGATTGTAGCGGCAATTGACTCGCCGATTGTATGACTTGGCGAAGCCGCCGCCGATAGCGAGCCATGGATGCCAAGGCACGATCTCTTCGTTCTTCAATCGTAACCAGTCCAAAGCAAGCATCATGTCATTTCGACCCGTGTCGAAGGCTTGCGATCCGAGGTTGGTAGGCCGATCTCGGGGTAAGATTGCTCGGGTTCAAGCACAAGGCAAACGGTGTTTCTCCGGTGGATCGCCTTGGCGTTCGATGGGCCCATAGTCCGCTTGGCAACTCTTCGCCCCACCTGCCCTTGGCACTTTCCACCTCTTTTGATGCCGCCCAAGATGGATTTGTTCAAGCTTCGCCGACCGCTACTTTGGGGGTAAGCCAGAGAAAAGTAAGGTACAATCAGATTTGCCGCATGACTTTCGGACACGCCATACCAAACGAGTGCCATTATCCGAGATCAATGCTCTTGGAATGCCGAATCGTAATGATGTTCCTCCACACAAAACGCTTAATGTCATCAGATATGGGTTAGAGCCTCGCTTCACCCACTTTGTGAAATAATCTGTTGCTACGATTAGAAATCGCTTGTTCCTCGGGCCCCGGGCGGGTCCTACAATATCAAGTCCCCATCGAGCAAACGGCAGGGCTAGTGATTGAATTCAAAGCTTCTACCGATGGGTTAGTGGGGAAAACTTTTGGCATCGTTCGCATTTCTTGACATAATTTTGTGCAAGGCCCTCATAGTCGGCAAGAATATCCTCGTGTTATCGCCTCGATGGGCAAGGCGCCCGAGTGTGCACCACACCGCCTTCATGTATCTCGAGGAGCAGCCTCTACTCGTCCGGTGCACGACCTGTATGGGCCGAGAGGGATTTTTGTAAAGTCCCCTTGTGGATCAAGGTAGTATCGCAGAGCCTTGTTTCGCAGCCTTGTGTGCTTTTTTATCCTCCGGGAGTTGCTCCAAGAAAGGAATGCAGCAATGGGGTCCTTCCAACTTGGAGCGGATTCTATGATATTGATGTGGGTCTCCTCCGGAGGGCCGATACTTGGTTCGGGGACGAAGCCCACTTCGATGGTACGCTTGAGCTCGGAGTTGATGGCGGAGGCCAAGCAAGCCAGGGCATCCGCGTGTGTATTTTGATCGCGTGTTATTTGGTTTAGTTCGTGATGGTCGAATTTCGCCAAAGAAAGAATTAGCCGTTTTCATATAGGCCGCCATACGCTCATCTCTCGCCGCATACTCCCCCTTCAGCTGGTTGATTACCAATTTTGAGTCACAAAACACCAACAGTCGCCGTGCGCCGAGAACATGTGCGTTCCGCAGTCCGGCTAAAAGGGCTTCATATTCGGCCTCGTTATTTGATGCTTCGAAGCCGAGCTTGACGGCTCGCTCAATGATCGCGCTTCGGGGACATAATTACGACGCTGCGCCGCCTGCTGGTTAGACGATCCATCGCAGATAATTGCCGATGTCCCCAACGAGACTTTCCAACTGCTTTGACCTAACTTCGTCTTTGGTCGAGGTCCCTGTGCTTGAGGTCGGCAAGCCCTCCCGTGAATTCGCCACAAAGTCGCAAGCACCGCCTTTGATTGCGCTTTGGGTGAAAACCGAATGTCATATTGGCCGAGTTCGAGAGCCCATTTCAAACACGCCTCGATGCTTCGCATTCTGAGTAATCGATCGGGGGAAATCATAGCACCTTGATGTGTGTGCTTGGAAGTAGTGCATCGCCTTTCTTCGCCATGACCAGGCTAGGACGAGTTTTTCTAGCGGTAGGTAGCGTGTTTCAAGCCCACCATCGCCTTGCTCACATAGTACATCGTCGTTGATGCCCTTCCTCCTCTTTTAACAATACGGCTACGACGCCTGCCGAGACAACCAGATATAAAATGAGGGGTCACCGTGGCGGGTGTTGTTAGAAGAGTATCGTCCGGAGGTAGGTCTTGAGCCGTTAAAAGTCAGCCTCGCATTCGACGGACCATTCAAAGCTGGCCTGGCGTAATGTCTGAAAGAATTGTCTGCAACGATCTGTAGATCGGCTGATGAACCTGTTGAGTGCAGCGGCCATTCCCATCAGCTTTTGGACTTCTTTGACTGAACGGGGGGAACTGAGTTCCAAAATTGCTGTGACTTGCCTCGGGTTGGCTTCGATTCCTCGATGGTTGACGATGTAGCCCAGGAATTTGCCAGAGCCGATCCCGAATGCACATTTGGAAGCATTCAGCTTCATTCTGTACTTGCGTAGGGTGCTGAATGTCTCTTCCAGATCGGCTATATGGTTTTGTTCTTCTTTAGATTTGACCACCATGTCGTCGATGTATACTTCCATAGTGCGCCCGAGTTGTTCTTTGAACATCGTGGTGACCAGTCTTTGGTAAGTCGCCCCTGCATTCTTTAGTCCAAAAGGCATAACCCTGTAGCAGTAGGTTCCTCTTGGAGTGAGGAATGCAGTTTTGTCCTGATCATCTGGATTCATGGCGATCTGATGGTAGCCTCTATAGGCGTCGAGGAAACTCATGCGGCGGTGGCGTGCCGTCGCATCGACGAGTTGGTCAATTCTAGGCAAGGGAAAGCAGTCTTTGGGGCAAGCTTTGTTCAGATCCGTGAAATCGACACACACTCGCCAGGTGCCATTCTTCTTTTTCACCACCACTGTGTTGGAGAGCCACGTGGGATAGGTGACTTCTCCGATTGCCGGCCAAGCAATTTGTCAACTTCCTCGACAACGGCAAGTGTTCTTCATGGAGGATCGCCGCCTTTTCAATGATCGGCTTGCACCGAGGGTCGACATTGAGGTGATGCTGCGAGACCGCTGGGTCTATTCCGGCATTTCATACGGGGTCCACGCGAAGACGTCGAGGTTGCCGAGTAAGAAAGTGATCAGTTGCTGCTTGTCGACCTGGCTCAGAGAGGCGCCGATCATAAAAACTTTCCAGCTTCCATCGATGTCAACCCGCCTAAACCTTCCGTGGCCTTTTCGCTTGGTTGACGCCAACGCCTTCCGTGATTTCTCGACCGGGCACCTCGACGGAGTTTACTTGCGCTTCTTGGCGTCTGGCGGCGAGAAGGTAACATGCTGGGGCCGACCGAGCCACGGATTCGCTCAACGCCATGCTCGTTGGGAAGCGAGTACCGGTGGTAGGTGCTTGGGACGGCTGCAGGTATGTAACCACGATCGCCCATGATGAGATTGTATGGCGATGGTAGCTCGACGACTAAGAATTTCTGCGACCACCGCTCTCGAGCCGAATCGGGTAGGCTGATTTTTCCCAATGGGTACTCCGGGTTGGCGTTGAAGCCGAATAGAGGATAGGGAGCCGAAGTTAGATCCGAATCGTTGAATCCGAGTTTGATGAAGGTTCGATAGTACATAATCTCTGAAGTACTTCCTTGATCGATAAGGACGCGTTCTACGGTAAACCTATGTACGCGTAGCGTAACAACCAGAGAATCTACGTGAGGGAGTGTGACACCGCTCAAATCAGAGTCGTCGAAGGTGATGCTTGCCGCCTCGAGTCGGGTCGCTGGTCGGTGGTGGCTGCTTTTGAGGGCTTGGAAGTGATTGGACTGTATGTACAGTCAGGGCTATCGGCAGGCTGTATATCATATGGACGGTGTCAAGCGGGACACCTCTTGGACGACATGCGTCCTCTGTCACTTCCCCAACGTAATCCTTTGAGGCGCGGCGGCCGCCGGTATTGCGCTGTTGGTCGCGAGGTCGTCGGGGACCCGCCTTTGGGGATCGCTCAAGAACCTTGAGTCTTGCCTGGTGGGACTTTGCTTTCTCTAAGGCCGTGTCGCGCGGCGTTCGTTTCGCCGATGATGCCGCCCAAACTCTGTTGGTCCGTCTTCGCCTGCTCCATGGTCGCCAGCATCGCCTCGTGTGAGAATCATTGGTGAGCTAGAGTGGGCGTGTCATGCGACGGTTGCCTCTCAGAGTGTAAATGCCGGAGTGAAGTCGTCTCTCCGTCCGGTCTCGTCGGTGGCTATCGGGGGATCTTTAGTCACGTCTTTCATGGATATATTTGAGTATTCCCACAGACGGCGCCAGTTGTGGTGAATGTGGTTTGGAAATACTCTTCAGATCCTGGAAGACGCCAGCGATCCTCTGCTAGTCACCTGCAAAAATACAAACTCCGGTCGGGGGTGCCGGAATTAGCACTCCGACGGACAAGTCAGTTCTCCTCCAGAAAGCTTGCTTACTCAGTTTATAGAAGTGTTTCTTACATACCTTTGTAAATCTGAAGCTCTTGTATTTATAGTCATTTTTCAGCCTCGGGGCCAGAGTCTACTTTTTCTTTTGTTTATGTATTCTTTCATTCATCCTGACACGCTTTTTCCAGTTTATTCGGCCCAAAGATCCTACGTGGCGTCTTGGCAGAGCAGAAGGGAGCCGTTTAACACCCGGCTCCCTGTGCGTATCAGATTTCGTCCCCTTAATTACTCGGCTCCCACAAGAGACATAAGCAATTCCTTGCTTTCATGGTGGCTTCCGAAACTGAAGGACAAATAGGGTCTCCGAAGAGGTCGGTAGAGAACACCACTGATGATAAATCCTCAGAGGATGATGATGAAGAGCTTGAGCAAGCTTATGAAAAATTGTATAAGGAGTCTCTTAACTTATTCAAATTGAATGACAAACTCACAAAGAAACTCAAAGTATGTGAAAGTGAGAATATCAAACTTAAGGAGGAGATTTCCGAGGCTAGGATCAATGCCATCAAGATAGCTGATGATCGACAAGTTCTTTGTGCAAAACTGTTGACTTGTGAGACAGAGAGGAATGAACTACAAGAAACCCATGCCATGTATGAAGAAAAGATTGAATCTCTCGAGATGTCACAAGTTGCTTTGAAAGAACTAATGATCAAGAAAGAGGAAGAGCTAAAGTGTGCTATGGTTACCATTGGTCTTTGGAACAAAGGATCAAAGACTTTGGAGGATATCATTGGGTCTCAACAAATCTGTTCTGACAAGAGTGGCATTGGCTTTGGAGGTAAGAAAGAGCAACAACAGAGTGCATCCACATCTCATGATACAAGAACTCAAGGAAACGGAGGAAAAAAGATTCAACATGAGGATAGACTTCTCAAACTTCCTAGAGTTGGTAAGGTAAAAGAAAAGAAAGTACATCCTGTTTTTATTTGTCATCATTGTGGTATACATGGTCATATTCGCCCTTATTGTTATAAGTTGCATGGAAGAGTGTCTCAAAAGGGTCGAAATTCGAATACTTTTTGGGTTAGGAGACAACCTTACATGTCTAGGAATACCAAGATTCATGAGGGTGTTCACAACGCCACGACTCTTACCAAGTCCGCTAGACCTGATTTTGTTAAGACCAAAAAGATTTGGGTGAGAAAACTTAACTTGTGTTAATGTGTTTACTCTGTTTAGTTTTTTGGGTCTCTATGTGTTTTTTTTAATGAGAAAAAAATATGTGCATGTTTGTTTTTTATCTTGCTTTGGTTAAGAAAAAATAAATAAAAATAAAAATAAAAAAATCCAAAAATATTTTCTTAGTATGGTTTTGCAAGCTTAAAATTTTTGAGTGGTCCTTGGTGCATATTGGAATTGATGAGAATATCCATTACGTGTTACCATGTGTGTACTTTCTATGGTCATTACTCATTTTGGAGTATGTGTTTTTTGATTAGTATGTCTCATTCTGTACACACTCTTGGATTAGCAAATTTTGGAGTCTTCCATCTTAGTGATCATTTTTTCTATGGACTTTTGGCATTGTATCTTTTTGCTTTTCTAGAGGAATTGACCTATACTAGCATATCATGGGTGATGTTGAGTCTCTTAACCACCTTCCATCTTTTTGCATCTCCATGGCTTTCCCCTCTATTCTTTGTAGTTCAGGCATGAGGAAAAGGCTACCTCAGAGTCACCAGCCAGGCCATCCTTGTTATATCTATGCTTCTCTGGTCCGGTTTCCATACTCTTAAGCGTGTCAACCGCCAATGAGTGTGCAAAAGAAAGAAAAAAAATGTGCAAAAGAAAGAAAAGAAAAAGAAAAAAAAAGATTTATTGATTGAGGGGGAGCCTCCGCCTTTACTCACCATATACCCCTTGATTCCTAGTGGTTTGACTTTCCTTAGTTGTGCTTAGATTCTCTTGTCAAAGGTCCAACTTTCAGATCACTATTAGGATTGAATCTAGTGTTTGTCGAACTTCAAGAGTCACACACACACTTTTCTCATGGGATCTATGATTTTCACATAATGCATCACCTTCTTGCATGAGGAATCTTTTATAGTCTGTGCACACTGTGTTTACTAGTAATTGTGCTTCTTGGATAATCTTATGTGTTTCAAGGTACAAATTAGAAATTCCTTGCTTGCTCCACCATATTATTTTTTTTGTCGTTTTCTTCTTGTTCACTGTTTTCCGTGTTTGTGGTTGTTTTTAGCGAGGGGGAGTTCGGTTATTCATTTTCATGTCATTGCTTGTGTGGTTTTTGATCTTGCTTTAGTTGATTGAGCTTCCTTTGTCAATTCGTGACAAAAAGAGAGAGAAAGTTGTTTTTCATGAGTCTTAGTCTTCATCTATTCATGCTACATGTTCTTAACATCTCCAAGTTGCATCTATTCATGCTTTCCATTTCATGCTTCAAGATAATCTTGTCCTATGTTTATTGTTTTTTCTTATACTCTTGTGGGACTAATAGTTGTTTTGGAGATTGTGGCACTAATAGCTATTTTGCAAATCATGACCTTGAGAAAGAAGTTTGTTTTTATTGGTTGTAATGGGTTGGGGTGTTTAGGATTTTATTTGTTAGGTGTGTTTTGTCACGGCATTGCCAAAGGGGGAGATTGTTAGGTTTTTATTCTTGGCAATCCCGTTTAATAAAACTTCTTTCAGTTGTATTTATTTTCGCACTTTTATTTCAGTGAGGTTATGAGTGTTTAGATAGGAATCCAACCCGAATTGTGCCTTTCAGAGAAGTTTGTGATGCTAATGCTTTCAAGATTGCCACTTCGCTAATTATGACGGGGGTCGAGGGGCAATGCCCCCAAAGCAAAATGCAAAAATGCATTCCAAGTTGCCTGTCCGCTCGAGCAAACATTACCCCGCTCGAGCGGAGAATCCTTGGTTCCAACAGTTTTGGTCGCCTGTAAAAGTACTGAGATGTGTGATTTCGCGCTCGAGCGGATTCTCTAGCGCTCGAGCAGACCTCTGTTATATCACGCGCATATTTTGCTGAAGCCGCTCGAGCGGGCTGTTTGGCGCTCGGACGGAGATCGCGGGACAGATTCTATAAATTCGCGTGCTGGGTCAAATTTTAGGATTACTTCTCCAGATCTTTTTTTTTTGGATCTTAAGGTTTATATCTGGAGATATTTTGTTAGGTTTTCTTTTGACGTTTTCATTGAGTATTCAACTCATGGTTTAAGAAACATACATCAAAGGTTTGTTTGTTTATTCTACACAAAAGAGAGAGATGTTCTTCGGTGGATTCTGAAAAATTCGAACTTGAAGCTTTGGTGGATTCCAGAGTGGCTCATCGTCAAGACAATTCCGAGGTGAAGACGGGGTTAGAAGAGGCACATAGAGGTTGGTTCAATTCGGGCGTGGATTCGCTAGGTAATTGAGAGTATACTTGTGTAATTCCTTTATATCTTCTTAGTGGATTGTTTTGTGGTTGTTGCCCGTGATTTTTTTATCACAATTGGAGGTGTCCAATTGTGGTTTTTCCACGTAAAATCGTTGTGTTGTTTTGTCTTGATTGTTTGATTGGGATTGTTATATACTGCTTAAAATTGATACATAATCATAAATCAACATCTAGGAGATTTCTAGATTTTTCACACATGTAATCCTTTGAAAGTGAAATTGCCACAATTAAATGTTGATTACTAAAATGACAGAAAAATATTCTAATTGGGCTTTGCTTTTTATTAAATTAAATTTGCCACTAAAATCATATTTGAAAGCATGAGACTTGAGTTTGGAATTTAAAAAGTTGGGAGATAGAGATGAGTAAAAAATATACCAGTAGATTTGGAGTCTTTGACAGCAACACAAAAGTCCTGTAGTTGACTTGGGTCAGAAGCAGAGGTAAGTGTAGAAGCCAAGGCCATGATGGCTATGGTTACAAGGATGAAGTGTGCCCATTTTTATCAATTGAAAGCAAAAACACAAAATTTGAAGGAGGTGATAGATATCCAGCATGGAACACCTGACTATTTATAGATATAGATAGGGAGAAGAGTAGTTGAATTTTGTGATTATATTATTTTCTATGCCAATATGATAAGAATTACCAAGTCCTCAATGGTTAACTTTTTTCCTCAACCACCATTGAATTCAACGATATGAACGGTTCTTACATCAACATCCACATCAACATGACACGTTTCTGATTTCTTCTTCTAACTGCTTACATCAACATCAGGGTGGCTTTGGCCCAAAGCCAGAAAATCATCTCTTTGAAGAAAAATAAAATAAAACTATTGTCGCTTTGGGTTTGAAAATTGATTTAAAAAAAAAAGGTTTAATTTTTTTTTTGCTATTATACTATTTCATAAAATAAAATAAAAAATTCTGAATTTTAAAGACCCCAATAAAGTTTCGTGAAAATTAAAAATTGATAAATGATTGATATACTGAATTATTTAAAATTAATGGATGATTTCTTTTACCAAAAAAAAAAAAAGAATAATAATAATAATAAAAAGCCAATATGTTATTATACTAGTTAGTCAAAAAAAATATTCATGAGTCTAATTTCGGAGATTGGTTAGGTTATAAAAAAAAAAAGTTTTAGTGGCATGTTAGTAAATGTTGTTTGATTATAAACGACAACAGATGACAGCGATAAAATTAATTCAAAATCAAATAATTTAGTTATAAAATTGATATAGCTAAAAAAGTATGGATTAAATTTGATTTTTAAATGATAATTTGCAGAGTAAAATAAAAATTTTATTTGTGATTATATCTTCAACCGAGTTGTTATTTGGTGGTCCGCATTGCTACATACTATTCATTTTGCCACATTTATTATATTGTATTTCAAAAATTAACATAAAAATGTAGGTCCCGTAATGACGTAACAAAGCTAGCATGGCATTGACATAGGTATATATAATGTTTAAGAGTCATTGATGAAAGTGTCTCATATTTTCTAATACAATGCATATGATAATGTGTTTTTACCCAGTCTTCCATGGTTACATAATGAATGATTCTTCAACTGCACCAATCCATTTTTTACTAAGTAAATTATAATGACTATTTTTTAGATTTGTAATAAATATAATAAATCTTGTAAGTTTTGGTATATAACCATATTGACTTATCTTTGAATAAGATTAGGGGAGGCTTGCGTGTAGGTCTTAATAAGTGAACTTATTGTCTAATAGATATTATGATAATTAATGGTGTTTTTAATCAAATACTACTAAAAAAAGTTACTAATTCTTAATTTTCAGCAATAGATTAAAAATTGTGTCATAAAAAATATCACTAATTATAAATTTTAGCGATAGTTTAAAAAAAAATCACAAAAAAGTCACTAATTTTCAACTTTTAGCGACAGTTTGAAAAATTCGCCTTAGAAAAATGTTACTAATTGTAAGTTTTAGGGACAATTTAGAAAAGCCGTAACAGCAAAAGTCATTAATTGTCAATTTTTAGAAATATATGCAAAAAATTGTCACAAAAAATTATCTTTTAGTCGGATTTTATAAGAATTAAGTTCAACTATTAGAACTTAGTAATAGTTTACCCTAAGATGATTTAAAGCAAAATAGAGCTAATACAAGTGGTGTGTAAATACAAAAATGTGTAAAAATGATTACTTTATTTTTTTATTTATATAACTAACGAATTAGTGATAAAAATGATTTAAAAATATATTACAATCAAGTAAATTTTAATTATTTTTAATTGAGCTGTACTTAAGGGTGTGTCTTGTTTTGTTGTCATTAATTTTGTATTGTAAGTATGAAATGAACATATTTTTTTTTGGATAAATTGGAGGGCGGAAACACATGCTTTCTAACACAATTAGCAAATTATAAAAGTACTATTATGATAAAGCATTGAAAAATGCATTTCACTCCCTAGTTTTCGAAACTTTATTTTACCTTATAGTAGTATTAGCCGTTTCTTTATTGACAATTGTGTCAGCACTATTTGTATATTAAATTTTATTAATAAAATTATTTCATTTTGCTAATAAATAAAAAAAATAGCGAGACCCTTTCTCAAGCCTCCACCAATTCCCTTTAACCTCCACCAAGTACAGCCTCTAAAAACTCCTTTAGTTTTGATTTTTTTCTTAAAACAATTTTATTTTGAATATATATTTTTTGAGGTTTAGAGGAGAGGGCATCCGAAATGTGGTCCACAAAACAAAGCAGAAAATTATATATTTTTTTATATTTCATTTTTTCATCAAATAAATTTATTACCTTGATAATAAAAATAGATGTATATATATATATATTATGAGAAATAATAATGATATTAGTAAAAATAGTTGGTCAATTGATGGTTAAATAATGAGAATTGCTATTAATCATTGTAATTATTTTCCCTCTTATATGTATTCATGTGATAAATGATCCACTGTATATATGAGGCTCATCATATTTTAAAAATGATGGAACCATCATGTCACATGAGAAATCACTTAAAGAAGTGAAATGTTTGACAAATTTTTAAATGATATATAACATACCTCTTAATTAACAAAGTAGGATTATTTTAATTTGAATTTAAAATTTGAAGACGATTTTATAATTTTTAAAATATTAAGAGAAGGTCGCACTACAAGAAAATGCACATTTGCCGACTAATTTTGGCTACTAAAACATAAACATTAAAACTTAAAATACAACATATATAAATTATAAAACTTACAACTTAAAATAAAACATACATAAATTAAAACTTACAATTGTTTACTGGAATGAAGCAAACAGTTCTTCAAAAATACATAACTTCAAAACGAATTTGAAAATATAAAGTTGCAAAGATAGCTATTTTTCTTGAGAATGAGCACTCAAATTTTTCTAGCTCTGCCTTATTCTTGATTGCAGAGGCTCTTTTATAGACATAAGGAGTTTACTGTGAGCCTTGTGAAGGAATCTGACTGAAAGAGGCACATGGGAGCCAATTGCAACTTTCGGTGAGTGACAAAAAGTGATGGCTACCTTTTACTGTTATGAATTTGCCGGTTGGACGCATTATGATGAATGCTAAATAGTAATGTTGACTTTTTGATGAATAGTGAACAGTAAATTTGACTTTTTTCACTATTCATTGGAGGCATGTGACTAGGGGAATCAATATAGATATATATATCAGCAGCTTTTCTCAAAAGAAGAGTATTGATTGAAACTGATAATTATAGCTATATAGAATCCAATGACTGAATTAAGCATATGGGTCCTGAGTATCTTGGAACTGGGGCCCATAACGATCCTGGTTAGTTGAACCGGAAGAAGAGTGTGCACCATTTGAACCTTCTTCTGAACTATCTTCATCAGATTATGACTTGGCTTGGGCCATGAGTAGACGAGCTATCTGTAGAAGCTCATCTTTGGATGACTTGGATTTGACTTTGGGCTTAGCCTGAGATGATGATGATTTTACTTTGGATTTGGATTGATCAAACGTGGGCTTCGCTAACTTGGGCTTGGAAGAACTAGAAGTTGGGCTTCCAGGGTTGACTGGAGGAAGTTGGCTTCCTTGTGTTATTGAAGCAGTTGGGTTCTGCTAAGCTTTAATCATGGCAGAAGTAGGAGCATGAAGGTTGATTGGAAACTTAGTTTGAACTTGTTCAATGATGCATGGAATTTTGAAATTATCCCACCATTTAACAGAGTGTCGGCGAAAGATTAAATCATCAGAAATATCATATTGCCATTTAAATATCCACGGGACTTTGTATTTGGATATAAAAATAAGTAGCGGAGGAAATTTCTTTTGTTGTGGACTGAACGAGAAAATAGTGGAAAAATAATTGACTTGTTCAATCATCATGGAGAGGAAGATATCATTAATAGCCCCATATTGAGTCCACCAGCGACGAAACCAAGTGGGGAATTCTGACTTGAATTTATGATCAAATTGGAGGAACCAAGAGTGACTGTTTGACTCATTTTGATACAGGAGAACTTTGAACAAGGCATCAATATAATCATAATAACTATATTGTATTGTATGACCAGGTAAATCACGGAGTTGGAAAGGAGGACCCCATTCATTCAGAGAGACAATATTGTGAATGTACAATGAATGGTACACAATCTTACTAGTGTAAGTCCGATCATAAATGGGTTTAATGACAATGGACTGAGGATTAAACAGAATGTCTTTGTAATAGGTGACTAACTTTTCTGGATGAAGAGGAACAAAATGTCATCCAGGAGGAAAATATGATTTGACTAGGTCAAGAACAGTCTGATTATTTTTGTGACTGGGTTCTTTGAAAAAGAGATTAGTGGTATGAGATTGAACATAATCAGAACGAGCAGATTTAATAGGGTTAGGAGGGTAAGGTGTAACAGACTGAGATGAAGACACAAATGGATCAGTGGCTAATGCAGAGGTATAACTAGCTTCAGGAATATTACCAAGGACTTGGTAACGGTTGACTGAAATTAGCATCCACTAAGGATATCGAGCTTGCTTAAATGATAATCAGCACAGTTAACGTAGTGAGCAAGTGAATGATGGAGACTATGAATTGTATGAAAACGAACAAATTAAGCACGTTTGGCTGATTCACCAAACTGCTCACCATATTGCTTGCCTCAAGTTAGCCAAAAAATCCACTAAACGTGCTTAATTTATTCGTTTTCATACAATTCATAGTCTCCATCATTCACTTGCTCACTACATTAATTGTGCTGATTATCATTTAAGCAAGCTCGATATCCTTAGTGGATGCTAATTTCAGTCTACCTATTTTCAGTCTAAAAAAGGGTCAATATAGCAACCCCGGTCTTTCCCTAGTTGGCCATTGTATCCAGACTTAGGTTCCGTGGATCCTATCATTGCATAATTGTTATCGTCCTTTATCTTCTCTTTTTGAGTTACAGGATGTGTTGGGCAGGTTTGTTACAGGTTGGTTGGGTTTGGAAACCAAGTGTTGTTGTCCAGAATTTTGGACCTTCGCTCGAACGAGTAGTTGGTCGCTCGAGCGAGATTTTGTTTTTGGTTCTTTGCTCGAGCGAGGGTTTGGTCGCTCGAGCGAGAGTAGAATTTTGTGTCTGGTGGCTCGAGCCAGGGTCTCTTCGCTCGAGCGAGCGATTGCGTCTAGTATAGACCTGAGAGCTGTGTTTCTTGGCTCGATCGAGCTTTCCTTCACTCGAGCGAGCGAGGTGTATGTTTTCGAGTTCTTCGCTCGAGCGAGCTTCTGGGTTGCAGACCTGAAGCTTTGAGTTTTTGGCTTGAGCGAGACTTTCTTGTGTCTGGTCGCTCGAGCGACCAATCTTTCGCTCGAGCGAGCCTGTTTTATATAAATACGTAGCAGCGGTTTTTAAAGCACTTTTTCACATTCTTTTTTAGTCCAAAACCCTAGGTCCGTGTTCTCTCTCCCTCCACTCACCTTCTCTCTTAGGTTTCATCTAGTTTTAGGGTGTTTCTACCCTAGGATCTTTATTAAAAAGATAGAGGGACACGAGGCTTTATTTTAATCTGAGAGTTTGGTGGTTTGGAGCACTTTGGGATTTTCGTCATCTTCTCCATTCAAGTTCTTCACTTCGAGGTAGGGATTTCCTATTCCATATTATAGGTTTTGTCCTAAGTTTTGGTATTTTTGATATGTGGGTGCCAATTAGTAAATTTGGGAAATTAGGGTTCGAATTATAGTTTGAAAATGGGGTTTTTTATCTATTAAACAACATATGTATGTATGTTGCATTGAAATAACTGAACCTTAGGGTTAATTTTGAGAAAATGGGGAAAAGCCCTAATTATTGTAATAAAATTAATTCGTATAATTAATTTTGGGAAAAGTGTGGAATTTGGTTTAAATTCTTGAAATTGAGATTATGTTTATTGATACATTTATTTCCTGTTTAGAAATAACTGTTTTGGGCTATCAGTGGAGGATAGTCGTAATTTTTGTAGACATTGCATGTTGATTAGAGAAAACTGAAACTAATCATATTGAATGAGTCATTGAATTTGACAGTTGAATTAATACAGCAAATACGTGTGTTAATTGAATTTTATGTATGTCAAGTGTTTATTACATTGCATATGCATATTGTTTGGGAGGAGATAGGGGATGTACTCCACGGTTTGGGAGGAGAGAGGGGATGGACTCCTAAACCGGATATTGTTTGGGAGGAGATAGGGGATGGACTCCATTAGCACCACTAATATGTGTGCTTATTGATTTATGGAAGTGTTTTTACATGTTATTGGTACATCACTCAAATGTGTATCAACTAGGAAGTATGGAAGTGAATTTTGGTTGAGGTTGATACAACACCAACATATGTATCCATTATGATATAAGAAATGTTTAACATGATTTGATATCCCCATTGAGTTGGAAATATTATTAATGTGAGATGTAGTCTCACGGTTATAGTTTGGCCAGGTTCTGAGCCATATTTATAATAATGGAAAGTGAAACGTGCCATAGACATTAGTGTCATGAGACTGTATAATAATGTAATTGATTATCTTGGTTAAGCATCTATCGAATGCTATTAATTTATTCAATGCTTATATTTGGTTTAGTATATTTCTACTGGACTGTGGCTCGCCCTATATGGGAACATCATTTTCAGGTTCAGGTGATATGCTACCTCCAAGGACTTAGCTTGGAAGGATTTGGAGTTGAAGACTCTGTTTAGATTAGTTATTATTTTGTTTATTTGATATTACATGTAAACTCAAGCCGAGGGCTTAATTTGTAGTTCAGTTAGTACTCAGATTTTGTGTCCAAGTGTTGGCTTGGAAAGATATAAGCCCGTAGGGCATTTACTTTGATGTTACATATAATGTCTTTTATTAAGAATACTCTGATGGATGGAATAATGTTTTGTTTTCTTTTATCAATGCATGTCATTGTTACATATATTATGGGTTTAATTTTGAGGGCGTCACAACTTGGTATCAGAGCGTACCGGGTTTGAATACTTTGGGTACATGGGAAGTGATTAGTATCACAATGGGTTCGTCTCGCTCGATAGAGACTTAGATGTTCTGTTATATGCTTATATGATAACATGTTTATGTGACTATGTGGGTATGGAATGTAGTTTCTAGGATGTTGATTGGACCCTTGAGTTTCTGAAAGTCTTGTTGGAAAGGCACTTGATCAATGTTGTTTCCAACTGGAACTTTAGTGACACCTCGGGACTATCATTATCCAAGAATGAAATTCGTAGGTGCTTATGTGATTATATGCTTACGTGGAGTGAATTATTGTTGTCCAATGCATTAGGACGCAAGTGTTATAGTTTTGGCACACTTATTAATGTGCTAACGTCTTTGTTACCTTTATTAGGATGTCAGGACAAGGACGAGGACGTGGTAGGCGTGGTAGGCAGGAGATGCCTATACCGGATGAGATTCCAGTAGTACAGGAGGGAGTTGGCCAGGCCAATGTGGCCAAGCCCATAGGCCAGCAGGCTATGGGCGCTTTGGCCCGAGAGATAGCAGGGGCATTCAGGGAGTTAGTAGGCATTCTCAGAGCTGAGAATCAGGCTCAAGTACATGTTGCGGATGCAGGGCCTTCTTTCCTGAAGAGGGAGTTCTTCCGGTCTAACCTGGACAAATTTTTAGGTCATCCTAAAGAGCCACTTAAGGCAGATGAATGGCTCGAACAGACAATGAAGACGTTTAAGATACTAGGCATCGAAGACGAGGTACTGAAGGTGACCTTGGCATCTTTCCAGCTTAAGGGGGATGCGGGTCAGTGGTGGAAGTTCACTAAGAGTCGTATAGGAGAGACTTGGAAGGCTTTTGTTGACGCTTTCCAAGAGAAGTTCCTGTCTCCAGCTGTTAAGGAGAGGTTGAGAGATCAGTTCTGCCAGCTTAAGCAGAACAGTTCTTCAGTGGCCGAGTTTGAGGCCGCATTTACTAGCTTGTCCAAGTTTGCACCCGAGTTGGTGGCATCTGAGGAACGCCATTGTATTGAGTTCGAGAAGAAGTTGAGGTGCGGCCTCAAGTTGAGAGTTGTAGGGTCTATGATTCGAGATTATGGGCGTCTGGTTGATGTTGCAGCCCATACGGAGATCATGATGCAGGAGGAGGAGGAAGGACAGAAAGTCTCCAAGAGGAGTCAGGATGGACAGAGTGATGGTAAGAGACAGAAGGGTTTTAACCCTCAGCAGTCTCAGGGTAGCTTTTCTAGATCAACTTTTCTTGTGCCGAGTGCTAGTTTTGGGAAAGGCAGCCAGGGAGACATTACCTGTTTCAAGTGTGGTCAGCTGGGCCACAAGTCTCCAGCTTGCCCGCAGAAGGGAGGAGGACAGAGAGCAGCGTCATCTTCGGCTCGATCTCAGAGCTAGAGTCAGGGCAGAGGCCAGTCGCTCTCTTGTTTTCAGTGTGGTCAGGTAGGGCACATGAAGAGGTATTGCTCGTAGTTGAGTGGCACATCTGGTGCATCTGGTTTGAGGCAGACTCAGAGTCATCAGCCAGCTCAGTCAGTTCAGGCCTCGAGGGCCAATCAAGGGGCTTCCTCATCCCAGTCTGTGCAGCAGTCTTATGCTCCTAGGGGTGAGCAGGTTGATCAGAGACCATCTGGGCGCGTGTATGCTGTTACCGCGTAGGATCTTGTACCGGCTCCATCAGTTGTGAGAGGTACCTTGTTTTGCAATTCGGTTGCTAGTGTATTGATTGATACGGGTGCATCTCATTCCTTTGTGTTTGCTGCATTTGCATCTATTTTGGAGTTGGAGTTAGCACAGTTAGCATCTCCTATTTGTGTAGTGTCACCCCTTGGGGGTGAATTGATCTTGAAACAAAGTGTTAGGGGTTGTGATTTAGAGGTCGCCAATCATAGGCTTCCGTTTCCTTTTGTAGTTATGCCCATGAAGGGCTTTGATGTTATTTTGGGTATGGACTGGTTATCGTCATACCGGGCAGTTATTGATTGCTACCGCCAGAGGGTCACTTGTTGTACCGTGAGCGGGGAATGTTTCCATTTCTTAGGGGACCGGGTTGGTAGTGTTTTTCCATTGGGGTATGATCCGCGAGGGCGGAGTGAGCTTAGTGGTCTACTTGCTAGCTTTGAGAGTGGTGAGTGTGATGAGACCCAGACTGTGTTGCCAAGAGTGGTTTGTGAGTACTCGGACGTCTTTCCCGAAGACCTTGTTAGTTTGCCACCTCACAGAGAGATTAAGTTCACTATTGACTTAGTGCTCGGCACGGCGCCGATTTCTATGGCACCTTATCATTTTGCCCCAGCTGAGTTAGTTGAGTTGAAGATCCAACTCCAGGAGTTGCTAGATAAGGGCTATATACGTCCAAGTGTTTCGCCGTGGGGAGCACTAGCCCTCTTTGCTAAGAAGAAAGGTGGTGCTTTGAGACTGTGTATCGATTACCGAAAATTGAATCGGGCTACGGTCAAGAATAAGTACCCTATGCCTCGTATAGATGATCTGTTCGATCAGTTGAAGGGTTCCCGTTGTTTCTCTAAGATAGATTTGAGATCGGGTTACCACCAGTTGAGAGTCAGGGAGGAGGATATTCCGAAGACGCCATTCCGTACGCGGTATGGCCACTATGAGTTTCTGGTGATGCCATTTGGGCTCACCAATGCACCTGCAGTCTTTATGGACTTGATGAACCGGATATTCCAGAAATTCTTGGATCGTTTTGTAGTAGTCTTTGTAGACGATATTCTTATCTATTCACCTTCAGAGGAGGAGCATGAGGAGCACTTGAGAGTGGTGCTTGAGTTACTTAGAGCTCATAAGCTTTATGCTAAGTTTGGGAAATGTGAGTTCTGGCTAGAGGAGGTGAAGTTCTTAGGCCATGTGGTTTCCAGGGAAGGGGTGTCTGTTGACACATCCAAAATTGAGGCAGTGCAAGATTGGCCACAGCCAAAGAGTGTGTTTGAGATCCGCAGTTTTCTGGGATTAGCTGGGTACTACCGACGGTTTGTGGAGGATTTCTCCAGGTTAGCTTCGCCGTTGACTAGATTGACTCGGAAGGGAGTCAAATTTTTATGGAGTGAGACTTGTGAAAAGTCGTTTTAGGAGTTGAAGGTTAGATTGACCACCACTCCGGTTTTGATTATTCCGGAGAGAGGGTTGGGTTATGTTGTTTATTGTGATGTTTCACGAGAGGGTTTGGGTTGTGTTGATGTAAGAGGGGAAAGTGGTAGCCTATGGCTCACGTCAGTTGAAAATACATGAGAAGAATTACCCTACCCATGACCTAGACTTAGCAGCTGTGATCTTTGCCTTGAAGATTTGGAGGCATTACCTTTATGGTGAGAGATTCGAGGTATTCTCGGATCATAAGAGTCTGAAATATCTGTTTACACAGAAAGACCTGAATTTGAGGCAGAGGAGGTGGATGGAGTTCATTGAGGATTATGACTTCGAGTTGCATTATCATCCGGGGAAAGCCAATGTGGTGGCCGATGCCCTTAGCAGGAAATCTGTTGGGGACGTAGCTAGCATAGCCATCCGAGAATGGGAGATGTTGGGTGCACTTGGGGAGTTTGATTTGCTTCTGGGCGAATCCGTTGAGGCTGCGGCCTTGTTTCTTGTTGTTGCGCAGCCTACACTTGTGACTCGAGTGTTAGAGGCACAGAGAGGTGACCTTGAGGTAGAATCCCTCCGAGAGAAGATCTCTAGTGGGAAGGTTGAGAAGGGCCTGACGGTGTATCCCGGCCTGAGTGTGAGATACCAAGACCGTCTGTTTGTGCCGGAGTCTTGCCGAGAGGAGGTACTCCGAGAGTTTAATCATTCACGCCTTGCGGTGCATCCGGGAGGCACTAAGATGTATCGGGATTTGGGTCGCTAGTTTTGGTGGCGGGGTAGGAAGAGAGATGTGGCAGCTTTCGTGTCCAAGTGCCTTACTTGTCAGCAAGTGAAGGCCGAGCATCAGAGGCCAGCGGGTTTGTTACAACCCTTGCCTATTGCCGAGTGGAAGTGGGAGCATGTCACTATGGACTTCGTTGTAGGTCTTCCGTGGACTCAGCGGGGTAGTGATGCTGTTTGGGTGGTTGTAGACCGGTTGACTAAGTCGGCGCACTTCATTCCTATGCGCGTGAGAGATTTGGTAGATCATCTTGCCGACTTGTACATTCGGGAGATAGTGAGGTTGCACGGGGTCCCAGTGACGATTGTCTCAGATAGAGATCCTTGTTTTACAGCTAGGTTGTGGCAGAGTTTGCAGAGTGCCTTAGGCACTAAGTTGACCTTTAGCACGGCTTATCATCCTCGGTCGGGCGGCATCCGGCGTACTATTCAGATCCTTGAGGATATGCTTCGGGGTTGTATTCTTGACTTTAATGGGTCGTGGGAGAGGCACTTGCCTTTGGTGGAGTTTGCCTACAACAACAGTTTCCAGTCTAGTATCGGTATGGCACCGTTTGAGGCCTTGTATGGCCGACTGTGTAGGTCTCCTGTTTGTTGGGCCGAGGTGGGTGATGCACCTTTGTTGGGTCCGGAGTTGGTGAGGGAAACGACGGAGAAAGTTGAGCTTATCCGTAGGAGGCTTGTTATAGCCCAGAGTCGTCAGAAATCGTATGCCGATCGTAAGAGGAGACCTTTGGTGTTTGAGGTAGGTGATCATGTCTTTCTGAAAATATCACCTAGGCAGGATTGATGAGGTTTGGGAAGAGCGGGAAGTTGTCCCCTCGGTTTATTGGTCCTTTTGAGATCCTTGAGAGGATTGGCGAGACTGCCTATCGTTTAGCTTTGCCGCCACAGTTATCCGGAGTTCATGACGTGTTTTATGTGAGTATGCTTCGGAAGTATGAGCCGGATCCATCACATGTGTTGGATTGGACCGACTTAGAGGTTGACGAAGATGTCTCGTATGAGGAGAGACCGGTTCGGGTTTTGGATAGACGGGATCAAGTTTTGCGAAGCAAGACCATCCCTTTGGTAAAGGTTTTGTGGAAACACCACGGGGTGGAGGGAGCCACTTGGGAACGTGAGTTGGAAGTCCGCGAGAAATATCCGTACATGTTTGTTGATATGTAATCTTGTATTTAGATTTCGTAATATTGTTGGACTTAAGAGCTTTATATATGTCTTAAGTTGTGAAACATTGAAAATGTTTTGGTTTAATGAAAGTATGTTTTGGAACTTTACTCAATATGGAAGTTGAATGTAACATTTATATATGTTGAATATAATGTAGAATTGGAGTTATATCATGAAATTGAATATGATATGGAAATGGGAATCACGTATATGAAAACTGTTGAAATTGAAAGGAAATTGCATATTGATAATGCAGGTTGATATATATATATATATATTGTGAAATGCCTCTTGATAAGAGATGAAATGACCGATATTGAGTCAAGTTGTTTATTATTGAATTGTCATATTGTTGGAATTTGAGAAAAACCTGTTTTTGAAAAACTTATGCTTAATTTCGAGGACGAAATTCTTTAAGGGGAGGAGGTTATAGCGACCCCGGTCTTTCCCTAGTTGGCTATTGTATCCGAACTTAGGTTCCGTGGATCCTATCATTGTATAATTGTTGTTGTCGTCCTTTATCTTCTCTTTTTGAGTTATAGGATGTGTTGGGCAGGTTTGTTACAGGTTGGTTGGGTTTGGAAACCAAGTGTTGCTGTCCAGAATTTTGGACCTTCGCTCGAACGAGTAGTTGGTCGCTCGAACGAGATTTTGTTTTTGGTTCTTCGCTCGAGCGAGGGTTTGGTCACTCGAGCGAGAGTAGAATTTTGTGTCTGGTGGCTCGAGCCAGGGTCTCTTCGCTCGAGCGAGCGATTGCATCTAGTATAGACCTGAGAGCTGTGTTTCTTGGCTCGATCGAGCTTTCCTTCGCTCGAGCGAGCGAGGTGTACGTTTTCGAGTTCTTCGCTCGAGCGAGCATTCTGTCGCTCGAGCGAGCATTCTGTTGCTCGAGCGATCTTCTGGGTTGCAGACCTGAAGCTTTGAGTTTTTGGCTCGAGCGAGACTTCATTCGCTTAAGCGAGACTTTCTTGTGTCTGGTCGCTCGAGCGACCAATCTTTCACTCGAGCGAGCCTGTTTTATATAAATACGTAGCAGCGGTTTTTAAAGCACTTTGTCACATTCTTTTTGAGTCCAAAACCCTAGGTCCGTGTTCTCTCTCCCTCCACACACATTCTCTCTTAGGTTTCATCTCGTTTTAGGGTGTTTCTACCCTAGGCTCTTTATTAAAAAGATAGAGGGACACGAGGGCTTTATTTTAATCTGAGAGTTTGGCGGTTTGGAGCACTTTGGGATTTTCGTCATCTTCTCCATTCAAGTTCTTCACTTCGAGGTAGGGATTTCCTACTCCATATTATAGGTTTTGTCCTAAGTTTTGGTATTTTTGATATGTGGGTGCCAATTAGTAAATTTGGGAAATTAGGTTTTGAATTATAGTTTGAAAATGGGGTTTTTCATCTATTAAACAACATATGTATGTATGTTGAATTGAAATAACTGAACCTTAGGGTTGATTTTGAGAAAAGGGGGAAAAGCCCTAATTATTGTAATAAAATTAATTCGTATAATTAATTTTGGGAAAAGTGTGGAATTTGGTTTAAATTCTTGAAATTGAGATTATGTTTATTGATACATTTATTTCTTGTTTAGAAATAACTGTTTTGGGCTATCGGTGGAGGATAGTCGTAATTTTTGTAGACATTGCATGTTGATTAGAGAAAACTGAAACTAATCATATTGAATGAGTCATTGAATTTGACAGTTGAATTAATACAAAAATACGTGTTAATTGAATTTTGTGTATGTCAAGTGTTTATTACATTGCATATGCATATTGTTTGGGAGGAGATAGGGAATGTACTCCACGGTTTGGGAGGAGATAGGGGATGGACTCCTAAACCGGATATTGTTTGGGAGGAGATAGGGGATGGACTCCATTAGCACCACTAATATGTGTGCTTATTGATTTATGGAAGTGTTTTTACATGTTATTGGTACATCACTCAAATGTGTATCAACTGGGAAGTATGGAAGTGAATTTTGGTCGAGGTTGATACAACACCAACATGTGTATCCATTATGATATAAGAAATGTTTAACATGATTTGATATCCCCATTGAGTTGGAAATATTGTTAATGTGAGATGTAGTCTCACGGTTATAGGTTGGCCAGGTTCTGAGCCATATTGATAATAATGGAAAGTGAAATGCGTCATAGACATTAGTGTCATGAGACTGTATAATGATGTAATTGATTATCTTGGTTAACCATCTACCGAATGCTATTGCTTTATTCAATGCTTATATTTGGTTTAGTATATTTCTACTGGGTTGTGGCTCACCCTATATGGGAACATCATTTTCAGGTTCAGGTGATATGCTACCTCCAAGGACTTAGCTTGGAAGGATTTGGAGTTGAAGACTCTGTTTAGATTAGTTGTTATTTTGTTTATTTGATATTACATGTAAACTCAAGCCGAGGGCTTAATTTGTAGTTGAGTTAGTACTCACATTTTGTGTCCAAGCGTTGGCTTGGAAAGATGTGAGCCCGTAGGGCATTTACTTTGATGTTACATATAATGTCTTTTATTAAGAATACTCTGATGAATGGAATAATGTTTTGTTTTCTTTTATCAATGCATGTCATTGTTACATATATTATGGGTTTAATTTTGAGGGCGTCACAGTCAAAACCCACTGCTGATGTTACTTGTTACAACTGTGATAAAAAGGGTCATTATTCTAATAAATGTAAGGTTAAAGACAAACTTAAAACTAAACTTAATCAATTACAAATTACTAAGAAAAATCAACAACAAATATTTGATATATTTAAATTAAATATTTCTCCGAATCAATCCCCTAACCAGTCTAATACCTCATCTGACAATGATATTACCTCTAGTAACACTTTTACTTATTATTCTCCTACTAATAATACATATAATGATATTGAATTAGGATGTAATGATACTTGCTGTAAAACAATTAATGTCCCAAGTAAATCTCAACAAGAAGAAACTGCTCTCATTGAATTAATTGCTAAATTAAAAAACCCTAACTTAAAAAGGCAATATACCAATAAATTAAAATCCTTATTAACAAATAAAGATAAAAAGCCTAAACATGATAGACCAATTATTAGTTTAAACAAAACTTTGGATCAGTTCAAAAAACAAAAACATAAAGAAGTTACTTTACAAGACTTACAAAATGAGATTAATCAAATCAAATTCACCAACCAAGAATTAAAAACTAAAGATAAAGCTTTGGAAGACGAAATTGCCATATTAAAAATCAATAAAAGCCTTGATGATTTTCAACAATCAAATAAATCTGGTTCTGAACATGAGGATGGATCTGAAACTGATCCTGATAAAGTCCTCTTTGATAATCGAACTACTACACACAATAGTGATCAAGATAGTAAACATTTAAATATAATTCATCAGATTAATATTCAAAAATGGCATTCAAAAATCAAATTAGTTATTAATGATTTTGAAAAAGAAGTTATTGCATTAATCGATATTGGTGCAGATTTAAATTGTATTCAAGAAGGATTAATTCCAACCAAATATTACCACAAAACTACTGAACAATTAAGTTCTACCAATGGAAGTCAAATGCATATCAAATATAAATTACCCAAAGTACATATTTGTCAAGATAATGTTTGTTTTAAAACATCATTTCTTTTAGTTAGACATTTAACTGATAAAATTATTTTAGGTACCCCTTTTATTTTCCTATTATATCCCTTTACTACAACTAATCAAGAAATCACTACACAAGCTTTTGGTCATACAGTTAATTTTAAATTTTTGTCACCTCCTGAGGTCAAAGAATTACATCAACTAAAAGATTGTTCTATTTCTCAAACAATCAATTGATTAACTAAGCACCTTAAATTTCTTAAAGAAGAAGTAAACTATAAGAGAATTGAAACTCAATTAATTGATCCTCTTTTAATCTCTAAAATTGATCATTTTAAAACTCAATTAGAAAATACTGTTTGTTCTACTTTACCAAGTGTTTTTTGGCATAGGAAAAAATATGTAGTTACATTCCCATATATTAAAAATTTTAATGAAAAACAAATACCTACTAAATTTAGACCTATTCAAATGAACCATGAGTTAGTCGAAATGTGCAAACAAGAAATTAATGAACTATTAAACAATAAAATTATTAGTTATAGTAAGTCACCTTGGTCTTGCCCTGCTTTTTATGTTAACAAAAATCCTGAACTAGAAAGAGGAGTCCCTCGTCTTGTCATTAATTATAAACTATTAAATAAAGTTTTAGAATGGATGCGTTATCCCATCCCTAATAAAAAAAGATTTAATTAAACGACTTAGTCAAGCCGTCATTTTTAGTAAATTTAATTTAAAAAGTGGATTTTGGCAAATCCAAATTCATCCTAATGATCGTTATAAAACTGCTTTTACTACTCCTTTTGGCCATTACGAATGGAATGTTATGCCCTTTGGACTAAAAAATGCTCCTAGTAAATTTCAAAATATTATGAATGAAATTTTCAATCCTTTTAGTCATTTTTCTATTGTCTACATAGATAATATTCTTATTCTCTCAAAGTCTATATCTCAACATTGGAAACATCTTAATGCTTTTTTCCACCTCATTAAATACAATGGCCTCGTTATCTCTACCCCTAAGATTAAACCTTTCCAAACTAAAGTATGTTTCTTAGGGTATGATATTTACCATGGTACAATTCTTCCCATTAGTCGGTCTATTGAATTAGCCTCTAAATTTCCTAATGAAATCTTAGATAAAAATCAGTTACAACGCTTTTTAGGTTCCTTAAACTATATTGCTGAATTCTATAAAGACCTTCGCAAAACTTGTCAACCCCTCTTTGATTGGTTAAAAGATAATCCTTCTCCTTGGTCTTCTTTCTGTAACGATCCAGAATTTTTCCCTCCGCTCGAGCGGGGGAGTTAACGCTCAAGTGGACTTGAGAGGGTTCCAGCATTTTTGCAGATGGTCTAAAATTCTGAGAGTGGTGAATTTCCGCTTGAGCGTGGGAGTGTTCACTTGAGCGGACGGCTTTGTTGGTCTGTGCGCACTCGAGTGTGAAAAGCGACGGTCGAGCGTGGAAAGTGAGATTGCCCTTGACATTTTTAACAGTGTATTTGGAACCTTCTTATTTTATTTTGGGGTATTGATTGAGGTGGTAACATGATGGTAAAATAAGATTGGAACGAAAACTTTAATTCGGATAATCATTCTACAATCAGCCATCACTCTTTTTCCACACTTTGAATTTGGGTATGAGGCTAGAACCATTGGAAAAGCTTGTTTCCGGGGCTTCAATTTAGACACAAGAAAAACTTAAAATGGAGTCTAGATGAGAGAGTTATACTTGTTTGAAGTTTTGGAATCTATGCTGGAAGCAGGTACGCTCAAGCGGGAAAAGCGACACTCGAGCGGACCGCGCGAATTTAGCAAGTTTAAAATCACTTTTCTAGATCATTCTTCACACTTTCATCTCCCCTCTTCCATCTTCTCATCCTAGGTCTGAAAACCTAGCCTTCAAAACCTTGATTTCACCCATTTTTACCAACAAATCCACCATGGATCTTGCATCAAGGATGGAGAACAAGAGAAGATCAACATTTTCAACCGATTGGAATTTCGGATTTGTGAAGGAATGTCATCAAAGCTTGTTCCTTTGCTTGATTCTTGAGGTAGGGGTTCTAGTTCTTCTTCAATAGTTCCATAAATAGATGGATTTGTGGTATTTTGATTATATACATATAAAACCCATATTTTTGGGCATATAGTGTACATCATGATTTTTGGGGGTTAAGGGTTTGAAGTGTTGGGGGTTTAATGGTTTGGTTAATATGGTGGATTATGAACCTTAGGTGTATAATCAAGGGGGAAATTGGAATTAAAAGTAGTGGTTTGAGAAGTTTGATTTTTTGTTGAAAATCTTAGTTTTCCTTGAAAACCCTAGGTTGATTCATGATGATAATTAATGATTTTACCCAAATTGAAAGTAGAATCATGAAATTGAGGTATTGAATTGTATGTATACAAGTTTAATTGAATTTTGGAAATGTTTGAAAATCATGTTAAAAATTAGCAACTGAACCTTTATTATAGACATTATAAATCATGATATAATATGAAAGGACTTTGGGGGAAAAGATGTGTTAATGATAGAGATGACATAAACCTAGTTATGTAATGTTGAAAGGGGATTCAAGAATTTATCTAGAATTATGTTGAATTGTAAATAGTGTTGTTGAATTACGTTGTGTTGGCTTATATTGATTAATGTTGATTATGTTGAATTGTGTTGATGATGTTGAGTGGTGTTGAATGATGTTGAATCGAATTGTGGTGGACTATGATGAATTGTGTTTGAATTATGTTGAATTGAGTTTAAGTTGAGTTGTGTTGGGTGTGTTGAGCTTGAGTTAAGTTGTGTTGGGGTGTGTTGAGTTTGAGTTGAGTTGTGTTGGGTGTGTTGAGTTTGAGTTGAGTTGTGTTGGGTGTGTTGAGTTTGGGTTGATTTGTGTTGGTACTCACGCGGGGAGTTGAAAAAGGGTTTTTCGGTGCCCACGACCGTCCGTATAATAGCCGGTAAATGTGGGGGATGGTTTTAAAAATTGAAGAAAAAGGTTTTTGGGGGCCCACGTCCCGCCGTATAGTAGCCAGCAAATGTGGGGGCGATTTTGGATTAAAGGTACCCAATTGCCCTATCTAGGCTTATCGCTGGACGAATGTGGGAAAATGTTTTTGGGTGTCCACACAGTCCCGCCGTATAGTAGCCGGCAAAAGTGAAAAAATGGTTTTTGGGTGTCCACACAGTCCTGTCGTATTGTAGTCGGCAAAAATGGAAAAAACGGATGGTTTTCCCGCCATATAGTAGCCGGCTAATGTGGGGGATGGTTTTAAAAAGTTGAAAATGGTTTTTCGAAAATATGGTTTTGGAAGAAAATGGCTTTAGATAAAATAGTTTTGGGAGTTAACTTCATGCCGTATAGTAGCCGGCGAAAGGTGGAAAGTGTTATGAATCGGGTGCCCGCTATCCCGCCGTAGTAAGTTGGCAAAAGGGTGGATTGTGTTGAGATATGTGTTGAGAACTGTGTTGAGTTGATGGTGTTATTTGTGACTCTTGATGAATTTGTGAAACTGCATATTGATGTGTAATTTGGTTCAAAGACGAAATGTGCATAGACATTATTTGTAAAACTGGAAACTAAAAATAGGTAAGGGGATTATGGATTGGTGATGGTGAACTTAATGAATTCGTTGTGGCAATTAAAGAAAATTATGAGTGTTGTTCTGTCAATAAATGAGAGGTTGAATTAAAAAAAAAAAAAAGGGTTTGTTAATCATGTGTTATCTTCAAATGAAATTTCAGAGTGTAAATAATGAAGTGAATTGGGTATAGGAGAATTGTTAGTGAATTTAATAGGGAACTAGAACTTGAAGTTATGGGGTTCTAAATAAAAATAACAAGTAGGAAAGAAGAATGAAAGAAAAACAGGAACATTAAAAATGGAAATTAAATGATAAATGTTTTGAGAATTGGTTAATAACTTTTAAATGATGTTGTTTGTTAAATATGTTTGTTTCACAAGGATCTATGGTTTTCTAAAGTGTTGGGATGAAGGTTTTTCTGAAAAAGTGTTTAAATAGTTTTAGAGAAAAAGGCCCCTACTTATGATATTTGAAATTATAAAAATGTCACCCTACTATATGGTATCACCCTGCATACATGATCATTTCTATCTATGTGTTAGTTATTAATTTGGAACTATGAGATTCCTACTGGGCGTGCTCACCCCCGTTGTTTTTATCTTTTTACAGGAAGAAAGTATGGATTTTGTGATTGAAGAACTAAGAAGTCCATGTGTCTTTTGTATGTAATTTCATTGTAGATATAATGGATCTTGTATTTGTATTTTTATTTAATTGTAGCTTCTCAATAAGAGATTGACATGTAATGTTATCATTGTAGTATTCATTGAGAGAGAGAGAGAGAGAGAGAACATGTATCGTTGTATTTCTATTACTCAAGGGTAATGGATGTTTGTAAAAAAAAAAATGAACTAAATTAAAGGCTTTGGTAAAGATTTTGAGTAATTAAAATTTGGGGCGTGACACTCTCCATACTTCTATAGTTCAACAAGTCAACAAATATGTCAAAACTTTGCCTTGTCTTGGTATTCCTGCTGAACAACCCTTCAAAATTATTCAAATTGATGCTTCTGATACTGGTTATAGTGGTATCCTTCTTCAGAAACTCACCCCTCAGTCATATGAACAAATTGTTCGTTTCCATTCTGGTGTTTGGAATTAAGCACAGAAAAATTATAGTACTATTAAACAAGAAATTTTATCTACTATATTATGTATTAGTAAATTTCAAGATGATATCTTAAATAAAAAAATTTTACTTCGTGTTGATTGCAAATATGCTAAATATGTTTGGTGACTAAAAATTAATTTGCCGGCATTGGTTCAAATATATAGCTACTAAAATATTTTATTCGATAAATATTTATAATTGGCGACTAAATTTTGATGTAGTCGGCAAAATTCAATTTTTTTTGCGACTAAATAGGATGTTAGTTGTCGTTTTCCTACATTTTAGGCTGAAAAAAAATAAATTTAATCTGTAAACTGCTTTTTCCCGACTAAAATATAATTTAGTCGCCAAAGATGACGTTTAGCGACCAATATTTTAGTCGCTATTGACTGCTATTTGGCTACCAAAACATTATAGTCGGCATTATTTATTCCTTTCCCGACTAAAAATTAAATTAGTCGGTAAAAGGTTGAAATTTCAACCTGCGCCTCTTTTATTGGTGCGCGGGCGTTGCTCTGCTAGGCAACAATACTGTATCACTCACAACTTCACAACAGTGTACCGCGCACACACCTCACCAAATCTCATAGAAATCAGCCCCCTTCACTGTAGCCTACTGTACGGGCAACATTGCGACGGCCACCGCCACTGGCACAAATCACCACCGTCGCAGCCGCACATCACAGGTTCTGTCTGTCTGTCTGTCTGTCTGTCTGTCTGTCTCTCTCTCTCTCTCTTTTGCACTCTGCTTCTCACTCTGTCTGTGCGTCTGTCTCTCACGCTCTCGCTCGAGCTCTCTCCTAGAGTCTATGTGTCTATCTCCCACAATCTATACTTGTTCTGTATTCATATATATATATATATATATATATGTGTGTGCAGTTTTTGTTTTTGTTTTTTTTATTATATATATTTGAAAAATTGCAGAGTTATTGATGATAGGTTTTCAAAGAAAAGCCCTGCTTGAAGCCTCTTCTTATTTCATATTTGATGCAAATATGCTCTCAAAGTAATTGAAGTATAGCACATATTTGGTGAATATCTGTGGGTTTTTAACTTTTATCGCTTTGTGTTCGTTTCCTTTGATTGCTGCTCTGCCTAATATACCTGTATTCTTGTTCCAAACTCTTCACTACTTTTAACCCATTTTTAGAGTCACTTTGATGCACCTTACTTGTTTTAAGGTTTCAATTTCTGGGTATTTGATACATTGCGCCTTTGACTATCTTATTTTGTAAACTAGCAGATACATTGGGGAAGATATATATATATATATATATGGGGCAAAGAGAATCTGGTGTTGGAGCTGTACTTTTCTAAGGTTTGGGGTATAATCAATTTGACTAATTCTTGTAAAATAGGTGGTCATGGATAAACAATTGAGAGGCTATTATGGTTCAGTGAACATTATCAAATATGAAGAAGAAACCGATTCAAGCCTCTCAGATCGGAGTTTTAATTAAATGTTTTAGTGTTAGATTTTAATTTTTACAGTGGGAGGAGTTCTCATTTTTACTCTCCATATGACGGCTATATCATGTTATACTAACTTTGATCAACATACGTTGTGCTTATATACACTTTTTATCGCCTTGCCTCCATATGCAAACAATATCTTCTATGAATAATAAACACCAACAAAAAGAAGTGGCAGGCTCTGAAATTGGGGATGGATTGCATTAATTTGATAAATGAGAGAAGATATAAAACTCTAGAGATCATTACTTAATAAAATGTTTCTATCAAATTGTATATGATTGAGCCTTGCTAAGATGAATCGTCTAAGGACTTGTTTTTCTTGTTTGATTGGATTAAGACGCTGCTCAACTAACAAGAATTGTTGTGTTCATAATCCTCATCTCTAAGGCTATGCCAAATTAAGCTTATCCTTGTTATTGTGACTTTTTAACTATTGACATTGTGATGGTTAGATGTGAATTAAATCTGTTATTTATTAGCCAAATTACAATGGAGGTGGTGATTGTCAAAAAGGTTTAGTTGTCAAAAAGGTTTACAGTGTTGAAGTTTAGCGATCAAAATCACTTAAGTTTTGAATTCATGAAGATCTTGTTTTGCGATAGTTGAGAGGCGTGTGATAGCTATTTCCTTTCTAGTTGATAGCAGGCCCTATGATAATCAATATGAAGATTTAGTTTGATCATCATGCAAAAGATTATAGTATGTTTTCCTTGTGAAGGATTTCATTTGTCCACTAAAATAGCTAGTGTATGAATGGAACAAACTGACCTTCTAATACCCAATTTTCATTTTTTAGGTTTCATGGTTTTGGTTATAAATTTCTTTGTCAGTGACGGATAATGAAATGTTCTTTTAAAATGCCTATATTGTCAATTTTTTATTGTCATTTATTATTTATTAAGGATGGATTGTTGGATGTTATTATATTATTCTTGGGTTTATATAGTCAATGGAATTGACTTAGCATCATGGACAAAAATTGGGTTCATTGACTTAACATTGGTATTATTGTTCGGTTTATATAGTCATGTAATTGACTTACCATCATGGACAAAAATCCTTAGTTCATTGACTTAAATTGATATTATTGTTCGGTTTATATAGTCAATGGAATTGACTTAGCATCATGGACAAAAATTGGGTTCATTGACTTAAAATTGGAAGTGATTGAATGCTTGGAGTCCTTGAATTACCCTTTGATGAAATAATACTAATCAAGAATAAAATTACTAATTAAGCATAGGATTAATCAGTCCACTACAATAATAAAATTATACATAAATAAGATTAATAGTACCGCGTGGCTCAAGTCTCTTTTGCAATGCTTCTTTTTTGATGATGTAGATAGAACGGTCTTTTTTGATCGCTTTAGAACCGGTTCAGTTATGATTATGAGGGGTCCATTAATCAGAGGCGGCACTAATATTGAAATAAAGATGATAAAAACAATCTGTAAATGTAATCAGTCTATTCATTTCAACTTGCTAATTCTCACATTGTGAGATTCCACATAGGGAATACATTATGTTTACAGTCATTTGTCCAAAAATATACTTATTCATCTAAAACTTAAATATATATAAATGCCATCTATCGTAATTAAAAAGTCAAAATATGATGATCATATCATTCCGTTGTTGAGTATTTTTTCCTACGTTAAAGTTTGCTTCACTTGTAGGGTTCACAAGATGGACAAGAGTTGGATGATGATAAAAGATAGGTTGGAAAGTAAAGAGTACCAACAAGGTGTTAAGTCATTTATTGACTTTGCTACGAAGGATTTAGGCCCACACGATGACATTCGTTGTCTGTGTGTCGATTCCTTGAATGGCACAAAACATAGTCTACAAGTTATACGGGTGCACTTGATTCGAAGAGGAATCGCGTGTTCTTATAAAACTTGGGTGCATCACGGGGAACATGTTCCATTGTATCATGATCATCCTAGTGCGTCAAACATTGATGGTGAAAGATATGGAGTTGCAATTTTTGACATTGATGATAATTTGGGCGAGTTGCCTACTATGTTGGAAGAGATTTACATGAGTGGCCTCATGGATGATCATATCGATGAAGAACCTAATAGCTCGGACAGAGAAAATTTGGTGAAGTTCATTAGGTTGTTTGATGACGCTTGATGTAAAGTATACCCAGAGTGTGAAAAGTTTTTCGTGTTGTCCTTTGTTGTTAAGATGTTTCATATTAAGGTGTACAATAAATGGAGCAACAAATCTTTCGATATGGTTATGCAAGTTTTCAAAGACATTCTCCCAAAATGAGATAAAACAGTTCCATGGACCCTTTCTGAAGCAAAAAACTTCTTACGTCAATTGGGTTTGGGATATTAGGCCATTCATGCATGCAAGAACGATTGTATTTTGTTTTGGAAGGATAATGCAAAACTAGAGAATTGCCCTACATATAAGGAGTCTAGATACAAGTTCAACAATCAGAGTGGTAAAAAGATTCCTCACAAAATATTGAGGTACTTTCCTTTGACCCTGAGGTTGAAGAGATTGTACATATCGAAAAAAACCACCGCAGATATGAGATGGCACAAAGAGAAGCGTGTGGATAATGGAGTGTTAAGGCATCCAGCCGATGGTTAGGTATGGAAGGACTTTGATATGCAGCATCCTACATTTTTTTCAAAACCCTGACATGTAAGGTTAGGGCTTGCCACGAATGATTTCAATCCATTTGGAAATATGAGCACATCGTACAGCATGTGGCCCGTATTGTTAATGCCTTACAATCTTCCCCCATGGAAGTGTATGAAAGAGCCATATATGAATGTCACACCCCAAATCCGGGCATGACCGGCCGTGGCCCACAGGGACTTAGCCCAAGGCACACGTAAGCCTAAACATGAACCCAAAACCATAAAGAATAAATGTGATGATAGCGCAGAAATAAATAAATCAAAACTCAATCTAGTGACATGCCACAAGTGCAAAACAAGTCATAACCAACTTCCTAAAAATATATATATATGTACTAAATGGGATACAAACCACCCACAAAATAAAATAATCCTAAATAAAACCCAACCACAATGTATGCACAAAACCCGACAAAGCAACCTGAAACAAATTAAATAAATGCCCTAGAGGTCCATGCAATTGAGTCCCCGCTACGCCATGAGTCCACTCTAAGTCCTTCTAACACCTGGAAATGGTAAACAACTAAGTTAGCTGATAGCTCAGTGAGAAGCAACATGGATGGTAAATACAGTTTTGAAAACAGGGTTCAATTCCGAAATAAGATATATATCACAGAAACTAGATTGGCATACAGTTTGGTAAAGAGAATCTGTTTCAAAAAGAAGGTTCCACAGTTCAACAGTTAAAATATTCATGTCTCTCAAGAACATGATAAATGACATTTTCCACTTAAAACAGATTACAACATGAACACCAATAATTTTCTGGGTACTAAGAAAAAAACAAATAATATGCCACACAGTTCTCAAGGCTATAAGCCCCGTTAGATCCAATACCGAACTAGGAGTCATCCTCAGGGTGGCAACCTGGGCCTTTTCTCGAAGACGATCCGATTGAAGGTCACCTAGTTTAATGTAGGTCTTTTCCTTACAATCATTGAGCACTAGAGTCATCACGGCCCAACCCGGATCTGTTCCCTAGTAGCTAGAGTCACCACACACAGTGAAATAATTTCCCTGGACTAAATACACATATGGTCCCAATAATCAATACACATCTGTTTCGCAAGACATGGTAGTTCATCATTATAAACATGAGACCAAAACAAATAGTTTGCAGTATGCCAAGTTCACACATGTTTCAAAAATAATTTGATTCCATTGATAATATAATAATTTATCAAAACAGTTTAGTCCTGAAACAATAAATTATTTTTCCAACAGTTCAGGGTAGGGCAACATTTATAAAAATGCGTAGCATGAAACTACTTACTTGGAACGAAATAATGTAATCCTCGAATTGAGTACAAAAGTCCAACTAGTGCCCTGAACCAAGTATGAAAACTACACGTCACTACTAATTTGAAAATACTAAAGAGAATAGTAAACTAAGTACCCCACACTAAAGCGCACTAACACAGCTCAACCCCACTCACCGTTACTCTTAAATAATACCTAAGTTAATGTTCTTCAAGGTCTAAAATCACCCAAGACATGGGTTCCAATTAAAACTTAACTAAAGGTGACTTTAAGATAAAACAGAGTTTTTTTTCCAACCTATTCGCTAACTTTGAAAATTAAAAGCCCACTACACGTTGTTCGAAAAATTCTAAAACCCTCCACATATAAACTAATATATCCTAAGTTTCAAACCCAATTGGTTTCACTTGATTTGCCAATCAAAATAATTATTTACAATTAATTATGCACAAACAGATTGTTTTCTGCAGCACTTCAAAGAAATTGACGGTTCTCTTAGTATACATGAGCAATCAATGCAAGGCCAAAAGCGTACGAAACTAGACTCGTAACCGGTTCTAATGATACTAATTTGATAATTTTTGGATTTATACCCAAAGATAACAACACTCCCGAAATTACTGTTTAAAACCAGTTTTCTGGACAGATTTGAACGCATCAGATTATATGGATTTTGACTCCCAAAAATTATAAAAAAAATTCAGACATGCAACTCAATATGTAATTGATCTACTGTAAAAATTTTAGTTCAAAATTCATCCGTTTGATATGGTTTCTTGATTTTTAAAATCTATGATTCTGCACAGAATTTTTTCCTTGAATAATACCCATTCTTTATACATGAATGTTTGAACCTTAAACATTATATCTAGACCTTAGTAACAATACCAAACAGGAGCACCAGTGCCTTGACAACACAACACACAAAAGATGAAGCCACATCTCTTCCACAATGAGATTCATGCAACCACACAACACTTGTTCTTTCATCATTATTTCCCAGAACCGAGGTTTGATATACTAGACTTTCCTTCACACCAGCCCATAAATTAATATATACCTAAATGATTAAACCATGCGTTTCACGAACTCAACTATGGAAGATCAAAAATAATAATAGAAGTGAGAATGAACAATTTACTTACCCACATAGTATTGATTACGCATAATTCCTCTCTCTCCTTGTTTGCGACAAACTTCTTCGCCTCTCTCTCTCTCTCTCAATGACTCACGGCTGCTAAGAACCTAAAATGGCTACTATTGTGTTGTTTAGAAAAGAATTGATATCTCAGCAGTAGGGTTTTATCCTCCTATAATAAATTTTCAAAATGACCCCTTAATAACTATATTATTATTATTTAACATTATTACTATTATTTATTTTAATAGCAAAATTTTGCCTCTATATTAGAGATTTCTACCATAAATTTATTTTAGATTTAAAATTAATTAAAAGACCTTCCAAATATTTAATTTGCACTTTAGGATTTACCATCAAAATTTTGGGATTGTAATATTATTATTATTTAATTATTTACTATTTTTTATTTTATTTTTTTTTTTCGGGTTCTTACATTCTCCCTCTCTAAAAGAAAAGTTTCGTCCTCGAAACTAACCTGAGTAAATTATGAGAATCGGTGTGGGTACTTCTCGCGCATCTCGTCCTCGCGTTCCCAAGTCGCCTCTTCAACTAAATGATACGCCACAATACCTTAACCAATTTAATGACCTTTGTACGCAACATTTTCTCTTTCAAATCCAAAATCTGAACAAGCATCTCCTCATATGAAAAATCTTCTCTAATCTGAAGCGGCTCATAATCTATCATATGCGACGGACTGTGCACATATTTCCTCAGCATAGACACGTGAAACACATTATGCACTCCTGCCAACCTAGGGGGTAGATGTCACGCCCCAAACCCGCCCCTAAAAGTTTGGGCATGACCCATTCGAAAACAGACACTAAACCTGTTATATATATATCATACGGGGCCTGAACGGAAGCCTTTAATAATATAAAATACATAAAACATCATCCATTGAGCTACTACTACCATGCCAGGACCGCACACATTGCACTAAATAAATATTATACAGATAGTTTACACACAGAAGACTCGACTCAGCCTCATAAATAGGCACATAACAAAAATATAAATGAAGAAGAAATTATACAATCAACCCAAAAATATACATCTAATGCATAAGTCGGAACTCGGCAGAACTTTACAAAATGAACAGCCTCAGGTGGTGCCTGGACGCCTCAAGGTTAACAAGAGAAATACAAGCCTTAAAGGTTGGGACTGAACTCCCGATTGGTTACCTACAGAAACAGACAGACAAAATATAGAATGGGCGAACTCAGTGAATAATAGTACATAAACAATATAATGTTTAACTTGAATAATCACACATAGAACTGCAGATATATCTGATTAATTACATTCCATAATTATTTCCAAAAGTCATGGGTCCTACTTCCGTAACAGAATAGCGTTAAACTCAGTCTATACAGGACTGTCACAAGCCTACAGATGCAGTACGACCAAAGGTCCAGATATATCAGAAGCGCCACCGCCCATAAATAATGTATAGTAAGGATAACGGAAATAATGTAATAAGAATAATGTAAATAATGCATGTAATAAGAATATCGAAATAATGCATCGCATAAAGCGTAAGTAGCAGGACGCATATAGCGTGGTAACAGAAATAACAGATGTATGGACTCAAGAGGTGGCTCGTACGGATTCCAGAGGTGGCTCCCACCAAAGTGTAGCACTTCGTTCCGTACAGCACTTTGCTCCATACCAGAACATTACAGAATGACCTAACGGTCCAGAATATCAGAAATATAATCTTGTCAGAAACAGAGTCTTATGCATTTCCAGATTCCAAACCATTTTCATAATCATTTCATAATCATTTCCATATTCAGATTTTGCATAAGATTATATGTGGTACGCCCATAGTCCATCAGAACAGGTAGGTCCGAAGACCACAACAGGTAGGTCCGAAGACCACAACAGGTAGGTCCGAAGACCACAACAGGTAGGTCCGAAGACCACAGCCACGGTATTGTTACCCCCGGGCGAGGGCCATAGGCCACGGTATTGTTACCCCCGGGCGAGGGCCATCCGGACTAAGGGTGCCACAAATACTTTTTAGACAACTGAACATTCGTTCGTTTATTCCCAACATATCATAGCTTTTCATAAATCAATCATTTCGTTTCATAGTATACTGAAAATACATAACATAAGTTTAATAGAACGTTGCTGATATTTATTAGCAAATGTTGAACATATGTCACAGATTGAACACTTTCGTAAATACGAAGGTACCATGGTTCTATACTTTAAATCAATAGATCTCGGGATACATAAGCATCATTGTTCTATTTACTCACCAATCTACGGATAATGTAATGTTAATAATGTTTCTTAATGGTAAATCAAACACAATACTATATAAACTATAGTACAATACCGATAACCATTAATCGTGGGCGGATCTGAGAATAGTTTCAGAGCCATCTCAATAGATGCCAAATCCTTCTATGTTCACACCAATTCTCAAATACAACCATGTTAGCATAATTGCCATGGAAAATGTAATATGCATAATCATAATAAGATTGATGTACATATGTAGTACTATTACTCACGAGTTACAATGGAGCGCTTGTCCTCCCGAGTGCATTCTGCACACAAACATAACTTACAAATTAACTCCCTTTTCCTTTTTAAATCATTAGGAATTCTTCATTGAATCATTACATTTGCATGAATTTATAATCATCTTAAGGTCATCAAAATAACATTCTAAAAATACCGGAGGATCGAACATTCAAAATCGAGCAATCAATAATTTTGCACGAAAAATGGGTTCGCCGAAGCGCCACTTTGACGCTCGAGCGACTAAAAATACAAAACTCTTGGGAGGTCGATTTTCCCGCCGGCGGTCCTTCCGCCGAGCGGACCAAGCAAAATTTCAAAACTGGATTTCCAATCTTTCTAAATCTTTCCAATCTTTAACAATACAAACAAAGCTTCAAACTAGACAAACTTAATATCAAATTAAGGTGCTAAATCACCCAATAAACCAACCACAACCCTCCTCAAGCCTTCAATCATACAATCCATCAATTTCATATGTAAAATAACCATAACTTCCCAAAATCCTCCTTATTCAAACCCAAACTTCCCAAAAATCTCATAATTCTTCTATACACTTCAAATATATAGAAATCACATAATTCAACAATAGAAATAACTCAAATCTGACTATGATTGTAAATATTGATGTGGATTCAACCCTTACCTCAATAATCAAACAAAAAGGTGAGCTAGAGATGGAGCCTTCACAATTCCAAGTTCTAATCGGATAAAAACGTTGATCTTCCCTTAATCTCCCTCCTTGATGCCAAAAATCATGGTGGATCATGATCAAAGTAAAGGAATTCAAGAGTTTAGGGCTAGGGTTTCGGACTAGGGAGAAAAGGAAAGAAGAAGGGGAAAGAAAATATCAAAAAGTGATCCAAAATCACGATTTAAAAGCTGCTGTCCCGAAAACTCCGCTCGAGCGCACCTTTTCCCGCTCGAGCGGACCTACTCACAACCTGCATTCCAAAACTTCAAACAGCTGTAACTTTCCCATCCGGACTAGCTTTTAGGCCTTTCTTGTGTGCAAATTGAAGCCCCGGAAATAAGCTTTCCAATGGTTCTAACCTCATATCCAAATTCAAAATGTGGACAAAGAAAAGGGCAAAAGAGTGGCAGCTGTTCGTAAAATAACTATCCGAATCAAATTCTTTGGTTCAATCTTACCTTACCATCATATTGCCACCTCAATCAAAATCCCCAAATCCAAAAATAACACATGAGAGTCTCCACAAACATTCACCGAACCTTTAATAACTTTACGCACCTAGCTTCAATTCCAAAAGATATAGTTGAATCAACGCGTATTGGGGTCGTTACATTCTCCCCACCTTAAAAAGTTTGGTCCTCCAAACTTGATTTACTGTTAAGTCGAGTTAAAGTCCTGAACATATAACAGTTCTCAATCATTTCATAAACTATCAAACATAAATCCAACTCAGTAAGTTCACAAGTAACTCCCATTATCACAATTCCTCAAAGGTATAAATGCTTATAACAATTAGATCCATAAGTGCTAAATCAACGACTTTGGCGCTCCAATTCATCATATGCATCAGACTTATCGGTTCAAATCAAATTTCTAACAGGCTTAATTTAAAGCCAATACCGGGTTAACTCAAAGTCAACATTTTGACATCACACACATCATACATTGCTCAGAGGTTCAGACCTTTCAAAAATATCAGACAATGGAATAATTCCCAATAGTAGTTAAATTGATGTAACTTTGACAGAATAATCTCCAGCCCAACTTATAACAGGTGACACAAATAAAATAGAATAGCCTGAAGCTCAATATCGCGCTGTCATCAATTAGCAAAGTATATAGTAAAGTATTTCTTTCAGAAAACTTGTCATCTTGGAAAAAATTAACCAGAAAACTTATCATATCATAAACTTGTCGAAAGTTCGTAACATTTTTGTCACTTCAGAAAATACTTATCATATCAAACATTTCGCAACTCGAAACATGAGTTTCCTTAAACATTGAATAACATAGTTATAGTTAAAATCATTTATGTCAAATCAATTCGTCAGTTGTAACAATATCAAAATTAGCATTATATACTCTGCGTGAAACATAAAATACAAACTGTAGAAGCATATGATTGATTACATTTTGTAAATCTTTTTTTTTTTTTTTTTTTTACCGCTAGGAATCCAATTTTCATAGCAAAATGACTTTAACCCAACATGTACGAAGCAACCATAAATCCACAGATACAAAACGGCCATAAGCCCAAAATATAGCCAATTTACTTATATATCTATATATATGCAACTGCAGAACTCAAAAAGTTATTCCAATACCATTGTATTTTCAGAATGGCCTTAGGCAGGAAATAACGTGCCCTTGGCCGTAATGTTCTGACGAATAAGTCACTAGATATACACAGGCTTATATCTCGGAAATGATTTCTCAATTTCAGATTCTTCATTGACAGAGGCAGGATTCTAATTCTTGCAGTACTTTAGTAGAGTACTACTCATTCTGGTTTAATGTTAAGTTAATCAATAATCACTTATCGTTTTGCAAATGTCATATGGACAAATATACATCATAGGCGGGGTCCTAATCACAAATTACAGATTGGCCATATACAGAACAGATTACAGATTACGGACTTTAGATTTCAAATTGCAGATCACAGAGGTCAGAATACGGAGGACAGTACAGAGTATAGATTCCCACAGTCAAATCTTAATTACGTATAAACTATACTCATTAAATCATATAGTACTACATCTGTTGGTAATTTTCTTAGTTCCTTAAATCATATTACTTACATACTGTCTCAAGGTCAATAGCCAATTTCCTAAACATAGCTCACTTTCATGACGGCTTTTGGTCTCGCATTACAACTATTACAAAATGGCCCATTGGCCCAAAATAACCAGAACGACCTTTCGGTCCAGAATAGCCTTTCGGCTTAGTGTACATAACTTCACAACCTCGTTCAATGTTTCCATAATTTCATAACTCACACGTTGGCTCTTGGTCTTATAAATTCATCATTCACAAGTTGGCTTTCTGCCTCATAGATTTACATTTCATAAGTTCCTTAGATTCCAATTAATATGAACGTCCATAACATAACCGATGTAAATGTAATATCATTAACAAATCATTAGCATGTTCAAACAATTCATCTAAACAAATGTTACACAAATGTTCTTGAATGTCACAAAATGGCCCAATGTTTCATGTTACATAATGGCCCCAATGTTACCAGAATGGCCCTTGGCCTTATAACTTCATAAATTCAGAAATGATCCTTGATCTAAGCATTGTTACAGAAAGGGAGACTTAACAAATCATCAGGTAACACATATATATATTATGTGCTTTGATCTTAGATATATCCGATACTTAACATTTAATCAAGTCACTCAAATAGGTGTAAAACAACACAATTATATCGCCATCATTTCCCACAAATAATGATCAAACGATAACACACATTATATCCAACCATTTATGTATAAACTGACTTACCGAGCAATTCAAATTCTTACCACACCTCTGCAGTGCAATATTGTTAACTTGATCCCATCTGCACGTCTTGCTTTATGCACCAATCTATAGAAGATAAACAGAGGCAACAAAAGAATACGCAATGCATATAGGTTATAATCATCGAGTTAACAATGCATGCTTAACGTTGCCATCATTCTTTTCTTTTCATGTACTTGTAGGATATCATGCATGATGCCTAAATCTTTCTAGACATCCTAAAGCTCAATGGATTCGTGTGTGAGATGGCAACTCGTGCTCTGATACCACTTGTCACGCCCCAAACCCGCCCCTAAAAGTTTGGGCATGACCCATTCGAAAACAGACACTAAACCTGTTATATATATATCATACGGGGCCTGAACGGAAGCCTTTAATAATATAAAATACATAAAACATCATCCATTGAGCTACTACTACCATGCCAGGACCGCACACATTGCACTAAATAAATATTATACAGATAGTTTACACACATAAGACTCGACCTCATAAATAGGCACATAACAAAAATATAAATGAAGAAGAAATTATACAATCAACCCAAAAATATACATCTAATGCATAAGTCGGAACTCGGCAGAACTTTACAAAATGAACAGCCTCAGGTGGTGCCTGGACGCCTCAAGGTTAACAAGAGAAATACAAGCCTTAAAGGTTGGGACTGAACTCCCGATTGGTTACCTATCTGAAATGCATGCACAAAATATAGAATGAGCGAACTCAGTGAATAATAGTACATAAACAATATAATGTTTAACTTGAATAATCACACATAGAACTGCAGATATATCTGATTAATTACATTCCATAATTATTTCCAAAAGTCATGGGTCCTACTTCCGTAACAGAATAGCGTTAAACTCAGTCTATACAGATCACAAGCCCTCAGATGCAGATGCGACCAAAGGTCCAGAGATATATCGAGCCACCGCCCATAAATAATGTATAGTAAGGATAACGGAAATAATGCAAAGAATAATGTAAATAATGATAAAGAATATCGAAATAATGCATCGCATAAAGCGTAAGTAGCAGGACGCATATAGCGTGGTAACAGAAATAACAGATGTATGGACTCAAGAGGTGGCTCGTACGGATTCCAGAGGTGGCTCCCACCAAAGTGTAGCACTTCGTTCCGTACAGCACTTTGCTCCATACCAGAACATTACAGAATGACCTAACGGTCCAGAATATCAGAAATATAATCTTGTCAGAAACAGAGTCTTATGCATTTCCAGATTCCAAACCATTTTCATAATCATTTTCATAATCATTTCCATATTCAGATTTTGCATAAGATTATATGTGGTACACCCATAGTCCATCAGAACAGGTAGGTCCGAAGACCACAACAGGTAGGTCCGAAGACCACATCAGGTAGGTCCGAAGACCACATCAGGTAGGTCCGAAGACCACAACAGGTAGGTCCGAAGACCACAACAGGTAGGTCCGAAGACCACAGCCACGGTATTGTTACCCCCGGGCGAGGGCCATCCGGACTAAGGGTGCCACAAATACTTTTTAGACAACTGAACATTCGTTCGTTTATTCCCAACATATCATAGCTTTTCATAAATCAATCATTTCGTTTCATAGTATACTGAAAATACATAACATAAGTTTAATAGAACGTTGCTGATATTTATTAGCAAATGTTGAACATATGTCACAGATTGAACACTTTCAGAAATACGAAGGTACCATGGTTCTATACTTTAAATCAATAGATCTCGGGATACATAAGCATCATTGTTCTATTTACTCACCAATCTACGGATAACAGAATGTTAATAATGTTTCTTAATGGTAAATCAAACACAATACTATATAAACTATAGTACAATACCGATAACCATTAATCGTGGACGGGATACAGAATAGTTTCAGAGCCATCTCAATAGATGCCAAATCCTTCTATGTTCACACCAATTCTCAAATACAACCATGTTAGCATAATTGCCATGGAAAACAGAATATGCATAATCATAATAAGATTGATGTACATATGTAGTACTGTTACTCACAGAGTTACAATGGAGCGCTTGTCCCTCCCGGAGTGCATTCTGTACACAAACATAACTTACAAATTAACTCCCTTTTCCTTTTTAAATCATTAAGGAATTCTTCTGAATCATTACATTTGCATGAATTTATAATCATCTTAAGGTCATCAAAATAACATTCTAAAAATACCGAGGATCGAACATTCAAAATCGAGCAATCAATAATTTTGCTCGAAAAATGGTTCCCGCCGAAGCGCCACTTTGACGCTCGAGCGATCGCATAAAAATACAAAACTATCGAGGTCGATTTTCCCGCCGGTCCTTCCGCTTCGAGCGGACCAAGCAAAATTTCAAAACTGATTTCCAATCTTTCTAAATCTTTCCAATCTTTAACAATACAAACAAAGCTTCAAACTAGACAAACTTAATATCAAATTAAGGTGCTAAATCACCCAATAAACCAACCACAACCCTCCTCAAGCCTTCAATCATACAATCCATCAATTTCATATGTAAAATAACCATAACTTCCCAAAATCCTCCTTATTCAAACCCAAACTTCCCAAAAATCTCATAATCCTTCTATACACTTCAAATATATAGAAATCACATAATTCAACAATAGAAATAACTCAAACCTGACTATGATTGTAAATATTGATGTGGATTCAACCCTTACCTCAATAATCAAACAAAAAGGTGAGCTAGAGATGGAGCCTTCACAATTCCAAGTTCTAATCGGATAAAAACGTTGATCTTCCCTTAACCTCCCTCCTTGATGCCAAAAATCATGGTGGATCATGATCAAAGTAAAGGAATTCAAGAGTTTAGGGCTAGGGTTTCGGACTAGGGAGAAAAGGAAAGAAGAAGGGGAAAGAAAATATCAAAAAGTGATCCAAAATCACGATTTAAAAGCTGCTGTCCCGAAAACTCCGCTCGAGCGCACCTTTTCCCGCTCGAGCGGACCTACTCACAGCACAGATTCCAAAACTTCGAACAGGTGTAACTTTCCCATCCGGACTCCGTTTTAGGTCGTTCTTATGTCCAAATTGAAGCCCCGAAAATAAGCTTTCCAATGGTTCTAACCTCATATCCAAATTCAAAATGTGGACAAAGAAAAGGGCAAAAGAGTGGCAGCTGTTCGTAAAATAACTATCCGAATCGAATTCTTTGGTTCAATCTTACCTTACCATCATATTGCCACCTCAATCAAAATCCCCAAATCCAAAAATAACACATGAGAGTCTCCACAAACATTCACCGAACCTTTAATAACTTTACGTGCGCCTAGCTTCAATTCCAAAAGATATAGTTGAATCTATGCGTATTGGGGTCGTTACAGTAGAGCTACACAGTACACAACCTCACCAATCTTCTCCAATACCTCAAATGGACCAATGTATCTAGGACTCAACTTTCCTTTCTTTCCAAACCTAATGACTCCTTTCTATGGTGATACTTTCAAGAATACCATATCCCCCACATGAAACTCTAAATCTCTCCTATGATGATCAGCATAACTTTTTTGTCTACTTTGAGCAGTCAATAATCTCTCTCTGATGGTGATAATTTTCCGTGTAGCATCCTCCACCAAATCAGGCCCCAACATTTGCCTCTCACCAACCTCATACCAACACAAAGGAGACCTACACTTCCTCCCATACAAAGCCTCATAAGGGGCTACTCCCAAACTAGAATGATAACTATTATTATATGCAAACTCCATAAGTGGCAAATAATCATCCCAATTGCCTCTCCATTCCAAAACACAAGCCCTCAACATATCCTCAAGGGTTTGAATAGTCCTCTCTGATTGCCCATCCGTTTGAGGGTGATAAGCTGAACTAAAATTTAACTGAGTGCCCATACCTGACTGTAACGCACCCCAAAACTTAGACACAAAACGAGGGTCCTGATCTGACACTATTGACACTGGTGCACCATGCAATCTAACAATCTCCTTCACATACAACTGTGCAAATCGAGCTAGAGAATAGATCGTCCGTACTGCAATAAAATGTACTGACTTGGTTAATCTATCAACAACTACCCAAACTGCATCGTGATTACTACTAGTATGAGGTAATCTGCACACGAAGTCCATGGTAACATGATCCCACTTCCACTCTGGTATAGGTAAGGGTTGTAGTTTCCCCGCAGGTTTCTGATGTTCTACTTTAACCTATTGACACACAAAACACTAAGCCACAAATTCTGCAATATCTCCCTTCATACCATTCCACCAAAAATGTTCATGAAGATCCTGAAACAACTTAATGCTTCTAGGATGAATGCTGTAACTAGAACTATATGCCTCCATCATAATCTCCTTCCTCAAATCACCACTAGCAGGAACACAAATTCGGCTACGGAATCTAACCAACCCATCATCACTAACCATAAAGTCTACATGCTTACCCTCTATCATCTCTCCTTTAATACGCTTACATTGGGGGTCAATCTCCTGAGCTAAACGAATCTGTTCTCTCAAGGTCGGCTGAACTGTCAACTGACTACAATAAGCCCTATCACCAAGTGTAACAACCTCAAGCCTCAAATGTCTCATGTCTTCCACCAAACAACTCTCAATAGACAAAGCAGCTACATCTCCAACTGTGACCTTTCTACTCAAGGCATCTGTCACCACATTTGCCTTCCTCGGATGATACAAAATATTCACATCGTAATCTTTTAGCAACTCAAGCCATCTTCTTTGCCTCAAATTTAGTTTATTCTGTGTGAAAATATACTTCAAACTCTTACGATCAGTGTAAATCTCACATGACTCTCCATACAAATAATGTCACTAGATCTTAAGAGCGAAAATCACTACTGCTAACTCCAAGTCGTGCGTAGGATAATTTCTCTTATGTACTTTCAACTGCCGTGATGCATAAGCAATCACCTTCCCATGCTAGATGACCACACATCCTAAACCCTATTGTGAAGCATCATTATAAATCACCAAACCACCCTCATCTGCCGATAAGGCATGGATTAGAGCTGATGTCAATCTCTATTTAAACTCTTGGAAGCTACGCTCACAATTATCATTCCACTCAAACTTGACCCCTTTCCTAGTGAGATTGGTAAGTGGCAAAACAATACGGGAGAATCCTTCCACAAACCGTCTGTAATAACCAGCAAGCCTTAGAAAGCTACATGCCTCTGTCACAGAAGTAGGTCATGGCCAGTCAACAATTGCTTCCACTTTCATGTTATCCACATATACCCCATCTTTACTCACCACATGACCCAAAAAGCATATACTACTCAACCAGAATTCACACTTCTTAAATTTTGCATACAGTCTCTTCTCCCTAAGGATTTGTAGTACTACCCTCAAATGCTGCTCATACTCCTCCTTACTCCTCGAATAAATTAGGATGTCATCAATAAACACTACCACAAATTTATCCAGTTGGGGTTTGAATACTCTGTTCATCAAATCCATGAATGCGGCCGGTGCATTTGTGAGACCAAAAGGCATCACCAAGAACTCATAATGCCCATAACAGGTTCTAAAAGCGGTCTTAGGAACATCCTCATCCCTCACCTTCAACTAGTGATAGCCTGACCTCAAGTCCATCTTAGAGAATACCTAAGCTCCATGTAATTGGTCAAATAGGTCATCAATCCATGGCAAAGGACACCTATTCTTCATCGTGACTTTGTTCGGTTCCCTAGAATCAATACATAATCTCATAGACCCATCATTCTTCTTCACAAACAACACAAGTGCTCCCCAAGGTGAAACACTAGGCCTATTAAAACCTTTGTCTAGCAACTCCTGTAGCTAAGTTTGTAACTCCCTCAACTCCAACGGTGCCATTCTATAGGGTGCTTTAGAGATAGGTGTTGTATTGGGGACCAAGTCAATAGAAAATTTGACCTCACGGTCTGGAGGAAGACCAAGTAGATCCTCTAGAAAAACATCAACAAATTCCCTCACTACAAGTAACTCCTCTAACCTCTGCTCTAGTTGTTCAGTACTCACCACACAAGCTAAATAACCATGACACCCTTTTCTCAACATTCGGTTAGCCTGAAGGGAAGAAGTAAAACAAATAGAAGACCCTTTCCCATCTCCCTGAAAGAAAAACTCATGTTGCCCCGGCATAGCAAAAACTACCCTCTTTCTAAAACAATCGATAGAGGCATGATGCTTCGTTAACCAATCCATTCCCAAAATCATATCAAAATCCTTCATCTTTAAAGAAATCAAATCCACTAGAAAAATTCTGACATTTAACTCTATCTCACAAGATCTACAAACATCCCCTAACACTACTATTTCTCCTAACGGAGTAGACACAGCAATACATGCATCCAAAGGCTCACAAGGAATAGACAAACAATGTAGAAGCTTAAGTGCAGCAAAAGAATGTGTAGATCCTGAATCAATTAAAACTCTGGCAGGTACAGATGATATAAGGAGTGTACCTTGCACCACAGATGGAGCAACCTCAGCCTCCTCTCTAGTGAGAGCATAAACACGTCCTTGGGTAGCCGCTAACTTCTTTTCCTGAGTCTCATTCCTGGATGTCTGACCTTGGGTAGTCCCACTTTTGCCATTATTCTGCTTCTAGTTAAACCCACTGCTATAAAAAGTTTGTCTCTGCCCTTGCCCCTGAAATGACTGTGCTACTAACTGACCTCCCAGTCCCTTGGACCTACATTGTGTAGACAGATGCCCAAGCTTGCCAGACTTGAAGCATATTCGAGCTGTGCCATCACAATTATACCTAACAGAATGTGACCTACCACATCTATCACAAATCCTCCGATTCTGCTGCTTCATGCCATTACTAACCTGACCTTGGGTGTAAGGCTTCTTGATAGGATTGTTACCACCACCACGATGCTCTACTTGTCTCTCCTCCCTAAGCCTCTTGTTTTGTGGTTCCTTGGCCTTTTGTTCCTCAACTTTCTTTTCCTCTTCTACTCCCTTTTCAGCTAGTAATGCCTTGCTTACCAATGCGGAATATGTCTTCATCTCCAAAATAGCTACTTTTGCATAGATCTCCAACCGCAAGCCATTCTCAAACAACATCACTCTATCTTCCTCTGTGGCCACCTGATGTGGGGCATACCTTGACAACTCTGCAAACTTGGATTCATACTGAGCCACTGACATGTCATCTTGCTTCAAATTGAGAAAATCCACTTGCTTCTACCTTCGCACCGCTTCAGGGAAGTATTTGTCATTAAACAATTCTAGAAACTTGCTCCACACTAGCTCTGTTTCTCTACCCTCATATTGACGCTTCACCATGCGCCACCAATGCTCTGCTTGACCCTTGAACCTAAAAGCTGCAAAGGCCACATTCTGGTCTGCTGAACAACCTAGAACATCAAATATTTTCTCCATCTCTAGTACCCATGCCTCTGCCTCCGTAGGGTCCACTTTTTTGTGAAATTATGAAGGTTTTGCCTTCATAAACCTCTCAAATAAGGAACGTCTATCCAAACTTAAAGTTGGGTGAAATGTTGGTTGTGGGGCTACATGATTGTTCAGTAATCCCAACAATGACTGTAAAACCTATGCGGCTGGTGCAGCAGGAACAACTCCTGGTGCTTCAGGGACGACTGGAGCAACATGTGGTGCAGTAGGAGGTATAGGAGCAGGGGGAACTCTACGATTAGTGGCTGATTGATCAGTTCCAAGAGCATTGACACTTCTTCTCCTAGGTGCCATCTCTCAACCTTCAAAATGAAATTAAGAAAAGCTCAACACAAGCTTAAACAAAACTAACTTAACCAAACACTACTAAGGACTATAGGGACTCAGACCTCGTCTAAATGATGAAATGCAAGATATGTAACTCGATAACCTCAACTCTGATACCACAATTGTGACACCCCAAATCCGAGCATGACTGGCCGTGGCCCACAGGGACTTAGCCCAAGGCACACGTAAGCCTAAACATGAACCCAAAACCATAAAGAATAAATGTGATGATAGCCCAGAAATAAATAAATCAAAACTCAATACAGTGACATGCCACAAGTGCAAAACAAGTCATAATCAACTTCCTAAAAGTATATATATATATACTAAATGGGACACAAACCGCCCACAAAATAAAATAATTCTAAATAAAACCCAACCACAATGTATGCACAAAACCTGACAAAGCAACCTAAAACAAATTAAATAAATGCCCTAGAGGTCCATGCAATTGAGTCCCTACTACGCCATAAGTCCACTCTAAGTCCTTCTAACACCTGGAAATGGTAAACAACTAAGGCAGCTGAGAGCTCAGTAACTAGCAACATGAATAGTAAATACAGTTTTGAAAATAGGGTTCAATTCCGAAATAAGATATATATATCACAGAAACTAGATTGGCATACAGTTTGGTAAAGAGAATCTGTTTCAAAAAGAAGGTTCCACAATTCAACAGTTAAAATACTCATGTCTCTCAAGAACATGATAAATGACGTTTTCCACTTAAAACAGATTACAACATGAACACCAATAATTTTCTGGGTACTAAGAAAAAAACAAATAATATGCCACATAGTTCTCAAGGCTATAAGCCCCGTTGGATCCAATACCGAACTAGGAGTCATCCTCAGGGTGGTAACCTGGGCCTTTTCTCGAAGACGATCCAATTGAAGGTCACCTAATTTAATGTAGGTCTTTTCCTTACAATCGTTGAGCACTAGAGTCATCACGGCCCAACCCGGATCTATTCCCTAGTAGCCAGAGTCACCACACACAGTGGAATAATTTTCCTGGACTAAATACACATATGGTCCCAATAATCAATACACATTTGTTTTGCAAGACATGGTAGTTCATCATTATAAACATGAGACCAAAACAAATAGTTTGCAGTATGCCAAGTTCACACATGTTGCAGAAATAATTTGATTCCATTGATAATATAATAATTTATCAAAACAGTTTAGTCCTGAAACAGCAATTTATTTTTCCAACAGTTCAAGGTAGGGAAACATTTATAAAAATGCGTAGCATGAAACGACTTACCTGGAAAGAAATAATGTAATCCTCAAATTGAGTATAAAAGTCCAACTAGTGCCCTGAACCAAGTATGAAGACTACACGTCACTACTAATTTGAAAATACTAAAGAAAATAATAAACTAAGTACCTCACACTAAAGCGCACTAACACAGCTCAAACCCACTCACTGTTATTCTTAAATAATACCTAAGTTAATGTTCTTCAAGGTCTAAAATCACCCAAGACATGGGTTCCGATTGAAACTTAACTAAAAGTGACTTTAAGATAAAACAAAGTTTATTTTCGAAAATTAAAAACCCACTCCACATTGTTCGAAAAATTCTTAAACCCTCCAAATATCAACTAATATATCCTAAGTTTCAAACCCAATTGGTTTCACTTGATTTGCCAATCAAAATAATTATTTACAATTAATTATGCCCAAACAGATTGTTTTCTGCAGCACTTTAAAGAAATTGACGGTTCTCTTAGTATACATGAGCAATCAACACAAGACCAAAAACGTACGAAACTAGACTCGTAACCGGTTCCAATGACACTAATTTGATAATTTTTGGATTGATACCCAAAGAGAACAACAATCCCGAAATTACTGTTTAAAACCAGTTTTCTGGACAGATTTGAACGCATCAGATTATATGGATTTTGACTCCCAAAAATTATAAAAAAATTCAGACATGCAGCTCAATATGTAATTGATCTACTGTAAAAATGTCAGTTCAAAAGTCATCCGTTTGATATGGTTTCTTGATTTTTAAATCTATGATTCTGCACAAAATTTTTTCCTTCAATAATACCCATTCTTTATACATGAATGTTTGAACCTCAAACATTATACCTAGACCTTTAGTAACGATACAAAACAGGAGCACCAGTGCCCTGACGACACAACACACAAACGATAAAGCCACATCTCTTCCACAATGAGATTCATGCAACCACACAACACCTGTTCTTCCATCATTATCTCCCAGAACCCAGGTTTGATATACTAGACTTTCCTTCACACCAGCCCATAAATTAATATATACCTAAATGATTAAACCATGCATTTCACGAACTCAACTATGGAAGATCAAAAATAACAATAGAAGTGAGAATAAACAATTTACTTACCCACACAGTATTGATTACGCAGAATTCCTCTCTCTCCTTATTTCCCACAAACTTCTTGGCCTCTCTCTCTCTCTCTCAATGACTCACGGCTGCTAAGAACCTAAAGTGCCTGCTGTTGTGTTGTTTAGAAAAGAATTGATATCTCACCATTAGGGTTTTATCCTCCTAGAATAAATTTTCAAAATGACCCCTTAATAACTATATTATTATTTAACATTATTACTATTATTTATTTTAATAGCAAATTTTGCCACTAAATTAGAGATTTCTACAAATAAATTTATTTTAGATTTAAAATTAATTAAAAGACCTTCCAAATATTTAATTTGCACTTTATGATTTGCCATCAAAATATTTGGGATTGTAATATTATTATTATTTAATTATTTACTAAATTTATTTTTTTTTTTTTTATATATTTGGGTTCTCACAATGATGATGTCAATGCTTATTCTCGGTCCATCTTCTCCTGGAAGAGATATCGATGTTTACTTGCAACCATTAGTGGAGGAGTTAAAGAATTTGTGGGAGCATGGTGTGCAAACATATGATGCCACAATCGGTCAAATATTTACAATGCAAGCAGTAGTCATGTGGACCATCATTGACGTCCCCGCATATGGTACCCTCTCTGGTTGGACTACAAAAGGTTACTTGGCTTGCCCTAATTGTAACATGGATGCATCATCTCAGCGTTTGCGAAGTGAGATAGGGTATATGGGTGCCTACCGCTACTTGCCCGAGAACCATATTTGGCAAAGAAGTAAGCTCTTCAATGGTCAGAATGAGCATCGGTCCAAACCTGTGGAGTTATCGAAAGAACAAATACTGCAGCAAATTGCTTCAGGGACATATAGGCCATATGGCAAGCATCCAAACAACCGAAAAAGACAACGGCATGAAAGTCGACCTTCCAATTGGACAAAAATAAGCATTGCGTTTGACCTACCCTATTGGAAAACACTGAAGCTTTGATACAACTTTGATGTCATGCACATAGAGAAGAATATATCTGATAATCTGGTTGGGACACTACTAAGCATTGATGGCAAGAACAAGGACACGGATAAAGCGCGCTTGGATCTAGAAGATATGCGGATACGAAAGGAGTTACACTTGAAGAAGCGCGTTCCAATGGCTCATTTGAGAAGCCTCCGGCATCATACACATTGTCCCCGGTTGAGCGACAAGGTTTTTGTGATTTCTTGAAATCGATTAAGTACCCTAATGGTTATGCAGCAAATATATCCAACTGTGTCACCGTGCAAGGTGAAAAATTAGCTAGCCTCAAAACTCATGACTGTCATGTCCTTCTACAACGACTACTTCCGATTGGGATGCGTGGATACCTTTCCAAGGAGATTGGGACCACACTTTTTGAGTTGGGAAATTTTTTCAAATAGTTGTGCTCAAAGACATTGAGGGTGACTGATTTGGAGAAAATGGAGAAAGAAATCGTACTTATACTTTGTAAGCTTGAAAAGATTTTTCCTCCTGCATTTTTTGATGTCATGGTCCACTTGGCAATTCATTTGCCTCACGAGGCTATGCTTGGAGGGCCTGTGCAATATCGATGGATATATCCCATTGAGAGGTAATACCACAAGTTCCCAAAAATCCCTATTTACATATTGTATATAATGTACACATTAACATTCAAATCATATTGGCATGTAGGATGCTTGGACTTCTGAAAGGATTTGTTCGCAATAAAGCTCGGCTAGAAGGTTCCATTGCGGAGGCTTACATTTCGAAAGAGTGTACGATGTTTTGTTCAATGTATTTAGACGGTGTTGAAACAATGTTTAATCAGGAAGAACGAAACTATGATAGGGGTGACAACGGACCGGGGTTAGCGATTTTTACTCAAAATGTTCATCTGTTTGGTCTACTAACAAGGGAAACTAATATGTATGTCGCTGACTGTGAAAGGGGTCATTGGTTTTTCCTACACAATAGCTTAGAAGTCGAAGAATATCTAGAGTACGTGTCGAACTTGTGACGTACTATGTGTGACCTATATGCTTTTTTTGTTAGTAATCATTCTTCAAATTACTTATGAATTATATTGTCCTACGGAGGGAACACAAGATGTTGTTGCAACAACAACATGGAAGTGCATGTGACATTGCCAAGATACAATGCAAAGAATTTACTAAATGGTTCAAAGATCACGTATGCTAAAATTCCTTATACTGTAGTTTACACAGCACCTTAAGTTATGTCAAAAATAACATGACAATTTTTTCTTATGTAGATGAACCAATTGCAGCACAACAAGTCACTTGATGCAACCGATGAGATGTGGTCACTGGCAATGGTCCTAACAGCTTAGTGAACACATATTCGGGATGCATTTGTAATGGCGTCCGATTCCATGCTTGCGATCGTGACAACCGTTGTAAAACTCAAAATAGTGGATTGGTAGTGGAAGGGGACCATAAAGGCCAACTCATAAAGTTCTACGGCTAAATTTGCAAAGTTTGGGAAATGACATATTTGTTTAGACACCGTGTTGTTTTAATCCAATGTGAATGGTATAATACCGGTAGTCACAGAACTTTGCGTGTCGAACCACATTTCACTACTATTGATATACGAAGTCAATGGTATAAAGATGACCCGTTTGTGTTACCAAGTCAAGTTCAACAAGTTTTCTACATGCGTGATATGAAGTTAGATGCCAATTGGAGAGTTGTAGAAAAGTTTCAACAACGAAGAATTTGGGATGTGCCCGAGGTGGATGTGCCACAACCTGATGATGTGTTCCAGCAAGATGAAAGCACTAATATTGTACCAACTGAGCCTATGGATGACAATGTGGTGTTACGTTGGGATGATATTGACACTGAAATTATTCCAATGGAAATTTTTCAGTCTGATAACTGTGTACAACCCTTAGTTGGTATGGACAATGACTTCATATGTGATGATGAAGATAAATCGACAATGGAGGGTGACAATGAAGAAGAAGATGAGGTTGACAATGATTTTGATTCAGATATGGACATAGAGTGTTGATGTATGGGTACTAAATTTGGATGTGTGATAGAGTCTTGATGTATGGGTTCTAAATTTCGATGTGTGTTCTTGATAGTTGTTGTTTTGTCCTTTTGTCATTTTGTTGATGTAATGGGGAAAGGGATTAAAGAGATTCCCCTTCTCTATGTGTTATGTATTTAGATAAGAGTGTAGTCCTTTTCTTTATATTGTTCTTCATGTCATGATGCTGAGCTATATTGTAAACTTTTTCGAAATGTTGAACCTGTTAAATTGATGAACCTCCTTATTTGACATTTATGCTTAACATTGGTTTATGTACATCACTTTACTTGACAATCATTATCAACTTGTTTCCTATTGTTGTCTAGTTATAATCTTGTAAATACTTGAGCGCCTGTAAACAATCCGTATTGGTCATAATATCGATGATGCATGTGATGCGTTTATGTTTGCAGCTACTTTGCAGGTACCGACATGGTTCCTGGGATGAAAACAGGGCGGTGTAAGAAAATAGCAACTGACCCCATAGCGTCACCCTTAACAACATCTGCACCTATCATTGTCACACCATAGACTTTATTCGATAAGACACAACCGCCTAATGACACACAAACATTTGTGGAAGAGACACAGGCGCACAACTTAGGTAAGACCATTGTATGTTTTTGTTGCATCTTCATTGTACCATTGCATGTTTATTCTTCTTCTTGGTAGTTTTGTAGGTGTGTTTCAGCCCCTAAAGATCACTTTACTTGACTTAAGCAACGGATTTTTCTTCATCTAGAAAAATAATTTCTTGCATGTATTAAAAAGTTATAATCCCTTACAAAATTTTCTTGGATGATTGTTACATTTAATATTATTCATTGTTGACTATATGTTTGGGGCACTAATTGCATGTGAAGGCCTTACACTTGTTGCCCCTTCTTGATCAAGGAAAAGTACGTCAAATCGTGTACGCGGTCCTACAGTAAGAAAAGGAGTGCAAAAAAGGATTGCGAGGAAAAAATGAGAGAAACTACATGTATATGTCAATCGCATGCTGAATGCACTCACTGGAGGGAATGCCACGCCTACAACAAATGAGTTGGGTTTGCAGATAAGGCGGTTGTGCCCCCTTAAGGGAGTGAAGTCATGGAAGAAAATTGATCAGAGTATCAAAGATGCTGTAGTACAAACTGTGCTAGTAATTTCGGACTTTAAACTAAATGTGTTCCTTATGTAAAGTTCCAATTGCTGCATTCCATTTCTGTAATACGTCACACACTTATGCTTGCAGGACACGTTTGACATTGGTGAGGATTTCCATACTAATCAACAAGCTCAAGAGATCGTTTATAAGAAGGCGTATCTCCTGTACAAGGATTGGAGGTATACCCTGAAGCAACACTCCGAAAAACTTGTAGAAGATGGTGTTGATGACCCATATAGTCATCCGCCTAAAGGAGTTTGCTTGGTTGATTGGAAACACATGATTGATGTGGCTTGGAAGGATGAATCTCATTTGGTAACAAACAAATATAAACGACTTTATGGCTTTATTTTTGTATTATGCATTGATATGTACTAATTCTTGAATAATTATTTTTTTTAGAAACGCTCTAAAGCTGGTAAAGCAAACTGAAGTTTGCTACCATACAATCACACTAGTGGATCTCGCTCATTTCGAATAGCAATGTTGCTCATGGTGAGTTACATACATTTGGAACAAATTTATCATCACGTATATATGTAAGATGAAAGTCATGGTTACTATTGTGACGAATTACTTTTGTTATTTGAAACTAACAGGTAGATGAAAATGGGGAGTTGGATTTTCCATAATTTTATTCCAAATCACACAAATCGAAGAAAGAAAACGAATGGATTGATCCCAAATGTGGTGAGCTACAGGTAAGGAGTAAACTTTTTGGCCTACCGTTGTAATATTAATGCCTATCTTACCACAACATTGCATGTGATTCTTTGTGCCTTTGTTGATTAGTCTACTTTTTTTGGTAATGACAGGATGTGATGATGAATCTACAAGCGACAGCCACCGATACGGGGATCCCATTGACACAAGAGGAAATCTCGCGGCAAGTGCTTGGACAGAGAAAGAATTACTTGCATGGATTTGGGATAGGCCCACGACCCTATTCGCCATCTGATAGTGCAGCACAATCTCGTGACAAACAAATGGAGGCAATGCAATTTGAGATTGACGTTCTTCAAGAAAATTTGATGAATAAGAAAGAAGAGCGCTATAGAGATCGTGAAGAGATGATGAGGGAGAGAGAGGAGTTGACGAAAGAAGTAGCAGAAGGAAAACAAGTAAGGGAGGTGCAACAAGAACAACTGAATCATTTGAACTTTGTGGTTTATGACTATCAACACTGTTGGAGGGTTCAAACGGGCATCGTCGTATTTTGTAAGAAGAATGTCATTCGTATCATACTAACACTTATACACACTTAGATTTACTTATTCAGTAAACAATACTACGCGATTTTCACCTTGAATTTACTTTACATTTGTTGCTTTTCTGTGATTATTTTTTATTGTATGTCAAAATATGTAGAGCCTCAAGGAAAATGGTATGTTCGTAGAAATAAAATGGGGAAAACAGTGTCAAAAAATTGGTTACAAATATGTCCAAAACCTACTAGTAGCCATAGGTAAACAAATTTTAGATAAATGGAATAATCTCCCTGGTTGATATTTTGGGTCATGTCCTATAACTGAAGTTAATATTTTGTTTGTAAAATTGTTGACATTTGGTCCTAATTCTCTTAAAGCTAGGTAATCAGAAGTATATGATCTGATAAAAGTTTCCCATAGTGCTTTAGCCATTGGACCGACACGAACAGGTTTCCCATGCCAAATATGACTTGTGACAATTGATAGAATGTTATTCGGACTCGTAGGTTGGGATTTAGCACCGAATACACCCAAAACTTAGTTGAGAAAGGGCGTTTCAGGGGGCAAAAATTCAAAACAGCCCCCGAACCACCGTGTGGCTGACATGAACACCTTCCCCATGCCAAATAGGACTTGTGACAACTGACGAAATGTTATTCAGACTCGTAGGTTGGGATTTAGAGACGAATACGCCCAAAACTTAGTCAAAAAAGGGCAATTCGGGGACGAAACTTCAAAACAGCCTGCGAACCGCCATGTGGCTGACACGAACAGCTTCCCCATGCCAAATAGGACGTGTGACAACTGACGGAATGTTATTCGGACCCCTAGGTAGGGATTTAGAGAAGAATACACCCAAAATTTAGTGGTAAAAGGGCATTTCGGGGGAAAAAATTCAAAATAGCCCCCGAACTGCCGTGTGGCTGACACGAACAGCTTCCCCATGCCAAATAGGACTTTTGACAACTGGTGAAATGTTATTCGGACTCGTAGGACGGGATTTAGTGCCAAATGCGCCCAAAACTTAGTCGAAAAAGGGCGTTTTGGGGGCAAAAATTCAAAACAGCCCCTGAACCGCCGTGTGGTCGACACGAATAGCTTCCCCATGCCAAATAGGATATGTGACAACTGAAGGAATATTATTCGGACCCGTAGGTTGGGATTTAGAACTGAATACGCCCAAAACTTAGTTGAAAAAGGGTGTTTCAGGGGTGAAAATTCAAAACAGCCCCTAAACTGCCATGTGGCCAACAGGGGCAGCTTCACCATGCCAAATATGACTTATGACAACTGACGAAATGTTATTCGGACCTGTAGGTTGGGATTTAGCACCAAGTACGCCCAAAACTTAGTTGAAAAATGGCGTTTCGGGGGCAAAAATTCAAAACAGCCCCCGAAGCACCATGTGGCCAACACGAACACCTTCCCCATGCCAAATAGGACTTGTGACAACTGATGGAATGTTATTCGGACTCGTAGGTTGGGATTTAGAGACGAATACACCCAAAACTTAATCGAAAAAGGGCGTTTCGGGGGCGAAACTTCAAAACAACCCCCGAACCACCGTGTCGCCGACACGAACAGCTTCCCCATGCCAAATAGAACTTCTGACAACTAAGGGGATGTTATTCAGACCCGTAGGTTGGGATTTAGAGACGAATACGCCAAAACTTAGTCAAAAAAGGGCGTCTCGGGGGCGAAAATTCAAAATTGCCCTTGAACAGCCATGTGGCCGACACGAACACCTTCCCCATGCCAAATAGGATGTGTGACAACTGACGGAATGTTATTCGGACCCCTAGGTTGAGATTTAGAGACGAATACATCCAAAACTTAATGGAAAAAGGGCGTTTCGGGGGCGAAACTTCAAAACAGCCCCTGAACCGCTGTGTGGCTAACACGAACAGCTTTCCCATGCCAAATATGACTTGTGACAACTAACAGAATGTTATTCAGACCTTCAGGTTGGGATTTAGAGCCGAATACGCCCAAAACTTAGTTGAAAAAGAGCATTTCGGGGGTGAAAATCAAAACAGCCCCCGAACCGCCGTTTGTCCAATACGAACACCTTTCCCATGCCAAATAGGACTTGGGACAACTGACAGAATGTTAGTCGGACCCATAGGTTGGGATTTAGAGACGAATACGCCCAAAACTTAGTCGAAAAAGGGCGTTTCGGGGGCAAAAATTCAAAAAAACCACTGAACTACCGTGTGGCCAACACGAACAACTTCCCCATGCCTAATATGACTTGTGACAACTAATGGAATGCTATTCGGACTCGTAGGTTGGGATTTAGAGACGAATACACCCAAAACTTAGTCGAAAAAGGGCGTTTCGAGGGCAAAAATTGAAAACAGTGCCCGAACCGCCGCGTGTCTGACATGAAAACCTTCCCCATGCCAAATAGGACTTATGACAACTGATGGAATGTTATTCGGACCCGTAGGTTGGGATTTAGAAACGAATACGCCCAAAACTTAGTCAAAAAAGGGCATTTCGAGGGAAAAAATTGAAAACAGCCCTCAAACCGCCGTGTGTCTAACCCGAAAACCTTCCCCATGCCAAATAGGACTTGTGACAACTGACGGAATATTATTCGGACCAGTAGGTTGGGATTTAGAGATGAATACGCCCAAAACTTAGTCAAAAAAAAGGCATGTCGGGGGCGAAAATTCAAAACTGCCCTTGAACTGCCATGTGGCCAACACGAATGGCTTTCCCATGTCAAATATGACTTGTGACAACTAACGGAATGTTATTCAGATTCGTAGGTTGGGATTTAGAGTCGAATATGCCTAAAACTTAGTCGAAAAAGGACGTTTCGAGGGCGAAAATTTAAAACAGCTCCCGAATCGCCATGTGGCCAACACGAATACCTTCCCCATGCCAAATAGGACTTGTGACAACTGACAAAATGTTATTCGGGCCCGTTGGTTGGGATTTAGAGACGAATACGCCCAAACTTAATCGCAAAATGGCGTTTCGGGGGTGAAAATTGAAAACAGCCCTTGAACCGCCGTGTGGCTGACACGAATTGCTTCCCCATGCCAAATATGACTTATGACAACTGACAGAATGTTATTTGGACCCGTAGGTTGGGATTTAGAACCAAATACGCCCAAAACTTAGTCAAAAAAGGACGTTTCGGGGGCGAAACTTCAAAACAGCCCCCGAACCTCCGTCTGAGTCTGACGAGTAGCTTCCCCATTACAAATAGGACTTGTGACAACTGAAGGAATGTATTGTACATGTATAGTAATGGAAAATTATGGGGAAAATATTTAGAAACCAATATGAACTCAGTTTACGCCTTGTTATAAACTTGCTAATTTTTTGAACGTACACACGTGTGTTATATTATATTTAAGCTTTCATACAAGTATGAAACATGCTCATGGTGTTTCTGAGGCCATGTGCGTCATGACATATCAAGTATTCTTTCTTTGATGAACCATTTATGGGTGTCTCAACATACATTTCTACATATTTCCTTTTATGATTGAAATTTATTTTTGTTATTATTTTTATCACATGTTCTAATATCCTTTCTGAAATGGCACTGACATACATTAATAAGCAGCGATGGTTTTATATCCAATCTAATGATTCAAGTGCATTTTGCAAACAAATAATGAGGAAGTTGGTAAAAAGAATACATTCTATTCACATTGGGCTTTGATATTGGTTTAGCCACAAAATTTGGATATATGTTGCATACAAATAGAAGATTGTTACATTAGCTTTATGTTACTAATGAAAGATTTAGTAATGATTGTTCTGTATTTAAATCATACTCCCTTAAAACAAAAGACTTTAGAAAGACTGTAGAATGACTGATAATTGATTCATCATGGAAGGTTGCTTCTCACTTATTTTTATTTGTCACTTGTTGCCAAATTCATTCATGAAGTTGGGCATTTTTGGATCCAATTATAATGTTTTTTTTTGTTTTATTTTTTCTAGATGACTTTGATGCGTGGACTTCCAGAGATATTTTGGTGTATGGAGAAGAAATTGTACTTTTGTATAGAAGTGATATAAAACTTTTGTCGTCTCCGACTTTTGTGCAGTTAACTATTATTGATACAGAAAACTTTTGGCAGCCAACAGATAATTACTAGAATGGTAGATAGATCACCTTTTGTCGCCGTACAGATATGTGATTTTTTGTCGTGATACATAGATGTACTTTTGGCTTGGTACATACATCACCTTTTGTAGTGGTACAGATTATGATGGGAATTTGTACCATGCCAAATGGTCATTTCACATGGTATAGTAAATGTAATTTTTGTATATGGAGGGCTTTACTTTTTGTATGATTCTATATTTTGTATGGAATTATTATTTTAGTTTGGACAATAGTTGGTTTGTATGTACTTGGATAGTTAAAGTAATTTATTTTTTGTATACGGATGCAGATTGTGGAATGATTGATAGTTTATGTATCATTTTATTTATATACGTATTATAGGTTGCATGGAATACAGACAAGTTATGGACACATTATAATATTTGCAATAAAACATAATATCATGTTTTTGCCGACTAAACGTTTTGTAGCCAAAAATGGGGGGGGGGGGAGGAAATAAACCTTTGGCTACTAAAAGTTTTGTAGCCAAAAGAAAATCAAACGTTTGGCTACTAAATTTTTTGTAGCCAAAAGAAAAACAACCACTTGGCTACTAAATATTTTGTAGCCAAAAGAAAATCAAACCTTTGGCTACTAGAAGTTTTGTAGCCAAAGGAAAATCAAACATTTGGAGACTAAAATCTTTTGTAGCTAAAAACAAAAGCTGAAGAATAAAAAATACTTTTGCCGACTAAAAATTTAGTAGCAAAAAATGGGGCAGTTTAGGCGACTAAATTTTTAGTAGCCAAAAATGTGAAAGTTTAGGCAACTAAATTTTTAGTAACCAAAAGAAATACTATTTGCCGACTAAATTTTAGTAGCCAAAAAAGATTGACTTTACACGACTAAAATTTTAGTAGCCAAAAGACTAATATTTGCTTTAGGCGACTAAAAAATTTAGTAGCTAAAAATTTTTCCGCAACTAAATTATTGGCTTTTGGTGACAAAAAAATTGGTCGGCAAAAAATCTATTATTTAATTAATTTTCCAACCTATTGGCGACTAAATATTTAGTCGGCAAATGAATACATTTGGCGACTAAATGAAGTTTAGTCGGCAATTAGCTTTGCCGACTACTCTTCAGCTACTAATTTTCCGACCAAAAAATTTAGTCGCTAAAGACTATAGGCGACTAAAAATTTAGTCCCCAAAAGTGAAAATTCTTGTAGTGTCGGTTTGCTCATGGGACAGGTTATATTCATGTCAACCAATGAAAATACAAACTAAAAGTTATACTTGTTATCATGAGCTTTTAAAATATAATTATATTAATTATAATTTACATTAAGAAACATTTTCAACAAATTTTTTTTGGTTATTTTGAAATTTTTTGGTTAAAGAATTAAGGGTACTTTTGTAATTTTAATAATATATTTTTTTTCTTATGGTTGTTTTTTAAATTCTAATGTAATATGAGCTATTTTTGTATTTGTTCATAGTGTGAGGGAATTTTCATAATTTTGCTAAATTTAAATCAGGAAAATTTTCAAAATCTTAATGCTCATATAATCTAGGGTAAAATACACTAACCTCTCAAAATTTTGAGAAAAATATAGGCAAGTCCACAAGTTGGGTACAATTACACTTTGTCCCTAACCATCAATCATGATGTTAGTAATATACTTGAAAAATAATGTTGCCATCTACTTGAGATTGAAATGTAAATTTCGCGTTTGATTTTATATGTAAATAATGCTGCCATGTATTTTAATGGGTTTTATTACTACCATTAGTTTAATGGTCGAGCAGAAATTATGAAAGTGGCTTTCCATCCCAAACCATACCATACCATACCATACTAAACCATGTGTTTCAATTAATCAAGGTCAGTTCTATGGATGTTTTTCTGAAAGAAAAATGATATATAAGCCTACTTTCTAGACTTAATGATGTGTAAGTGATATGATTAGTTGATAATTAAAAAAGATATGAGAGACAATATTGAGTTAAATATCCTAATTGATTACCACATTATTGGACTTGAAAAATGAATTTATTTTTTTAACTTGAATAGTAATAATGATCTTTTTATAATTATGTTATGTTAAAGGTTATATACTTAGTTAAATTAAAATATGTATATATATATTTAATTTATTTAACTAATGTGCCACCTTTTGGAAATTAGGAAAGTGTCCCTTAGCATCACTTTTACTTTGACATTCACAATACCTAATAATTGAACAATAATTATATTATTTTATCATATTTTATCTATCATTTTATATGTCATTACATTGGTTTAATGAATTTTACTACTACTAATATAGTAGTAACACATCATGTGATAAACAAGTGTGAAAAATCTAAAAATCCCCGAGATATTGATTTGTGATTATTTATCAATTTTAACTAGTAAATAACAATCCCAACCAAACAATCAAGACAAATCGACACAACAATTTTAACGTAGAAAAACCACAATTAGAGCCTCTTCAATTGTGATAAAAAAAACCATGGGCCAAAGTCACAAAACAATTCACTAAGAAGACAAAAAAGAATTACATAAGTGTACTCTCAATTACCTAGCGAATCCAAACCTAAATTGAACCAATCCCAATGTGCCTCTTCCACCACCGTTTTCATCTCAAAATTGTCTTGCCCAACGTTGAAACCACAATGTCGATGTTGAATCCACAACGATGAGCCACTCCAGAATCCACCAAAGCTTTAGGCCCAAATTCCACAAAATTCACCAAAGAACAACTCTCTCTTTTGTGAAAAAAAAAAAAACAAACCGTTTGATATAATCCTTTCAATTCACGAAATAAACTCTCACAGATATCAAAGGAAACAAGCAAAAAAGCTCCAGATGAAAACCCTAATACCCAAGAAGAAGATCTGGAAGCCATACCCAAAAACCTGACTAAACCATAGCTTTTATAGCAAATAGATCTGTGATCTCCACTCAAGCACAAGAATGACCGCTCAAGCGAAGTGACTAAAACACGTGTCACTAAACAGGGTATACGCTCGAGCACATAAATGGCTGCTCGAGCGGAAAAAAACAACTCCCAGAACTTGTACAAGCGAGTGGAACTTCTAAACGGATTGCATCTCCACTAGAGCATGAAAGAATTAACATCACAAACTTCTCTACAAGGCACAATTCGAGTTGGATTCGCATCTAAATACTCATAGCCCCACTTAAATAAAAGATCGAATAAAATTGCAACTGAAAACAGTTTTGTCAAATAGGATTGCCAAGAACAACAACCTAACAAAGTGTAATAGCTGATAATGTATTTGAAGAAGCTCAGCTTCCCTCATTAGAAGCTCACACAAGCTCATGTGAGCTAACCAAGGCAAAGCCACAGTTGAAGCCACAGCTACGATCACGTCTCACCAAATCAGTTAGAGCTGCTGTAAATCCTGCATTATGACACATGTGCTTGCATCTAAGGTAGTTACACTCCAACTGCAGTGGTTAAGTAGTTAGGGAAGTCGTTGTGTTAACTATACCATAGTTAGTTAACTAGTTAAGAGAGTTACGCATATAGTTGTATATAAATCCCTCTGTACTGAAAGATATTTTGGTAAGTTGAATAAGATTCATTTTCTCTTTATGGTATCAGAGCTACGCATAGCTCTTGCGAGCACCAAAGCTTTATCTTCAGGTTAACAATGGTGAATCTTTAACAAGGATCAACAATAGCAGATCTTCAAAGAAGATTAACAATGGCAACCTCTTCAACTAGTACACTTACTAGTTCTCATTTACCTTCAAATATCACTTTGCTTATCTCAAATCTGAATTCTTTTGTTCCAACAAGACTTGAGTCTACAAATTATCTCATATGGAAGAATCAATTTCAAACATTATTACGAGCCACAAATTTACTTGGATATATTGATGGATCAGAGGTTTGTCCTCCTTCTACAGTTCTTGATAAGAATTATAATGCTATGGTGAATTAAGCATACACACAATGGATCACTATTGATGCACATCTACTTAGCTATCTTACTGCTACACTGTCTTCATCCATATTTACATATGTTCTTCATTGTATCACAAGTCATGAAGTATGGACTACATTGGCTACAAGATTCACTTCATTGTCTAGATCACTTGTCTATTAATTGAAAACCAAACTCAGTCATCTTACAAAGAAGAATTCAACAATGGAGGACTATCTCAGTCAAATCGAGACTATCTCTAATCAGTTAAGTCTTGCAGGATCACCAATTCATGATGAAGACCTGGTTTTACTTACTCTCAATGGTCTACCTGATGAGTACAATACCTTTAAAACAACAATTCGTACCATACCTAAACCTATCTCTATTGCTGCCTTATCTTTTGAATCCATTCATATTGAAGGCTCACTTAAACAGGCTCACACACCAGACATTCCATTTGCTTATGCTGTTACCAGAAACAATTCTAGAGGTAGTTCTCGAGGTTACACCAGAGGAGGATATAGAGGTAGCTTTAGGCAGATTTTATAAAAACACTTATAGAGGTGGAGGACAAGGCAAATCTAATTCATCATCATTTTCAAATCCTAACTCTAATCAACATAACAATCCTTCAAATCAACATGGACTAATCTGTTAAATTTTTGGCAAGACAAGCCACTCAGCCATGGATTCTTGGCACAGAATGGATCAAGCTTTTCAATCTTCTTCTTCACAAGCAAGAGGACCACATTCTAAAGCCTATGTTGCCTCTTCTTCAACTGCATCTGTTGCTCAAGCTAATCATTTCACTACTGCTGCACCTGATTCAAATTGGTTCTTGGATTCTGCGGGCACCAGTCATTTCACCAATGATCTTAATAATTTCACACATTTTCAGCCCTATCAAGGTTCTGACCATGTCACTATAAGCGATGGTTCTACTTTTCCTATTCATCACACTCGTAATGGACTACTTCCTATACCATCTACTAGGGGTGGGCGCAGATCGGTTGCGGCCACAGAACCTGTAATCCGCCATCTATCTGCCAGATTGGCGGATTGGAGAAAATCAATTCACATCCATCTGCCAATCCGGTGGATACGGATTGGGCTGATTGGCGGATTAGTGGATGGATACGAATCGGTTTGGCGGTTGAAAATTTTACAAATTTTCCACATAAAAAAAAACAATGAAATTAATAATAGTTTCCTTTCCGTTAAAGATTTTACTGGAAACATGTTTCCGTAAAATAATAGTTTCCTTTGTAAGGGCGCAACGCAAGCTTCCAGAAAAAGTACTTTTGTAGACATATATGGGCCAAACACAAAGTCCTCTGGTACAATTTCTTTCTACAAATGAAGCATAAAGGACACTGTTATGTTCTTCATCATTATTCAAAAGAAACAAGAAAAGAAATGGTAACACAGTTTTGTAGGTAATATGGGAAAGAAAAGCATATTGGGGGTTTTAGAATCTATGAACAAGATTAGTTAAAAAAGAAAGAAATGGGTTGGTAGAATTTGGACAATAGAACAGACCATGCAATAAACCAAAAATCCCATTCAGTTCAACTGGGACAGAGGGTTATTAAAAATTAAACAGCAAATGAAAGAACACACCAAGTAATTTTCACATTTTAAGTTCTTTCTTTCCCTCCACCTTCTTAAACCAAGTGTGGAATAGAGCAGAGATCAAAGGTACATTAAAAAAAAAAAAAAAAAAACTGGCAAAGACAGGGCAATTTTCACATAGTTTCTGCATTATCAACCATCTCTGAAGAACCCTATATAATGCACTTCCTCAAAACCTGGGCAATGCAAACTTACACATAACTTGGGCACTTAACATACTAGTCTCTTTAAGTTCATAAAAAAATACTCATATGCCTATGTAATTTGAATAACAGTGTAAGTAACTGGGCAATTTTCATCATCCAAAAAAAATACTTATCATCCAAAACCTAGGCAATTTTCACATCTATGTAAGTAACATAACATAACAGTGTACTTCCTCAAACATTGTATGAAAAATTAAGCATCCAAACCAAGTTACATTACAGTTATCCAAACATTGTGCATCCAAGTTATAGTCATGCAAAGTTCAAAAAACAAACAAGTTACATTACAGTCATCCAAAACATTGTACATCCAACAAACATTGTGCATCCAATCTAAAACCATAGTATTACAGATATAGTCATCCAAAAAAAAAGCAAAAAAGTCGTTCATTTCCTTCAACCAAACCATGAGCCATCTAAACTTGCATAACAAAAAAAAACAAAATTATTTAATAAGGAAAAAACTAAAAAGTTTTAAACTTAAAAGAAGTAAACATATGTTAACAACATTTAACCAAGGGGAAGTATTTTTTACCAATGATATTAAATTTCAATAATATTACTCTCCGGACATGGGCTTGAACAAGAACTTGATTTTGAAACAACTACACATAAAACATAACACAAGAAAATCATGTGAAGTGAAAATAATGAATTTGAATAATACAAAATAAATGAATTTAAAACAAAATAAATTATTGAATGTATTACCCGAATCATATTGTTGTTCAAATTCTTCAACATCATTCATTGCTTCTCAAAGGCATATTGGAATGTTACTTCGGAGCCAATTTTGTGTAAAAACAAGAACCTTCACCATCTTTGGAGCAAGTGAACTCCGAAATGGATCAAGTATACGACCTCCTGTACTAAAAGCCGACTTAGAAGCAACAGTGGAAACAGGCATTGCCAACACATCTCGTGCTATGAGTGATAATACTCTATACTTTGTTGAATTAACCTTCCACCACTCCAAGATGTCAAATTGAGCATTCTTCCTAGCTTTCTGAATATCACCCAAGTACTTGTCCAATTCTGACATACTCCCACTACTAGAAAATTGCCCCTCCAAAAATTAGTTAAATTGAGAGTTCACAAGAGAATGTGGGTCATTTTCATCTATCACCAAATCTATTGTTTCATTTACATTGGAGGCATGCACATTTGTTGAATCAAGTGCGGCATAATGATCATACAATTTATTCAAACAATTTTTCACCTTCTCTAACATTTCTTTCACTTTCACAACATCTCCACCAAAAATTGTTGAAAAACAAAATTGCAAGTATGTCATTTTTCTTCGAGGGTCAAGAACAACCGCAATGTACAAAAAGGAGATTGATTTTATCCCCATTTCCCCAATACTTGTCAAACTTCTCTTTCATTTTCTTTGGCATTGAAGACAAAATAGGATCATTGTCTTTGATTAATTGTCCAATCATGTTTTCAATGACAAAAATTTCAGTGTAGAATGTATTTGAAGTAACAAATAAAGAGCCAAAAAATCTCTTTGTTGCATTATAGAACATTCTAAGAAATTTCAAAAACACCCTACAATTATCCCAATCCTCGGCGGTAGGCATCTCTCTCCTCTCACCCCCTTTATTATCCAAAAAGTAGTGTTTATAATTGTAGACCTCCTTACCCATTCTTTGAACAGCACTTTCAAATTTTTTTGCCGCCTCCAACATAAGATATGTAGAATTCCACCATGTTGGCACATCTAGGCACAAGAGACTCTTACTCTCAATTTTCAAACTTTCCACATCTTAAAAGAGTCAAGGCGGTTTGGAGAAGACCTCACATACCTCATTACATGCCTTACATTCGCTATACAAGACTCAAGATCCTTCAATCCATCACTAACAATGAGATTTAGAATATGCGCACAACAACGCATATGTAAAAATTCATGGCCCAAGACAGTTCCCTTCCACAATTTTGTGGTTCGTTTCAAGAATCTAATGGTTAGATTATTGGAACTCGCATTATTAACAGTTAAGGTGAAAGGCTATCAATGTCCCACTTTTTTAAGAGTGCCTCAATTTTTTTACCAAGTATTTCTCCTTTGTGGTCTTCAACTTGACAAAAATTTATGATTCTCTTTTGTAACTTCCAATCATCATCAATGAAATGTGCAGTTAGACACATATAATACAAATTTGTATGGAAATCCATGCTTCTGTGGTAAAGCAAATTCTACGCCCCTTCACAATTTTCTTCAACCTCTCTCTTTCATTAGTGTATATGTCTACAATGCCCCTAGCAAAAGTATATCGAGATGGGATCTTGAACTTGGGTTGCATGACATTACAAAACCTCTTAAAACCAACCCCATCCACAAATCTAAAGGGCAATTCATCAATTACTATCATCTCGACAAGATGCCTCCTAGAAACTTCTATGGAAAATGGCGTAACCACAATATCAACAACACCGTCACCATCACCACCAACTTCTCTAGGTTGAAATCCCAATGTTTGTTGCCCATGAGTGTCCTTATATAGATACTTTGTACAATTTTTCAAATGACTTAACAAATTACTTGTTCCGTGACTCTTAGAGCTTGCCATATATTCTTTCTTACAATACTTGCACATAGCCCTATCTTTCCCATCAATACCCTTAATCTTTTCAAAATGATCACAAGCCTTTGATGTTGTTCTCCCACTACTACTAGTTTTGGCCAAGGGTGGTCTACGAGGGGGAGCATTAGATTGGGTAGAGGGGTCAATAGAAGATGATTCGGGCTCAACATTAGGACTCATAAAAAAAGTTCCTTCACTTAGAGGATCCATGACCAAAAGATTATCAAATAAACTGCCAACAACCAATAAAAAAATCATTCAAAATATGCTTTTCAAATCCATGCTCTTTTTAAACAAACAACCATCAGACTCTTTGTCTATGTTTGAACATGTTAAATGGCATATGAAGATAAAAGAAGGATATTAAATGGACAAATTCAGAAGTGGCATATCAGTAAGATAAAATAAGTAAGATGAATCAAAGTTTAATGTTCACTGACTAATGAGATTAGTTTAAACTGACTAAATTAAACTGAAAAAGGATCAGTAAGTTTAATGTTCATTGACTAATGTTTAGTTTGATTAGTTTAATGTTCACTAACTAAATTAAACTAAATTATAGAACAGATTAGTTCACTGACTAAATTACAGGACAGAACTAAGTTTAATGTTCACTAATATATTATGAATCAAAGTTTAATCTTTAAACAAATTATGAATCAAAGGATTGAAGAAGGATCACTAATTTAATGTGAATCAAATTATGAATCAAAGTTTGAACATAACAGATAATAAGAAAAATAGATTGTCAATTAGGGCAAAATGAATCAAAAGAGATTGTTATCTGTTCTGTTTTCTTGTTATATATTGTGAATCATAATTTGAACTTCATAATTGTGAATCATAATTTGTTATATGATAACAAAATAGATTGTTCAAAACATAACAGATCAATTCCAGATTGTGAACAGATTAAAACAGATTCTGAATCAAAACAAATTCTATGAAGTCCCACACAAAATCCACTGCAGAAGCAAATAACAAGAAAAATAAACCAAACCTCTCTATGGTTTTCTTTTTGTATTCCTTTCTCTGTGTGTAGAACCCTTAACAGTTAACACTGTGTCAATCAATCTAACCACATCTCTAGTTTTAGAACTAGAACAAAACAAAATAATAATAATAGATTAGACTCTAAAAGATTAGAAGTTTAGAACTTGAGTCAAAAAAAAAAAACAATTAAGACTCAGAAGAAGAGAATAAGAAGAAGAATGAGAGAAAGACAGGTACTTCAGTTACAGTCAATGTAGTAGATCGATCAATCTAACCATCTCTTTCGTTTTAGAACTAGAAAAAGAAAAAAAATTAGACTCAGAAGAAGATAAGAAAAGAGAAAAAGAGGAAAGTAGAGAGAGAGAGAGAGAGAGAGAGAGAGAGAGATACCTCAGTCAGTAGTGTAGATCGATCGCCGACGCCGTGTAGATTCTCCGACGATGGATAGGGTAGGGAGAGAGAGAGAGAGAGAGAGAGAGAATGTCTATCTGTCTGTCGAAAATTAGGAAAAAATGAGCTAAGGAGGCATATCAGAAAGGAAAATATGGGAAAAATGAGGCATATCAGCCAAAAATAAGTAAATAAATAACCGATGATGGGTCGGGTCGGGTCTGTTGACTAAAATGGCAGATTACCTGCCATCCGACCCGAACTCGAAAAATGCCATAAACTAGGCCCGCACCCGCCCGCCACGTGGCACGCATCTATCCATTGCTGGTCGGGTCGGGTTGGTCGGGTGTGTCAGGTCGGTGGATCCGCTGCACAGCCCTGCCATCTACTTCTTTTCATCTTCATAGTTTGCTTCATGTTCCTTTCATTTCTTCCAATATTTTATATGTTCATTAGTTCATAAAAGCCAACAACTACACCATTACTTTTGATGCTGATTATTTCATTATACAGGACAAGATTTCCAAGAAAAATCTTCATAAAGGTTCTCATTCAGCTGGTTTTTATCCTCTATCAGCTACATCTGCTTTTCCTACTACTCATTCCTCCACTTGTTTCAAGTCTTCCACTACTTCTCTCTACAACAAAACCACTTGGCACAATAGATTAGGTCATCCTTCTAGTAATAAGTTGCAATTTCTTGTATCTCAAAATCTTTTGCCTACTAATGTACCTAGTTCTAATGGCAATAAGTTGTGCACACATTGTTGTGTTTCTAAGAGTCATAGGTTGCCATTTCATCTTTCTAATTCCACTATAAATCAGTTATTGGCTCTTATTCACTCTGATGTTTGGGGACCCTTTAATGCATCTGTTTCCACTTTTAAATACTATGTTCTTTTCATTGATGATTAGAGTAAATTTACTTGGCTATTTCCTCTTACCTACAAAAGTGAAGTGTTCTCTAAGTTTGTTGAGTTCAAGGCCTTTGTTGAGACTCAGTTTAACACTAATCTTCAAGTTCTCAGAAGTGATAATGTGGGGGAATATTTAGCCAACAAATTTCAGCAGTTTCTAAAGGATAAGGGCATTGAGCATCAACTTAGTTGTCCTCATACACCAACTTAGAATGGGGTAGTTGAAAGGAAGCACAGACACTTAATTGAAATCACCATTGCTCTTATACATCAGTGTAATGACCCGAAAATTGGGCAGGGTATATCTATTTATGCAACAATTCAAAGCATATTATCTTAGATTACTTTAATCATAGAGCTGTAAACACAACAATAACTCCTCGATGATGGTACTACTATTTCTTAGATTTTTTTATTTTTTATTTTTTTTCATCTAGCCAACTTCTAGAAACTTGATATAAAATTGAAAAATAATTAACTTCTCATAACAACAAACCAGTTGGTACACAGCACAAACTCTACTATTTTAAGGTCACATTTACACCCACAATCATACAAATCGGTTAACCTATGCTTTAATACTAATTCCACAACATCTTGACCAATCATCCCGGCCACATTACTCTAGCTTACACCTTCTTCCTGGGGGAAAAGGTATCCTCCTACATGAGAACATCCCGGGCACCCCAAGTGCCTCTATTACGACCTATCTCGCTTTACGACATCTTATATAAGAGATAGAATTTAGCTCAAAAGTAGGTACTCCACACTAGTTCTAACACGCTGCATATGGATTAAACATAAACCTACACATGTATCTACATCACATCAGGCAAACCATATAAGCACATAGTCACATAGAGCACACACGAGTTACCCCTCCAAGATATTGACTCGTTCCACAAACATTCAAAGACTTCCAAATAGAAATAGCATTGATAAGATGCTTTTCTAAAAGGACCTCAAAGAATTTCATGGACGCAAATCACATCTCAGAAGTTTAACCCTCTACCCATATAGTCACATAAACATGTTATCACATAGCACATAAGATATACAACATTTCTCACTAGCAAAATGAACCAACTGTGGTAAAAACCACTTCCCACGAGCCCCAAGTATTCAAACCCGGTAGCTCTGATACCAAGTTGTAATACCCTGAAAATTGGGCAGGGTATATCTATTTATGCAACAAAACCCATCTGATAGACAAACACATATATATAGCTAACTATTCCATACATCCATTTCCATTAAATTCCAAATGCCAAATACATGCTGTTCACATCTCAATGCCCCAGTTCCAATCCCAAGCATGCATTTTACAACAAGTATGAAATGGAAGCCAAACAGATAATAAGTTCCCTACAGGCTTACAAATTTATCCAAGAACATTCTTGGTTACACAAAATGGAAATTCAACTAAACGCAATTAAAGCCCTTGGCTTACGTTCTGTGACGCCCCGATTCTACACTATAGGTTGCAGTCAAAGGAGAGTCACTAGTGAGTCCTATGGCCAATAACCAAGTAAGATCCCAGATCGCCGGAGGAGTCAAAATAGCCTCCCTTCTAAGTCCAGCTTTCTTAGGCAGCGCACTACCTTTTTGACAGATCTTACAAGGCATTAACACAAGGTCTCATAAGCAACGAAAAGGTTCATACATAGAATATAAATACATAACAACCATAATTATACTTGATTCAAAAGATTATTCCATTACATTACATCCCAAAAAGAAAGTTTTAACCTCCAAATGAGTCTTACAAAATATCCAAAAGGAAACTTCTAATATTCTAGGATAGCCAAAAGTCTTCAAAGGTTTCAGGTTCGACATCTCCCGCTATAAGTTCCTCTTCGTCACCTGGCATGATACGCCGTGAGCATTGAATGCCCAGTAAACACACACACACCCTACCCCTTTTTCCCAGTTCAATACACAATCACAATTATAACATCAAGTAGTAAACATGATATTCAAATAAATAAATAAGGAGTTAAATTAGATGTTAGTAAACTAGAAATCCCCCAAAGAGATTTTGTCCTCCCAACCACAAGAATCGGACGCGGATTATTCGGTATGCCCCCTCTTTTGCTGCTTTGTTGCAGAACTAACCTCGGATGCCTAGCAACGGTTATATACCGCGTAGCGCCAACCGCAGGGCCTCAAAAGAGATGGTAAAAATAGGGCCTTGCCCGAATCCCTCCTTACACCAAGCTACCTAGGGTCCGAATACAACCGCTCCGTTCAAGGGTTCTGAAAACCACTCACACAAGACTTTAACTTTCGAATAGGGAATGCATCCCAACAATCCATATATCACATATTATCATCTTTTCAAGACTCAAGTGCTCAAAAACCCAATACCCTCCCAATTTGGTTTCCCGTTGAGTTAGATATTTTACATCAAGGTTAGACAACTTAACCAGATAAAAATGTCCACACAAGCATGCATCCATAAGGTGAAGAAGATAAAGAACATAACACATACAATATCATGCCAAGATACGATCATAAGCTAATAAACATTTTTATGAATACAAGGGCATAAAACATCCATGCATAACAAATTTTCCAAATTTAACATCACATAAAGATTAAAATGAAAGGACTATTTTACATCTTCCACTGGACTTGGTCTTCCTATGGTTCGTAGAGAATTTGATCTAGTTTCTAGAACATTTTTTGGAAATGGGATTACTTTTCCAGATTTTAAGTTATTTAGAAAATAGTCCAGTGCTGTCCAGAATCTATCCAGATCCGTCGACCGTTACGAAAACTTGATTTTATTGCAAACCGCTTAATGTTTTTCGATGAAAAAAATTTTATTTGAAAGATAACTCATTAAGGAAGGTTTTGACATAAAATAGAGGTCCAGAATAGTTTTGTACATTTTTTTGGAATTTTTGAAAGTGGGCTGCAAAAACAGATTCTAAGGTAGAATGCCCAAAACATGAAGATTTGTGAGAAAAGGGTTCCACCAAGGGAAAGTTTCATTTCTTTTGTGAAGAAAATATGCTAGCTATCATATATTTAACTCAGAAAAATTTGTTTGAAGGAGTGCCTTTGCAAAGTTAAGAGATTGGTACAAAAAAATGGTTTTGGACCAAAATGGGGAAAATACAAGAGAGATGGAATCAATACTCAAATCTTAGCATTTTTAACATAAGAACTCATCACAACAGATCTGAAAACATTATTTAGAACCCTTAGAAACATGTATTTGAAAAAGGAAATGAAAGAGAAGGTTGTGTTGTGGCTTACTTGCTAATTTTGCACAAGAATGCTCTCTTCTTCCTTCCTCTTCTTCTCTAGACTCCTTTCTCTCTTGCTCTCCTCCTCCTTTCTAACTGAAATGTGTGTGTGGGTGAGAGTGTTATGTGTGTTTGCAAGCTAGGGGGGTGTGTTAGTATTTATAGACAAACCTTTGAGGCAAAAAGTCTAAAAAGTCCCTTAGTTGGAAATGGATGGAAAGGTTAGGATTTGTTTGGATTCTAAGGAAATTGAAGGGATTTGGGAGGCTTGGTCAATGATTTAGGCAACACTTAGTTAAAAGGGAACTAGTTTTGAAATTAGCACCCTAGGTCTAGGTACTAGGTTGGTGGTTTTTCCTAGAAGTTCATGATGATGTTTCTTGGAAATTGATTTCTCACTTTCTTCTAGGAAGGCTAGGCATAGGGAAGGGTGAAGGGAAATTTTTTAATTATTTTATGTCCTAGACACATTCCTCAAGGTGTATACATATATATATATATATTACAAGATTGATGGTACTTCAAGGTACAAGGTACAAGTACTAGTTTGGGGTAAATTTAGAATTTGAATAAAGTGTGAGGGCTTGGAGTTAATTTCTTGTATTGGGACCCTACTTAGGTAGAAGTAAATTAAATTAGGTTAGGGAACCTAATCCGGCTAGTGTAATTCAGGTTTTGATAAGAACAAATAAATAAATAAATAAAATAAAATAGTAATGCTAACCGACAAGATTCGAATTTATTCAAGTAACCGAGGGGCTTTAAGAAAATAATTCATCATTAGGGTCTTAAAAGTAAATACATATTTCGGGGGCTTCACACATTCAACAAATAACAATAAAACAAAAATGAAGCCTCAGCTCCGAGTCCTCCCAAGTCAATGCCTTGGCGGAGGCATAACACCTATACCTGAAATGGTTTCCCTCATAGGGTGAGCCACAACCCAGTAGAGATATACTACACAACATATGAACCATGACATGACTAAAGAGGAGTATGCTTATGCCATGCTCATGATAAAATAGTTTATCTCTCTTTTTATAAAGTATGCAATGCTGAGATGCAACAACAGACATAAAGCCATTTCCATTTTAAACCATATCTGTTACATAAATACAGGCTCTGTGAATCTCTAGGTGAATGTCTGCAAGTAGGCCCTAATGCACTAGCACTGTCATTTTTACCAATAAACTAGAAGGCTCGACACCTAACCGCGTGGTTCCACACCCCCTACCCAGATTTACCAAGTATTCATCTTTTAGCAAATAGATACATTTCCAAACATTTCTTTAAAACAGATACATTTGCAATGAAATGAATGTAATGCAATGTCCAATGCAACAAATGAGGAATGTGGTTCAATTTACCTAAGTCTCATGCATTTTTACAACAATCATGGCTATCCTCCACCGATAGTCCAAAACAGATATTTCTAAACAGATATTTAAACAATTAAATTCCAAAAATTTTGATAAATACAATCTATTCCATATCTCATCAAATATGAACAACTACACTAGTTTTCATATCACAAGCACGTTCAGTAACCTCTCAAGGTCCATTTCTAACCGTGTCAGTTTTATTTCAACAGATACATTAAGCAAAATAATACCGTTAATGCCCAAGAAAACATCATTTTTCTTTCAGACCTCATTCTCCAAGCATTATTCAACTATGACATCCTATTTTGATCAAAAGCCCCAAAAGTTAAATGTAATTCCTTTGTTTTCCTTAAAAATGCTCTTTTGGTCGCAAAACGGTAAAAATTTCAAAACCGATCGAATTGAAGTCCGTTTTTGTTCAAATTTAAAACATAGCTCTTTCATAACCTTACAAACATATTCCAAGTTTACACTTTCGCAATTTGGATATCGACTCTTTATTTTTCGAAAAATTTCTCTTTTAAGCAAATAAATCAGAAATTTTCCAAAAATTCTAATTAAATTGTATAAAACTCTGAGCTCCATACAATCAAGTAAAAGTATATAAAGAAGTGTAGGAAAAATCTCTACCTCGATCCAAGAGCTTCCAAGAAAATAAAAATTTTCGGCGACAAAATTTCGATTCGTTCAGATTAAATCGAAGCCCTTGGAACCCTCTACAATTTGATCTATGGAACTAGGGTCTAAAACGTAACAGGTTTTGATGAATTAAGGATTTTATATAATAAAAAAAAATAACCAAAGAAAAAAAATTTAGAAGGAGAAAGATAACCGGGAGAGAGAGGTGTTTGATGGAAACAAACAAAAAGAATCCAAGTCTCATTATGTCTCTGCCTTGTGCTGGCAGAGAAATTTATTAAAAAGGTATATATAAACAAAAGCTAAGCAAGTGGCAAACCAATCACCCAAACAAGGCATGGCTAGCAGACCCCACGTGGTTCTATCCTCAAAATTGATAAAAATATCTACAATTCAAATTATGATTTAGCAAAATTATAAAATTTTGTAATATAAAATTATAAAATGGTATAATTTTTGTTATCACAAAATATAACTCTCATTTAATGATATACATCATAAATATTCACAACTCTTTTTTGGTAATCAAATAATAATAATAAAACCACAACAACATTTCATGGTTACTAACGGGTCACGATTCAATCAATTAGGTTCAAAATGAATGGAGTTTAATAATTTAAAATAAATCCCTAACTGAGATTAAAGTTTAAATTCAATTTGATTCAACTCGTTACAATCAGTCTGCTCTTCCATTGCACTTTTGGTTTGATGCTCTTGCAACCTCAGTCTTTCTTATTAACAGACTTCCCACTTCCAAGCTCAATAACCTTACTCCTTTTGAAGTTTTGTATCATCACTCACCTGATTATTCTTTTCTAAAAGTATATGGTTGCAGGTGTTTCCCTTGGATTAGACCTTACACAACTCAAAAACTTCAGTCTAGGTCTTTACCTTGTGTCTTTATTGGTTATGTTCCATCTACCAAAGGATACAGGTGTCTTGATGTTACCACTAGGCACATCTTTGTTTCTAGGCATGTTATTTTTGACGAGTCTTATTTTCTTTTTCAATCTCAGTCTATGCCTTTTCCTCACTCTACTCCTCATTCTCTCTCAACTTCATACTTTCTTTTGGCCTTCATCCAGCTCAGCTGCTCCATATTCTGTTATTGCTCCTACAGTCCCCTCTATCCCTGTTGTCTATCCTGTTTTCCCAGCTCCAGCTATGTTTGGTCCTTCTACTATTTTTCCTTGCTCATCAGAAGCTCACATGCCTACCATTTTTGGTCCTGCTCCAGTTGACCCTTCTGGTCCTGCTCCAGCTGTTCCTATTTCTTCCATTTCTATTGATTTACCTTTTCTTCCTTCTACTTCCAACACTCATTCCATGCTCGCCAAGTCTAAGTCTGGACCTCTCTCTTCTACTTGTCTTTTAACTTCTTCTGCTTCTACTGAACCTAACAATTATAAGGTTGCTGCTGCATCTCCTTCATGGCAAGCAACTATGTTGGATGAGATACAAGCCTTGCAAAGACAAGGCACTTGGTCCCTTATAACTTCACCTCTAGGAAAACATGCTATTGGATGCAAATGGGTCTATAGGCTCAAGGAAAATTCCGATGGTTTCATTGCTAGATATAAGGCTAGATTAGTAGCCAAAGGTTTTCTTCAGACTGAGGGCATTGACTATCATAAGACTATTAGTCCTGTTACAAAGCAGCCCACAGTACGAGTCCTTTTGTCCTTAGCCCTTCATTTTCAATGGTCCATCAGGCAACTTGACATATCTAATGCATTCTTGCATGGTGTCTTAGAGGAGGAAGTATATATACAACAACCTCAAGGATTCATTGATGCCTATCATCCTTAATTGGTTTGCAAATTACATAAAGCCATGTATGGTCTCAAACAGGCTCCTCGAGCCAAGTTTTCCACCTTCTCTTCCTTTTTACTATCTTGTGGCTTTATCTCTAGCCATTGTGACTCCTCATTGTTTGTCAAGAAGACTGCAGCCTCCATTACCATTCTTCTCATTTTTGTTGATGATATATTGTTAATTGGCAATGATCCCTCTTATATAGCTACTTTGGTTCAAAAAATGCATTGTGCTTTTGCTATGAAGGAGCTTGGCTTACTTAACTACTTCCTTGGCATTTATGTTTCATCTTCTTCTATGGGCTATTTCTTATCCCAACAAAACTATGCTTCTATGCTGTTTGCTAAGGCTGGTATGGCTGACTACAAGCCATACTCTTCTCCCATGGCTTTCAAACCTGCTTCCTTTTCTTCCAATGATGATTTACCTTTATCCAATCCTTCTCTCTACAGAAGTATTGTTGGAGGTCTTCAATGCCTCACCATCACCAGACTCGATCTTGCTTTTGCTGTGAATTTTGCTTTCCAATACATGCACCAACCTCTTGTTCATCATTTTGTTATGGTCAAAAGGCTTCTCAGATACCTCAAAGGCACCCTTGGTTATGGTCTTCAGTTTAGCCCTGGTCCTTTTACACTTCATGCTTTTTCAAACTCTAATTGGGCCAGTGATTCTTTGGATATGAGACCAACTACTGGGTTCTGTATTTTCATTGGCCCTAATTTGGTGTCTTGGTCTACTAAAAAGTAGCCTACTGTGGCTAGATCATCTACTGAAGCTGAGTATAGGGCATTGGCTCATATTGCTATTGAGTTAAGTTGGCTTGGTATGCTTCTCTCCGACTTGCATATTTCTTCTTCCTCCCCTACATTGTGGTGTGATAATATTTCTACCACCTCTCTGTCTTCCAATCTTGTTTTTCATGCCAGAACTAAACACATAGAGGTCGATTATCACCATGTCAGAGAAAGGGTAGCTGCTAAACAGCTCACCATTTGTCATATTCCTACTTATGATCATGTTGTAGACATTTTCACCAAGCCTTTATCTATTCAACGCTTTCATTACTTACAGTCCAAGCTTATGGTTCTTTCTTCTCCCATCAGCTTATAATGTATGTAAAGAAGCTCAGTTTCCCTCATCAGAAGCTCACACAAGCTCATGTGAGCTGACCATGGGAGAGCCATAGTTGAAGCCACAACTGCGATCACATCTCACCAAATTAGTTAGAGTTGCTATAGGTATTGCATTATGACACACCCGTTTACATCTAAGGCAATTGCAGTCCAACTGTAGTGGTTAAGTAGTTAGAGAAGTTGTTGTGTTAACTGTACCATAGTTAGTTAACTAGTTAAGAAAGTTACTCATATAGTTGTATATAAATCCCTCTGTACTGAAAGATATTTTGGTAAGTTGAATAAGATAATGCGATCTTTATAGCATTATACCTACCATTTTGCCACATCTAAATATATACAAAACAAAATTGCATCATATATGAAAATGTATATAGGATGTGTTTGGGACATTGTTTTCACATTGATTACCCAAAAATAATATACAAATAACTTTTTCATACAAACCATTTTTACAAACTGACTTGGCATCCAATAATAAAGGCTTAGGATTCAAACAAAAATGATTGAAACAAGCTACATCAATTTGTAAAAAAAAATGATTGTAGAGCATTAGTTGTCATTTGCTACTCCTATATTGTCTCTCAAAATATCAACATATGATAAGTCCTATTATATCTTTTTTTTGGTGGTGTTAATTAACATTGTCAAGTTTAAACTCGATATATGGGTAAGATTTCTCCATGTGTGATATTGGTAGAGATAGGTAGTGATTATTAGTGGTAATAATGAAAATATCAAGTAATTATCTGATGGGCAATGTGGATGGCAAGTACACATCTGCTAAACCACTCGTATAAATAAATAAATAGAGAATCTCTAACATGGAATCCTTTATCTCAAAATCTCTGTTCTCATATCCTAATACACTTTTAATTATCAGATTATGTCTCGAGATTTATGGATTTTTAATTTGCCATATCATCTAATGGTTTGATCAAACATATATGTTAAAGCTGATGTATAGCACAAAATGGTGAGGCCTCACCAAATTTCACTACGACATATAAGGATTTTAGAAATCAATTTTTTTGGATCTAAAAAAATAAAGATTTTGTTGCAAAAAATATTTGGAAAAGAATTCTTATTGTTGCAAGGGTCATCTCTAATGTGGAGACCCTAATTTTTGTAATTACCATTAAATCTCTAACCTTGAGCTTATTTCAATAAAGTCCTTGAATTTTCGCTTAAATGCGTTTTAAACCCTAGAATCGGGAAGCATCGCGAATTAATTCAAGTAAACCCTAATTGATCTCGGTAGATTAATAATCACCTTTAAAACCCTGATATTAATTATTAGACCCTATAATTATAGATTAATTACTTTAAAATCTTAATTTCCAATAACGCCGTTTTCGCTCGGTTTCTCGCCTTTCTTTGCGCTTTAATTTAGCAGGTCCCGAATTTATTATTTTAACTATTTTCTAATGTTAGTATATTAATAATAAATATCAAGGTTTCATAAATTTAGACTTGGTCCCTATATACTTCTATTTTATTTCATTTTAAACCTTAATTGTAATATTTTATTAATTAATGTACTTGTGCCTATTATTTTATGTTTATAAATAAAAATATCTCCTATATATATATATATGTATGTATTTCTTGGAGCCCCAATAGTTGACCATGTGATGGACGAAAGGGCCTTAATGGTATTCATGGACAACTATGACAAATTACACTTATGGAACTTAGTCCCTAAAAAACCTCCCAATCCTTTCTCTATATATATGCACACTTCTCCTCCTCATTTTACAAATTTTCAGCCATGCACTAGAGGAGTGAGAGAGAATGATCTCAGAAGAGAGAGAGAGAGAGAGAGAGAGAATTTTAAAAAAAAGAAGAAGAATTGTGTTGAGTCTTGTACAACAAAGGTAAACCTACATCACCTCTTCTCTTAAGTTCTTTTTCCACTTATTTTTCCCCTCCTAATACATAGAGAGAGAGAGAGAGAGAGAGAGAGAAGAGAATTTAAAAAAAAAAAAAAAAGAAGAAGAATTGTGTTGAGTCTTGTACAACAAAGGTAAACCTACATCACCTCTTCTCTTAAGTTCTTTTTCCACTTATTTTTCCCCTCCTAATACATGTTATTTGTATATATATGTTGTAGTCTAGGCCTACACTCTTGTATAAATGTGTATTAATCAAGAAATGGCGTGCTTCTCTTTCTTTCTTAAATTTCCAGCAGTAATTCTTTTCCGCCTCTTGAATTTATTTTCCCATCAAAACCCCATAAACTCAAAATCTATTTTTATGAGGTACTATTTGGTATGTCTGTAGTATGTGATAATTTTGGTAGGACCTAAGGATGTATTTTTATAACCTAAACAATTTTTCTAAATGTGTTACTCATAGAACCAGAAAAATAGTAAACTTTCTCTATTTTTAGAAAATTCTAGAAAAATAATCTTTAGTCCACTTTCATCTAAAAATATTAAGCTTGGTTTTTATTCCAATTAAAATTTGTTTGAACTCAAGAGAGTGAGAGGTTTGAGAGATAAATTGATTTGTGTAACAGTCAACGAATCATAATAGATCTTTTTAATTCTGCATTATCTTAAAATAAAAAATACCCATCCTACTTTTGTAAATTGAGTTTGAAACTAGACTCATTTATCTACAAACTCACATGAGGCCAGGTACTTAGGGCCAATAAAAGTATTTTTCCATAATTATTTCCCAACTAGTTCAAATCTGAAAATTTGAAAATTTGTAATCTTAATTGGCTTGCAACTCTTATATGCTATGATTCTTGAATGTTTAAGTCTTGATATGTAAACTATGATAAATTGTGAATTTTTTTTACCATGCATAAATTACTTTATGTTTAGTTTGGCTTTGTAATTATCTTGACCATGCTTTGCTATAACCGAGAACATATTGCACTTAATAAAGGGGAAATCAACTGGGATGGTAATGAGTTATGATCATTGTACAAAATTTTATGGAATAATGAATGATGGATTCAAAATTACAATATAGTGGAATGTATTCCATTTTGGTGAAGTCTTGCACAAGTGTGTTTTCGAACCCTGACATGGCACGGGAGGTATTCTGGCTGCTTAACGAAATTGGGAGGTATAAGGGTGGCAGTAAGGGTCTCACACAAGAAGAGTATCCCTGGAAGCCCGTTCCCTTGGGGCAAACAGTGATGTCACCACTCGGGTAAGTAACCTAGGTGTGTGAACATCATTGGTAATTGTGCCGTAAGCGACGCATTGGTGATTATGTGGTAAGCGATGCATTGGTATTGTATTAACTAAGGGGGAGTCAGAATTGCCTGTGGCCAGTGTTAGTAGTTGGGTAGGAATGACATTCCGCGGGGAGTTGCCTAGAACTAACTTAATTGACTATTATTCATGAGAACTATTATTCATGGGAATTGAAATTGATTGTTATTCATGAGAACTGAAATTTATTATAAGCTTTGGTTAAATAAATTTTTGCTGTATGTTATGATCATGCCATTATTTTACTTGTGTATTTGGAATGGGAAAATGGACAGGGTGTATGTGTTTACTAGGCATTCTAAGCTCATGGCGTTTTATGCCAGGTGAAGACGAGTTTTACACCGAGAACAGAATCCCTAAAAGTTATGAGGAACCATTTTATATTTCCTATATTTTGGATGATCTTTTCGTATCAAGAAACTGATCTGTATTTAAAGACTTGAAAAAATTTATCTGTAACTATTATTAATATTTTCTTTTAGTGTAATTATTTGATTTTTGTACTTAAAAATGTTGTGTATCCTCTAGTTAAATCCCGGTGTATTGTTGTATTATATTATCGATGTTCCAAAAAATTTGGGGCGTCACATCTATAAAGTCCTCTCGATATGTTAAAAAAAAATAATAATAAATAATTTGGTGACAATTTTCAAAATGTTGCTAATAAATGCACCTTTAAGATCAAAATAATTTGGTGCCAAAAAAGTTTAAGTTTTGAGAGAAAAATTTTGATCATAAAAGGATAGTAATTTTTCACTAAATGTTAAATTTTGTCGTTGAAAATTCAACAATGACACTTTTGATAATTAAAATATTTCGTCTATGAAAATGATTTTGTCCATAAATTTTTTTTCTAAAACATTAATTTGTTGTGATGTTCCTTGTTTTTCAATCATCTTGCAAAAGAACATATCTTTCCTCCTTCATATGAAGTAGAAACTCTATTGTTTTAAGAGTATTCTCATGGATCTAGACTTCACTCAAAACTTACAAATTCCTTCCAAGGGTGTTTAGTCATTATACCTATGCACATTGTGATTGAGTTTGCATTCTTTCTAGAAAAAAGAAAAGAATTTTAACTAATAACACGTAATTATAAGGCTATAGCTATTTTTACTAGCTAAATAGTACATATAAAAAATAATCCTTATCTTAGTAACTCATTTAAACTAACATTTACTCCAATAATAATCTTTATTAGCTACTTGAACGCTACTCTTTATTTTTCATTAATTAAAATATAAAAAAGAAATTCTTTATTTTTAGAATTTTTTTTTATATGTGCTCCATCATTACTTTGTATTTTGCCTATCCATTCATACAAAGTGTTAAAAGAAGTGCCCAAATCTCTTCAAATGCAGCTAGCATGGAGAATAAGTGTTAAAATAGTTATTGTAGTAGCTATCCTGCTAGAGGGATTAAAATGGATTGAAAGTAGCTACAATAACCAACAAAGAGCCCATTACAGATGCACTTAGCTAGTTATTATAGAAGTTTTTTATTTTTTTTATTTTTTTTGCTAATGTTTTTTTATGAAAATATGAGAAAATGAGGAGAAAGGGATAATGAAATTGAGGAGTAAATAATTTTATTAATGTTTAGCTAGTGATTTTGACCAGCTAAATTTGGCTAGCAAAAGGTAGGGGAAAAAAAAAAGAAATACATCTCCTGAGATTTGATTAAAATACGAATAGCCTCCTATGATTTTGAAAATTACATTCCACCCTCTGAGATTTTTAATTTCATAACATATCGCCCTTTTTATTAATAAATCATCAAGTCACTTAACAATTTTTAATGATGTTAGAAATATGTTTAAATTAATAATTTAGATAATTTTATTATTGTATAGGAGACCAATTATGAATTTCATTTTTTTAGTTAATTTTGTTAAATAAAAAATTCTGACAATGAGGTATTTGTAATTTTCCAAACCACAGGAGGCAACACTACAACAAAAAAAGCCTTTCGTAACAGACTGATTTTGTCTCCAAATATCAAATTTTCGTTACTAAAGTGATCTTTGACGAAAATTTTTTGTCACCACGTTTGCCACCTATACATTGTCGCTGAAAGCACCTAGTGACGAAAAATAGTTTCGTTGCCTATTTTTCATTTTTGGCGACGAAATCTTTCATCTCCAAATGTTGCATTTTTCGTCCTCTATAATATCAATTTCGTCACTAGAATTAGATAATATTTTATTTTAATTGTTTTTGGCGATGAAATATTTCGTCACCAAATAGATTTTAGTGACGAAAGTTTTCCTCACCAATGATATGGATTAAGGTGACAAAAAAATTCGTCAATAAAATGAGTAGAAAAGAAAATTCTTCAATGACAAAAAACATTTTGCCACCAAATATTTCAATTTAGCAACGAAATATTCATCAAATGTGACGAAATTATTCGTTTGGTACTATATCATTATTAACAAAATTATTCGTCATGTTTTTTGAAAACTAGTAGTGACATTTTTTATTTCGTCACTAATAATAATTAAAAAAATTTAAAATGGGGGTACTATTTTCAAATTAAAATTTTTCTTTTCACGACATTTTTTATTTCATCGCTAATAATAATTAAATTTTTTGAAAATGGGGGTACTATTTTCAAATTAAAATTTTTCCTTTTACTAAAAATTCCCTGCGCATTTCAATAACCTGTTCAATAAAATATTTATTACAAATCAATACAAAAATCTGTTCATTTTCATAAACATCACAATCGAATTTCAGCACTATCCACAAAAATACAATATCAACTGCATGCGGATTACCAAACATGTTTCCTAATATCCAAAAATACATGTCTACTAATATCCACAAAAATATAATATTAACCACATGTGAATTACCAAACACATCTCCTAATATCCACAAAAAAACATGTTTACTAATATCAACAAAAACATAATATCAAGTGCAGATTACCAAACATGTCATGTAATACCAACAAAAATATAAAATTTACAACGCAACCAAAATACATGTATAGTAATATGAACAAAAACACAAAATGAGCTAGCTTCTGCTCTCCAAATTACCAAACATGTCTATATCTAATCTCGAATCTGCAAAAAAACAAAAAACAAAAAAAAAAAAAAAGAATGCAACTTAGACAATTATTATCTTATCAATTAAATATACAATTTAACATGCATTTTTCGACTTAGTTTTCAAATCAGGAGTCCCGTGCTAGTTCCGTAAGTTTTCACAACTTACATTGGTCCCTCACGAGGTGTTTGAGGTGTTCCCCAAGCCTTCTCGTGCCTGTTACACGATTTTGGCCCCCTGATGGCCTATTTACAAGCTTAAGTGTTGGAAAAATTCATTTTTGGACTTCCCTCCCGAGATTTTTGAGTTGTTCCTTGGGCCGTCTCGTGGCTGTTACACGATTTTGGCTTCCGATGGCTTATTTTCAAGCTTATGTGTGAAAAAGTACATTTTTGTACTTATTTTTTAAACCGAGAGTCTTGTGCTAGTTCCGTAACTTTTCAAAACTTGCATTGGTCTCTCTCGAGGTGTTTGAGGTGTTCCCCGGGCCGTCTCGTGGCTGTTGCACGATTTTGGCTCCTAATCGCCTATTTTCAAGCATAAGAGTGAAAACAGTGCCTTTTTCGACTTAGTTTTCAAACCAGAAGTTCCGTGCTAGTTCTGTAAGTTTTCATAACTTACGTTGGTCCCTGCCGAGGTGTTTGAGGTGTTACCCAGGCCTTCTCATGGCTAGTGCACGATTTTGGCCCCCGATGGCCTATTTTCAAGCTTAAGTGTGAAAAAAAAAATGCCTTTTTCGACTTAGTTGTCAAATCAGAAGTCCCGTGCTAGTTTCGTAAGTTTCCACAACTTGTAATCATCCCTCCCGAGGTTTTTAAGGTGTTTCCTGGGACGTCTCGTGGCTGTTGCACGATTTTGGCCCTGATGACCTATTTTCAAGCTTAAGTGTGAAAAAAGTGCCTTTTTTGACTTAGTTGTCAAACTGGAAGTGCCGTGCTAGTTCCATAAGTTTCCACAACTTACATTGGTCCCTCCTGAGGTGTTTGACGTGTTCCCCAAGCCATCTCATGGATGTAACACGATTTTGGCCTCCGATGGCCTATTTTCAAGCTAAAGTGTGAAAAAGTATATTTTTGGACTCAGTTTTCAAACATGGAGTCTCGTGCTAGTTCTGTAAGTTTCCACAACTTAAATTGGTCCCTCCCAAGGTGTTTGAGGTGTTCCCTGGGCCGTCTTGTGGCTATTGCACGAGTTTGGCCCCGATGGCCTATTTTCAAGCTTAAGTGTGAAAATACTGCCTTTTTCGACTTAGTTTTCAAACCAAAAGTCCCGTGCTAGTTCCATAAGTTTTCACAACTTACATTGGTCCCTTTCGAGGTGTTTGAGGTGTTTCCCGGGCCATCTCATGGCTGTTGCATGATGTTGGCCCCCGATGGCCTATTTTCAAGCTTCACTGTAAAAACAGTGCCTTTTTCGACTTAATTTTCAAACCAAAAGTCCCGTGCTAGTTCTGTAAGTTTTCATAACTTACGTTGGTCCCTCCTGAGGTGTTTGAGGTGTTTCCCGAGCCGTCTCGTGGCTATTGCATGATTTTGGCCCCCCGATGGCCTATTTTCAAGCTTAAATGTGAAAAAGTGCCTTTTTCCACTCAATTGTCAAACCGAAAATCCCGTGCTAGTTTCGTATGTTTCCACAACTTACATTGGTCTGTCCCGAGGTGTTTGACGTGTTCCCTAGGCTGTCTTGTGACTGTTATATGATTTTGGCCTCCGATGGCCTATTTTCAAGCTTATGTGTGAAGAAATGCATTTTTGGACATAGTTTTCAAACCGGGAGTCCTATGCTAGTTCTGTAAGTTTCCGTAACTTAAATTGGTCCCTCCCGAGGTGTTTGAGGTGTTCCCGAGCCATCTCGTGGATGTTGCACGTTTTTGGCCCCCGATGGCCTATTTTCAAGCTTAAGTGTGAAAAAAGTGCATTTTTCAACTTAGTTTTCAAACTAGGAGTACCGTGCTTGTTCCGTAAGTTTCCATAAATTACATTGGTCTCTCCTGAGGTGTTTGAGGTGTTCCCTGGGCCGTCTCATGGATGTTGCACGATTTTGGCCCCCGATGGCCTATTTTCAAGCTTTAGTGTGAAAAAAGTGTCTTTTTCGACTTAGTTTTCAGACCGGGAGTCCCGTGCTAGTTACGTAAGTTTCCACAACTTATGTTGGTCCCTCTCGAGGTGTTTGAGGTGTTGCCTAGGTTGTCTCGTGGTTGTTGCATGATTTTGGCCTCTGATAGCCTATTTTCAAACTTAAGTGTGAAAAAGTGCATTTTTCAACTTAGTTTTCAAATCGGGAGTCTCATGCTAGTTACGTAAGTTTTCACAACTTACATTGGTCCCTCTCGAGGTGTTTGAGGAGTTCTTAGAGTTGCTACACAAAATGTGCCCATTAGGTGTTAAAGGTGCTCTTAGAGTTGCTATGAAGTTTATAAATACCCAAAGTATACACTAATAGAAATTTTAGTTTCTTAATAATATTTCCCTTAATTTTCAACGTTGTATATATTCCTCCAAAGAAGCATATGTTTTTTTCCAAAAATCAAGACATGCATACACCATTGATACAACAAAGAAATATGTTTTTTTACATATTTTCATTTTCTATGTATATGAATATAACTTCCACAAACCACCAAAAATAATGAATTTTTTTTTTATGTGGGAATTTGGACTATTCAGTATGCCTGCTAGTTTATTCATAGTTTATAAATATAGCCAGTTCAATGCTGAGGGTTCGGAAGAAGAAGATAGAGAATAAGTTTTCAGAGATTGCTTCCTTACTCTTTCTTTTTTCTATTAGAACTTAATATATTTTATGCCATGTTTAGTATATATGCAATCTGCTTGAATGAAAGAAAATTTCAACATGCAGTACCTGGGCAATGTGTTTAGCAGGAATAAGGTCAGACAAAACAAAGGAAGCATGCCATCCTTGTTTTAGGCCAAAAATTTCTAGAAGACCATCATTCACATGAGCCCTAACAAAGCCTCTCTGTAAAACAAAGAAACAATTTAAAAAACACCACTTTTAGCTTGAGATTTGACATAGTTTCTTTCTAAGAGTACATCAAGCAGGCAGTATAAGTTCCTATCCTAATTATCATCAAATAAAAACAAAATAACAAACACATGATCCTATACCAAAAAAAAAATATATATATATATATAAAATGCAATGCATAGATGCTCATGCAACATAAAGACACCCAATAGAGAAGAATAAGAATAGAACAAACATGCCTCAAACCTAATATCTGAGAGGATATGTCATTGCGAACAACTAAAGGAAGTGTCTAAATGCATCCAGGGACCATGGTCATATTTTGAAGCATCATAGCCACTTAAGAGAATTCGGGCAAAAAACAATTCTAAAATTGTAAGTTACGAGGACATTTGGGTTGTATAATGCTTTTAAAAAAATCATATTTCTAATATGCAATCATTGGGGTATTTTATTTTTTTGAAGGGAATACATTGAATTATTATAAGGGAACCAGCCTCACACCAACTGAAGGAGAAGAAAATTCTACTTTTCCATTCAAATGTTCTTATAGGTCTCAAAACAGCATTTGACTTCTACTAAACACATTGCAGTGGTTTTATTTACCTATATGTGCATAGCTACTATAAGAACTTTTCATTAACTTTGATAAGGCCTACCAAAAAGCAACTATAATGCATCATCATTATGCTAATAGGTATGGCATTTTAGGTGGCCCAAAAATTATACCTTCTCCAAATACTCTAGCTTCATATCACCCCATGGATTTCTTCTACTTGCATAGTTATTAAGATCTAAAGCAACTATTGACCTGACACTGAAAAGATAAAAACTATCAGGGCATATGAAATGAAAAAAAAAATCCAAAACTAAAAAACATGGAAAAATAAGCATCCAAGAAATTAAAAATTAAAAAGAAAAAGAAGAAATAGTAATTGGCTAAATGTGTACTACTAGGAAGATTTTACCAATGTAACTTTCAGGAAAAAACCAAGACGGGAAATATTTGGGTGGAACCAATCCAATGAATGAGATATTTTAAATCTTGTCACATGCACAAAAAAATGTATATATATATATATTTTTGTAGTCATAGAAAAGTATTTTAATAATGATAGACAGTAACAAATCATCGCTCTGATTGTTATACATGCAAAGCAACAAATAGTAACACTCTTGAAATTGACCTTGATGGAAGTGAAACTTGTTCCCATTCTGAGTAATTGACCTTCTTAACATACATCCCTAATATGTTCTTGAGTCCCCTGCAATTACAATGTTGTTGAGGATGCAAGTGAGCAATGACAAGCCAGACATTATTTTGAAAGATTAGGTTACGCAATCACAACATAGGGGAGGTAACCAACTGTACACAAATAATATCACCAAGCTTGAACAAAAGAACTATAATTTTGTTATCACAAACACATGTGTTGTGTTTGTGTTTCAGTAGACAGATGGAAGTTGGCAGCGGTAAACTCCGAAATCCAAACACAGAGTCATGGCCATAAATGCCTACATGAATTTACTAAATTAAACAATATAGTTACCATATGATTTCTTGAAAGTGAAAGTTGGGACATGAAACAAAGTGAAAAGTACTGGTGGTAATGCATTAGTGGAACCTTTAATAAGCAAAATCTAAAGAGTTCACTAAGTTAATTATTAGGCAAGGTAAAGCAAATGGTTATTCTACCGTCCTTCTTCAACACCGGAACTATATTGGCCAACCAAGCTGGGTACTCAGATACTAACAGGAACCCTGCGTCGATCTGCTTGGTGACCTCTTTTTTGATCTTCAGAGCCCAGTCTGGGCGAATCCTTCGGAGCTTCTGCTTAATAGGTCAGGCCTCTAGGTCAAGAGGGATTCGGTGCTGTACAATCTCAGGATCAATTCCAGGCATGTCTTCGTAGGACCACGCGAAAACATCTTTGAAATCTTTTAATAAAGCGACTAAGCGCTCGCGCTCCTCCGAAGACAACGTGGACCCAATCTAGACCAACCACGGGTCCTTCTCAATACCAACATTAATTGTGGTGATTTCATCAACCAAGAGTTTAACAAACCTCTCCTACTCTTGATCAAGAAAATATTTCAAAACCGGAGGAATTTCTTCCTCGTCGTTTTCATCGAAATTTTGAAAATCCTAATTAATGCAATAAATTAAAGGCACAAAAAAGTACTCGGAAGCCACAGACGTACCATTCTCATTAATAACATCCACTCCGGTTGATTCCTCTGTTACAACAGACTCAAAGGAAAAAGAAAAAGATGACCTGAACAGGACAGTGGCATCCGGGTTGTCACCACCAAGAATACTGGACTCAGACTTAGACGAGCTGGAAGCTGATTTCGATTCAACAGACTCAGTGGAATCAGATTCCGGCTCACTACTTGACCCAGTGCTGCTCAATAAAAAGCCCTCCTCGTATTACTAGACGAGGGAGGGTGCGATGGATGCATCTAGAATGTTTGAAGATGGGCCCACAGCCGCTTCATTCCCGATCATGGAAACTGAGAAGTTATCCCCCAAGCACTCCTGTACGATCTGAGGATCTGAGAGTAGACTAGCCAGTGCTACCCCCATTTCAATCTCTGCACTCTCGCAATCCTCCTCATTGCACTGCTCAGCCTCCGCTGGTGGGTCTGTCTGCTCTTCGGCAACATCATCCCCGGACAATTGCAAGCCAAAAAAAATCTCAAACCCCGGCAAGCGCCGCCTTTCTGCATTTAGCCATGGCTCTGGGAAGCCGCAGAACGGGAAGTTTTCCCCCTCTTAGACAAAGCGTTCATTCAGGGTCCCCTGGATAGGTCGGTGCATCAACTCATAAGGCTTCCCAGCTTACTTGGCTTTGGCTCTTCCCGTCATCTCTTTCCCTTTCCTCGCCCAATCCTCTTTGGTAGGCAAATAACCTAAGCCAAAGGTATATGGGTTATGTGGCACTTCGGCCGAGGCTGCGATGCCTTTCCGGCCGCTTCACCCTAATCCCATCCCGGGGATGTGCTGAAGCTTGTTCATAAGGTAGACAGACTGTACACTGACGTATAGCCCCTCATCAATAGCTAGGATATTCTGTACAACCTGGGCCTCAGCTAGGGTGAATCCTGACAAGAACACATCCTCCGCACCATGCTCAACCTCCAGAACTGGTATGGAAACCTCTAGCGGTGAATGTATCAAAGAATTCCCAAAGACGATTGCCACCCCCTTTCTGTGGGGGTACTTCAGCATTTGGTGCAGGGTGGAAGAGACAGCCTTCACCTGGTGCGGCCACGGCTGCCCCAAGAGTATATTGAAGGTTGCAGGAACATCCAAGACATGAAAATCAATATCTTGTTGCCCCGGACCAACCTGAGTCTGAATCTGTAGAGTCCCATCACCTCTCGGCTGGTATTATCGTAGGCCTATATCACCTGGGCAGTAGGCACAAAATCCGCGGGCTTCAACCGGAAAGCATATGCTGTCCTCGATAGACACACGTTGATAGCAGATCCTGTGTCAACAAGGATCACTGGTATCTATTTCTCTCTACACTCGATAGAGATATAGAGCGGTTTGTTATGATCTAAGACCTCAGGCCGCAATTCTTTGTTAGTGAAGGTCAATGTCGAGGAAGCTCCTCCCGGAAAAACCAACCCTACCAACTGCTCAGGAGTGGTATCGATTGAAAGCTTGGCCCGGTCCATGGCTGTAAGGACGGCCTGTCTATGAACCCTTCAGGCCATAAGCAGTCCCCAAATGGAGATGTTTGCCTGGATTTTCTTAAGCTATTTCAGTACAACGTCCTCCTCGAGCAGTTTTTCCTTTTGCCTCTCCGCTTCTTTGTCCTTTCCAGACGCCTCTGGTTGGTCCAAGTGTGGGGGCTTGAAATACCGCCCACTTCTGGTCATATGGTCAACCTCCTCAACATACCAGGTATCATCCGGTTGGTTCTGTCCCCAATCTTTGTCAGTGTGGGCAAGACATAAGTCGTCGTCTTCCCACCACATCCCGTCGGCCACCGACAGGCAGCTATCTAGTTCCATTGCAACTGTTCTGGTGCTCACAGCACGTTCCGTCCCCGCAGGGGCTTTGGCCTTTCTAGCCCTCTCTAGATCTTCGATCTTTTCCTTCTCAACCTGCTTCAGTGCAGCCTACTGTTCAATATCTTATGTGCTCAAACTGCCCGGATCCCGAGCAAAATTCTTATCACCAGTGCTCTCCGGCGATTTCTCCTGATTCTTGGCCATTCCAGCCACTGTTGGTATTCCAGCTCCTGATTGCCCCTATTCTGGCTAAAGTTCTTCAACAACATCCGACTAGCCACTGAGCCACCCAATATTTTCTGCAGAAACATCCAAGTCGAACCAGTTGATGTTCACATCCCCTGAGTCCTACTCTTCAAAGAACTGTAGATTTGCAATGTCCTCTTCCAGCTCTGCTAGGTCATCTAGACCCTGACTAGGTCCATCCTCCCGAACTACACTGATTTCTGTCCCAACCGACAACTCTACCCTCAGCTTAACCTGATCCGTTGATGTGATATAACCACTCAGGTTATACTCAAAGCTCGCAGACCCCCTCAGGCTCTGAATCATCATTCCCATCTGCCCCCAAAGTCATCCATGTTCTGTCTTCAACAATCACCACCACCAGTTCAGGTTGGGTTATGGAGGTGCTCAATATGCACAAGTTTGTGCTGTCTGGAATGAACACCTCAAGCTTGGGTAGGTGGAAGGGTGTGATATATATGCTAGGGTCGTATGACACAACCCCAGTTTGGATCAAGTTGATGCGTTTAGGTGGTGGAGCTTGGTTATGTGGTGGGACGGGGTTGGTTGTGACATTTAGTTTTTCTGGAGGTGCGATCACCCTATTATCAACAAGATCCTGGATCTCGTGACACAGTCTGAAGCACTGGTCGGTGTCATGACCATGTTGTTGGTGAAAGGCACAGTATTTGGTTGGGTTATGGGAAGCAGGAAGTTTTCTGGTAATAGCCGCAGTTCCTGGGCCTTCAAATGCCCTTTCCTGATCAGAACCCCCAGAGCTTTGGACAGAGGCATGTATAGTGGAGTGAAGGTTCTCTGGCTTCAGGGTGGATATCTACCTGTTTGTGAGCTACTACCGGACGCACCGGTGAATGGTGTGGCTGTAAGTGTTTTTGGAAGAGTGGTGGTGACCATGCCCACATATGAAGTTTTGGCCGCTGCAGCATTACTCGTGCCTGCATTCGTACTTTCGGTAAACGCCCTCTTGGGCTGCTCTCTTTCATAGTCAATCAAACCCTACTTCATGGCATCCTCGATCTGTACCCCAATCTCATGTAAATCCGCAAAGGTGGGAAGGGGTAAGACGATCATCTTTTGCATCAGCTTAGGTTGGAGGTTGTGCACAACCATCTGTATCTGATCCTTGTTGACCGGCCTGATGGTCATCATAGAAGCTTTGGCTCTCCAACGGGTTACAAAGTCAGAGAAGCTCTCTTTTGGCTTCTGTCTAGTTGTCTCAAGATCACGAGTTGTGATCTTGATCTACGTGTTGTAGGAGTATTGAGCTACAAAGGCCTCAACTATCTCCTCCAAACTTCTCTTGATAGAGTCCTCTAGCTTTGCATACCAAATAGCCGCAACACCCGACAAGGTCCGGCCAAAGAGGGAAAGCTTTTGCAATTTGGAGAGGCCCATCAGCCTTCGGATATCTGAGAACAACCGCAGGTGTACCATGGAATCCTCAAAACCGTCAAATCGGTCTACATGCGGCATCTTGAATCGGTTCGGTAAAGTCACCGCCGAATCGGTGTATCCATCCTCTATGTCCGAAATGGAATTAACACCTTGAGCTTTTTTGAACAGCTTTTCTAGCCTGCTCACTTTCAGCGCTGTCGGATCCACCTTGAATTCAAACGGTGCATCCACTAGATTGGTCAATGCTTTGGACAACTGAGGTAGGATTGGGGGTGGAACTTGCCCCATTGGGACGTCTGTATTTTCCTAGACGTTTGCAATATCCCCAAGTGTTGGAACTCTAGGTGGGGGAGGAGGTGGGTGCGAAGCCGATGCTCCGTCTTGCTGTGGTTGTTGTTGTTGCTGAAGTCTGGCGATCAGTTCTATTTGTTGAGCCACGACCTCTGCCTGACGCGTAGCAAACTCTGCTTGGCGGGCAGCATCCCGCTGCATCGCTTGCATAGTCTCTTGGAGTTTACGCATCATGTCCTCCATACTTGCCATAAGGTGCGGATCTAACTGAACAACAATTATATCTCTCTCTACGGTAGAAACTGAAACCTCAGCTTGACTACTCACTTGCGGGGTGGATAAGGACCACTGATCTGCTAACCACTGTACTGATGAATTGTGCCTAACTAACCTCCGTCTAGTAACCGAGGGTAATGAAAGGAACACTGGTTGTCTGTCTATTAGATCCTTGGATCGATGAAGTCTTCGACCTCTAACCCAGAGTGCTTGGGGAATATCTGCCTGGTCAGAAGCAATGATGCTAAACTACCTTGCAAAAAGATAAATAAAGCATAATAAGGAAACAAACAACCAGAAAAACGAACAGCATAACGGCTTAAATTAAAGACAACACACTGGTATTTGTTAGCTAAACACACTGTTCTCAACACTGATCACTGTTCCCAAATCATTGCCTCAAATCTGATACCCTCAGGTAAAACTGATTCCCCAAATACTGATGCCCACAGGCCTGATGCCCAAACTTGCAAACTGATACATGCATTCCCTTGTAAAGACACACTCTAAAAGCACATAACAAGCAAGTAAGAGCCAAAACACCCCTATTGAGGCGTAAGGTTTCCTTGTCCTATCTTGTCAGGAGCTTGGGTTTCACTATGCATGCAGCGGTTTCAAACAACCTACAATTGGGTAAACAACCTGTCCTAGCTTGGAATGGTCACTATGGTTCCGATATGCACTAGGTCGAATGGTCAAAAAGGGTACCTCTGGCAAACCGTTCAGGAATAGCAGACGGCAAACATGGTGTCCTAGGCACACCAATGCAAGTGCAATGCAAAAAGACACATAAGTGTAAACAAAACAAGATATCATGAGTTCGAGTCAAGTTCTCTAAATCCCCAGCAGAGTCGCTAGAAACTGTAGACTGCCTGAACTCCACTCTACGCGTGAGGGCACGAATTGTGGTTCTTAGCTACTACAGTTCAGACTTATGTCACGGTTTTGAATCTAATCTCACAAAGTGCAATGTGAGACTAATAAATCACCAAAGAGTCCAAATCCGGCAAATCGTTTTGGAAAATCGATTTCAATAAAAAAGTGCCAAACATGGACTGCTTTGCCAGATTTTAGAGTCACCACCTAAATATTTTATTTTGGAGAAATTTAGGAAAACCTGACTCGTGCATAAGGCCACATGTCCGTCGTCACCAAAGTTGCCTTGGCTCGGGAACTTGGGTACGAGAGGGAAAGGTCATGCAATGAGCAACCCCACTGGCCCGATCAAAGGATCGGCCTCTACTAACATGATATGCTGTTTTTGAAAACACATGTGTTTTTATTCCGATTAATAATCTAGCTTTACCAAGTGATGCGCACAGAATACAAGTATAGACTAAATCACTCAAGTTGGAACAAAACATCTCATGTTTGTTTGTTTGAAAATGGTTTGAAGGTGCTACTCGCAAGTAGGCTAAGATGCAGATTTGCCACCCTCAAGTGGGCTTAGAAAACATGGTGATTTGCCATTTCAAGTGGGCTTAAAACTCGCTTTTTGATGAATTGTTCCAATTCAAGCAATCCAACCTTCATCCACAGGCATTCACGCAGTTATATCAGTTAAGCAAATAGCCTCATGGCAAGCATGCTATACATGGCAACATACACATCTCATGCAGTATGCTAAAGCGTAAAAGCTTACCTAGTACTTCGAGCCAAAACAAAAGCTAGTTAGTAATCAATGCATGATCCTAACTATGTTAACAATGCCTAATGCAACACATGCAAAAATGTAGCTACAATAGGCTCGGTTATTCTAAGATGTCATGTGAATGCAATTTAGATAACATGTATTCAAATTGGTATTGAAATACAATGCAGTTTGTATGATGCGCCGAGCCCGATGCATGCAAGACGAATGAATGAATGCAAACATGCTAGCATAAGGATGTGTAACAGCGCCCGTGGGGCCTCTATGCTACAGTTCAGACTCCCTTTTTGTGTTGCGGTTCTAAATCTGAACCAAAGAGTCCAACTCTGGCAAATCATTTTGAAGAAAAACAGATTTTGAAAAAGTAGTGCCAAACATGGACTGCTTTGCCAGATTACAGAGTCGCCACCTAAATATTTTAAAATGGGAAATTTAGGAAACCCTGACTCGGTGCCGAAGGCCACATGTCCGTCATCACCAAAGTGGTCTTGGCTCGGGAGCTTGGGTACGATCGGGGAAGGTCAGCTATGAGCACCTCCTTTCGCCCGGTCCGAAGACCGGCCTCTACTAACCGTGATATCCGACTTTGAAAACATTATATGCTCTTATTCCAATTGTTAGCCTAGAATTACTATGTTATGCGCGCAGCAAACAAGTATAGACTAGATTGCCTAATTTGAAAACAAACATTGCATGTCCGTTTGTTTGGAAAACAATTTGAAATTGCTACTCGCAAGTAGGCTAGAATACGGATTTCAATGAGTTATTCCAACTCAAGCAATCGAACCTCCATCCACAGGCATTCGAACAGTTTATCTCACATAAGCACTTAGCCGCATGGTAAGCATACTGTCATGGCAACATTCACACGCATGTAGTATGCTAAAGCGTAAAATACTTACATCGTACTCCATGCCAAAACAATAAACTAGTTAGCAGACATGCATGTCCCTAGGTCATGTTAAGTGGCTAATGCAACATAGGCAAGGATGCAATTTAGAGTAGGCTCGGCTAACCCTAAAGATGGCATGTGAAATGCACTTTATTTGATGCACGTATTCAATTTGGAATTGAAAATACAATGCAATTTGTATGATGTACCGAGCCCGATGCATGTAAACAAATGCATGGATGCACGAATGCATAGCATAAGGTATGCTAAAATAAACGTGCCCTAATACTAACCATCATAAGCAGGTAAGTAAAAGGGAGAAAGAAATGGGGGTTGGAAGACATACACCCACTCACGCACACTTATTACAATTACGCCCTCGCTCGGAGGGACCAAAAGAATAATACAAGTAATTAACTACGCGAGTTAATTAAATATTACAAATAGCCTATTTAATTAACAAATTAATTAATCTAAGAAAAGCAGTAAACCGCCTCGGGAGGAGAGCCAAATGCAGGCGCGTGCTCGGATTCCGCTCGGAATTGCACTGCCATGCCTAGCTTGCCTCTGTTTTCCCTGCTTTGCATCTCAGAAGACTGCCAAAGTCCTAGGAGTACTTCCTTAGGTACTGAAGATCACTATCGGCTACACAAAACTTCCACCGGCAGTGGATTGAGCTCATCGGCACTGAATTGATCCATCGGCTTCAAATTGATCACGGCACTAAACTTCCGGCCGCCGAATGCCTGCAGAACCTGCAACTCACAGCAGCAGAGGGCAAATACTAGCATGGCAATGCAATTCAAAGCATGTATGCACTAAACACACTCCTTATCATATTGATGACTCAAGGGAAGATGTGCCTCGGTTCTCGGACCACCAATCACGTATTTCCATGCATGATGGCCCAAAGAACCGAGTATGCAACTTTAATTTCAAATGCATGCAAACCAATCAAACAAAGTGAGGCCCAATTCCCATCACCAAGTCAAGGAACAAGGCATGCATGCCTATGTGTGCAATCCTAAACATGGCAACTAGGGATGCAACATGAGCAATACAATATACTTATGCAAGCATACAAGTGAACATGCAATAGCATACAAGCAAGTAAATAATGGTCTTACCCATGACCTAGGCAACTCCAAGTAGGCCTAAAATCAGTAGCCAAATGCTAAGACATGAGGGCCAAACACATATACACACATGCACATGTTAAAGCACCAACACTTAAGCGTAATAAAGCAACTCTTAAACACATTTAAGAGGCACAAATATGGACCATTAGCATGCAATTTGGGCTCTGAAATCATGCTATAAAATGATGCCAAATCATGTTTAAACAAGACAAGCAAAACATGCGTACATAGGTTCAACACTTCAAAGCAAGCCAATAAGGCATTGAACTGCACTTATGCAAAACAAATATGGCATGCGTTGAACAACCCAAAACAGATTTTTAGCATGTAAAACTAAGCCCAAAGGACCACTTAGATGGCATCTAAATGGCTCAACTAGGAAGACATGCACAAATGCTAAGACATGAGGCATAAGGCACAAGCTTCCGAAGCATCAAAGAGGCATGCAAGGCAACCAAACAAGCATGCTAAATGGACTGAAATGACATACTAAATGGCTCCAAACCATTGAAAATAAAGCAAGCAAGGCATGCTACACACTTGTGCTCTTAAGGCCAACAAGCCAAATACAAAGAGGATCCAAGATACAAGCCATGGTCGACCAAAATGAGCATGGACAGACCTAAAGCATGGCAAAATAAGCATACACGCTTCATGGATCTAGGTCTAAAGCATGCTCAAACTAGGGCTAACAACCTAGGAATGTTAAGGGACCAAAGAGGCATTACAAAGCAACCATGCAAAACATGCAAGGAGTACTAAAACCAACACTTAGCAATGTCATATTAGGGCATAATAAACATAAAATGCAGCCAAGACATGCTCTTCAAACATTCAAAACTAAGCTCCCTTAAGAGGCCAAATCTTGCCCTTTTCAAGGACATCAAGGAGAGGGGGTGGCCCTCTCCTTCTTGGGACTTCAAGGAATCATCTACACCACTGAAATCCCTCAAGATTTCAGTGGTGAAGAGACCCAAGCACCAAAATCCCGGAGCTCAACAAAATAGCACAAAAAAGGAGGCCTTTCAAGGCCTAAGAGGGGCCAAAATTCCCCAAAGCACAAAGTACCCTCAATAAACTATCAAGAGGACTAAAAAACAGAACTTTTTTGTATTGAACACCAAGCACAAAAACAGTTCAAGGATAGGTCAAAATGGAGTGCAAGAATGGGGTAAATAAAGTAAGTTTCTCACCCTTGTTGACCCTCTTCACAAATGTTGACTTTGTTGCTTCCTTGAGCTCAAAACCTGTCAAGAACAACAAGAACAACCACTTGGGACCTCAGTAGCCAAGGGAAGGTGAAACACTAGGTGTTGATGTGCAATAGTAAGACACAAACACCTAGTCACACAAACAAGAGAGAAAAAAGAGAGATAGAATAGATATAGGATTCAAACCCTAAAACCAGAGCTTCTTCTCACCTTTCAAACCAAAACTTTTCTAACCCTAATGCCAAGAGAGAAGGCCTTCTCTTATAGGCAACCATCTTGTAAAGCTTGCCAAACAAGCTTACAAGGAGGGCATCCCTCCATACACGTGTATGGAGGGGAAACAAGTGCAAGAAAGCTGTCAGAAAATATCTCCAAAAATAGCTGTAAAGTGATCGGCAGGGCAAAATGGTCATTTTTCCAAAAGGAGTGCCGACCGGCACAAAACAGTGCCGACCGGCACAATATAGTGCCGATGGCAACACTCACCAGCCGGTGGCTTCTAGCCACTGCCGGTGGTGTGTGGGGATGCCTCAGAAGGCATTCCCTGCCCCTCAAAGGCAAAGCACAAGTGTTTGGTGCAAAACCAGACACAAAACAGTCGAGTTTGGAGATCCTGAGGCAAGGCGCGTAGCCGAGAACTCCGGGAACTCCAAACAAACACGAACATGGGTAATCACCGAGTGTTCAAGCGGTGACGTCCAAGTCTTGAGGACGGTCAAAAATGGGGTGTCTACAGGATGCTAATTGAAACATGCCCTAAAACTAACCATCAAAAGCTGATAAGTAAAAGGGAGAATGAAATGGGGGTTGGAAGACATGCATCACACAAACGCACACTTATTACAAAATTTGCCCTCTCGATGGAGGGTCCGAATAATAAGCTAACTAGCTAATCTAAGGTAATTAAACTAATTATTACAAAACGAAACTAATTAACTAATCCTAGTTAACTAATTAGTTATTACAACACAAATTGAATAGCTAAGTGCATCAACTAATTAAGTACAAAACCAAAGCATTAGCTAGCTAAGCAAAGCAGCTAATTAAAGCAGTAAAAAGAGGCCCTCGGGGCGAGGGGTGCATGCATGCTCGATCGCCTGCTCGAAATCCATTTCGATGCCCCAACTTGCCTCTGCTTGCATTTGATCTCAAAACATTGCACAAACCTCGCAGAGAGCTTCTACTCCATCATGGGAACTTCCAGAAGGTCACGACCACTTATTGGTGTTGTAGACCACCTGTAGACCACTCAAGTATGCTGCAGACCAGAAAACGTGGTCAGGCAGCTACTTTTTCTGGTCTGCCGACCAGAAAATTCTGCATAACTCCATTTTGATGCAACAGAGAACAAGAAAGGACACGACAGTGTATTTGCAAGGTATTTGTGCACAACCACCCTCCCTATCATTTCTTAGGCTCAAGGGAGTGTAGTTCTCGACTCTCGGGCCACCAACCATGCATCACAATGCACGATGACCGAGAAGCCAAGTTTGTACAAATCAATGTCAATGAATGCACAAATAACACATAAGGGCCTTAACCTCTATCATGCATGATCAAGAGGGTCGACAACCGAGAAATGAGGCATGTTTTATCATTTCAAGTATGAAAAGTCCCTCGTTTCTCGTGTTTGAACTAACACCCTATGCAAACGAAAATGCAATGCAACATGATCAACCTATCAATGCTAATGGCATGCAAACTCAATGCAATGCATGCAAACATAATGCAATGCAACAAGCATGCAAACACAATACAAACAACAACATTCAAATAACATGCTCAATGGACTTAAACCAAATATCGACAGACCTCAATCATGCCCAAAACAGTGGCCAAAATACTTCTAAATGATGGCATGAAATGCAAGATAATGCATGCTGTAGACACCCCATTTTTGACTGTCCTCAAGACTTGGACATCATCATTTGAACACTCGATGATCATCCATGTTTGTGTTCGTTTTGAGTTCTCGGAGGTCTCGGCCGCATGCCTTGCCTCAGAATCTCTCAACTTGTTTGTTTTGTGCTTGGTTGTGGACCAAACACTTGTGTTTTTGCTTTCGAGGGAAGAGGGTGACGTGTTTGCCATCCCCTCAACCCATTGGCCAAGGCTTGAGGCCATCGGCCTTGTTTTCTTTCCATCAGCCAAAATTGTTGGCCGATCGACACTCCTTTTGGTCGGCCAGCCCTTGTGTTGGTCGATCGGCCATGTGTTCTGGCCGAACCCTGTTCATCTGCTTTATGCAGATATTTTATGCCAGCTGTCATAGCTGACATGCACAATTGACCCCCTCCATACACGTGTATGGAGGGATTTGTACCCTTTGCTTGGCTTCTCCTAGATGCCTTGGAATTGAATTCCTATAAGAAGGGAGCTCCTCCTTCCTTCTCAGAGGTTCAGAAAAATTAGGTTAGGAGAGTTAGATATAGTTTTGTATCTATACTCCCTTGTTTGATCTTATTTTGTGCTCAAAAGTGTAGTATTGTCTTACTATTGCACACAAGCACACACTAGAACACCATCCTCTTGGAGCTGAGGTCCCTTGAGGTTGATTTCAGAGTTCTTGGGTTGGTTTGAGCTTGGAAAAGTTGCTGGAGTCTTGTTCTTGAGAGTGTTCTTCAAGGGTGAGCATTCTTGCTTTTAATACCCCATTCTTGCTTAAGCTTTTAGCCCTTCTTGCTTATTGTTTTAAGCTTAACTCTTAACTAGTAAACATTCTATTTTTTGATGCTGTAGATCTTTCTTTAAGGTCTCTTTTTGGTTTGGGGTTGTTTCCTCCCTCTTAGGCCTTGTTTGGCCTTGTTTTAGGCCATCACTTTTGGCCCTTGTTCTTGGCTTTGCATGGGAAGGTGGTTTTGGAGTCCTAAATAGGAGAGGGTCATCCCCTCTCATTGTTGTCTTATATGCTAGTATAAATGGCTTATATAGGTAGCATGTTTGCTTAGCTTGTTTTAGCTCCATTTCAGCAAGTATTTGGTGTTATTTTGCCATGTTTTACCTCTGTCTCAAGTTGGTTTAATGGCCTCTTACATGCTCCATATACTTGTCTTGCAATCCCCTCATTTGCCTTAATATGCATCATGTTGTAACATGTCATTCTAGCATGATTTTGGCTCAACTCCATGAAGCTTTTAGCCTTGTCATAGCATGCTTAAGCTCTAATTTGAGTTGTTTTGACCATGTATGCCATGCTTTGTATAGCCACCATGCATTTTAGCTTGTTAGCTTTGAGTGTCCAAGTCACTAACATGCTTTACTTGGCTCATTTCAGTGATTTGGCATCACCTTTTATGTTATTTGAGTCCATATAGTATGCTCATATACTTGCATTTGTCACTTCTTTGATGCTTTAAAGAGTTGATGTTTTATGCCTCATGAAAGGGTCATTGTGTATGCCATCATGTTTAGGTCTTTGGGATGCCATCTAAGTGGATTTTTGGGCTTACTTTGACATGCCATAACTCTGATTTTGGTTGCTTAAATCATGCCATGTTTGGTTGTATTAGGTGTGGTGTAACCCCCCTTTTGTAGCCTTGCATGCCTCATGCTTTTGGCATTGTGTTCTAGCTTCTGTTGGCTAGTTTCAAGCATGTTTCTGGTCTTGTTTAGACCTACCTTGGGACTGTTTTAGGTCCCCATGGCCCTTTGGGGCTTGTTTTGCATAGCCATGGTTTGAGCTCCTTGGCTAGCCTTAAGTTTTAGGCCTTCTTGTATGCCTTGTTTGGCTTGTTTGTGTGATTTGGCATCATGCCTAGCATCATTTCAAAGCTTGTACTATTGTCATACTTGCATGCTTTGTCCTCTTTTAAGTGTCCTTGAAAGTTGCTCTCCTATGCCTAGGTGATAGACCATCACATGTGCATGTTTGTATCTGTTTTTTTGTCCATCATTTCTTAGCACTTTGGCCACTGATTTGGGCCTATTTGAGAGCTGTCCATTTTGGTTTAAATTCATCCTTTGCATGTTGTTGTATGCTTTCCTTGTATGTTGTCGCATGCTTGTTGCATATTTAGTACCTTGCATGTTGTCTCATACTTGTTGCATATTTAGTACCTTGCATATTTAGTATGTTGCATGCTTGTTGCACGCTTATCCCTTTATCATGTTGTCACGTGCTTGTCTCATTTTGTATGTTGTTGCATACTTGTCCACCTTTGCACGCCTTGCATGCTTGAATGTTCATGTTGCATCTTGCATACTTGTTTAGGTTACATAGCATTTGGCATGCTTGTCACCATTAGCCTTCTATGGCGTTGTCATTAACATGCTTATGTTGCATTGGATTTGCATTATGCTTGAGTTGCTTGCATGCTTAGGTTGCATAGCATTGTATGTGCATCCCTTGCCTCTTGATCAAGCATGATAGAGGTTGAGGCCCCTTATGTGTTTTGGTGTGCATTTCATTTGATATTAATTGCACATTCGGCTCCTTTGGCTATCATGCATTGAAATGCGTGATTGGTGGCCTGAGAGTCGAGAGTTACACTCCTTTGAGTCTCTAACATGATAAGGAGTGTGGTTGTGCAAACATTTTCTTGCAAATGCATTGCCATGCTCTATCTGTCCTCTGTTGCAGCAAAAGAAGCAGTCTGCAGAAAGAAATGGTTGACCGACCATATCCAACGCCGGTCGGCTACAAATTGTTGGCCGAGAGCCTCATTTTTGGTCGAAGACCAGTTTTCCTTGGCCGATGGCCTCTCAGCATGTCCCCAAGGTAGTTCAGAAGTGTCACAAAAGTTGGCACAATTTCCAGAGGTGCAGAGGAGTGCAGACAGAGGCAACATGAAGCATGACGACGAATTTCCAAGCAAAGCCGTCCAAGCATGCATTCATCTCTCGTCTCGAGGCCATTTTAGTGTTTTAATAACTTAGAATAGTTATTTATTTCAATTTGGTTGTGTAATTAATTAATTAGCTTGTTAGTTAGTTAATTATTTGATTTGTATTATTCTTTCGGCCCCTCCATCGAGAGGGCGCAATTGTGTAATAAGCGTGCGTGTGTGTGATGCATGTCTTCCAACCCCACTTCTTTCTCCTTTTTACTTAACCGCTTACGATGGTTAGTTTTAGGGCATATTTCATTTGGCATCCTTATGCTCGCATGTTTGCATCCATTCATCTGTATTACATGCACCGGGCTCGGCGTATCATACTAACTGCATTGTATTTCAATTCCAAATTGAATATATGTATCAAATTGTCACATCTCATATGCCATCTTAGAATAGCCAAGCCTATTTCTAGTTGCATTTTCCATGCGTTGCATTAGCCATCTTAACATGAGCTAGGATCATGCATTTGATTACTAACTAGTTCTTGTTTTGACTCGGAGTACACTGTGAGTGTTTATGCTTTAGCATCTTGCACGTGTGTGATTGTTAACATGACAGCATGCTTGCCATGAGGCTAATTGCTTATGTGATATAACTGCCTGAATGCCTGTGGGTGAAGGTTGGTTTGCTTGAATTGGAACAATTCATTAAAATCCTCAATTTAGCCTACTTGCGAGTAGCAAACTTCAAATTGTTTTCAAACAAACAAATATGCAATGTTTTGTTCAAACTTAGGTGATCTAGTCTATACTTGTATGCTGTGTGCATCACATAGTAATTCTAGGTTTAATAACCGAAATAAGAACGCATGTGTTTTCAAAAACGAGATATCATGTTTAGTATAGGCCGATCTTTGATCGGATGAGTGGGGGTGCTCATAGATGACCTTCCCCAATCGTACCCAAGTTTCCGAGCCGAGATAACTTTGATGATGACCGACACGTGGCCTTAGGCATGAGTCAGGGTTTCCTAAATTCTCCCAAAATAAAATATTTAGGTGGCGACTTTGTATCTAGCAAAGTAGTCCATGTTTGGCACTTCTTTCTTAAAAATCAGTTTTCCAAAACGATTTGCCAGATTTGGACTCTTTGGTGATTTATCGGTCCCGCATTGCACTTCGCGGGATTAGCTTCAGAACTGTGACACTTGAGTCTGAACTGTAGTAGCAAAACCCGAGGGCACGTCAACACATGCTCATGCATTGGTCCATCAACTAAGAACAAGAGCACAACTCTCAAACATGATTAAGAAGTGACAAATATGGAAGTGTGACAACACTATATACTCTGAAATCAGGTATGAAATGATGCCAAATCATCTAAATGACACAAGCATAGCATGCTAGGGACATGAAAACACAAGGCTAGCAAGGCCAATTGCACTATAGCTATGCAATGCATGAACCACATGGCCAAGACAACCCAAAACAGTCCTAGAGCATGTCAAAACAATGCTAAAACATGCATGGACTAAAGTTAACACATGCTAGAATTAGAAGCATGAAGCATGGAGTATACAAGGCCAAAGAGGAAGGTTATAGTACACCTACCAAAACCAAGCATTAGATGACTTCACCAACAAAAATCAGAGTTGTATCATGGCAATACAACACCAAAAACACACTGATATGGCAGCCCAAAAGCCTAGGCAAGATGGCATACACAATGGCTCATATTTAAGGCATAAAGGATTTGATTCATGGGTTTCGAACTAAACACCACAACAAAGTCAATAACCAATATAAAGATGACATTGATATGAGTACTTATACGCATTTCTTGATAATTCGATTGCCTCATTCTTGGGTTTTGAAACTGATGACAAGGACCATTCTTTTGGCATTGGTAATTGTTGCATTGCCATGGCTTAGCTCGATATTTGGAGAATTGTCTTTAAATTCTTACAGAACTAATTCTGAGGCAGATCAAGCTGCATTTGATTCGATTAATCTAGAGCTGTTGCCCTTAGTCTTTCACGATTTGGCAAACGAAGGCCTTCTGAAAGTGGGTGATAGAGCCTTGTTTGTTGGCAGTGGCAACAATGAAGCCATTTACAATTCTCAAATTATTAGCCAAAATGAAATGGATTTGATCTCATATTCAGACTCAGAGCGACAAAGCTCGATCCCAGACGAGACTTTTGACTTTGCTTTCACGCATGGCTTTCATGCAATTGAAGAATTCATTGACAGGACTCTCAAGGTAGGAGGTATTGCCACGATCCAACTCAGTGAGGACCCTTCGTTGGGATTTCACAAGCCATCCAACTATAAAATTGTCTACTTGCGCCGATTTGATTTAACCATTGTTGCCATGCGAAAAATCAGCTATCCCGATACAAACTCACCTAAGAAAAGGGAGTTATGTAGTCTCACATTAGAGGCAAAGAAAGCAGCCCTTAATAACCTCGAGGATGTACTCCTCGAACCACCGAGAGCAGCTTTTGGTAAATTTAAAACGTACCTTAAACGAACAAGGTACCTACCGGACTTATTGGGCGACTCACTTGAAAGCTACCCACGTTGTGTTTTCATCGATGTGGGCTTGCCAGAAAAGGATGGAGCTGCTGGTGATGTAGGATGGTTTACGAAGCATTATCCAACAAGGAACAAGGATTTTGAGATGTACAAGATTGAGACTGTACCGGAAGATTCATCATCGTCATCATCCTCTGGAAAGGAGTTGTCGTTGCCCCAAATGGGGATGTCGAATTGGTTAAAGAAGAATGTGGGGGAAGAGGAGTATGTAGTGATGAAGGCTGAGGCTAAAACAGTGGAGGAGATGGTAAAAAACAAGGTTTTAAGGTTGGTGGATGAGCTTTTCTTGGAGTGTAAGCATCAAGGACTTAGTGGGAACATCAAAAGTAGTAGAAGGGCATATTGGGAATGTTTAGCTTTGTATGGAAGGTTAAGGGATGAGGGTGTTGCTGTGCACCAATGGTGGAGTTGATATATATATTGATATATATATATATATATTAAGAAGTCCATGTGACACATGTGAGTATATGACCACACTTCATGCACTGAAATCATGTACCAAATGATGTTAAATCAAACAAATAGCCCAAGCAATGCATGCTAATGACTTGGAAACTAAAGGCTAGTGAGCTAGAATGCACCATGGCTATACAAAGCAAGGAATGCATGACCAAAACAACATAAAACAGAGCTTAAGCATGGTAAAACATGAGTAAAAGCTTCCTAGAGTTGAGCCAAAATCATGCTAGAATGATGGTCCAAAGCATGATGCATGTTAGGCTAGTGAATGGAAATGCACTACAAGTGCAAGGAGCATGCAAGGGGCTATCAAACCAACCCTTAACAGAGCTATAACATGCTAAAATAATGCCTAAGACATGCTAAGATGGAGCCAAAACAAGTCGGATTACACTACACATACAAGAAGCATGCAAGGGGTGACCAAGGCAACCAAAAACAGAGTCATGGCAGGTCTAAAAGGTCATAAAAAAGTGCTCAAACAAAGCTTCAAGAAGATAGAACTACATGCTCTTGTGATGAGCCATCAACACAAGCCACCCATTTGGGGCCTCAAAACCAAGTTTCCACCACTGAAATTCCTCTGGAATTCAGTGGTAGAAAAGCCAAATAAAGGTGATCACAAAGGCTCAAAGTGATGGCTCAAAAGCCTAGCAAATAGGGCATGCAAGGAAGTAGATCACCCCCAACACCAATCAAGCCTCAAACAAACATCATAAACACTTAAAATCAGAGCTTTTTGCAATTTAAAGTTTCGCCTCAATCAGCATGCAAATAGGGCCAAAGACTTAAACAAAAACAAAGCTTTAAGGGGTTAGAAACTCACACTTGTAGAACAACTTCAAGGAAGCAACTCCAGCAATCTTTTTGGATCAAAAGCAGTCCAAAAACACCAAAACCAGCTTCAAGGTGCCTCAGCAACAAGAGTGTGGTGTTCCACTAAGTGTTTGTGTACAGAAGTATGAACAAAAGGCACTTTCAAGCACAGATATGAAGAGGAGGAGCGATATAGAGATAGATGATATATGTATAGCTCCAATACAAAATTCTGAACCTAAGGCAAGTGGGAAGAGGCTCCCTTATATAGCAAATCAAGGTTCAATCTTGTTGAACAAGCTTTAGGCTCCAAGCAATCCCTCCATACACGTGTATGGAGAATGCCTTCTGCTCAACAAGCAATGCACGGTAAGAAAATATCTATGACGCAGAAATCATAGCGATTGAAGTGGTCGGCAAGCTACTTGCATTGGTCGGCCCACGAGTAAAAGTGGTCTGCAAGAATGAAAAGTGGTCGGCAAGGGGGATGGGTGGTCTGCACAAGGAAAGCAAGGTGGTGGCATGGCTGCCGACCACTTTTGGTGGTACAAAGACCACCAAGACCAGTTGGCCGACTAGGAAACTGGCTGGCAGGCAGGAAAAGTGGTTTTCAGGGAGAGAAACTAGTCTACAACCCCTATTCCACCCTCCAAGAAAGGAAAACAAGGTTTGTGCTAAAAACAAACCAAAAAGGATGCAAGACAAGAGTCTGCGGGTCAAGGCATGCAGCCGAAAACCTCGAAAGCTAGTCTACGGCCACCAAAAGTGGTCTACGGGTGGGAAAAGTGGTCTACGGCCACAAAAAGTGATCTATAAGACCTATGTGTCCCTCTAGACCAAGGCAACAAAGCATGGTCCAAAAACCAAGCCAAGAGGAGAACGTTAAGGGGTCCCGAGACAAGGCGCGCGGCTGGAGACTCTGGAAACCGGAAACTAGTCTACAAGAGGGAAAAGTGGTCTACGACCACAAAAAGTGGTCTACAAACCTCTCTCTCCCTTCAGGCAAGGTCAACAAGGCTTGGTCCACAAATCGAGCCAAAACACAAAGAGTTCAGAGGCCCGGAGGCAAGGCACTCAGCCGAAAACTCCGAAAACTCAAAACGAGCACAAACATGTGCGATCACCGCGTGCTCAAATGATGACGTCTGAGTTAAGGTCGGTCAAAAATGGGGTGTCTACAGTTGCCCCTCTTTGACAGAACTCGGAAGTCAAGAAGTGACGGGAGTGAATGTCAAAGCTCAAAGACGACCCATTTTTGACAAGGCCGAAGACCTAGACAAACAGGCAAGATAACAAAGAGATGCACCCGCAAGCAGGGGCGAAATGCAAATGACATGCACAATGCTGAACATAACTTATGATCATGCAAAGAGAGCTGTGATGAAGCAATTATGCAAAATAAATGCGACATTTTAAGTGAATGCTATGCGAGCAAGTAAACACAAACCAAACTACATCTCATGCTGAAAGGATATAAGAAAATTATACAATTCTCACTGCGTCTCACGCGGAGAAGGCTAAAAGCGACTACCGAGAACACCTGGAGTCTCAAACGAAACACCTCCCAGCGTATCAAATGCAAAAGGAGGACTGTGCAAGAAAGCGCAGTCATCCAAACGCGTGTCAAACGCGATAGGAGAAAGGTACGTCCGAACACATGTCAAACGCGAGTGGAGAAGGGTAGTAGTCAAACTGAACCGGAGGTTCTCTGAATGTACCGTACATACAATATCGTGCACATATGATGCCGGTGGAAAGGTGCATAGCAATGCAAGTGAAAAGTGCATAGCAATGCAAGTGAAACGTGCGTGACAACGCAGGTTAAGCGTGCATAGCAATGCAAGTGGAACGTGCGTGACAACACAAGTAAATAGGTGCATAACAATGCAAGTAGAAGGTGTGCGACAACGCAAGTAGTGTGCATAACAATGCAAGTAAAACATGCATGACAACGCAAGTGAAAAGGTGCATAATAATGCAACCGAAGTGCGCATAACAATGCAAGCAACACGTGCGTGACAACGCAAGTGGAGAAGGTGCAAAACAATGTGAGTAACATGTGCGTGACAACGCAAGTAGAGAGTGCATAACAATGCGAGCAAAATGTGCATAACAATGCGAGAAAAGTGCAACTTCAATAGTATTTTTGAAGCAAAATGCCGAATATGGAAATACAAGCCCTAATGAGACCAATTCAACCGTAACCCCTAATTTACCTCTCGGAGGGGTCACAATGTACTCAAAAAGGATACACCTTCTTTTGACGAGTAACGATGAGCTACACATCGAAGACTTGAATTGAAAGTGTACTTTTCTTGCACTTTCTCGAGAACCAAGGACTCCAATCAGCACAAAAACACACAGGGAGAACAATGGGACCCTGAAGACCACCCAG